>JARQOC010000006.1:405878016-406478016 GCA_033576535.1 Allobates femoralis | reverse complement strand
AAGTGGTCTGAGGCATCCAAGGCACCCGTCTGATTATGGCTGGCGCGGAAGTGAAGATCAGTTGCCACAGAGTTCCAGATTCTGGACCAGGGCAGCACTAATCAAATTGCTCCTCTCCACCAATACATTTCCCTTATTAAGTTTAATAGAAGACACAGATACTTCAGTTTTGTCATCATTTTCTTCTACAAATGCTTCTCTGCTTTCCCTTCTTATGGATTGGATAATCACAGTTACAACAATAAATTAGATGAATTGGAGCTGAACAGCCATGAAAGGCATTTAACCTCTTTGTTACTGGCTGGGTGATCAGGTCCCTGCACTTTCTACACCCCTGCTGGATTTATCACATATTATTGTCTTTCTGAAAAAGAGCTTCTGATTCTTAAAAACAGATTTATTTTATGATTGTATTTGGCTCAATCCCAGATTTCGGATAATGCTCTTGAAAACTAAAATTAAAAACTCAGTTTCGTAACATTAATTTAATGTAAGAAATAAAATGTGTTTATTATTTAAAGAAACTGAGCAGGCAATTCTAAGTAACACATTTGTAATAATAATTAGGAATCTGTATAGAAGAGCAAGAGCAAGTTTTTCTAAATCTAGAGGCCCCTATTACCATTAGACTAATGTCATATCGTGGGATGAGTCAACTGTCTAAGGTGTATATGCAACAGCCACAAGGGCCTGGAGTACTCGGTGGCCAGGTTGGCATTCTTTCAAGGATGTCACGGTGGCGGTAGCTCAGCCCCGTTGCCCTGGATGAGCAGATGAAGGATAATGTCTTTACGTGACGCCATCTGTGGTGCCTGATCAGAGTTGACCAGCCCTGCTTAGATGAACTCTCAGGGGAATAGGTGTTATGGCAGCCAAAATGGTAACACTCCCCACAGGCAAACCGAGCACATGGGGTTGATGTAAGAGTCTCTGGGGAATGATGGTGGTGGTAGTTATGGTGCGGGAGGCAGCAAGGAGGGCTCAGGGAATAAGCAGGAGGACACAAAGGGTGCAGCAATCTGTTAACTCCCATGCAACTCAGGGCCACTCCACCGAGACAGAGACACCCTTTTGTATGCCTATCCAGGGTGCCCTCGTTTCTCTGCTCTATTCTTCTCCTTTTCTCCCTTTTGCGCGTTTGTGGTACAGGATCCAAGCTGGTGGCTGTGAGCCCGGTCAAGCGACGGCCAGCACGTAATCTGGGTCTAGGTCTTACCACTGTTCTGCAGACTGTCCACAGTAGTTGGCCACTGCACATAAAGTTCAGTGGCCTCCAGTTTCCTTGCAGTGTTATTGCCAGATTGAGGCCAGTCCCCTTCGGCAGTTCCTCCACCACCACTTGTAGTCGGTTTCCATGCTGGCCTGGGTTCGATGGGTGACTTACCCACTGGTCCCCACTCCTCCCCCAGTACCATAGCCCCCCTAGAACTCCATCTCTGTTGGTGATCCTCCTCGTTCCTCTGACACCATGCTCTCCACTTTCTTGACTCAGTCTCCAACTCCTCCTCGTTTTACCCCACTAACTTTCTCCCACCCCCTTTTAACCTGTTCCTCCTCCAGAATATGATGGATTCTGCTCAAATAGAGATTCTTCTGCCCTTCATCCCCTTTGCCTGGAGTTAGGATGGGTGTTGGGTGCAAGGTGTGTGTGTCTCGGTATTGTGTCCCCATCTTACCTGGGAGTGGGATACCACACCTATGACTTAGGTGCAGTACATCTGTTGCGAATAGACTGCAGGAGTGCCACATATAGGTGCCTCCCAACATTTCCCTGACAAATGATGTTGAAGGGAGAGAAGGATCTGGCATGTTGAATTTTTAAGGCCAAGACAACCCACCACAAGATGATTTTAATAGATCACAGAGTAAACAAGAGAAACAAGAGTAATACAGCAAACACAATTCTGGGATGTACTGAAAGAAGCATACAGTCTAGGTCACATGACGTCATTATCGCCCTCTACTTCAATTTGGCCAGACTTCATCTGGAGTACTGTGTCCACTTTTGGGCACCACATTTAAAAAACAAAACAAAAACTGAAGCTAGTTTAGAGAAGTGCGACCAGGATGGTGACCGTGTGCAAACCATGACCTTTGAGGAACGGTTACAGGATTTGGGAATGTTAAGATTGCCAAACAGAAAATTGAGAGGTGACTTAATAGCTGTCTACAAATATCTGAAGGGCTTTCACACTGTAGAGGTTCTGCTTTAGTCTCATTTGCACAAAGAAAGACTAAAAGGAATAGGATGAAACTGAATGGGAAGGGACACTGATTAGATATTAGAAAAATCTTTTACCAGTTAGGGTGATCAACAAGTGGAACAGCCTGTCACAAGAGGTGGTGTGTTCACTTTCAATGGAAGTCTTCAGAGGCTGGGCAGACATTTATCTGGGATGATTTAGTGAATCCTGCTTTAAGCAAGGGGTTGGGCCTGATGACCCAGGAGGACCCTTTCAGCTCTACCATTCTATGATTCTGTCGGCGGCTCTCTGATAGAAAGCACAACAGTGCTCAATGGAGCCAAGCATTCCTATGTACGGGTGAGTCAGGAGAGAAAACGTTTCAATCAAACAGCTACCAAATGTACACAGCCTGGGGGCCATTTAACGTGTAAAGGAGAATGAAAAGTTATTCTAAAAGTTTTATATTGAGGTGTTCTTGTCCATGAGTGCAGAGCTATTGCTACTTCTACTACTATATTAAGGAAGGGAACTGGTTTATTAAAAGGCATGGAAGATATCTCTTACGTTAGAATAGCTGGGTTTATTTAGCTTGGAAAAAAGACGCCTCAGAGGTGATCTCATTTATATGTATAAATACATAGATACAAAGGCCTAGCAAAAGTCTTCTGAAGACATTAAAAAGAACATGGTGACATTTCATTATGTGTGCAGAAAAGGCTGGATGCTTTTGTCACAAGAAGTGACATTGTGGGTTATATACAGTGCTGTGCAAATTAATTGGGACAAAGCAAGTCTTTACTTGTTTTTCTTGCGTTAGTTTGCTGATAAGTGTTTCATCAGTTCTTGGTGTCGTTTTCCTTTTTCTTCCCCATTTCCCTTTAGTTTCATTGTGTATGCAAATTATTCTTGAAACGGTAGATTTTCCAATACCAACGGTGGAAGCGATTTCTCTTACAGTCAGACTAGTATGATCATTAAGAGTAATAATTCTAGACCTCTTCTGTGGAGTAACATCCATTTTTACAGGCACAAATCACACAGAAGGTACCGTCACACGGGGAGATATCGCCGGCGATGTTGCCGGCAACCAGGGGCGTGGCCAGGTTGCGGCGACATCGCCGGCGAATTGCCGCGTGTGACAGGGCGATAATCAGGCGATGAATCGCCTGAGTCACATCGACAGGTTTCCCAACAATGTTGGGAAACCTGGCGATGTTGCTCAGGCGATTCTGCCTGATCGCCCTGTGTAACGCGGCAACCCGCAATGTTACGGGCGATTCCGCCTATCTACAACATTGCGGGTTATCGCTTGCTGGGCGGCACCCAGCAGCGATAGCCGCGGCAACTAGCCGGCGACATCGCCGGTAAGTTGCTCAGTGTGACAGCTCACCGGCGATGTTGTCAGGGATGCGCGCTCCCGCGATCCCCGGCAACATCGCCGGCGATATGTCCCTGTGTGACGGTACCTTGAGAGAAAAAGTACACTAAACCACTCCTCACAGAAACAAGCTCTCAACTGAAGCTGAGGGGGCAGCTAGCTGTTATTTTCTGACTAACACCAGTCAAACCACAATTTTTTACTCAAGGTTGTACACTCACACCTGTTCAAAGAAGTTAAAATTGGTTTGAATCACTGACTGGTAACCCCAACTTACAATTTTACTTAAAAAATGCTTTGTCCCAATTAATTTGCACAGCACTGTACTGTATAATCTAGTGATAGATGTATAACTGCTGTAGAAAGGTAGAACCAGATGGACCTGTGTCTTTTTCCTCCTATTTCCTATGGAGTACATCTCCACACACCTAGTTATTAGGGACTGGGAGGCTTTATGCTTAATTGTTATGGCAATGTAAATGCAAATGTGTGTATCTTCCTTTTACAAAAGCAATCACAATTCAGCAGCATGTTTGCTAATTATTCTTATCTCTGATAACTTGCTTATATAAGTCATTTATTCTAACGTGGTGCATTACCTATTGAATTTCTGCGTTTATCTCTACAATGGTCATAATGATAATTACATTGCAGACTGAATCAGTATTTAATTTTTGTAGTAGTATGCAAGGTTTGCAGAGGTGCAGTCTTTTTTGGTTCCTTAGCAGTTTAAATGCTGTTTTCAAATTCTGCAGTGCATAAACCCCTCTACCAAGTTGGTTTCATAACAGGTAGGAAAAAATGACTAGACCTACAGTCTAATAAATCTGTGTTTGCTGACTCTGTTGTGTAGCATACATCTAAGGCTGGCTTCACACTGCAGTTTGTCACTGATCAGTGTCCATCAGTGTTTGTGTGCCAAAACCAGGAGAGGAACCAGGAAAGGAACTTGCAGAGAAAAAGTATAATTGAAAGATTGACACCTGTTCTGAGTTTTGGAGACACTCCTGGTTTTGGCACCCAAACACTCATGGACACTGATCAGTGAAAAACTGCAGTGTGAAGCCAGCCTTAGATGATCATACACATTAAGATATTGTTGGCCAAAAGAGTTACTTTTTTCCTAATAAATTGAGGGCGAAAAATAAGCTGATGCCAAACACTACTCGCAGCAACTTAATTTCTGTGAGAACAAATGTTTGACATATTCCATTCCAAAATTCTTGATTCTTCTTTCACTTTAAATGGAGCCAACCACCGTGATGTTGGGGTATAAGCTAAAAGCAGCGATATACAGGCCATTAAAATGGCACTGGAGTCAGTGCAAGCGTGTTGCACGAACTATGGCGCCATTTTACTGAGGACACTGTGACGATGAATATAAGCAGCATCGGCGCATGCGCAGTTTGAATTGTTGAAAAATATCAATCTCAAGGTTAGAAATCAATCTCCAGATATCCAGATATTTCTTTGTCCATAGTGTGCAACATAATCAAGAACTTTATAACCCATGGTCCTGTAGTTAATCTCCTTGGACATGGATTGCAGAGAAGAGCTAAAATTGATGAAAGGCTGCAATGCAGGATAGTCCAGATGGTGAATAAACCACTCCAATCAACCTCCAAAGGAATTCAAGCCGTCCTACACTCAGGATGCATCCGTGGGAGTGGGAGCTATTGGTCTACATTTGAATAAAATGAAACGTTAAGGCAGGAGAGCCAGGAAACCCCACTGCTGACACAGAGACATAAAAAAGCTAGACTTCAGTTTGCCAAAATGTATGTGAGTAAGCCAAAATCATTCTGGAAAAGCATCTTATGGACAGATGAGACCAAGATAGAGCTTTTTGGTAGAGCACATCATTCTAATGTTTACCAAAAATGGAATAATACCTACAAAGAAAAGAACATAGTGCCTACAGTCCAATATGGCAGAGGTTCAAAGATTTGTGGGTTGTTTTGCAGCCTCTGGCACTTAGTGCTTTGACTGTGAGAAAGTGAAAGAAAACAAAAGAGAGGAGTGCTCCTCTGTGAATCAATATTGTGCCAGAACCCTCCTAATATGATATTGTGTCAGAGAAGGCACCCTACAAATATGAAAAACCTGGAACAAGAGTGGTCCAAAATTCTAGGTGAGAGGTGTAACAAGGCGTTGATGGTTATACTAAGCAACAGGGCTGTGGAGTTGGAGTTGTTTTATGTCCATTTTGGATGGAGTCTGAGTCAGAGTCAGGGAAATTGAGGAGTTGGAGTCGGATGTTTGTCTTACTGACTTCACAGCCATGGTTGTGGAGTCATGAGGTTGGAGTCTGTCTTGGTGGAGTTGGAGTAGTAGCATATTCAGGGAATTTAAAGAGTTGGATGTTTGGCTTACCAACTCCACAGCCCTGCAAAGTGATTGGTTTCAGTTATTTATTCAAAAGTGTGCTCAAATAAATATTAAATTGAGGCCTCAAACAATTTTTTTCCAGCCCATTTTTGAAGTTTTGTGTGAAATTATATCCAATTTGATGTTTTTTTTTGTGTTGTTCCAATACACACAAAAGAAATAAACATGAGTGTAACAAAATGTGTAATTGCAATAATATTCTTAGAGAAATACTTAATTTTCTGGAACAATTTCAAGGGTCCCAACACTTTCAGACACAACTGTTTAATTTCTTAATAAAAGAACCTCAACGTATCTTTTGCAGGTAAAAATCTTTTTCCATCAGTGCAGCTACTTATAAAGGTACCTTTACACGCCGCTACAGAAGGTTAGAAACAACCGGGTGTCTCACGTACACGAGCACGCACCAACAGATGCAAACGGTACCCGATACCGTCTTTACACGCCGCTACAAGGTGCTCTATAGAAGGTTTAATCTATCCCTGGAGGCACCGCCGGGTGCCAGAAGTTACCTTCTGTAGAGCACAGTCCCTCATTTACACACCGCTACAGAAGGTAATATGGGAGGACCTGGTGCAGCAGGGACAACACATAGGCGTGCCAGGGTTGTGGATTACGAGACGCTCGTACGATGATTGGACAATGCAATAGCATCATGATTGGCCAGCCAGCGCAGGAAGGCTGGGTAATACATGACGCTATAGCAAATGTGTAGTGTGACTGGTCAGCTACTTAAATATGCCGCCCTATGCAGCGACAACCAATCGTAACGCAGGAGCTTCCACCAATGATCGCTGAAGGGGGGGCGGTTTCCCAGGGGGCTGTGTCACGCCCCAGGGAGTTAGCTAGGTGTCGAAAAAACCTTACCTTGCCTTATTTAGACGCCGCTACCATCGGGTTGAAACCAACCTGTTTTAGAGCACTGCTCTGAAACAGGTGCCGAAAGTGACGGGTGGCAACAAGCTAGTTTACCACGCCGCTACCTCGGGTTGATTTGACGGTGCAAGATACATTTGTCTCCGAAACCCGGTTGTTTTCAATCTTCTGTAGCGGTGTGTAAAGGTACCTTAAGTGTTTTTTAAATCTGTTTTTGACTGAATACACAGATAGGACACATACGTATGTACAACAAGGATCTTTGAGTGATGACTAACAAGGGCTTTTTATCCTACCGAATAAAGTCCTCAAAATTATAACATCCTTCTCTACTAACAGAGGCCATAAATAAATCATTTGACTACTTACGTGCTCTGGATCTCTCTACATTATCTAATACACTAATGGTACCGTCACATGGGGCGATCTCTCTGGCGATGTTGCCGGTAACTTAGGGGTGTGGCTAAGTTGCAGCAACATTGCTCATGAGTTGCCGCGTGTGACAGGTCGATAATAAGGCAATAAGTTGCCTAAGCAACATCGCCAGGTTTCCCAACATGTTGGGAAACCTGGCGATGTTGCTCAGGCGATCTGCCTGCAACGCCCTGTGTGACGCCGCAACTGCGATGTTTCCGGCAACTTCCCCCATAGACTCCCATGTTATGGATCGCTGCCAGGGTAGAGTTTAAGCCTGGCAGCGATAGTTGCCGGCAAGATCGCAGATGCGTTGCCGGCGATATTGCTGCATGTGGCATTGCACCAGCAACCATGTCAGCACACCAAAAAAGTGCGCACTCCCGTGAGTTGCCGGCGATATCGCCCCGTGTGACGGTACCATAAAACTGGCCACACACATAAAATAACTGTTTCAATTTTTATACAGCAGGGAGCTACTCTCTCACCCGAGTCCCTAATGCTCAGAAACACATGTCCAAGTGTACATGTGTTTTCATGTTAGGGAGAGAATAGAAGGCCACTGCTATACTCTTGTGGCAGGGACTTATCTCCCTTAAAAACAGAATTATCAGGTGTTGAAATTCCAACTGCCCGATCTTTGTCTCTCTGACACCATTGGTGGTGGAGTACATTTTCTGATATCATAGTACTTACCTCATACCTACCTGCCTTATACCCCCACTTACAATGACCAGTCCTAAATCAGTGCCTCTACCAGTGGCGCATAATAATTTTCTCCTTATGGAGCTTTAACCGCTTAATGTAAGATTGCTTGAAATAGTTCAGTGGTTTAGTGCACCTAATTACATTAGCCAATTCAAGAGCTAGAGTTCATTAAGAAAGAGACAAATAGCAATAAAATACAATGATTTAATTCTGCAAATGGTCAACCAAAAGGAGCTGCTGAGATGGAACAACAAATGACACATTAGCTGGAAAACCTGCTGCATGCAGCAACATGAAAGTATATATGGGACCAATATTAGACTCCCATTTGGCCCATGTTAATATCCCCACAAAAAAATAAGTCAGAGATTTTTTGTTTGAACATAGATGTTAGCACGTCTATCATTATGTTTATATTGCCATCTTAACATAGAGAGGCATAGCTTTCAGTGTCACTAGATTTGCATTACAAACTTCAAACATTATTAAATAGGTTTCATAATTTTTAAGATTGAAGGTAGACTTAATAAAGGGTATATCTGGGACTGCACAAAAAAAAAAATGTGCCCAAGCACCAACAGGCAGGTAGTTCTTTGCTGGCCTGTTGTGCTCAGTGCTGTTCTTAACTGACAAGGAGCTGCTATAGACCTTTCTGCTGGTGATTTTGAAACTTCCACTGACATCACAACAACATCTCATCCGCTTTGCTCTGTCGACAGGCGCCACTGCCAATATTAAGCTGATTGACAGTCAGCTCCCCCAGTAAGGGGCAGCTCTCAATCAGCATGATCTCGGTGTTCCCGCCATGTTCACGAAGCGGAGCAGAAAAGAAGACTCCACTGTTTTGACAAAGTCGTATCACAGGTAGGAGTGGTATGTGACTGCTCTGTACCGCTTGTGAATTATACTGAGCACAACAAGTCCCAGATATAGGGTGTGGTTAAATCCATCAACTTCAACCTACAGTCTAGCATATTGATCCAGATCATGAGGGTGGGGTAATTATAGTGCTGTGCAAATTAATTGGGACAAAGCATTTTTTAAGTAAAATGGTAAGTTAAGTAATGTAAGTTGGTTACCAGTCAGTGATTCAAACCAGTTTTAACTGCTTTGAACAGGTGTGAGTGTACAACCTTGAGCAACAAAATGTGGTTTGACTGGTTTTAGTCAGAAAATAACAGCTAGCTGCCCCCTCAGCTTCAGCTAAGAGCTTGTTTCTGTGAGGAGTGGTTTAGTGTACTTTTTCTCTGTGTGATTCGTGCCTGTAAAAATGGATGTTAGGGTGCTTTCACACAGCGTTTTTCTGTGATCCGTGGCTGTCCTTTGTAAAACTGACAGCCACAGATCCGATTTTGGCCCCATGTTAGTCTATGGGCACAGATCACATCGGATTTGGCCTTATTGGCATCCGATTTTTGTCGGATCCGATTCTGGCCGATTTTTTTGCTGTGCCCAAAATTGCAGCCTGCTGCGATTTTTGAAACAGCGGGTCAAATCGGACCGAGTTGGATCCGACCTGATTCGCGCCAAATAACATGGGGCCTATGGAGCGCGGGTCCGAGGAAGCAGCTGATGTCTCCTCGGACCCGATTTTAGTGTACTGAGCATGCTCAGTACACTAAAATCGCTCTGTGCAATCTAATATCACTTCTGCAATATATATTCATACATTGCAGAAGTGAAATCTAGTGAAAATAAAGAGTTAAAAATAAAAAAATCTTTATTCTCACCTGTCCCGCGATCCAGCGATGCCTCCTGTGCTCGGCTCTGTGCTTCTAGGACCTGGCCTGATGTCACAGTGCAGTCACATGACCGGTTACCGTGGTAACCGGTCATGTGACTGTGGCATCACGCCAGGTCCTGTGCATCAGAAGAAGAGAGCTGAAGCACCACTGGCCTCTTGGATAGGTGAGAATGAAGATTTTTTTTATTTTTAAAGGCCTGGAAAGAGGGGAGCAAAGAGGGGTAAAGAGGGGACAAAGAGGGGGCGAAATAGGGGACAAAGAGGGGAGACATAGGGGACAAAGAGGGGTCCAAAGAGGGGAGACAGAGGGGGCAAAGAGGGTGCGAAAGAGGGGACAAAGAGAGAGCAGAGAGAGGAGGGGAGAAAGGTGACAGGAGGAGCAGGGATAGGAGAGAGGATCCAAACGGATGCTGCTAAATATCGGAATCGGATGCCTATTTGGCATCCGGTTGCAGTCATCAGTTTGGATCCGTTGCTGTCCGAGGGGAGCTGCAAAAAGTCTGATCCCCTCGGACAGCACAAAAACACTATGTGAAAGCAGCTTTACTCCACGGGAGAGGTTTAGAATTATTACTCTTAATAAACATACAAGTCTGAATGTAAGAGAAATCGCTTCCACCGTTGATATTGGAAAATCTACTGTTTCAAGAATAATTTGTACACACAATGAAACTGGATTGTATTCTCTAAAACGAAAAGAGAAATGTGGAAGAAAAAGGAAAACAATACCAAAAACTGATAAAACACTTATCACAAATAGTAAAATTAATGTAAGAAAAACTTGCTCTGTTCCAATTAATTTGCACAGCACTGTACCTTAAAAATCAATGCTAGAATAGATTTATGACCTGTATAATAAACTCAGAATTTTATCCAGCTAGTCCAGCTGAAGAGTGATGGTGGGTTTACACGTCGCGTATCGGCGATATCGTAGCACGACGCGGACGCGCTTTTTGAGCGCGCTTTTCCCGCCATCGCATCGCCGGTTTAGACAGCCCGATATCGGGATACAACGTCCCGACGATGTGTACGCCCCCCAACCCATGAACGACCATTTAACATGGGAGTGAATGGGTGACGTGGCAGTACACATCGGAGTTGGGCTGTCAGACGGGACGATGCGGCTACAACCGGCATCCGATATCGGGCGGTTGAATAGCACGCTCATTCGACCCCCGATATCGTTTTGCCATCGTTCCTGCATCGCGTTGTACGTTCACACCGTACAACGCGCAAACGATATCGGCTCCAACACCCGAACTACGTGACTTTGGGTCGGAGTTGGATGCCGATATCGCGACGTGTAAACCCACCATATGAGTCAAGCCTCTGTCCATGCATGCAGATTGTAAGATATAACTTGTAGTGAGTGGTAGATCACTGAAGATGCAGGGTGGAGGGGCACTAAGGAGTTGTCAATTAAGGTAGGTAGGCAGAGACTGAGTTTACACTATGTGAAAGATTATACAGCCATTTTAATATGTATTTTTAAAGTAAACACACCAGTATCATCAGGTCCAAGAGATCTTTTTAATATTCTGTGCCGTCTGTTCTATGACATCTAATGAAAAATGTGCTATTCAATAGTAATTTACTACTTAGAATCAATCAGTATAATAGTAAGACTGTACATTTGATGACTGAAGGGGTACTTTGTATTTCTCACAACCTTCTGAAACACATTCATACTTGGTTGGATTTAGTGCATGTGTACGCTGAATAGAAAGAGCCCATTATGCTGCTGTCACCTTTGTTATCAGCTTTTCTGCCTGGAGAATAAAGAATTGAGCATTTAACATGCCCTACTGTGGCGCCCCTGCGGTTCGGTCGCCACTATGGTACTGCACGGGAAAGCTTTGCTGAGACCCCCAACACACACCCAACACTATCCAAACTCCAGGCTAGGGAGATGCTGGTCAGAAGAGACTCACATTCAGAGTAATCCCCATCTACTGGCTGGAGGGAGGAGTTAGGTTAGGGGTGGGAGGCAAACAGAGGACTAAATTGTAGAGAAGTCAGGAGCAGGGCAAACATGGGTCAGCTGCAAATCCCAGGCCTGAGGACTTAAATCTGCAGCCGGATGGAGAGCCGGGCAGGGGAAGTAGCTGCACAGGGGTACCAGCCCCAATTCGGTCTGGATATCTTCATGACCAGCCAAGAAACTGGGAGGTCACTGGTATTCAGGTACAGTGACTACCATCGTGCACTCTCCGAAGGCTAAGGAACTGCATAGAGTCAAGAGGACTTGCAAGGCAGTTGCTCACAGGACCCATAGTCACCTGCCTTCTGGGACTTGTAACCACAAGACACTAGGAGGACAAGGAGTAGCAGTGTCAGAGAGAGACTGAGGCGGTCAACAGGGTAGGGGGGTACTCAGATACTGGGACTGATGACTACTTGGATGGGGGATCACGACTGGTCAGTTCACAGTTCCATGCCCTGGACCCTCAATGGCGGGGATGGTGGGGGATGATGATGATGGATGGGGAATGGTAACGTGAGCCACCTGTGGATCCTGGTAATGTTGATACCAGCGCTGCAGGCCGACCACTGAGTTGATCTGATGCAGCTTGGGTGTTACAGCTCCCCATAGGTGGAGCTTTACCTCAGGGCAGCGAGGGTGGATGAGGGGAGTGAGGCGGTCAACAGGGTATGGGGTACTCTGGTACCGGGGCTGATGGCGGCTTCGATAAGGGATCACAGCTGGTCGATACCCGGTCCCGTGCCCTGGACAATCAATGGCGGGGAACGGTGGGGGAATAAGAGGATTGTTAACGTGACGCCACCTATGATACCTGGAAATGGGTATACAAGCACTGCAGCCGGCCACTGAGGTGATGGTGGGTGCAGCAGAGTGTGGTACAGCTCCCTACAGGTGGAGCTTTACCTCAGGGCAGCGGGGATGGATGAGGGGAGTAGTAGTTGTGTCCTTGCAGACATGGCGGTGAATTGCGGCGGTTAAGCAGGCACACAGACACACAGGGATTGTTTTGGTACCTTTTACTGGTGACAGGGTAACAAGTACAGTCCAGAGTAATAACCAGGTCCCCGGTGCAACTTGGGATTTCCACCTTAGAAAGTTATGAGGCCTCCTCTGTGTTTGTGATCTGTGGTTTGGGATAAGTCCTGCCTGTGACTGAACCCACCGCTTCTTCTCCCTCTCTGGGCTATGTCCTAAACTGGCAATGAGGTCCTTCTGCGGGATCCCTGTTTACCCTATGGCCCCTGGTCCTATACTTGGTCAGTTTAGCGTCTCTTACTTTGTTTCTTTCAAGGATGAACTTCTCCTGAGTCTTCCGGTCGTTTGCTGTAACCGTAAATCCTGGCAGCTTTGGACTCTGGTGTCCGGGTGTACTAAAGTGCTGTAGTAACCGGTTCCCTTTCTTAGTTCCCTGCTTTCTTCACTTGCCTCCGACCCTTTCCCTAGGGTGCGACACAGCGGTTAGTGGTCCCTGGTCCTGGTTCTCTCCCAGCGACCAGCTCCTCCGTCTCCTCTCTCTTCTCTCTCCTCACTGGAACTAACTGTTGAGACTAACTCCTCTCTTCAGGCCTGGATGTCTTAAAGGGGAACTGGCTTAAGGCAGCCGGTAGAGCTCCCCATTCAGGTCTACGGTGGAAGGTGTGGTGTGCTGTGCGAACCAAGGTGTAGTTCCCTCCTTGCATCGGTGGATCCTGTGGCAATCCCCAGCAGGGGTGCCACATTCCCCCCTAGTTAAATACAGTCCTCCGGGACTGAAACATTTTTCAACAAACATAACATATCATAACTATTTACATTTGTTATTGAACAAAGTCTTAAAAATTGAAAATTTACAAAAACCAGGTATAAATGGGAAAAACGGGTAACCAGTCCATACAGCGCTAGTCCATCCGCTGCAGGCTGTTTAAAAGGGAGTTTAAACAGGGGTTTGCCACTACCAGTCCTGTGGCTATGGTCCAATTTGAAAATAAGAAAAGGGGAAACGTTCAAGAAGTCCAACAGGTAAAGTCTCTGTAGGCTTAAAGTTCAGAGTTACACAACAAAACATTTAAAACGGGTGCCTCGGCGTAGGAGTCCTTGGTACTGCAGGGGCCTCTACCGGGTCATAAGTGCTGTATGCCTCCTGGCCCTGGGGTCACCTATTGGCCAAGATTTTGCTCTCCCTGCACAGCTCCTTACGCCAACTTCTCTCACCCCTCTTACTGGTGTTGTGTACCTGGTCTGGGTTGATTTAGCCTACTCTTCACCCTTTCTCTGTATTTTACGTTAATAACATATTTCCATTTTAAACATATTTACATTTTCCCACATTTTATGGCTTATTCTCTGTACCTACGTGGTGGCTGACCAAGGTTACTACTGGGTTGACCTGTGTAGCACTGGTGTATCACTAATGTCTGTACCTGGTGCGGTGTATGCACTGTCTCTCAGTCTATCAGATCTACGTGTTGCTGAAATACCATAGTATTGGCGTAGTCTCTCTATTGGACTGGCAGGTTCACCAATTGCAGGGATCTTTGGTTCCGGTACAACGGGTGGTTCTTGTACTCTTGGCATTTCTACTGCTGGTGGGAACATTAAAATTGGAATTAGGTATGTACCTTCGATTTGAGGCCAATCTGTTGGTAATTCTCCAATAATTGTTTGGACTGTTTTTGGCTTTTCTTCCTCTGGTTCTGAACAAGGTACATTTTCTTCTGGTTGAAGCTGTTGAGGACAATTCTTCAAATGATCTCTGGACACTGTTGCAGTTGTTTCACCATGATCTTTGCTAATTAAACAGGTTTTCTGGTTATCAAAACTGGATGGTAACACAGTGTATGGTTCTTTTTCCCATTGATCATCTAGTTTGTGCAGTCTTCTTTTTCTCTTCAAAACCAATTCACCTGGTGTTAAGAGCGTTCCTTGTGCACTTTTGTTAAAGTTGGTTTCTTGTCTTCCTCTAGATTTTTCCAGACTTCTCTCAACGCATTCTTGAATTTTCTGTTATTGTTCTTTCCTGCAAGTATCCCAATCTGCATCTGTAGTATCTGTTTCAGGAACTACTATGCCTATTTCAAAGTCTGCTGGCAATTTTCCTGGTCTTGCTCTCATGAGGTATGCAGGGGTACAATTTGTTGAGCTTACTATAATGTTGTTGTAGACTAGATCTAGTAACTTCTCTGGCCATTGGTTTCGTTCTTCTAAAGGCAGAGTTTTCAGCAATTCAATTACCATGTGATTCATCTTTTTGCACATTCCATTAGTTCGAGGATGGTAAGACGTGGTGTGAATTTTTCTACATCCGTATAGGTGACAGAACTCTTTAAATATTTCAGCTTCAAAGGCAGGTCCTTGGTCTGTCAATACCCGGTCTGGATAACCATGGGGTCTGCAGAAATAGGCTTGAAATGTTCTTGCTGCTGTCTCAGCTGTTAAGTCTTTTACCGAGGCTACCACAAGGAATCTGGAATAGTGGTCTACCATGGTAAGAGCATAGGTGTAGCCTGATTTGCTGGGTGCAAGTTTAACGTGATCTAAGGCTACCAGTTCTAATGGTTATTTGGTGATGATAGGCTTGAAGGGTGCTTTCTGGCTGTTACAGTCTTTTCTTCTTAATGAGTTTTTACACCATCTCTCTATGGAGGACCTCATGCTGATCCAATAGAATCTCTCACGTAACAATATTTCCAGTTTGCTCCATCCAAAGTGTCCCGATCCATCGTGGTACGCTTCTAATACCGTTTGGACATCTCTCTTTGGAACCACAACTTGCCATACCATTTCATGTGTTCTTGGGTCGATGTACCGCCTGCACAATTGACCTTGATAGATGAATAACCTGCTTCTTTCTTTCCACAGGTGTTGGGCTTCTAGTGGAGCATTCTTGTCAATCTGGGAATCCGGTTGGGTTATCAATCCTTTACAAGGCTTACTGCCAGATCACTGTCTTGAGTCTCCTTCCATCCATAGTGGGGCAACGGGTTTAGTTGAACAGTCTGACAGTTCTGGTAGATGTGATCTTCAGCGATATTCCATTTCCTACTTTTATGGAAAGCTGGGAGTTCTATTTCCTCTGTCATCCTCTTCTTCAATTCCTCGTAGATGTACTTGAGGGTTTCTGGAGAGGGCATCAGCATTTACGTTGTTGCGGCCTGCTCAGTATTTGATAGTAAAGTTCGATAGTCGGCCATCCAACGTTGCTCTAGTGCTCCAAGCTTCGCGGTATCCAGGTGTGTTAATGGGTTATTATCCGTGAAGGCGGTGAATTTCGAAGATGCGAGGTAATGCTTGAATCTCTCTGTTATAGCCCAGACCAAGGCCAGGAACTCCAACTTAAAGGAACTGTAGTTTTCTGGGTTCCTCTCGGTGGGTCGAAGTTTTCTGCTGGCGTAGGCAATTACTCGCTCTCTACCATTTTGAATCTGGGAAAGGATTGCTCCCAGTCCTACATGGCTTGCTTCGGTGTAAAGGACGAATAGTAGGTTATAATCAGGGTAAGCCAGGATTTCCTCACCGGTTAGAGCCTGCTTCATCTGTTGGAAGGAATTTTCTTGTTCCTCTCCCCATTCCAATGGTGGCTCTGAAGATCTCCTTTTCTTAGTCTGGCCTACCAGAAGATCTTGAAGGGGTGCTGCCATCTTTGTGTAGCCCTTAATGAATCTTCTGTAGTACCCAACCAAACCTAAGAACTGACGTACCTCGGTGACAGTGGTTGGTCTCTGCCAATCCTGGATAGCTGTTACTTTTTCCGGGTCTGGTGCTACTCCATCTGCGCTGACCACGTGTCCCAAGTATTGAACTGTAGGTTTCAGCAGGTGACATTTAGATGGTTTGAGCTTCATCCCGTACTTTGCTAAAGCCTCAAATACCTCTGCCAGGTGTTCCAGGTGTTCTTGGTAGGATTTGGAAAACACAATGACGTTGTCCAGGTATAAGAGTACTGTCTCGAAATTCCGCAACTTTTCATGATTCTTTGAAGCGTTCCTGGTGCATTGCATAACCCGAATGGCATGCTGTTGAATTCGCATAGGTCCATTGGAGTTGTGAATACAGTCTTCTCTCGATCTTCTTCTGCAACGGAGACCTGCCAATACCCACTAGTGAGATGTAATGTGGAGAAATAATTAGCAGCGTTTAATGCAGCAAGAGACTCCTCTATTCGGGGTAACGGATAAGCATTTTTGTGGGTGATGTTATTGACCTCCCTGTAATCACACAGATCCTCATCGTGCCATCCTTCTTTCTGACTAGGACTAAAGGGGCTGCCCCAGGGACTACAGCTATCTCTTATTACCCCGGTTTCCTTCATGTCCCGCAGCATCTCTTTGGCATGTTGGTAGTGACCTGGTGGAATGGGTCTGTGTCTCAACTTAATTGGGGGATGATCTCCTGTGGGTATGCGATGGTGTACCTCTTTAATCCTCCCAAAATCTAATGGATTCTTACTAAATATTTGCTCGAACTCCTGCGCTACCCGGTAAACTCCGTGCTTTTGGTGAGAAAGGGTGGCATCAGTTCCTACGTGCAACTGCTGACACCACTCCTCTAGCTGTCTTTTGTAGTTGTTATCCTCCGCCTGGTTAGACGAGGAAACAGGTCTCACTGCCTGTATGTTGTTCTTACAAACAGTATACAGCTTTGCTACAGTAGCATACCGGGGTAGCTTTGCTTCCTCTTCCCCACAATTTAATACACGGATTGGTACTCTTCCCTTGTGTACATCTACCACCCCTCTGGCTGTCAGTAGTGTAGGTCTGTGCTCTGAAAATACCGGCTCTACAACTGCCTGGTATTCATGTCCTCTGCGACCAATCGCTGCTCGACACCATATCATCACTTCGCTTTTTGGTGGTAACACAATGGGAACCGGGTCTGTTACCCGCACACTTCCAATTTCTCCCCCAGACAGATTTACCTGTTGCTTGTGGATGAGGGCTCGGATCTCTCTTTGGATCACTCTCGTCCACCCATAACCAGCAGTCTCTGAAATCTGTCGGAGTAAAAACAACACTTCTCCAAAGCAGTTTTCAATGACATTTGTACTAATTACCATGTAGGGGTATTTTTCATTGGAATTGTCTTCTATCACAAATAACCCTTGTCCTTTTAATTCCTTCCTCCCCAACTTTATTGTAGCTTCTCTGAAGTTCCTGGATCTGACCAGCTGAGTTCCTGGACCTGTGCTCTCCATGTACCGCCTGTGTCCCGATGTCCGGCCTGTTCCCTCATGCGTGATGTGCGGAATTGGGAGCCTGGCTTACTGTCTTGTACCTTGTACTGTGTTCGTATTAAGTAAACATTGCATTTTGTATACCTGAAGTGTGCGGTGTCATCATGTCCTGCAGGTTACCACCTTGCCCACATGCTCAGCTGCCACAGAACCCGGTCGCTGCCCTCCCCTAGTCTGGGCAGGCCCGGGTCCCACCTGTGGTCCAGTGGGTCCACATACCTATTACCACCTGGGTCGCGAGCGCGCCCGTGACACATACAGTTAGGGCCAGAAATATTTGGGCAGTGACACAAGTTTTGTTATTTTAGCTGTTTACAAAAACATGTTCAGAAATACAATTATATATATAATATGGGCTGAGCTGAAAGTGCACACTCCCAGCTGCAATATGAGAGTTTCCACATCCAAATCGGAGAAAGGGTTTAGGAATTATAGCTCTGTAATGCATAGCCTCCTCTTTTTCAAGGGACCAAAAGTAATTGAACAATGGACTCTAAGGGCTGCAATTAACTCTGAAGGCGTCTCCCTCGTTAACCTGTAATCAATGAAGTAGTTAAAAGGTCAGGGGTGGATTCCAGGTGTGTGGTTTTGCATTTGGAAGCTGTTGCTGTGACCAGACAACATGCGGTCAAAGGAACTCTCAATTGAGGTGAAGCAGAACATCCTGAGGCTGAAAAAAAAAGAAAAAATCCATCAGAGAGATAGCAGACATACTTGGAGTAGCAAAATCAACAGTTGGGTACATTCTGAGAAAAAAGGAATTGACTGGTGAGCTTGGGAACTCTAAAAAGCCTGGGCGTCCACGGATGACAACAGTGGTGGATGATCGCCGCATACTTTATTTGGTGAAGAAGAACCCGTTCACAACATCAACTGAAGTCCAGAACACTCTCAGTGAAGTAGGTGTATCTGTCTCTAAGTCAACAGTAAAGAGAAGACTCCATGACCGTAAATACAAAGGGTTCACATCTAGATGCAAACCATTCATCAATTCCAAAAATAGACAGGCCAGAGTTAAATTTGCTGAAAAACACCTCAAGAAGCCAGCTCAGTTCTGGAAAAGTATTCTATGGACAGATGAGACAAAGATCAACCTGTACCAGAATGATGGGAAGAAAAAAGTTTGGAGAAGAAAGGGAATGGCACATGATCCAAGGCACACCACATCCTCTGTTAAACATGGTGGAGGCAACGTGATGGCATGGGCATGCATGGCTTTCAATGGCACTAGGTCACTTGTGTTTATTGATGACATAACAGCAGACAAGAGTAGCCGGATGAATTCTGAAGTGTACCGGGATATACTTTCAGCCCAGATTCAGCCAAATGCTGCAAAGTTGATTGGACGGCGCTTCATAGTACAGATGGACAATGACCCCAAGCATACAGCCAAAGCTACCCAGGAGTTCATGAGTGCAAAAAAGTGGAACATTCTGCAATGGCCAAGTCAATCACCAGATCTTAACCCAATTGAGCATGCATTTCATTTGCTCAAATCCAGACTTAAGACGGTAAGACCCACAAACAAGCAAGACCTGAAGGCTGCGGCTGTAAAGGCCTGGCAAAGCATTAAGAAGGAGGAAACCCAGCGTTTGGTGATGTCCATGGGTTACAGACTTAAGGCAGTGATTGCCTCCAAAGGATTCGCAACAAAATATTGAAAATAAAAATAGTTTGTTTGGGTTATGTTTATTTGTCCAATTACTTTTGACCTCCTAAAATGTGGAGTGTTTGTAAAGAAATGTGTACAATTCCTACATTTTCTATCAGATATTTTTGTTCAACCCTTCAAATTAAACGTTACAATCTGCACTTGAATTCTGTTGTAGAGATTTCATTTCAAATCCAATGTGGTGGCATGCAGAGCCCAACTTGCGAAAATTGTGTCACTGTCCAAATATTTCTGGCCCTAACTGTATGTACCTGTTGGCGGAGATAGTCTGACCTCAATCCCTCTGTAAACTGTTCTGCAAACATTTTATCCTCTTCCAATACACTTGCTGGGTCTACCTGTTTTAAGGACCGGAGTGCACCTTGTAACCGGAGGGCATAGCCTCTGATGGTATCCTGCGGTCTCTGTTTACACTGGTAGAACAGCATCCTCAATTCAGACTGTGTGCGTTTTTCAAAGACAGTTTTTAGCTTATCAAGCACTTTAGGAGCAGAGTCCCTGTCAGCATCACTCCAGGACTCAACCTTCAGCTCCACTGCACCTGTTAATTGTCCCAGCACAACGGTGGCCCGCTGCTTCTGTGTCATCATATACATGTCCAGCATTGCACACATCTTTTGCTTAAAGGCTGCTAATGTACCGGGTTTGCCTTCATATGTTGGTAACCATTTGGCACCCGGTATATACGGCAAGGTTAGAGGCATTATTTGGGCCACTGCTCCAGGGCTGCATTCCGGGCATCTCCCCCGTTAGGGACCTGTACATCATCCGAGTCACTCATGATGGGGACCCCCCTAGTTAATCGCTGCCAACCAGTGAGATGAGACCAACTTTCCCGGTCGTTGGTGGCTCTGCAGAGGGAGCGGAGCACCTCGGGTATTTCTGGGATTGTGGGCTGCGCTTCGTTGATCTCCGGCAGAGTGAGGTGGCGGGGCTTATCTTCCTGCTCTTTTCTCCCCGCGCTGAGGCGCAGCTCAATTTCTGTAATGGCAGACTTGTTATACAGTTCAGAAACAGTTAATAAAGTTTAGTTCTTGGCACACAGTACCCTGTTTTACTGGGCACGGGATCGTGTTCGTGACGCCAGGATTGAGGCGGTCGACAGGGTATGGGGTACTTGGGTACTGGGGCTGATGGCGGCTTCGATGGGGGATCACGGCTGGTCGATCCCGGTCCCGTGCCCTGGACTCTCAACGGCGGGGAACGGTGGGGGGATAAGGAGATTGTTAACGTGACGCCACCTATGGTACCTGGTAACAGGTATACCAGCGATGCAGCCGGCTGCTGAGGTGATGGTGGGTGCAGCAGAGTGTGGTACAGCTCCCCACAGGTGGAGTTTTACCTCAGGGCAGCGGGGATGGATGAGGAGAGTAGTAGTTACGTCCTTGCAGACATGGCGGTGATTTGCGGCGGTTAAGCAGGCACACAGACACGCAGGGATTGTTGTTTCGGTACCTTTTACTGGTGACAGGATAACAGGTAAAGTCCAGAGTAATAACCAGGTCCCCGATGCAACTTGGGATTTCCACCTTAGAAAGTTATGAGGCCTCCTCTGTGTCTGTGGTTTGGGATAAGTCCTGCCTGTGACTGAACCCACTGCTTCTTCTCCCTCTCTGGGGTATGTCCTAAACTGGCAATGAGGTCCTTCTGCGGGGTCCCTGTTTATCCTATGGCCCCTGGTCCTATACTTTGTTAGTTTAGCATCTCTTACTTTGTCTCTTTCAGGGATGAACTCCTCCTGAGTCTTCCGGTCATTTGCTGTAACTGTAAATCCTGGCAGCTTCGGACTTTGGTGTCCGGGTGTACTAAAGGGCTGTAGTAACCGGTTCCCTTTCTTAGTTCCCTGCTTTCTCCACTTGCCTCTGACCCTTTCCCTAGGGTGCGACACAGTGGTTAGTGGTTCCTGGTCCTGTATCTCTCCCAGCGACCAGCTCCTCCGTCTCCTCTCTCTTTTCTCTCCTCACTGGAACTAACTATTGAGACTAACTAACTCCTCCCTTCAAGCCTGGATGTCTTAAAGGGGAAATGGCTTAAGGCAGCCAGTAGAGTTCCCCCTTCAGGTCTGGGGTGGAAGGTGTGGTGTGCTGTGCGAACCAAGGTGTAATTCCCTCCTTGCACCAGTGGATCCTGTGGCAATCCCCCGCAGGGGTGCCACAGGAGTCGTAGTAGCGTCTCTGCGGTGAACGCTGTGAGCAGCTGTGGTGAAACAGGCACACACACACACAATAGTCTTTGTTTCGGTACCTTTTACTGATGTCCGGTAACAGGTACAGTCCGGGAGGGTAACCAGGTGTTTGGTGCAATTCAGGATTTTCACCTTTGAGAGTTGTGAGGCCTCCTCTGTCTCCATGTGCGGTGGTTTGGGGTAAGCTCTGCCTATAACTCAACTTGCTGCTGTTTCTCCCTCTCAGGGTTTTACTCTGTAACCGACAATGAGGACCTCCTGCTGGAATTCCTACTCTCCTCTTGGGCCCCTGGTCCTGTGCTTGGTCAGGTTTGAGTGTCTCTAGTATATCTGCTCCTCAGGGGGACGAAATCCTCCTAGTCCTTCCGGGCTTTTCCTGCTTACAATGGATGTTTAGCAGTGTTCGGACTCTTGTGTCCGGGTGGGCTAAAGGGAAACCTGGTATGTTCCCTTCTTCTAGTCTCCTACTCCTTCACTGGCCTCCATCCCTCACTCTAGGGTGCTGCACAGCTGGTCAGTGGTCCTTTCGTTCTGGGCCTGGCGTGGCTCCAGCAACCGCCTCTCTCCAGTACGTCGCTTGGGCTGTTTCACTGGACTTAACTGCTCTCTTCACTGCTCAGAGCAGACTAACTGACTCCTCCCCTCAGGCCTGGATCCTTATAAGGGAACTTGCTTAAGGCAGCAAGTAGAGCTCCCCCTCCAAGTCTGTGGTGGAAGGTGTTGTGTGCTGTGTGTACCAAAGTGTAAATCCTTCCTTGCACCAGATGGGTCCTGTGGCAATCCCCAGAAGGGGTGCCACAAAAAGGCAGCAAGGAAGGTCATATTCCCTGTGTCTCAGCAGAGTGGACCCGGACTACTTGTGAGCTGGCCAGACTGCAATCTTGGTGAATACAGTACCCTGTCTGCACTGAACTCAAGAAAAGGTGACTGGTAAGAACTGCAAGAACCTTGTGTTTATCTACTTTTTTCTCGCGCCTTTATGCACGTTCAACTACCACAACCACCACCATCACACCTTCACTACACCCCAGGGGTCTGCTCCAACTAGCTGCACCTATTCCCTGGGAGCTACCATATGCAGTGCTGGTCATCCCTGACCAGAAACCTCAGATGGCGTCATGACAAAAGTCTAAATTTTTCCCCTTTAAATTCCCCTTTTTCAATGACCAGTCGAAGCCACAACTTTGAGGAAAGGCCATCGTGATATCCCCCGACTGTTAACCCCTGGAGAGTCGAGTACCCTGGCCCCATGACTGCTGCACTGTAGCGCTAATCCCATATAGGTCAAGAGAACTTTGAGCTAACATCAAATAAACATTTGATGTTTGTACAACCCCACGGAAATCAGCAGGCTCAGCCAACGTTAGTCTGATGTCTAGCGCCAACTTTAGAGCTATGTTTTTATCACACACTAGAAAGCAGTTCCTTATAACAAGTGAGTAGAACTGCTGCCAGATGACAGCCTTTCCATTGTCTCATATCTGCATTGATTTGTGATATAGAGTGCGCTTTTACTATCTATATTCATAGAAGTTTTATAATCATATTGATTTTTGCATGTATATAAATATTCTGTCTGCACATATTTTCTGACTAGCACAAATCGCAGTCTATTTTAGGTAATAATAATTGTGTCCTCAGTTAAAAATTAATAATCCATGTCTTGTTAAGTTGTGATAAATCACCATCTCTGCCATTTAAATTCACTTTTTTAGGATTGAGAATGGCTTACACTATTACATTCCCAGTGGGAACTACTGTAAAAAGATGGACATATTTCCCGTGTCCCCCCCTTGAGGGCTTCAGTGTTCTTTGGTTGTTGTGATGTGAACTGTGATATGCATTAATAATGTGGAAGTGTATTTGTTTAAAAGTGGGATAGGAAAGAGTTTGTGATGAACCTCGAGTGGGATACACATTACACAATACACATTACACATACACAGTACACATTAGTGTATAGCAGCCAACCAGCCGTCATAGTGTCTAAAATAAATTATGGAAAAAAAATGCATAGGGCTTTGCAGCATTTTTCAGTCAAAGCACAGATAAAGTTGACAGCTGCGAGCTGCCAACCTTAGCTGCCTATTTCAAATTTGGTTGGCAAAAACAAATACGTAAGGGCTTAGCCCTATTTTTAATTGTCAACTAAGGTAAAACTAGGACGCTGGGGGCTGGTATTCTTAGCTTGGTGAGGACCCATTTTTATTTTGGGCCCCCCATGTTGTGAATAGCAGCCCACCGCCACCCCAGAATTTGGCACATTCATTAGGAGCGCCAATTCCTGGCACTTTACCCGGCTTTTCAGTTGCTCTGGTGCCAATGGAAAATTGCGTAATAAGGGTTTAATGCCAGCTTCGTATCGACAGCTGGCACTAAGTCCGAGATTCATAATGTCAGGCCAATGCTAGACTTGGCCATTAGGAATCTCTTAATAAATAGTAAATAAGACACCACACACAGAGACAAATAATTTATTATAACAAAAAACACATACCTTGGCTCCATCTTTATTACTCCCACATACCCTCAACAATCTCTGTGATGTCTTCTCACCGCGGCCACCAAGCACATGAGGTCCCACGTCGGAATCTAAACTACGCTGCATCGGAGGCCGTAGAAGGAGCCTCCTGTTATCACAGCCTTCAAACACAAATTGAAAGCCGAAAGTGAGCACAGGACGCATAGCGGTTGCCATGGTACTAGAGCTGTATCCTCAGGTGAGTCAGTGAGATCACCTGAGGACACAATTCAGGTAACCATGGTACTCACTATGGTTAGGGGGCACCACGGTTATCTGAACTGTTCTCAGGTGACCTCAGTGATTCACTGCTATGAGGCAGCGCTTCTCATGTTGTGAAACACTCGCTTAGCTGCACAATTAAATCACATAGCAACATTTTACATACAAACAAGTCCAGCTGCTTTATTAAAAACACCATAACACTGACTATAGTATAGTCAATCTCAATGCCTCAGCAGGAATGTTACACACTCAGTCCAGAACCTTTCAATGGCAGCTATGCCCACTTGACTTCGGATACATCACTCAACAAGGTAACAACATCAGTGTCCATATTAAACATTGTCTTTTACACTGCTACTTTTATCAGCTGTGCTCCATCAGAGCTGTATCTTTAAGGCTCTCTAGATGCAGTCCCCAGTCCTCGTGCCTTCCAGGGATGACCGCTCCCAAGCACTGAGACCCACTCTCCTGACTTTGTGTCATTCACCCTGAGGCCAGCTCCATTCTCAGGCATGCTTGTTTACCATGTGGTCCAAACAGGAAGTGCAAGACCTTCCTTACATCACCGATCATGTGATCTATAAGTAGTCTCATCCCTGAGATACACCTATGGGAGGTATGTGGACGTTCACTCCTTCCCATCGCTTCTGAATATTCTATGAAACCAGCTCTGAAATATTATAAGATTCCTGGTACTTTAAGTCACAGCAAACTATCTGGTTTCATATCGCATCAGATCTACATCTGTGCGAATATACCGTCGATATAGCTAGACTGGTATACCTCACACGGCTTACCCGGATGCAGCCCCCAGCTCACACATTTTGTGCTCGGTGGCCATGGGGATAGGACATCGCAGAGGATCGTGGAGGGTATGAGGGAGTAATAAAGATGAAGTCAAGATATGTGTGTGTGTTTCTTGTTATTATAAAATGATTTGCTTCTGTGTGTTGCCTTATTTACTATTTAATAGAAATTCCTTATGTTTGGGTCTGACATTGGCCCGACATTATGAATGTCGGGCTTAGTGTCAGCTGCCAATACAAAGTTGGCATTAACCTCTTATTACCCAGTTTCCCACCGGCACCAGGGCAACTGGAAGTGCTGGGTAAAGTGCCAGAATTTAACACTTCTAATGAATGTGCCAAATTCTAGGGCGGCTGCAGGCTGCTATTCTATAGCTATGGTTCCCCACCATGCTGAGCATACCAGCCCCCAGCTGCCTACTTTTACCATGGCTGGAAATTAAAAATTGGGCGAAGCCCACACATTTTTTTTGACAGCCAAGGTAAAACTAGGCAGCTGAGGGTGGCAACTCACAGCTGTCTGCTTTATCTGTGCTGAGACTGAAAAATACAGCAAAGCACTAGGCTTTTTTTTACATTATTTATTTATTTTCCACAGTAGGATGGCAGGTTGGTTGTCATACACTACTAATGTGTATGACAACCAAGCACAGACACCATACAGATTTGGGGAGCACAGTCTGATTGTGACAGCCAATCACAAAAGCTCTTGCAGAGAGTGAGCATCTGTGATTGGCCATTGCCGTCAGTGCAGTGAATATGCAGGAAGCTTAATGAGTGGTCCCAGAATGAAGCAGCGGGAGACTGATAAGATTGAGCCAGATATCCTATAATCTATTTTATCTATCCTATGCTCTATCTATCCTATATCTGTGTACCAGAAAAAATTCACTGCAGCACTCAGCTACTACCAAAAATGTACATATGCTAATAAGCGGTTTTTATATGAGGAAAAAATTGAAAAACTTACGTTTTTAATAAAAAATCAATAATCTTATCTTTTTATTTGCTGGGCTTCTTGGCACATATATTGGCCAATATCTGCTTGCTCATCAACCATTCCATGGTGACCCCAGATCTGATGAGTCCCATGCTGACATCCCTGTCCTCCTTGTCCTCCCTATCCCACCTCTAAGTGGGTGGACACCATCTCAATCCTAGACCACCTGGGGTGATGAGGGTGCTAAGTGTAGCTGCGGAGCCAGCATCTCCACATATTAGACAAAAATAGAAAAAAATGCACAGCACTCATGATATAATGTGAACTGGTGCAAGCTGCAATGCTGGAACAAACAACCAGAGAAAATTCACTGCAGCACTCAGCTACTACCAAAAATGTACATATGCTAATAAGGCCCCATTCACATCAGCGGTAATTGCTGATCGCAGCAGTTGCGGTGAAAACACTGCAACTGCCGCGGTTACCGAATAACGGCCGCACTTGTGGTTCACCTGCGGCAAGCCCTATGCAATGTCTATGGTGCTTCCGGCAAGTGCGGTACAGTTGCGGTTTCGGCACTTGCGGCAGATGCGGCCTCGAAAAAACCGTACTTGCCGCACCTGCCGCACACTTACCGCAAGCCCCATAGACATTGCATGGGGCTTGCCACAGGTGAACTGCAAGTGCGGCCGTTATGCGGTAATCACGGCAGTTGCGTTTTTTTCACCGCAGCTGCTGCACTCAGCGATTACCGCTGATGTGAAAGGGGCCTAAGCGGTTTTTATATGAGGAAAAAATTTAAAAACTTACGTTTTTTTAAAAAAACTCAATAATCCTATTTTTTTATTTGCTGGGGTTCTTGGTACATATATTGGCCAATATCTGCTTGCTCATCAACCAGTCCACGGTGACCACAGATCTGATGAGTCCTATGCTGACATCCCTGTCCTCCTTGTCCTCCCTATCCCACCTCTAAGTGGGTGGGCACCATCTCAATCGTAGACCACCTGGTGGCGATGAGGGTGCTAAGTGTAGCTGCGGAGTCACCAACTCCACATATTAGACAAAAATAGAAAAAAACTGTGCAGCAGTTTCTATCTTCTGTCTAGCTAGCTTACATACACAATGCAATATAATGTATGCTGCAAATATGTACGAATCTGTTGTCATGACGTTATATTGCGATTGTTTCTTAACCGGCTAGAAAAACATTTTGACATGCATTAGTATGATGCGTTAGTATGATGTGTTTTTTTGTATGGAGGACTGTGGATGCGTTAAAAAATCTGTTACATTGCGTTTACACTGCTGTCAAACATAAACATTAAACAGACAGCACAAATGCAATGTGAACCTAGCCTAAGGCTACTTTCACATTACGATTTTTTCCCTGTCCGTGGGATCCTACTTTTTTGTAGGATCCCACAGACAGGAAAGGAAAGCATTGGAGGTGACCTCGGATGCTTTTCTGTGTCCGGGTCCGTGATTATCACGGATCCGGACACAGCGGGGCACTTTTCACTTCTGCAATGTATAATATACATTGCAGAAGTGAAATATAAAGAGTTAAAAATAAAAAAAATCATTATGCTCACCTATTCTCTATCCAGTGCTGCCTCTCAGCAAGGTCTGTTGTGGTTACAAGACCTGTGATGATGTCACAGAGCGTCATCAGGTCACATGACCGCAGTTACCACGGTAACTGCGGTCATGTGACCCGATGATGCTCTCTGACATCATCACAGGTCCTGTAAGCACACGGACCTTGCTGAGAGGCAGCGCTGGATAGAGAATAGGTGAGCATAATGATTTTTTTATTTTTAACTCGTTCTTTTACTTAATTACACTTCTGCAATGTATATTATGCATTGCAGAAGTGTAATTAGATGGTTAGAGGCAATTTTAATGTACTGAGCATGCTCAGTACACTAAAATCGGGTCCGAGGAGACATCAGATGTTTCCTTGGACCCTGCTCCAAAGGGCCCCATGTTAATGGAATCGGATCGGATTTGGCATAATTGCCATCCAATTTGTCAGATCCAATTCTATCCGGTTTTGATTCGAATGCAAAAATCAGAGCAGTCTCCGATTTTTGCACCAAAAAGAAATCGGACAAAATCGGATCGGACGCAAATCGGATGGCAATTAGTGCACATCCGATTCGGTCCGATCCCCATAGGATGACATGAGGCCAATTTCGAATCCAATGCTGTCCGATTTATATCGGACAGCATCGGATTTTACAAAATCGTACTGTGAAACCAGCCTAAGAGCTGTACAAGCCTAAACATGGTGACTGTAATACATTTTACGTTTTTCCATCATATAATAATAAACCGTGCTGAATTTTTATTTCTTGTTTGATTGAATGTGTAGAATATTCTTATAGACATCTGAAAAACTACTTGTTTGAAGATATACAAAATGCAAGTGGTGATGATAATAAACTCTATTCCATTAGTTCTCAGTCTGGTGACAGGATAGTTTTGTTTCATCTCACTGAAAAACATTTACCGATTCTCAGGATTTTAATTTAATTATGTAACACCCATTACATTTTAACTGTGCTATAACCAAGCGAATGCTATGTAGTTTTATGTCGCTTCAGGTAATAAAGTGCATCGTATTCATAAACGTACGTTGTCACCATGTAATGACTTGGAGAGAGAGAGATTAAAACACAGTAACAAATAATGATTTTGCCTTTCAGGAATTAACTGTGTAAGTTCCTACTCACACTAAATTAATTTATTAAAAAATTGTCTAGTATTTGGCAATAAAAAATGCAAGTGTATCTTACTCATTGGGGAAATATGACCGTTTTCTGCTAGCAAAATGGTGCAACATTTAGTGCACACGCATATGAGATTTTGTTGCTGGATATATTGTAGCCTGCTCAACAAAATCTGAAATATCGCACCAATGTAAAGAAATGTAAAAAAAAAAAATGGTAACAATATGCTTTAAAAGCATAGGCAATTTCCATTGTGATATTTTTGCACTCGATAACTAAACATGAACTTTAGAAAAAAAAACTTTTTTATAAATGTTCCCCATGTTTATCTTTACAAGTCTGTTTCTGAGAAACTAGTTCCCTACCTTTACTACATCTCATCAGTGCATTTTGTTATCACATCCCAATCAATTGTGTTGCTAGTACTCCCATGAAAGTTTGATGCCAGAGCAAATACGCAAATTGTCTCTTCATAGAGGAAGATGACCTCTTCCTCTCTGAAAAGACAATTTGCATATTTAATATTGCAGAGGTGCATTGCACTCCCTATAAGCCTCCTTTCCCTGGCATGTCAAGTATGTCACTCTCCATAAGGAGAAATGTTCCCCTTAGGGTACCTTCTCACGGCACAGCCACGGGAGACATTTTTGGCGGTGATATTTCGTCCTGGAAATATCGCTGCTAAATTGCCTCCTTATTGCGACGTGTATTTCGGGAATTAGGCGACGGTAAGACAAATGTCGCCTGGTTTCGATTTTAGAACAGTGCTGTAAAATCGAAACCAGGCGACATTTGTCTTATCGCTGCCAAATTCCCGAAATACATGCCGCAATAAGGAGGCAATTTGGCAGCGATATTTCCTGGACGAAATATCGCCGCCAAAAATGTCTCCTGCGGTTGTGGCGTGAGAAGCTACCCTTAAAGGGCAAATACAGACATTAGTGGGGAGTAAGCGGAGCAGGTATGTTCTGACTAGGGCCATTGAAAATTTTGGATGCCAACAACAAGGTGATACAGCAGACAAGGGCAGAACTATGGGCTCTAGCTCTGCAAGAGTTTAATTAAAGGTTATTCTATAGTGAGCGCAGGGGCACAGATGACTGACAGGCGGCTGGCACCTGGACGGCTCCTCCGGCCCAGGTGGCCTTGTGAATACACTGGGGTTGTGCGGAGGCTGCACAACCCGAAAAGGTGAGAGCCCCCCCTGTCATAACCTTCCCTTCCCCTTCAATGTGCATGTGGGTTCTCCCTATGGGAGCGCTTTTCTCTCTCTTTTTGTATTACTAGCTCTGCAAGAGGCATTTGCGTTTCGATCCTGCAGGTTGAAGGATCGTTCATCGCCAGATTAGATTTGAGAACATGTTCACAAATCTGGGATGAACGATCCATTAAACGATTGTTCAGTTTGGCTGGTGACATTGCGGTGTTACACGCTACGATGTCGTTAACAACATCGTTTGTGCGTCACCAAATATGTGACTTTTGAACAATATTGAAGCGTGTGACGTGGCCTTTAGAGATCATAAAAACTCTCACAAGAACATCCAAAAATCTGCAGGCCTCACTTGCCTCAGTTAAGGTCTAGTTCATGACTAGTGATGTAAAGTTCAGGGTCTGTACCGAACACCTACTGTTTCGGCACGGATCCTGAACACAGACTTCTCTGAGAAGTCTGTGTTACTGTTCGGGTTCGGCTAGGGGGCTGTAAAATGAAGTACTATGTGTGGAAAAATAAATAAATAATTAGAAAAAAATGCTTAGTTATCCTCTGTATTATTGATACTCAGTTCAGATGAAGCCGACATCTGTGGCCTGAAGCCACCAGCTGTGTGTTTTATATTGGCTGAATATCAAATATGGGGAATCCATGCTTTTATTATTTAAATAAATAAAAATCCCAGCAGTGTGGGGGTTCCCCCCAATTTGATACTCAGCCAAGGTAAAACACACAGCTAAAGGGTTGGTATTCCTACCCTGCAAAGACATAAAGTTATTGCCCCACCAGGGTAAGGATATCAGCCCAGAGCCTCTCTTTACCTGGCGCTTTACCTGGCTCTTTTCAATTACTCTGGTGCTGTGGGGAAATAAATGTGGTTAAAGACAGCTGAGAATTGACAGTTATAATCAAGCCCTAGATTGGTAATGTTCACACCTGAGACCCACAAATTACCAATCCTTGAATGTGCTTGATTTTTTTTTTGGGAGCTTGATTGGGGCTGCTTATCCAACATCTGGATTATCGTGTGTTGCAACCTTTCATCATTTTTCCATGTCCAGTGAGATTAGCTACAGTGCCATGTGTTCTAAACATCATTATTATGTTGTGTGTCATAGTCAAAGAAACATCAAAATCTCTGTAGATGGACGTTTGACCTTGATATTGTTAATATTTTCAACAGGTTTGATTCTTAAGTCCTCAGACAATTCTCTTGTCTATCTGTTCATCATTCTTAGTGTGGCACATAAAGACACACAAGTCAGCAGTGTTGTTTATCCACAATTTTGGAAAGGTGCTAACAATATGTCTGGCCCATTTTGGGGGGTTTGTGCGAAATTATGTCCAATTTGCCCTTTGTTCTCAGTATGTTTGTTTTTGTGTTGTTCCAATACACACAAAGGAAATAACGGTGTGTATAACAGAAAATGTGTAATTGCAAACATTTTCTTGGAGAAATACTTTGTCTGCAGCAATTGAAAGGGTTCTAACAATTTTGGCCATCACTCTATTTGTACATTTCATATACCAATTACACACCACTACTAAATATAAAGTCACACCACAGACAATAGAAGATGGGCATCTGCTCACTTTCTCATCCTTGTCCTCCTCACCTGCCCCCCATGTTCAGCCACTAGCACATCCTCACAGAAACCTCACGCATCTAGACATTCACAGAGTCTCAGACTCTCTTCTACCTCTGTCCTCCATATCTTCAATCCACGACACTGACAGTGCCACCACTTTCTATAATGCCACCCTCACATCAGCCATAGACTCGATCGCCCCTCTCGTGCATGTCAAAGTGCAACGAATCAATAGGCAACTATGGCACAACAATCTCACCAAAAAACTTCGACAAGCGTACAGGGTCGCGGAGTGGCGTTGGAAGAAAACACCTGCCAGACAACTTGACTGCTTTCAAGCAAGCTACACTTGTCCTCAAATCAGCCCTCACCTCTGCTAAACTGACCTACATCACAAACCTTGTATCATCGTTATCCTACAACACCAAACAACTGTTCAGAACATTTAATTCTCTCCTCCATGCACCACTGCCCCTTCTGACTCACCTTATCTCTGTCGAGGACTGTGCCACGTACTTTAAAAATAAGATCGACCATACAAGGCAAACGTTTACTCTCCCACCACCCTAACTACTCCATTCCAGACCTCTGCCCTTCTCTCACAACCTCCCTCTACAACATTACTGAAGGAGAGCTTACTCATCAACCTCTCCAAATCACACCTCACCACTTGTGCACTTGACCCCATTCCTTCCCACCTCCTTTCCAACTTTACTAACACACTCATTCCAGCCCTAACCCATCTCTTCAACCTATTGCTATCTTCCCCTCTACTTTTAAACATGCCACCATCACATCCATCATCAAAAAGCCAAACCTTGACCCGGCTGCTATGCCCAGCTATCGCCCCATATCGCTGTTCCAATTTGCTTATAATCTTCTTGAGCAGCATGTCCATGCTCATCTTTCCTCCCACCTTTCAACCAACTCTCTCTGACAACCTGTTGTCTGGTTTCCGCCCCATCACTCCATGTCACGTCCTACTGACGGACTCACACGTGGACCCACTGGACCGCGTAAAGCGGATGCTGATACCGGGTGATAGAGAGGCAGACACGTACCGTAGAGTCAACGGGTTTATTAAACAGAACTATAACACAGAACCACACGCCCCTGGAGAGGGCCACAAGGTCGCAACACCGGGAGCCCAGCGAGGGAGACCCCGGAGCGCTTGACCCCTATACAGGGATACCGCCGGGATCAGCCTCGAAGGGGCCAATGCTACGGACACAAGTGTTCAACCGACCCCAGGCGACGTGGTAATGAAACAGCACCCGGGAATACAATACGAAACGAGAACCGTGAATACAGAGCACCAGGAACACGGGGAACCAGGAACACAGGAGAGATCCAGGAACACGGAGAGATCCAGGAACACGGAGAGATCCAGGAACACGGAGAGATCCAGGAACACGGAGAGATCCAGGAACACGGAGAGATCCAGGAACACGGGGAGATCCAGGAACACGGAGAATCCAGGACGACGGGGGATCCGGAGCCGGGCGAGAACCAGCGATCAGCTTGGAGGGAATCAGGAGACCATCCAGGAACACGGTGATCAGCCAGGAACCGGCAGGAACGAGATCTGGGGGAGGTAACACAGAGCGATCAGGTAACAGACCAAACAGAGAGCGACCTGACAGACCAGAAGTGGCAACTTCACTCAGGGAAGGTGAAGGTCGAAGTTGCCCTGGTCCCGACTGATTGAAAACAGGAGGTTTAAATCAGAACAGGGCAGTCCTGATTGGCAGGACACAGAGACCTGGTGATTGGTTGAGGGGAGGAGCAAGCTCCCTGCAGTCCTCCCAGCAGAAACTGAATTGAAGACAATTTCATGTGCTGAAGCAGTGGTACCGGAAGTGAGAGGAGCAGTGTTGCTCCAGCAGAGGGAGTAAGGGCAGCAGGCCACGGGCATGGGCGGCAGACCCCCGAGGGGTAACACTCCACTAAAATTACTAATGACTTAATCACAGATAAAGCTAACAGAAATTTCTCCATCCCCCTCCTTCTAGACCTGTATTCTGCCTTCAGCACAATTGACAACTGCCTACTGCTACAAATTCTCTCTTCCCTTGGCATCAAAGACCTTGCTCTGTCCTGGATCACCTCATACCTTTCTGACCACACTTTTAGCATTTCCCACTACAACACTACCTTCTCATCCCACCCACTCTCTGTTGGAGTTCCATAAGGCTCTGTTCTGGGGAACCTACTTTTCTCCATCTACACCCTTGGCCCTAACACAACTCATATAGTCCCATGGCTTCCAGTACTACCTGTACGCGGACAACACTCAGATCTACCTCTTTGGCCCAGATGTGAACTCTCTGCTGTCCAGAATTACGGAGTGTCTGTCAAGCATATCCTCCTTCTTCACCTCTCACTTCCTAAAACTTAAAGAGGACCTGTCACCCCCCCTGGTGCTATGGTAAATGAATTCAGTATGTCTGCTGCATTCAGAGAAGGGGTCCCCCATGTTTCTAGCCTCCCTGTAAGCTGCTAAAAAGACTTTGTAAAGTGTACAGATAAGGAATCCGGAAGGACTTAGTAATGAGTCATCGCTGTTGCTGGTGTCCTCCCTGCCTCCAGACCTCTGTTGTTAAGCCTCCTGTATGTGTCTCATCACTGTTGCTGATGTCCTTTCTGCCTCCAGCCCTCAGGAGGCTGAACAAGAGGGGGCTGTAGGTGACACGGAGAGGGCTGGAGGTGGCACAGAGTGGACTGGAGGCGGGGTGGACACCTGGGAGCAGCAAGGACTCATTACTGAGTAAGTCCCTCCAGACTCCTTATTTATACACTTTCTAATGTCTTTTTAACAACTTACAGGGGGGCTAAATACATGGGAGACCCCTTCCCTGAATGCAGCTGACAGGCTGCATTCAGTGCTGCATTTAGTTAGCATAGCACTAGGGGGGTATCAGGTCCTCTTTATTGTAGACAAAAACAAACTAATCATCTTCCCTCCATCTCATGTATCTTCCCTACACGATCTATCTATTATGGTAAACAGCATCACGCCCTCTCCCATACCTGAAATTCGCTGCCTCGGAGTAACTCTCGACTCTGCGCTGTCCTTCAAACCGCACATCCAAACTCTCGCCACCTTATGTTGCCTCCAGCTTAAAAATATTTCCAGAATCCGTCCTTTCCTCAGCCCTCAATCTACTAAAACACTTCTAAATGCCCTCATCATCTCCCACCTTGATTACTGCAACATCCTCCTCTATGCCCTCCCCGCTAACTCTCTTGCACCACTCCAGTCTGTCCTCAACTCTTCTGCCTGACTAATTCACCTCTCTCCTCGCTACTCCCCTGTTTGTCCCCTCTGCAAATCCCTCCACTGGCTCCCTACTCCCCAACAAATCCAGTTCAAACTACTAATGCTGACCTGCAAAGCCATCCATAACCTGTCCCCTCCCTATATCGCTGAACTAAAATCCCAATATCTTCCCTAATGTAATCTTTGATCTTTCCAAGACCTCCTCCTCTCCTCCACACTTATTCGTTCCTCACACAACCACCATGGTGAACCCGCGGTCACGTGACTGTGACATCACCGCAGGTCCTGTGTACACCTCTGCTGACACCGGCAGCCTGCGGGAGCCACCGGGAGCCTAGAAGAAGATGGCGGAAGACGGCGGGGGCTCGGGGGGAGGTGAGAATAACCTTTATTTTTTTTTTATTTTTTTGCAGCCCGGCGCCGATTTTATGCCGGAATCGGGTGCCTATTTGGCACCCGATTCCAGGCATCAGAAGGGAGCCGATGCTGTCCGATTTATATCGGACAGCATCGGCTCCCTTCAAATCGTAATGTGAAGGTAGCCTAAGTCCACAATAGCAGGGTCCTCTCTCCTCTGTACCAGTCTGTCAGTTAATTTGCTTACTGTAAACTATATATATAATTTTGTATGTAACACTTTCTCATGTACAGCATGGGCACAAGTCAGTGAACCACAACTCAGATCTTCACCACAGAACAATAATATTCCACTAGTTGTTTCATGACTTTTGCCTGTTATAGTGAAATACTTTACCGCAGGCCTCTTGCCTGAGGAAAAATGTAGTGAAAATGTACAATTAGAAACGGATTAGAGTAAAATTTAAATATAAAAAATAGATTTTTTTTATTTTGAAAATCAATATTTACACATTCCAATTAAGAAGAGATTCAATTTACAGTTTGGCAAAATACCTAACAAAAAGTAGCTGCAATGGTGGCTCCTTTTCTGTGGAAGACTGCAAATGGTATTTCTGAGAAAATACAATTTCATCATGTATTCCTCAGTGAAGAATGATGTTGCCACCATGTATCAGCATTCTTTCCTTTATCAACACAGCTGGTTGTGCTGTATAACACTATTACTGGGAGCTCCGTAATTCCTGAATCAGTTGCTCTTTTATTCCATTCTTGCCCTACATGCTTGAGTGTCGCTATAAATCCTTTTCACCAAAATCCCCTTCTTCATCTTGAACACTGTAAGTAAACGTAAGAGATATATGCAACCTGGGAGAACACAAAGCAAATGTGAAGACATCGGTTCATCACTGCAGAAGGTGTCTAGTGTTTTTGCGATACATAGGATTTATTGCTCCATGCGCTGTGATATATTTTACCAGAACTGTAGAGCCAAGTCATTGTGAAAAGGAAATCTATGGTCAGAAAATTACTTATTGTTTTCTAGCCTTGGGCTACATTAAACATATTTTTTCAGATTTTTTTCTAATTGGCCATATTACTATCCATAAGATAAAAATGTTGAAATATGACAGTTTTCACTTGGTCCACTGAGCTTTCACAATAGAGAGATTGTAAGCAACATCTTTACATATGGCACGCTATACTCTGAAAATATTGCACTGCCACAGCTAGGTTATTTGCATAGTTCACCCACTGCTCATACAAACTTAATGAGTAACTGCCTTTGTGCACCCTGGCAGTGCGATTGGGGCGCACATAATAGTTATAGGTAATTCCCTTCATTTAGGGATTGTCTATATCCACTACCAAAATTATCGGAAAAAAACTATATCCCACACGGACCAGACAAATCGCACCTTAGGTACATATATATAAATAGGAAATACACGATCAAACGTCCCATAGTTTGCAAAAAACAAGTGATTTTTAATGACAAGTAAAAACAGGGGTTACAACCACAGTACAAGCAGCATTATGGCAGGCTGCACCAACGACACACACAAGATATATGTGAGATTGTATTAGTACAACGTAGTCTATACCCAAATGGGTGTACATATGTGCAATATATGAAGGTTTTATACCCAGCTAGGCACATTCAACCTAGGTACAGTTTCACCTGAGTATATATAATAATGACTCCCTCTACATTAGGAATCCTCAACAGCCACCTACACAGCAGACCCTCAAAACTCCCCACACAATATGGTGCCCCCACATCCCACCACATATAATGTAAATGCCACCACAGACTCCCACACAGTATGATTGCCTCCACTCAGAAGTATCATTGCCAACACACCCTTCATACAGTATGATAGATCTCACAGCCCCCACACTGTATGATTGTCTCCACAGTTTTAACACACTGGCTGACAAAATAAAAATGCTTACCTATCCCTTTTTGCCAGATGCCCTGCTTCAGTCTTTTTGCATTGTACTAAGGCTCTGTGCAGCTGGCACGATCTCAGGATGTAATTGTGCCTTCTATGCTGAGACTCAGATGCACAGTCTGAATAGTGGAGCAGTAAGCTGTCAAGTTTCCTGTTCCACCATCGTATTTCAACTGTATGTGCATATTGAGTTGCAGGTGTTCTGTCCACTTCTGATGACTGCAAATCCCAAGCGCTCTAATTACCAGTCCCTTAGGTAATTGCATGCTCGTACTTACACCATCAGGGGCAACAGACAGTGTCAACTCGATTGTTACTGCAGCTGTAGAAAGAACAGGAGAAACGCTACACCTTGTCTGCAACCCAGACACGGAAGTGGCTGTTCCTAACTATCAATTGAGATGGGTGAGTGGCTTGGGTTTATAGTGCACTTTCCACTTTAGGTATAGTTAGGGATGGTGGATTTGATTATGGATTATGTATTACTGTTTACAATGCTGTATTGTATCCCCACCTTTACTATGCCATACTAATGACTGTTTGGACCTTATTCCCATGCACTCTGCACTTTGACTTTGTAACCCGTTCTCATGGTTTGTGAAGACAGCTCTCTGTGCCTGTCTCTCTTGTAACTTGTACTTTATTCATTATTGTAACTGGTTTTAGCTATTTTGCACAACTATTGGTATTACTAAATATATACTACACTAAGCATATGCCATTGTTGTAGTCTACGTTACTAAAACCAAAGAAAGGTACATTTGACTCCCTTTTCTGTTGATTTATATTGTCGCAGAGTTGTACCTACTACTATGACCATAATCTCTTGGGTTCTTTGTTAACATGCCAACTCTTCCACCAACCCAACAATCCAATGGTGGAAGGTTCAATATGTAAATAAGCAGAAAAGGATGCGCAATGGGTACACCTGTATAAACAATTTCTTTCCCTAACTAGTAAAAAAGCTGCTCACCTTGGAAAGCTGTGCACTGCCCTGCACAACCCCGGTAAATCACTTGAAGTGTGGAGCTTAATCACTCTCCCTGGAATCTCTGTGTGCTGCTGCCTGTGAGCTGCCTCCTCCGGCTTCCAGCTTTGAACACGTGACCGCTCAGACAGGAAAGGTCCTGTAGCTCCAAGCCTTCACCTCACACCACACAGGTCCTTTTGTTAATGTGCCTTCCAAGCTGCTCTTGCTGCTGATCCTCCAAGGAGAAACTGGAACATATGATTAATGCAAAGCAGTCTGTGGAGCGCTCAGAAAAGGCAGGCAGGGTGAATTATAGATAAAACTTAGCTTTTTATTATTCTCCTTCACAGCTACAACACGTTTCCACTGACACAGCAGTCTTCCTCAGGTGTTGGTGAGTTCTTGGCAAATCATGTACCTTGCAAAGTCGGACATGTCTGCTCTTTCTGACTTTGGGGGCACACTTGCTGGCTGAGTAATGCTATTAGCGTGGGCCGTAGCTTCTTGAGTCAAGAACGTTGGAAGGTACGGAGTGGCGTAGACACTTAGGACAGCAACTGGTGTGGTGTGTACAGTCTCTGTTGTATGCGGGGCCGGAAGTACACAGTTGTCAGTAGTGTAGTGCCTTACCGACATGTTGGGTTGCATGTGGACATTGGCATACAGAGGTTGCTGAGGTGCAGTGTCTGGCTGTGCACTGAAGTGTGAAGGTGGTTCAAGTTTGAATGTCTGAGGTGCGTTAGACTGACCTGTGAAGCTGGAAGCTGCAGGTGGATTGGTGTCTTGATGCTCTTGAGAAGTGTTGTCATTGACGGGAATGTTGTCAATCGGCGGTTCACTGGTTTGGCTCAGTACGTAGTCTCTTGAGTGCTTAAGGGGGTCTTTCGTGTCGATTTCATGCAAACTGACGCTGCCTTCTTGGCTCCCACCCAGAGCTTGCTCAAAAACCTTTAGCTTGGCCATGGCTGCTGCATGTTAACATTCCTTCTGTAGGGCTTCTATCTCCGCCTTCTTTTGCACAGACTCTGCTTCCACCTCCGCTATCTTGCGTGCAGTCTCTGCTATCATTTCTGCTTCCAATATCTGCTTTCTTCTGGGCGAAGACAGCTTGTACATTTGTCGTTTCTGCTTCAGCACATGCCTTTACAAGCTGCTCACTGAGAGTAGAGTACCTTGATGAGCCCAATTTGAGTGAGTACCTTGAGCTCTTAGCGGACCTGGATCTGTGCGATGCTGCTTCTGACATTTGCGCAATCCTTACTTCAGTCTTGTCCACAGTGTCACCCACAGTGCGGTCTCGTTCAGCATTGAGCTGTTGGAAGTCCTGAAGTTCCTTTAAGGATTCAGACGTATTTAGTTTTAGCAGGGTAGAGATGTGTTTTTTACAAATGTCTTTGTAGGACTGGTATGCTGAGTAGAATGTTCAAGGACTCCCTCTGGTGGTAGCTTATTCCTTCCGGGCAATAAAGTGTGGCTTTCTTCCAGATATGTCAGGCTGAAAGTGCCATCCTACAAGTTGGGGCCACGTTATATCGGTCCTGGGATGCATCAATGACGTTGCCTACAAGCTCGGACTGCCTGCCTCGCTTCGCATCCCTAACTTCTTTCATGTCTCGTTGTTGAAGCCAGTGATGCTTAATCGCTTTCATCCATCCTCCGGCACTGTGCCACGGCCTCTCAGCTCCGAGAATGTCTATGAAGTCAAGGACATTCTTGCCATGAAGAAAAGTAGAGGCAAAACCATCTTCCTAATTAATTGAGTTGGCTTCGGTCCTGAGGAGAGGACCTGGGAGCCACGGGAAAACTTTGATGCTCCGCGCATTCTGGCGAGGTTGTTAGCACGCTTTCAAGGAAGGGGCGTGAGGGAGGGGGTCCTGTTAGGTCCCCTGGCACCGCTCCCCAGCTCACCTTTCTTGGGTCTGCATCCTCTGCTCCTTTACCTATCGGGCATCCGGCGTCCAGGCGTGCCGTGTCTCGGAGCCATCGCCAGGTCCCCTTCCTGTCTGCTGACCACCGGGCTCACACATCAGCACAGCCATGAATCTAATCAGCAGTGCACTAGGCACGGCCGCGGTCCTCCCCGTGAATCTAAGGGCAGGCACGGCTCAACCTGACACTCCCCTTGACCAATAGCTGTCCGTCGTCCAGTATATCAGGCCACCTTCACTGCTTTGAGGTGCCTCATTATTGAGTTAGTTAAGCTTCTGCTTTGCTGGCTGTTGGTCAGGTCCTCCTTGTTATCTCCTCTGGGAGAACCATTCCTAGTCTCCTAGCCTTGGGCCCTGTTACCTCGAATCCTCCTTAGCTATACCGTAGTATAGGCTAACCCTACGAGCAGCCCCCCTGGTATTAGCAGCTGTGGTATTTAGACCCCCTGGGCTTGCCCCTGACAATCCCTCTATAGGGGTTGGTTAAACTAGGACCAGTTCACTCAGGGGTGTTCGGTACCACGGCCCAGTGGGTCCACAATGGAATGATAGGTAAAAAAGAATAATATGTACAGGGTTGCACACATGCATCTTCAGTAATGGCTTCTCTAAACTGAACTGGTGAAGAATGGACGGGCATCCTGTACAGAGACAAATCAAGGGAGGGAGGTAGGGACAAACTTCATACAGTCTAATCTACCTAGCAAAAAAGGGAATTTCCTGATTGGAGGAAATACACAATGCTGAGGAATATATACAACAGTTTGTTCCCATTCATGGGACACAACAGCAGGTAGTATTACAATGAAGACATGGGGCAGATAATACATATTCCCAAATTATGTGCCCTATAGTAGGATGGGCTGCTATTAGTGGTACGCCACTGCAATGTGATATTACCATACCCTTGTTTACACAATGTAAATACAATTCTTAGTGTCGGATCTGCCAACTATGAATCTCTAGTAAACATTAACAAAACACAACACAGAAAAAATCTTTTAATTGAAATAAAACACAACACAAGACATCCCTGGCTCTCATGTTTAATAACCAGAAACCTCAGAGTATAATCCACTGAAACATACAGGTCATTGTGCACACCACTAAGAAAATGACTTCGGATGTTCTCGTGGTGACGTCAGAGTCGGGTTCATCAGAGTTCAGAGCTGACGTGTCAGCTGTGAGTTCAGATGACCCTAATGAACTGCAGCACGACACTCGGATCCCAGCTGTAAAGTGATCGCTTTTGCTTGCTGACTTATGACTGTTAACCAGGTCCAGTGAAGCAGTTCATCAGGGTCATCTGAGTTCACAGCTAACACTTCTGCTCTGAACTCAGGTGACCCCCGACTCTAACGTTACATCCAAAGTCATTTTCTTGGCGATATGTGCTGTGACCGTACTTTCCTGTGGATTATCGTTGGAGGGTTTTGTTTTTTTGGGTTATAAAAGATGGGAACCAGGGATGTCTTTTGTGTTTTATTCCAATTAAGATATTTTCTCTGTGTTGTGTTTTTTTAATGTTTACTAGAGAGTCATAGTGGGTGGGTCTAACATTGGCCCAAATTATGAAGCTGGGCATAGTCCAGCTTCAAATACAAAGCTGGCATTAACCCCTTTATTACTCAGCATGCCACTTCCACCAGGGCTGCTGGAAGAGCCGGGTAAAGCACCTTAAAATGGCGCTATAAAAGAATGCCCCATTTCCAGCGGCAGCTGCAGCCTGCAAATTTTAGCGTAGGGAGGCCCAGAACACTTGAGCCTTACCACGTTGAGAATCCCAGCTCAAGCTGCCTGAGTTTTACCTTGACTGGCAATCAATAATAGGGAGAAACCCACACATTTTTTCTATTATTCTTTTAAATAATTAAAGAAAAAAAAAATGGGCTTCCCTGTATTTTGATTGGCAGCCAAGGTAAAGCTAGGCAGCTGGGGGTGGCAGCCCGTAGCTGTCCACTTTATTATGTGCTGAAAATGAAAAATACAGTGAAGCGCTAAGTAATTTTTTTAATTATTTCTACAGTACTATGATGTCAATAGATGAGAGGTGGAACAGCCAATCAAAAATGCTGTCACAGAGAATGGGCGTCTGTGATTGGCTGTGTTAGTAACCTGAAACCAGCCCATACATTCTATCATCTACTATGCTAGAATGTATGGGCTGATTCCAGATTACTCCCAACAGCCAATCACAGACACCCATTCACTGTGATAGTGTCTGTGATTGGCTGTTCCGCCCTTCAGTAGTTAATACCCAGGAAGCGGCCCCATAAGTACGAATGCCTGGACCCCGGCAAGTGTAATGATGCTGTTTAATCAGTGTTTTCCTTTTTTTTTTTTTTTTTACAGCTCCCAAAGACCTGAATTGACCCTGAACTGTGACACAGACTTCCTAAGGAAGTCCACATTCCGGGTCTGTGCCCGAACACTAGGTGTTAGGTACGGACCCCGAACTTTACAGTTCGGTTTCGCCCATCACTAGTGACGAGCTGTGGAAGTGCACAATGCAGACATTGTCTTCTCTGTCACTGCCTATGTAGAGCTAAGCAGCAGATATGAGTTTATCCTTGGCTGCTGCACTCTGCATAGGCTTCACCTGTGATGACAAAGCCACTCTGAACCCCACTATTTTGTCAGTGGCCTTTAGCTATGATTTCTGTAATTTTACCGGATAAATTAGTACAGTGTTCTGCAATATCTTGTCCGGCATTGTTGATGCAATCTGAAAGATTACTAGCACTGCTGTGTGAATACAGTATAAAAGTGATCGTCATCATCTTTTGTTCAGATAAGTACAAAACCAGTAATAAAAAATATTGAACCCAAATGTGTGAACCCAGTTGATTATTTTCAGTACCAATGTGCAGAAAACCTGTGACTGTTTTTTGGACATTTGCTGTTGCTGTGATTCCACAGCCACCTCCAATTGACATTTTCTTAAGTAACTTAATTATCATTACCCAGGAAAGATCTTATTAATGGTGTTGTTGACACAGTCCACCACCCTTGGGAATAAAACTGGAGCATGCAGATTGCGATGGGAGACAGCCGAGAAAGATGGAGAGAGGGATGGGGTACAATTAACATTGATCTCCTGCTTCTATTTTTGAGATTTTAGCCACACTTAAAAGACCAGTGATTTACAACGTATGACCTCCCTGACAGACGTATCAGTGGAAAGCCCAATATAAATCAAAGCAGTAGCTTCTCATGTCTGCATTAACATTCACTGGCAGTGGATAAAACTTTGCACACAAAACATACGAATGAACAAGCTGTATGGCAATGCATTAGGATCTCGCCCTGCAGCAGCATCATTAATGAATGTATGGATACTTCATATTTATATCAAACTAGATGGTGGCCCGATTCTAACACATCGGGTATTCTAGACCCCCTGCTCCCTCCTCTCCTCCAGGCTTTAGTCTCCCTCCTGCCTCCCTGCTTCCCCCCTCTCCTCCAGGCTTCAGTCTCCCTCCTGTTCCCCCCTCTCTTCTCCAGGCGCCAGTCTCCCTCCTGCCCATCTGCTCCCATCCTCTCCTCCAGGCTGCAGTCCCCCTGCTTCCCCTTTATCCTCCAGGTGCCAGTCCCCCTTGGCCCCCTGCTCCCCTCCTCTCCTCCAGGCTGCAACCCCCCTGCTCCCCCACTCTCCTCCAGGTGTCAGCTCTCCTCCTCTCTTCTAGGCTGCAGTCCCCCTGCTCCCCCTCCTCCAGGCTCCAGTCCCCCATGGCTCAGTCATGGTGCAGCAGGCTCCGGCCCCTCAGCCTGTCTGCTGCCACCTGCACACTGTTGGGACACTCACCAATGACAGGCAGACCCCCTCTGTTATCCCCGGCGGCATCTTCGCGCTTCTTCCTCTCAGCGCAGTCTGGCGAGAGCGGGTAGCGCCGGGCGGGGCAAGGCACAGGCTGCTGCTGGCCGCCACCAGGGAGCTCTATGCCGCACGGCTTTTGGAGCTCGGCGGCCAAGGCTCCCCCTTTGCTGGAAGGGAGTAGTGGGTGGGGCCATCTGCGGCTAATTCTGCCTGTTTCTCTGTAATGGAAATCCTACGTCGCTGATTGGGCTCGTATGGGCGCGACCAATCAGCGACGCAGGATTCACGGTCCAGAGAGACAGACAGACACAATAAGATGAGTATATAGTAAGATACTTTAGCAGCCATTTACATTGCAATGAATCTTGAATATCTAAAAAAGGCTAAAGTAGGGTAAAAATGAAAAAATAAAAATAAATTTTATAAAAGTTAATGTTTTTCATAGGATTACCCATTAATATGTGATCTGTAAGGGTCTAATCCCCAGCAGTTGAGCTGAAAGTATGCAACTGAATTCAATCTACAGTCATGGCCAAAAGTTTTGAGAATGACACAAATATAAATTTTAACAAAGTCTACTGCTTCAGTTTTTCTAATGGCAATTTGCATATACTCCAGAATGTCATAAAGAGTGATCAGCTTAACAGCAATTACTTGCAAAGTCAATATTTGCCTAGAAAATAAACTTAAACCCCCAAAACACATTTCAACATCATTGCAGTCCTGCCTTAAAAGGAGCAGCTAACATCGTTTTAGTGATTGTTCCATTAACACAGGTGTGGGTGTTGATGAGGACAGGGCTGGCGATCAATCAGTCATGATTAAGTAAGAATGACACCACTGGACACCTTAAAAGGAGGCTGGTGCTTGGTATCATTGTTTCTCTTCAGTTAACCATGGTTATCTCAAAAGAAACACGTGCAGCCATCATTGCACTGCACAAAAATGGCCTAACAGGGAAGAGTATCGCAGCTAGAAAGATTGCACCTCAGTCAACAATCTATCGCATCATCAACAACTTCAAGGAGAGAGCTTCCATTGTTGTCAAAAAGGCTCCAGGGAGCCTAAGAAAGACCAGCAAGCGCCAGGACAGTATCTTAAAACTGTTTCAGCTGCGGGATCAGACTACTAGCAGTGCCAAGCTTGCTCAGGAATGGCAGCAGGCTGGTGTGAGTGCTTCTGCACGCACTGTGAGGCGAAGACTCTTTGAGCAAGGCCTGGTTTCAAGAAGGGCAGCAAAGAAGCCACTTCTCTCCAGAAAAAACATCAGGGAACGACTGATATTCTGCAAAAGGTACAGGGAGTGGACTGCTGAGGACTGGGGTAAAGTCATTTTCTCTGATGAATCCCCTTTTCGATTGTTTGAGACATCTGGAAAACAGCTTATTCGGAGAAGAGGTGAGCGCTACCACCAGTCTTGTCTCATGCCAACTGTAAAGCATCCTGAAACCATTCATGTGTGGGGTTGCTTCTCAGCCAAGGAAATTGGCTCACTCACAGTCTTGCCTAAAAACACAGCCATGAATAAAGAATGGTACCAGAATGTCCTCCAAGAGCAACTTCTCCCAACCGTCCAAGAGCAGTTTGGCGCCCAACAATGCCTTTTCCAGCATGATGGAGCACCTTGCCATAAAGCAAAGGTGATAAGTAAATGACTCAGGGAACAAAAATAGAGATTTTGGGTCCATGGCCTGGAAACTCCCCACATCTTAATCCCATTGAGAACTTGCATCCAATCATCAAGAGACGGTAGACAAACAAAAACCAACAAATTCTGCCACAATGCAAGAATTGATTATGCAAGAATGGACTGCTATCAGTCAGGATTTGGTCCAGAAGTTGATTGAGAGCATGCCAGGGAGAATTGCAGAGGTCCTGAAGAAGAAGGGTCAACACTGCAAATATTGACTTGCTGCATTAACTCATTCTAACTGTCAATATAACCTTTTGGTACTCATAATATGATTGCAATTATATTTCTGTATGTGATATAAACATCAGACAAACACAAAAACCAGAGGGCAGCAGATCATGAGAAAATATAATTTTGGTGTCATTCTCCAAACTTTTGGCCATGACTGTATTAATTGTATTTTTGTGTCACAATTTATCTTTATTATTTACCGTATATACTCGTGTATAAGCCGAGTTTTTCAGCACAAAAAGATGTGCTGAAAAATCCCCCCCTCGGCTTATACACGAGTCATATACTCGGTATACAGCCCCCCCATCAGTGGTGTATATAGGGCCCCCCCCTTGCTGCCAGCCACCTGTAAAGGAATAGATCATTATACTTATCCCTGTCCTGTCGCCGCCGCCGCTCTCTGACACCGCCGCTCCTCCGGCTTCATCCGGCTTCTTCCTGCTGTGACCGGCTGGCGCAGGCAATGACGTCATTGTCTGTGCACCGGAGGAGGAAACAGGAAGAAGCCGGATGAAGTCGGAGGAGCGCGCAGTGTCAGAGAGCGGCGGCGACAGGACAGGGATAAGTATAATTATCTATTCCTTTACAGGTGGCTGGCAAAGGGGGGGGGGGGCCCTGTATACACCACTGGGGCCTGTATACACCACTGGGGCCTGTATACACCACTGGGGCCTGTATACACCACTGGGGCCTGTATACACCCACTGAGGCTGCTGTATACTACTGGGGCTGCTGTATATACTGCTGGGGCCTGTATATACCACTGGGGAGGCTGCTGTATACTACCACTGGGAAGGCTGCTGTATACTACCACTGGGGAGGCTGCTGTATACTACCACTGGGGGGCTGCTTTATACTACCACTGGGGAGGCCTGTATACCACTGGGGGGGCCTGTATACCACACTGCTGGGGGCTGTATACCTGTGCTGGGGTCTACCCTCGGCTTATACACGAGTCAATAGGTTTTCCCAGGTTTTGGGGGCAAAAGTAGGGGGGTCGGCTTATACACGAGTATATACGGTATTCACTTTTCTGGAGTAATTTGCTCCTTTTTCGTGGCCTTTGTGCTTGCATCTTATTCTCTGTTCGTTTTATGCCACTTTTTAAGTTGTCTTTCATTTTAGTGTTCCTTTTAATTTTTCCTCGACAACTTTACTTATCTAGATGTTTCATACAGATTCTTGAATTGCGTCTTTACCCAATATTGCATTTTTTATGGTCCCTTGCCTGGAGTAAGGTTTCTGGAGGAGTTTTCAATTTGGCATATTATTCCAACTTTTTAAAAGATTTTCAACTGTCAGGGTACCGTCACACCTGGCGATATCGGCGGCAATTTTATAGGCGATGTAGGGGCGTGGCCTATCGCCGCCGACATCGCCAATGCGCCAAGGGCGATGCATTTGAGTGGTCGCTTGGTTTCAGAACACTGCTCTGAAACCAGGCGACCACTCTGGGGCGATGTGTACACATCGCCCCATGTAACACGCCGATCGGCGATCGCACAGGCGATGGGAGCCATAGGCTCACATGTTAATGGCATCGCCGCTGGGGTTTTTAGATACCCCAGCGGTGCTGCCTGTGAGATTGCCAGGGCGTCGTCGGAGGTATCGCCAAAAACGTGTGCGCTCCCGCCCGTCAGCTCATGTGACGGTACCCTTAGTGTAGAAAAATAAAAACAACAGTTAAAGAACATCTTGGATTTAATTTGTCACAAAAAACAAATGTGAATACCACGGCAAAAAAACAGTGACTTCAGTAAGATAAAATATATGTTTGTACTGTGTTAGCTAGTAGATAGAAAAATATTAAGATTTTAATTCAGATTTTAATATTTTAGGGTGTTTTCACATCAGTGGTTTTGCGCTGATCGCGGCAGATGCGGTGAAAAAACCGCAACCGCCGCAATTACCGCATAACGGCTGCACTTGCGGCACACTTGCGGCAAGCCCCATACAATGTATATGTGGGGTTGCGGCAGGTGCGGCAAGTGCGGTATCGGCACTTGCTGCAGGTCGCGGCCGCGAAAAAAACGCGACATGTCGCGTTTTTTTTCGTGGCCGCACTTGCCACAAGTGCCGATACTGCACTTTCCGCACCTGCCGCAAGCCCGCATATACATTGTATGGGGCTTGCCGCAAGTTTGCCGCAAGAGCAGCCGTTATGCGGTAATCACGGCGGTTGCGTTTTTTTCACCGCATCTGCCACGATCAGCGCAAAAACGCTGATGTGAAAGGGGCCTTACTTCAATAAGTCGCAAATGATGAATTGAACCCACAGGCTATGTGCCCATTGTGCATTTTTGCTGCTTTTTTTGGCTGCGTTCCTTACACCAAAAAGCAGCACCCACAGTTTTGTAATGGAAGTTATGTGATTTTACAAAAGCTGTGCCCACATGTGCATTTTTAGGTGCTACATTTTTGGTGCAGAAATCGCCTGCATTTTTATAATGTCCCTGCAATTAATATGCATTTTTTGGCTTCGTTTTCCCCATAGACTCTATTCTAACCCCCAGAAAAAAGCACTAAAAAAGATTGCTATTCTCACAATCTTTTTCTTTTTCCTGCAATTACCCAAAACAAAAACACTCCAAGGGCTCGGACACACATCAGTGAAACTCGTCCGAGTTTACTGTGCGGAAAAATCGCGTTGCTCTTGGACCAATGGTAACTAATGTCCGAGAACACATTTCCGAGTCTCATACGCTTTTTCCGCATCCGATTCTCGGATTGCGAGTCAATCGCAACATGTTGCGATACTATGCGAGTCACGGACGAGACTCGTCAATGCAAGTCTATAGTTCCGACAAAAAACTCGGATTGCACTCGGAAAGCGCTCGCACCATCCGAGTCTGATGCTAGTTTTAATTGCTACATTACCATTCTGTAGCTCAGACAACTGTAGGAAATGCACCTGGAACTGATTATACAGTAACTAGCTGCTGAGGAAAAAAATTGATTGCACTCGGAAAGCACTCGCAAGCCACACTGAGCAAAACTAGGATCACACTAATCCTACTGTCGGATCCGAGAATCGGACAGTTTTTACACTCTGATGTGTGTCCATACCCCAATACTCACTCTCTGCATCGATCCCACATTTTTATTTTTTTTTTCACAATAAATTTTTATTGAACATTTTAACTTTTGACAAGTCAAACACCCAACCGCCAGCACATAGGCAGGTAGAGGAACAGACATATAGTATTGAGAACTGGCCGGGCGTAAGACTCCGGAAACAAAGATCAAACATAGAATCAAAGAGAGAAGCTGAAACGATGAAGTTAAACAGAGAGTTAGGGGTTGGGTAGTAGAGGGGGGACAGTAGGAAGGGGAAAGAGAGAAGGGGGAGAAGGAGCAGGGAGAAGAGAGGGGGTAAGGTGAGGGGGGAAGGGGGAGAGGGGAGGGGGAGAAAGGTGGACAGCAGAGCAGTAGCTAAGTTTAGGAGGGAGAACCAAAGTGGCCCTACTCTCCTCTAGAGGGATAGGAGGTAGCTCGCATCTCAGGAGGGACTGGGGCCACCTGCGGGTGAGTCGCCCAGATGTCCCATCTGTGCAGCACCGAGGCCCTGGTGGGCCTGTCCAGAGCAAGGCAGTACTCTTGGTGAAATATCCAGTTTATTTTCTGTACCACCTCTGAGAAAGTAGGTGAGAGATGGTCTCTCCAGTGAGCGGCCAGGCAGAGGCGGCTGCTATCAAGATATACGAGATAACACCTCTGATAGGTGCTGGGTATTCCTGAATACCCAGATTCAAGACCGCCAACTGTGGGGGGAGGTCCCATCTGAGGCCCGTAATCGTCTGCACCAGACAGGATATTGATTTCCAGTAAAGACGAATTTTCGGGCAGGTCCACCACATGTGTGAAAGTATTCCAGTCTCTCCGCATTGACGCCAGCAGAGGGGGGAGAGTCCCCGAGCAAGGCTGGAGACTCGAAGTGGGGGAAGATACCACCTAAGGTGGATCTTCTTCAAGTTCTCCACATGATTCACACACCTAGTGGACCTCGCTACCTTGGCAGAAGCACGGTGCCAGTCTTCCACTTGAGAGGTAAAGCCAAGGTCCCCCTCCCAGAGTCGCATGTAGGGGAGCCTCTGGTTCGTCCCCTCCAGTACCAAGGCCCTGTAGATTAAGGATAAACCCTTAAGTCTGGTGGTCGCTGAGAGTACAAATTTCAGGAAAGGAGGTCTATCACGAGAGGGGGGAGGACCAGTAATAGCCGGATAGTTCCGAAGGAGGTGTTCAAGTTGGTAGAACTGGAGGAACGCGGAGCGGCAAATCGGGAGTGAGTCACAAAGGGACTCAAATGGGGGCATACAACCACCTCGTAAAAGATCTCCCAGACAAGTCACTCCCGCCTCCCTCCAGGCCCGGATATTAAGCGACGGGAGCAGGATCTTCAGTGCGCTGAAACTGACGTCCTCTGGGGGAGCCTCGTCCAGGTACGGGGGACCGCACTCCAGTAAGATAGGAGAGTCTGGACCAAGTCCTGCGGAGACCCCTGTCTATTTGGGCGGAAAGTTTCCGACACCAGGCAGTCCCGTAGCGAGGAGCCCCCCAGGAGATCGGACTCAACCGTATGCCAGCGCAAATGGGGGGCGCCAGCCACCAGGCCCGAGCCTCCTCCAGTATCGTCGCTCTATGATAAGCCAAGATGTTAGGAAGGCCCATCCCTCCGGCATGAAGTGGGAGGTACATAATCTCCCGTGAAATCCGCGGGGTCTTATTGCCCCAGACAAAAGAGTTGACCACTGATTGCAATTTAGACAAAAGATCTTTAGGAGCCCCTAGGGGGACACAACGAAAAGTGTATATAATTTTTGGGAGCATTAACATCTTGAGGGCGTGCAGTCTCGCAATCCAGGACATAGATGCCCGGCTATAGGAGGCTGCATCTTTAGAGATTTTGGAACATATGTCGTTGTAGTTGAGGCGATCATGAGAGCCGTGGAGGGGGCAAGTGTAATACCTAGATACGTAATTCCCTCTTGCGACCACTTGAAAGGGAGGGTCTTAGAAAGTTGCAAGATCTCCGATTTTGGGATATTAATGGGAAGAACTTCAGATTTGGAAACATTTAATTTGTAGTAGGAAGCCGTGGCGTAATTATCTAGGATGTTTACTACCGCGGGGAGGGAGGTCAGAGTGTCCGTGCACGTGATAAGGACATCGTCAGCGTACAGGCCGATAGTGTTCCTCTCCTCCAACTCGAATGCCCCGCACCTCGGGGGAGGAACGAATCTTCTCAGCTAGAGGTTCAATCACCAGCGCAAATATGACCAGCAAGAGGGGGCATCCCTGGCGGGTGCCGTTTGTGATCCAGAAGGCAGGCGAAAAGAAACCAGAGGCGAGGACCCTAGCATTGGGGTTCGAGTAGAGGGAGAGAATAGCCGAGAGGAAGGAGCCCGAAAGGCCAAACCTCCGGAGGGCGGCTTCCAAGTACCCCCAGTGCACCCTGTCAAACGCTTTTTCCGCATCTAAGGGCAGGAATACACCGGGGGCACCCTCCGCTCCAGGGTCCGAATCAAGTCGATCGCCCTCCTAGTCCCATCTTTCGCCTGCCTGCCGGCCACAAACCCCACTTGGTCCGGGTTAATCAAACCTGGGACCACCTCCATCAGCCTGGCCGCGAGGATCCTTGCATATATCTTGAGATCGCAGTTTAATAGGGAGATGGGACGGTAGCTTTCCGGGAGGTCGGGTGGTTTTCCAGATTTAGGAATAGTAACAATCGTGGCCTGGAGATGAGAGGGGGCGATCCGACCCGTCTCCCGCCACTGATGGAAGGTCCGCAAGAGGAATGGGGCTAAAGTATCTGCAAAGGAACGCAGATACTCATTTGGCAAGCCATCCGGGCCTGGGGCCGAGTGGGCTTTAGCCGCTTTAATAGCCCCCAGCACCTCAGACAGAGTGAAGCAGTTATTCAACTGCTCCATGTCAGCCGGAGAGACGGAGGGGAGGTCCAGGTCCTCAAGGAAACGTTCAATCAGGGCGGGAGTAGGCTAGGGGGTGGCAGGTCATCAGCTAGGTTATACAGCTTGGAGTAGAACTGTTGGAAGGTTGTAGCAATCTCATCCGGACTCCTAACCACTTTACCTGAATGGGTTTTCAGTTTCTGAATTGCAGAGCAGACCTCCCTCCTCTTCAAGCGCCTGGCTAAAAGGGCGCCAGCTTTGTCCCCAGACTCGTAAAAAGCCAATCTGGATGCGTGTAAAAGTTTCTCATGGCAGGAGAGAAGAAGGGCATGAAGTCTGAGCCTAGTAGATGTCAGCTGAGCGGTTAGTTGTGGAGAGGGGGCGCATTTATTTGCATCTTCCAGTATCCGGAGCTGGGAGAGAAGGACTTCCCTCTCCCTTTCTCTGGCCTTTTTCTGTCTCGCGGACTTCTGGATAAAGACTCCCCCGGACAAAGGTCTTGTGGGCCGCCCAGAGGGTCTCCTCCGATACCATTCCATTGTCATTGAGTTGGAAAAACTCAACAAGCTGGGCGTTCACCTCCTCCACAAGACCCGGTTCCGCCAGAAGAGATCTATTAAGCGACCACGACTTCGGAGGGGAGAGATGAGTCCACAGAGCAATCCCGAGGGACACCGGGGCATGATCAGATCAGGTGATCAGTCCCACCTCCGCACAGGCACAGGCCAAGAGAGTTTTGTCATCCACCAGAAAATAGTCAATTCTGGAGTACGACCTGTGCCTGTGCGAGAAGAAGGAGTAATCCCTCTCTGTGGTGTGGAGATAGCACCATGGATCATGCATATGAGCCTCCCGAATAACATGGGACGCCTCCTTAGGCCTCCCCGGTGCCCCTACTGAGCAGTCCAGAGTCCGATCAGGGACCAGATTTAGGTCACCACAGACAAACATAAAGCCAGGGGTGGGCTGGGCCACTTTGTCCAGAAGAGTGCGGAGGAAGCGCACCTGGCCCTCGTTAGGGGCATAGGCCGACACAAGCGTCATCGCCCTTCCCCCTACCACACAAGACAGAATTAGAAATCTACCCGCGAGGTCTGCCAGGGTATTGACTAGCTTAAAATCCACAGAGTGCTTGATAAGTATGCAGACGCCCGCTTTCTTTGCAGAAGCGTTAGCAAATTACCTCACCGGGAATAAGCGATGCTGAAATCTATGGTTATCCTCCTGTAGGAGGTGCGTCTCTTGGAGACAGAGAATGTCTGCCTTCAATTTGAGAGCATCCCTCCAGAGAAGCGGGCGTTTAAAGGGGGAATTAAGCCCCCTAACATTATAAGAGACAATTTTCATAGTGGCTTATCAACGTCTATAAGCCTTTTGCCTAGAAATATTGCAACGCACCACCATACAGGGAGGGGAGTCGGGGAGGGAGAGGGGGGTGAGAAGAGAGAGTGGATGGGTAGTGAAAGCAGAGGGAGAGACAAAGGCCACAGAAAAAGAAAACAACATAACATAAATGTAAACAAGCATTTGAGCACAGGCCCGCTAGGGGCCCCTCCGTCAGTTGGGGGCAGAGGTTTGCAGGCAGTGAAAAACCTGCTGCCCAGTCCAGGAAGGCAAGCAGCACCTCAATTGAGCCCAAAGAGGAGCGCATGTCCGGACCGAGACACAGTTCTCTCCAACGGAGAAAGAGAGAATAGATATGAAAAAGTCTCCCTTAGAGGGCCTGGGTAGTGACCGAGGAACGAAGCTTAAATAGAAAAATTTCAGTAATTCACAAAGTCAACTTATCTTTTTCAACGCAGGAGGGGAAGACGAGGGACGTCCCTCCGACTGAGGTTTACGTTGACGACCCTGGTCAGCAGATGGCGAGCCCTCCGACGTCTCTGCGAGCCTCCATTGACGCAAAGCTCTGCCTAGTTGCGTCGGGGAGATGAAGAGGTGGTTGGTCCCCTTGTAACGAAATTTGAGCCGGACGGCGTCCCCCAGGAATATGCGATGCCCTTGTCATTCAGGATTTTGCAGTGGGGCGCAAACTCCCGCCGGCGAGCAAGGGTCCCTGGAGAGAGGTCAGGGAAAGCTGCAATGGCTGTGTAGGGGTCTGGGAGAGATGCCACGTTCGTCATAGCCCGCATGATATTGTCTCTAGCCGCCACTGTTGTGAAGAGGACTAGAATGTCTCTCGGCAAGGAAGGATGTACATGTGCCGGTTTAGGGAGACGGAGAGCTCTATTAATGGAGGCTTGTGGGTTTGGAAGGTCTGGCAGTAGGGCCTGGAGGAATTGTAAAATCGTCTCAGCTAGGTCCTCCTCCGCTCCTTGTTCAGGGAAGCCTCTAAAACGGAGGTTCGCCGCTCTGGACTCATCATCCAGGTCACACACCTTTAATTGGAGCTGCTTCACATCCCCCGCCATCGTGGTGTAGTCGTCCGCCAGGTCATTGTGAGCCGAGGCGTACTCCGCCATTTTTTCCTCGAGGTGGTGGGTTCATTCCCCGAGAGCTGCTAGATCCTCCCTCATCTCCCCCACTATAGCACGGATGTCTTCCTGAATAGATTTCCTCAGGGTGCCCATTACTGCAGTCAGGAAAGACCGAGTGACCAGAGCGTCCCCCTCAACTCCAGGAGATCTTTCCTCCGCTCCTCGGGGTGTGTGGGGAGTTGTAGGGGTGGCAGCTTGTGTTGAGCGAGGAGAAGAGGGCGCCATGTTGGGAGACACCTGGGACCGCTCTGGCGGGAAAAAGGTCCGTCACCTTCGGTGTCTCTCCCCTCCGGCGGAACGATGTTCTGGGCATCGCTGGGGTTACAGGGAGGGTTCAGGAAGCGAACTGCCGTAAATTTGGGCCGCTGAAGCTCTAGATGCCGCTTGTACTCGGGTCACAGCCGGGAGCTCAGGGAAGTGCAACCGGCGCCATAGGCTTCCAAGCCACGCCCAATCCCACATTGATTATCAGTGATATCTTAATTCCGGGCACCTGGAGAAGTGACTGAAAAACCTGTGGTTTTTGTCCAATCAGAGGCTAGCCATGTCAACCTGTCACATGGCCAGCTTCTGATCGGACAAAAACCACAGGTCCTTTAGTCACTTCTGGTCCCGAAATGAAGATGTCACCGGTCACTGTGGGCTCACCGAAGGATTAATTAATTGATTAAGCTGCGCTTTTGTGCTGCATTTGTATGAGCATAAATGCAGCACAAGCGCAATAGGTTTGTGCTGCTTTGGCTGCATTTGTGCACATATAAACACAGCACAAAAAAAGAAGCACAGTGGGCACTTAGCCTTAGTGTTTATCTCAAGCAGCTATATTTAGACTTTTAGATAAAAAGATCAACAATGGCCCAGATTATGAAGAATTAACTCAAAGATAAACCCCGTCCATAAGCTGTATTAAAACATATGGACATCATGAATTTAGTAACCCACTAGGAATTTCCCATTTTGGGCAGCCCTACATGCACATGTTGAGTATTTATTAAGTTTTTTACCTCAGTATTTGTAAGCCAAATCCAGGAGTGGAACAATCAGAGGAAAAGTATAATGGTATGTTCCCACAATCCTGAACGAAGTGTTTCCAGGCCTTAGGAAAGCCGTGGGTGAACGTAGAGAGACCGCAGCCGCCCTGTACTCACGATCTGTGTTCGGTGCAGGGCGGCTTTTCCTTGCATTCACCCACTGATGACCACTTCCGACAACGCAGCATGAAATTAACATGCTGCAGAGATTTGCAGGCGAAGACATGCTGCAGACAGGAGAAGCATAGTGAGCATGGGATTTCTTGAAATCCTATCCATTGTGCTGGTACTGTACAACACGGCGTTTGGACACGGCGGTAAGACGCTGCATCCAAAATGCTGCTAATCATGTAACTTTATTTCTATCCCCCATTTCCTCAAGATGCCTGGACCATCAGTGTAATAAGCCCCTATACTTTGTGTAACCCTATCCCGTTGTAGATTGTAAACTCTTCTGAGCAGGGTCACCTTTATTTTTTGCTTTATTTATTGTATTGTATTGTATTGTATTTTTACATTGATTTTATGGTTTTCATATTGTATTCAATTATTGTACTGTATTCTTTCTCTACTGTAATGACTTATTGTATTATATATGAACCACTGTATTGTAAAGCGCTGCGGAATATGTTGGCGCTATATAAATAAAGATTTATTATTTATTATTATTATTAATCTGCATCAGTGCATGCAGCCTTATAGAAACATGTCACCTGTATTTTTCATCACTTCTGGTTTTGGTTTAAGGCCCCGTTACACAGTACAACATAGTTAACGATCTCACTAACAATTTCGGGGGCGCGCAGTCATAGGACATCGTTTTGACATCGTTGGTGAGCTGTCACAAGCATAGATATTGTGGACGAAGCACTAACGATCCACAACCCAGTGAACGATACTTGTTCACTGATGTGAATGGGTGAAGTCATGAATGACATCCTTATCGCGGTGTCACATACAATGATGCAGCAGGGTTGGTGACGTGATCGTTAAATTTGAGAACATGCTCTCAAATCTGCGATCAACGATCCAGTGATGTTTCGTAGTTGAATCGCGTTGTTACACGCAACGACATCCTAACAATGTCGTTTCTACGCCTCCAAACCTGTGACGTTGGAGCGATATCATTCTGGATATCGTACCTTGTAACGGGGCCTTTACAAATACTGAAATAAAAAAAAACACCAAATACACAATGTGTGAATGTGGCCTAAAGGCTGCCCACATTGTGAATGATTCAAGTCTTCCTCATGTTGTATGGATTGACATTCCACTGTTAGCATAAAGGCCCCGTTACACGCTGCGATGTGGCAGCGATCCGAGCAACGATGTAGATTGCTGCTACATCGTGAACTGAACGCTGGTGAGCTGTCACACAGGCAGACTCACCAGCGACCAGTGGACCAGCAACATCGTGGAAAAGAATAAAATATTCTTTCCACGATGTCTAGCTCCCGCTGCCAGGCTGCGGTAAGTGGGAGCAGTCTGGTAGCCATGGTAAACAGCGGGTATCTGGGCAGCGTGCAGCGCCTAGTTACCCGATGTATACCCTGGTTACCAGCCTTGTCCGCTTACAGGCTGGTATCTAAGGTACACAGCGGATAACTAGGGACAGCGCTGTCCCTAGTTACCTGCTGTGTACCTTGGATACCAGGCTGTAAATGGAGAAGGCAGGTAACCAGGGTGTACATCGGATAACTGCGTGCTGCCTAGGTACCCGCTGTTTACCAGGGTTACCAGCCTGCTCCGCTTATCGCTGGTCGTTTGGCCCCTGTCACACGCACCGATACGTGCTGACCAGCGGACGACCAACGACAGATTTATGGTCCTGGCCATAAATCTACGATCAACGACTGATGACTGATCGTTGATACGTGTCACACACAACGATGTTGTTTTGACATTGCTGCAACGTCACAAAAACAGTGATGTTGCAATGATATCATTAGCAATATCGCTGTGTATAACGAGCCTTTAAGGCTATGTCCAGACATGTTGGTTTTTACTTTTCCCAAAACGCAGAAAATTTCTTGGCAGGAGGTTTGCTACGTTTTTTGGTGTGGATTTGCTGTGTTTTTGGTGCATTTTTACCGTGTTTTTGGCGGCCGTCACACGGTGAGATATCTTGCCCGATATCGTTTAAGCGATCTCCTTTTTGATCGCTTAAGCGATATCGGGCAAGATATCGTTGCATGTAATCAAGCGATTTACGATGTTAAATCGCTTGATCGTGACATCGCTGATCTGAGGTTCGGTTCTCAGATCTAGCGATGAACGATGCAACGATCTGCATCATCGTGGTGTGTGACACCACGATGATCCATCTCCCAGCGACCGCGCCTATGCTGGGAGATGGTAACTATGGTACACGTTGGGTAACTAAGCGACGCGCGGCGCCTAGTTACCCGATGTGTACCATAGTAACGAGCGAGATCGCGGCTCCGCATCGCTGGTGAGTCTGTCTGTGTGACATCTCACCAGCGATGTGAGCGATATTGTAAGCGATCGCGCGTGCACGTGATCGCTTACAATATCGCTAAGGATATCTCACCGTGTGACGGCCCCCTTTACTGCATTTTTGCAGCAGACTTGCCATAGAATACTGCAAAAACACAGAAAACAATTGGCATGTTTATTCTTTCAAATCCGCAGCTTGACCTGGGGTGTTGACACTTTCTGCAATGAAATAAAGCCAATGTGTGTGGACAGCTTATCCCAGAACCACATGGGTTTTGCTGGGAAACAAAAGCGCAGGTTACGACTAGCATACTGTAGATTTTCATATAACCTGAGCCCAAAAACACCCTGTGTGAACATAGCCTTATGTGCCAAGAGAGGAATCCATATTGATCAACTGATCAGTGTCAGACAAATTCTCTTATGGGCATGGCAAGCCGATGGAACAAAAACTATATATAATATAGCATGCTGCTTTTAAAGAAAAAGGAAACATTTTACAAAATAGACAAAATATCAGATTTTACAGACCATTTTAGTGAACATCAATAGCTACATCCTGTGTTCATCTGCTTTGTAAATGAGCACCTGGACCCAAGTGAAATTTAGTATTTGCAGACTTGACTCGCCTGAGTTTTATTACACCCATCTAAACCTGGCCAAACGCCACAGATAAAAGCACATTTTATGTAATTTATTTTGTATACAAATACTGACACTTTAGCTTTTAAAAAGAAAAAAAGCTAGAAAAGTATGTGAAAAAGCATTGTGCAGAAATCGTAAGTGCAATTTTTTCAGGAAAACAGATATTATTTCATTAGCCAGTCGTTGCCAATAAATAGTACTCTGTGGTATGTCAGCTGTTCCAAATGATCACATGCGGTTATTCAGGGTGAGGCCATGTTTGTATTCAGTGGATTATTTTTTAATGCTTATTCTATAGATTTACAATAAAGGGAAAGGCACAAGGTATCAATTGAGCCTTCCCAGCAATCTTTGTCAAACAAACAACCACATACTGCCTTTAATCCATTAGCATAATGTCAATGTTCATTAGATGCCATTGGGACTTCTTGGGAAAGGGAAGGTCATAGGAAAGGAGAAACCAGAATCTATGGCAGATGTGTTATGTTCCTCCCTTCTTTCCTAGAAACTAATGATATTGCATCTTATATTCACTGATTGGGCAATTGCTGCTGAAAAATCCTCAGCAATTCTACAAATGTCTAGGTAACAAATCCACATGGCATCACTCTGATTTTGGTATCAATTTTATTGCTGATTTTCCTGTGGAAACAGCTAACTGGTGAAAAAAATTTAAAAAAAAAAGAGCTACTGCCGTCTGTCCCCACAGCTCTTACCTGGATCCTTTGTTGAGTCTCTATACAATACTTGTGATCAGCTGCAGCAGTTACATGGGACATGGTAACATCTCATGAGTTTGGGTTGTACAGAGACCAGCATAATAAACTAGTCAGGGGAGCCACAGACTTGTCACTAAGGCTCCTTTTACATCAACGTTTTGCTGATGTTTCCGGCAGATCCTGCAGATGGCGCTGCATCTGCTGGATAACTGCAGACTTGCAGACCGGATCCGGCAAGCCCCATGCATTGTCTATGAGGCTTGTGGTCGGGTGCTGCAAGTGCGGCTCTGCCAGATACGCCAGAACCTGCACTTGCGGCGGCGAAAAAAACTCTACTGGCGGCGTTTCTTTTCACCGCCACAAGTACCCGATCTGGCAGAACCGCACTTGCCGCAAGCCCCATAGACAGTGCACCGGGTCGTAAGTCGGACGTTAGGCGGCAGATACGGCGCCATCTTCGAGATCGGCCGCAAACATCAGCAAAACGCTGATGTGAAAACAGCCTAAGGTTGGTAAAATGTTAGGTAAAATGTTTTAATTCATAAGCAAAGTTTTCGAACTTTGGGTTTGTTTATTTAACTTCCCCAGTTAACTCAAACAGGAAAATCCACAACAAACATGCAAGTGATCTGCAGAGAATATTGACAAGTTGCAGATTTTAATTATTTTTCCACAATATCTACTTTGATACTTTAAATATGAATCCTTTCACCTCCTTTTGAACATAACTGAAAAGAAAGACATTGACTATGCTGTGTACTATGCATACAGGGCTGGCTCCATGTTTTCCTGGGCCCCAGGCAGAACAGTCTCAGGGTACCTTTACACGCCGCTACTGGCAGGTGGCTACAACCGGATACATGCGAGAAATGTATCTTGCACCGGCAATTCAACCCGTGGTAGCGGCGTGTGAAGACGGTTGTAGCCACCCGCCAGTAGCGGCACCTGTTTCCGAGCACTGCCCTGAAACAGGTGGCTACCCTGGCGATTGTAGCGACCTGTATCGGCGTGTAAAGAAGGAACAGAAGGGGTGTCACTACACCATGCTATGTACCTGGTATGTACCTGGGGCGTGACACAGCCTCCAGGAAACCACCCCCCCTTCAGCGATCATTGGAGGAAGCTCCTGCGTGACGATTGGATGTTGCTGCATAGGACGGCATATTTAATGAGCTGACCAGTCACACTACACAATTGCTCGAGCGTCATGTATTAATCAGCCTCCTGCGATGCCTGCCCAATCATGATGTTCTTGCTTTGTCCTATCAGCGTACGGACGTCTCGTAATTTACAATTGTGGCACGCCTATGTGTTGTCCTGCTGCACCAGGTCCGCCCATATTAGCTTGTTGTAGCGGTGTGTAAATGAGGTAAGGTGCTCGGCAGTAGGTAACTTGAGACACCCGGCGGTGTATCTAGAGATAGATGTAACCTACTGTAGCGCACCTTGTTGCGGCGTGTAAAGGTGGTGCGATTACCGTTTGCAACCGTTTGTGCGTGCTCGTGCACGTGAAGTAGCCGGTTGTAGCCACCCGCCAGTAGCGGCGTGTAAAGGGGTACCCTCAGTCTTCCTTTAACACGTATCACAATTCATAATTATAATATGGAGACTGTGGGCTGTATATACATAATTACATAATACGGCAAACCTGCAGTGGACTGGAAGGCGTGGTTTGGTGCTGGTGGGAGTTGCTCGGTATTTCCTTCTGTGACGGAATACATGTTCATTTTTAAGTCATGGAGTTTATTATAATAGAACAGGTGATCTGGGGGTAAGACTCCCAGTCAAGAGAATGCACTTGCATAGTTAAAGTGTACCAGTAGGTGTGACTGGCTTAGGTGGTGAGTGTGACAGGGTGGCCGTTCAAGCGCTATAATTGATCATGCAAGGGGGGCTTTACCCCTCACACCTGAGGGTCTTACCCCTAAACTACCACTTTTATTATAACCAACTCCACGACTGCATGAGCTTAAAAATGAATGTGTATTCGTTCAGTAAAATGACGAGACCCGTTAACCTATGCCAAACCATGCCTACCACCTAAGCCGCTCATGTCCAATAACGTCTGGCCGTTCATACTGCTTGTATGCCCAAAATCTAAAGACTGCTGCTCAGCTGTATATATTATTTGAAGCTGCTGCTGGGCTGTATATATTATTTGGACATGGCTGCTGCTGGGCTGTATGTGTATATACCGTAATTTTTTTCCCCAAGAAGTAGTCTCCGGCTATTTCTAGTCGGTATATTTAAAACATAATGTTTATTAGATATCCATAGTAAAATGATTCAGATACCATGTACAGAAAGGTCATATAATAGCTCCCCATCACTTTTATTACACAGTGAATGTCATAAAACTCTGTCTTATATATCTTGGTTGTGGATAATTTTACTTTGTAACGTGCTTTATAATTAAAGTCATTGCATGAACTAAAGTCACTTTTTTCTGTGGATCATTTATATTTATTATTGTGTATCATTGGTACTTGTTTATTGTTGGGTGTCATATGTGTAGATTTATATAAGGATGATTCAGGAATATAGAAGGGATAGCCGACATTGAGCGGGGGCGCCATTTTGCGTGTGTTTCTAGAGTGCCAGTTAGGTAGAGCATTCCTTTAGGAAGACACTATGGGTTTCCAGGCATTATATATCGAATTGTGCACTTCAATAGCACTTTTATACCCCTTGCATCCTGTCTGAACGCCTCCATCCATCCAGTACCAACTTTTATATTGATAAGTTTTTGCATTTATGTGCATTTTTTATGTATATCATTACAATTTTGTATTTTAATGGCCATTTTTTCACTCTGTTAATCTTAACTCTGTCTTCCAAAAATATAAAATATGATAAAAATAAATGTTATATAGTGCAAAAGTGGCAGCATTTAAAAATTCAATATATCCCTCAAAAAAGAAGCACCCCATTGAGCTCTTTCAGCCAGCATCACTGTAATAGTAATGACCCAAAGAGTAAAGTCCTCTTGTTACTTTTATAGCAAGGTGAACAGCATAAAATAAAATAGCGGAAAAACTTTTAAAGAAAATATTCCTGTTCGTTCTGCTTCCCAAAAATCAGAATAAGAAGTGATTAAAAACTGGTATGTAATCCCAAATGGCAACAATACGGTAAATGCTTCAACTTATCCTGCAAAAAAAAACAAGCCCCCACTTAGATCTGTTGTCTGCTAATAGAAAAAAAAAGACGCTTTCCATGTTACTAGTAGCTCAAAAGGACCTGGAAAAGCAACATGTTTCCAAAAACTAATTCAATAAAATCCACAAAGTAGTATGATTAATCCAGCGACTGTAGTGGTAGAATTTTTTAAAACGTCCAGTTTATTTTGTACACATTAAAATACAGTGTAGCATGTTGTTAGGCTATAGGAACAACAATCCTATGCCAGACTGGGTGGGGTGTCTGGGGCCCACCAAGGAAATTGACTCCAGGGTCCCACCCAACCTTCAACTATATGTAAATACCTGTTAGCCGTTATACCCATTATAGTGGCGGCTCTTGCATATCACTGTGCGCTCACCATAACTATGATGTACAATTACAGTAGTTTGCATTAAAGGGATTCTATGGTGAATACAAGTTATCAGTGATCCATAGGTTCGGAAGGTGAAAACTTATTTATTGGTGAAATCCGACCAGTGTAATCCTCATCGTCGGGAGAATGTGACACTTCTATCCCCACTATAAAATACAGTGATCGGTAATGATGTGACCGCAGCTCCATTCATCATCATTGGGGTTCCAGAAAAAGTCAAACTCAGCTCTCACAGCCACTGAGGGAATGAGTGGATCAAGGGCAAACTGTACATGAGCTCCAGTCTAATGGAGAGAAAACAAACCTGTTACTAACAACTATCTTTAAGATGAATGATTTTAATGTGTTTTAATGTTTTTTCAGGACTCATCTGTCTCAGGACTCTGCTGGATGTTTTTCTATATTTTTTTTTTTTTTTATAAATAATGGGGATAAAAGTTGCACATTTAGCAGTTGGACCCCCTCCAATAAATAACTTATCAGTTATCCTTAGACCACATACACACATTGAGTGTATAGTGAGATTTCTACTTCAGTATTTGTAAGACAAAACCAGGAGTGGAACAATCAGAGGTAATTTTTTCAACATTTCCCACTCACCCCCGATTTTGCCTTAGAGGTAAAAATCTCACCAAATATGCAACGTGTGCACGTGGCCTTAGAAAAGATTTCTCTGGAGAACCTCTGTAAGTGCATCTTTGCTGCTGTGTCACAGGACAGGCAAGGGTTAAACATCCAAATATTTTATATATATATTAGAAATAAAGAATTTTCCCCTAATTGATATCAGATAAAACAAATGACTGACCACAATCCACTATACCAAGACTAATAATATCACATAGAAGGGAGAAATACCACCACACCATGACCGGATCAAATATTAGCACCACAAAGAGCCTGAATAATGCCACATACAGGGCACAAATACCGCCACACCATGACCAAAGCACATAACACCACCACATAGTGATTAAATACTACTACATAGAAGGTATAAATACTGCCACACTATGACAAGACCACATATTACCACCAAATGGTGACCAAATAATACCACATGCAAAAGGACAAATACTGCCACGTCATGAGAGTACATAATGCCACCACATATTGAAAAATAACACTAAAAAATGAAAATGTAAAAAAGCTCTGTATATTGGGTCAGTGTACAGGTAATACAGCAATTATAAGAAAAATTATACACAAGCTCTGTATGTAGTGTCATTGTAGAGGTAATACAGTGATCACCGGTGACATTATACACAGTAGCTCTGTATATAGTGTCAGTGTACAGGAAATGCAAATATCCCCAGTGACATACACAAAAGCTTTGTATATAGCATCAGTGTACAGGCAATACAGTGATCACCGGTGACATTATACACAGGAGCTCTGTATGTAGCATCTGTACAGGTAATACAGAGATCACCAGTGACATTATACATAGGAGCTCGGCATATAGTGTCAATATGCAGGTAATACAGTGATCACTGGTGACATTATACACAAGAGCTCTATATATATAGTGTCAGGTTATACAGCGATCACCATTGACCTTATACACAGGAGCTCTGTATATAGTGTTAGTGTACAGGTAATCCAGAAATCACCAGTGACATTATACACAGGATCTATGTATACAGTGTCTGTGTACAGGTAATAAGTGATCAGCGGTGACATTATACACAGGAGCTCTGTATATAGTGTCAGTGTGTGTGTATAGGTAATACGCATACTGACCAGTGATATCTCTAGGTGAAGTCCTTCATCTTCAGTTTTCTTCTTCATCTGTCGCAGACCGATATCACGTTTTCTAGCCAGGACTCATCCCTGCAGAAAAAAACAGTTATTTATAACTGATCACTTCCAGAGCACATTCCACACTTAGTGCCGCCCTGCACAGTAACAGGACCTCCCTTTTTTTCCCTCAGGGGAAACAGTATTCTCAAAAGTAAATTATATTACAGCAGTAATAATGCCCCCTAATTGGTCCCCACAGTAAATATATCTCCCCTTGCCATTATAAATCAAATATGTTCATCATTCTGGCCCCCTTTATTAATCATGTCCTAGGTCCTTATGTTCCTCTATCCTGGTCCCCTATGTTCCTCTATTATGGCCCCCTTATAGTAATAATGTCTTCCATCCTGGCCCCATTTATTTAATAATGTCCACCATCCTAGCCCCTATGTTCCTCCATTCTGGTCCCCTAAATTGCCACATTGTAGGTCCCCAGACAACAAAGACACATCTGACTTCTCACATCTCTAGGCATGTCCTCATCTAGTCCAAAGCTTGACAAACTCCTCATCCTACTCATCCCCCAATACTGAGCCGCTGCTGCCGTATGTGTTCATATTATTGCACCTGCTGTGTGACACAAAAACAGCACTCTTTTTTCTGCCCCACATAATACAACCACTGTGCCCCCCACATAATAATACCACCACTGTGCCCCCATATAACATGTCACCAATGTGCCCCCACATAATGCCACAACTGTGCCACCACATAATAATACCACCACTGTGCTCCCCACATAATCATTCCACCACTGTGCCCCCCACATAATCATGCCATCAGTGTGCAAGCGTTCCTTATCCTGAGCCCCTTACAGATATATATGTCCCCATCCTGGTCTATATGACCCCATCCTGGTAAATACTGTACCCAATCCTGGTATATATTGTATGACCCACATCCTGGTGTATACCGTATTTTTTGGATTATAAATCGCACTTGTGTTCCCCCAAATTTTGGGGGAAAGTGGGGTGTGCGTTTTATAATCCAAATCTACTGTTCTATAATGTAGGCTAGAGGCGGCCCTGGAGCAACGTCCGGGGGCTGCAGGAGGCAGTGGGAGGTCATGTGTCCCTGCTCATTATATGCACTGCACTCACTGTCCATCACCTCGGTGCTGAAACTGCGCCGAGACTTGGGCAGGGGAGCGGCAAATATAACATGTGCTTGCAGTCATCCCCCATGCTGGATATGGCCTCCACATCACTCTGTATGGCCCCCATGCTGCTGCCCATACTAAAATAACAAATGCGTTGAACGTACCTCTCCGGTGCTGTCCGCCGTTGCTTCCTGCACTTCATTCTGCATCCCCTTGGCATCCATCATGTGATCGGCTCCCGCACTGATGATGTCACACTGCTGTGCCGATCACATGTCCGGCTTCCCTGTACGCAGGGGACTTAGGAAGTGCAGCAAGCAGGGAGCAACAGAGGACAGCGCCAGAGAGGTAAGTGTAAAGCGTTTGTTATTTTAGTGTGGTCAGCAGCATGGGAGCCATACAGAGTGATGGGTAGGCCAAATCCTGCACAGGTGGGCTATGTGCCATCACATTGGGCTCCTTATGTGCCATCACATTGGGCCCCCTATGTGCCATCACATTGGGCCCCCTATGTGCCATCACATTGGGCCCCCTATGTGCCATCACATTGGGCCCCCTATGTGCCATCACATTGGGCCCCCTATCTGCCATCACATTGGGCCCCCTATGTGCCATCACATTGGGCCCCCTATGTGCCATCACATTGGGCCCCCTATCTGCCATCACATTGGGCCCCTATGTGCGATCACATTGGGCCCCCTATGTGCCATCACATTGGGCCCCCTATGTGCCATCATCCTGGGCCCCCTATGTAGACACCTCCTGGGCCCCCTATGTGGACCCATCCTTACCCCTGTGCATTCAAAAAACAAACACTATACTCACCTCACCAATGGATCCTTCAGTGTCCAGCGCTGGAGGATCTATTCCACGCAGAGCTGCTGACGGTCGCATGGGAAGCAAAGTCCCGGGGCGATGACATTGTGGCACCCTGGTTAGGGCACCACAGGAACTCTTAGAACATGGATGGAAAGTACACAGCAAGCAGACCCCACTAACTAACAACACCCTTTCACCCCAGACCTGTAGGGGGAGCTCCATTGGTTGCCTTAAGCCAGTTCCCCCTATAAATACGGGTCCTGGAGGGAGAAACACCAGAGTGTGCAGTCACTAGAGAACTGTAAACAGCTGAGTGAGCTGACCTGGTACTGGAGCCACGCTAGACCCATACCAGAGACACCTGGAAAGTGGTAGATCCTCAGAGTAAGGGTCACAGGAACAGCAGAGAAGCAAGTCCAAAATGGGGGCAGAGGAGTCATCCTGACTCACCCTAACAGAGTTCCGGTCACTGGGTCCGAGCTACAAGGACACCGTACAGACTTTGTAGAGAAACCAGCACCAAAATAGGGGGTTTAGCTCCCCGAACACCCGAAGCACCACCAAATGAGAGCCCAGAGTCGGTAGCTCGGCAGGAATCCCTTAGAGTGCCCTCAGTGCAGCAAATCTGGGTGTGAAGAGTCACACAGAAAGTGCAGTAACGGTTTGGTCAGGTTTCATACCTGCCAGTCACCAGTAGAACAACGTTTACTGGGAAGCCTACAACCCTGCTTGCTGTGGAAAATCCAGAAGTGTTTACCTCATCTCCGGTCGAGTGTACCCGTCAATACCAGTAAAGGTACCAAAAGACTGTATGTGTGCGTGACCCTCCTTCCAGTCGCACTACACCGACCGCGCTACCCTATTCCCTACAACTCTATTAACTGCCCCGGGGAACCCCCGCTCACCCTGTAAGGAGCGGTTCCACCTAGCTGCCGCCTATCACCCCGGAGGTCTGAGCAGCGCCGGTGCCATCACCGGACACCTACAGGTGGCGTCACGAAACAAACTTTACTTTCTACCTAACCGTGCATTGACCACCGGGCCCTTACAGCCTCAGGCACCGAACCGTGACCGCAGCCAGCGCCTGAGACCTGAGAACCCGGCAACAGTGAGTCAACATCATCGCCCATAGACTGCCCTCCTGCGCACGCGCCAGCAGTGTCAGTGTCACTGTGCTGCTGGCTGCTGCCGTGCACATAGGAGACAGTGGTACAGCAGGGAGATTGTTCTCCATGCTATACTGCTCAGAGAAGCTATTCATATTGGCGCGCTATGTACGCCGATATAATTAGCGATAGCTGGGGGGGGGCGACCCGACGCGGGACCATCGGGCCCTCCCTGGAAGAGGGTAGGGCGAGCTACCGGACCTGGCCCACCGAGAATCTCCCGGTGGGCCAGTCCAACCCTGCCTACGCGTTTCCGCTATAGGAAGCCTTAATCATGAATAACATTAAATTAAAAAACAGAATCTTTATATTTCCTCTTTCTAGCTAGGAGAGCTAATTAATTTCATTCAGGAGTAGGAGTTCCTACCTACTAATTAATGAAATTACAAATTAATTAGCTCCCCTAGCAGGAAAGAGGAAAAATAAAGATTCTGTTTTTTAATTTAATATTATCCATGAGTAAGGCTTAATATATCGGAAACGCGTAGGATTGTTGTTCCTAATGCCTAGCCCTGTAGCTGCAACATGCTGCACTGTATTTTAATGTGTACAAAATAAACTGGACGTTTTTAAAAAATTCTACTGCCCACAGTCGCTGGATTTATACTATTTTCTGCATTATCTTCAGTCTGCCTGGAGCCAAAGGCAAATCCTTGCTCAGGGGCAGTACCCAGAATGAAGGAGGACGACAGAAAAGGGGTGAGCTGAATTACTCTATTATATTTTTTCATAATAAAATCCACACTCCCAAAACCAAATGGCTCTCCTTCTGAACCCTAAAGGTAACGTCACACGCCGCAATCTCGCCTGGCGATGTGTGGCGATATTACGTACGCGGTCACGTTTTTCGTGCCCTTCTCAGATCGCCGATGGCGGCGTCATACGCCGCAATTTTGCCCTGAAGTTAAGGCGATGTGTCGCTCCAGAAATCGCCTCACCTACAGCGGAACTAATCTTGCCTCATTCCTTCGCCACTTCACACGCCGCAATCTCAAAGGCAATGTGGGGCGTAGATGTTCAGCGCGGCGAGGAAATAGGCGTGCCACAGTGGTTTACACCGCACTCCATACACGCTCATTGGACAACACAACTGCATTACGATTGGTCAGCCTGCTCAGGGCGCTAACAAGGTAGACATCCGCGGAGTGGGAGCAGTAGAATGTACCCAGCAGCGTCACCAAATTCACACACGTAGGGTGATTGTAGTGCGTGGCCTATGGCACCCATTTACGATGTGTAGCCCAACATCTGAGCTGTCATGTATGGCACTATTCTCCACACAGCGCAACTTAATACACGTGGACAACATAGCTTGCGCTATTCAGTGGCGCGCGTAATTGCACTGAGTTTGCGGACGGTTGTATAGCAGAAGATGTGTGTGGTGCTGAACAGACAACCCTTCAAATATGGCGCCCTGTGAACTGACAGCCAATGGGAACACAGTAGGCCACACCATTCATCTCAGACGGGACGCAGACTACAGCACGCTGAGACACGCGTACGGGAAATCACAAAAAAGTGCTCTTTCCATCACTATCGCCCTGTCACACACCAAAACACAAAAATATCACCTTGCCGATTGCGCCTGATTACTGAGCACTGTTCAGGAATCAGGCAATGGGCGATTTATCGCTGCGAAATCGACCAATCACACGCTGCAAACGTGAGGCAATTTCACGGCGATTTCGCCTTTCAGATCTCCAGGCGAGATTGTGGTGTGTGACGGTACCTTTAGAATGCCCAAACCACAGTTAATGTCAACATTTCAAGGAGTTCTTCAGGTTTTAATGATTGATGACCTATCTGCTGGATGGGTTATCAGAAACCCACCGATTAGCTGAGTTTTTCTCCGGCAGCAGCTGGAACTAAGCAGTGTATGGTTGGAAGACAGCAACCTGTACATTACTTAGTGGGCACAGTATTGTGATTTATCTTCCATTAAAGTTATTGTACTACAGTTGCTGTATTTTCTTGTTCACTGCTTAATTTGGGCCACTACTTTTCAGTCCGACACCCTGCTAATCTCATATTGAGACAGTTCATCTATTGTTAAATCCTGGATAACCTGTTTAGCAATTTAAGGAGTGTTTATCTCCAGAAGGCCAAGGCCAAACTGGGCATTATGAATTGGGCACAAAATTACATATTTGCAATTTTATCTCAGCCACAGGCCTATGTGACCATATTTCTGGTGAATGCCAGTGGGGTCAAAATAGTCACTACCCCTGTGTATAATTTTCAAATTGGGGGTGACTTTGGAGTATTTCTGCTGTTTTGGTATTTTTAGGGCTCTGCAAAAAGTGCCGACAAACGTCTACAGAAAACCGCATCTCAAAAGCTAAATGGTCTCACTTGCTTCTGAACCCTGACATCTGACCCAATATTAGTATACAATGATATATAGGGTGTTATTGTACTTAGGAAAAATAGTAATAAATTACGGGGTAGTTTTTCGTTATTAGTCATGGTAAAGATGAAAAATGTAAAGTTCAATCTTATTTAGGAGATGTTGCTTTTCAAATTGTGTGGTCCTTTCCCTGCTATTCTTGAGATAATTAAATCTTTAAGGCTAAAAAAATTATTAAAAAAAAACATATACCTTTTCATTTTCATGTTCCAATGTTATATACTTTTGTGAAACACCTGTGAGTCCAAAAAGATCACTACGTAACTAAAAGTAGTTTAAAAATAGATATTTTTACAGGATATTTTATGTATAAAACCACTTTAATTCAACCAAGGACATATATACTGTATATGCCCTTGAACGCCTCCCTCCCTTTGATGCGAGCTCACGTGCCGAGTTTGCATCATCCCAGATGCGTCAGCTGATCTGATCAGCTGAGATGTGTAGCTAACAGCACTGATTGCATCAGTGATCCAATCAGCACTGTTAACCCTTTACATCGGACTATCAATCACTTATGGCGTGATATAAAACACTGCAGTGTGATTGCGCTGTTCCCCGCTGGCATCTGTGACCCCATAATGCATGATAGACAAAGAACCCTGCAGGATTTGTGTGTTTGTGTTGAACTTTTGTATTAAATTTCTGTGTTGAACATCTGGGCTGAAGTTTTTTGTTGTGTAGAAGTGTGGATTTGGCATTTTATTGCTCATTGGTCCGTGGGGCCTGTGACTAAATGGATATATAATGTAGGAGGATTTCTTATTTATCCCGACAATATTGTATTTTGGTTTGCAAACCTGTAATATGCCACTCATGGGTTACACAAGATTTCTAGGAGCTTGCTAGTATTTAAAGTAGGTAATGTAATTATCTGCCTTGTGATGGCCAACTCATTGTTCCTAGACTCTGTTAGATGCTTGGAAATGTTGACTGTGTGTAATGTAATTATCTCAACCCTTGAGGGCTGAGGGTATATAAGGAGGACTGTTTACTTTTACCAGCAGATGGGATACAGGCAGCTAATCTAAGATCTTCGGGTCCGATTGGCCAGCCATAACCCCAGGCCTAAGCATTTCGGTGCCGACCGAGGGGATCAGAACCTGGATTATAAAACCACAAGGACTTCAGCATTGACTTATCAGATTTGACTGGGATAACAAAGACTGCATTAGAAAGCCACGCAGGTTGGGACAATCCAGTCACCTGCCTACAGACTTTGCTGGGCTGACTCAGCTTCCTAAATCTGGCATTATTTCTTTCTCGGTGGGTGCCTGCCAAAAGCAAGGTGCCACTGGTTTGGAGTAAATAGCCCTGGAAGTTCTGAAGCATGAATATTGTAATCCCTGGTGAGCCAGCGGAAGGGTGAGACTCTGTTGCCTGTTACATTTTATGTTTTGCTGGTTATGTGTTATCTGCTAATAACTGTTGGGGATCAAATAAAGTCTTACTATTGTGGTTTCCTCACACTGTGTTGTCTGAGTAGTATTCCGCCCACGGTTAAGGAGCTCGGGCGTTCAGTTTGGGGATGAGCCCTAGTCCATGTTGCCTTCTAAAGGCGGATGGGCCAGCGGACGAGAGCACCCACTGACCCCCGGGTCTCCACAATTGGTGGCAGCAGTGGAATATTACTCAGCCTGGTTTATCCAGGGGAGCTTCAGGGGACTGGTGTTTGTGAACACCGTCCAAGGACTCAGCAACCAGGGAGGCATATAAGCATACCCAGCAGGCCATAGGTGAGGCATACAGGTTTCGGACGTTGCCATGTCCAACCCCACCAGCTCAGCCATGGGGCAAGGACCGGAGAGGAGATACAGCCACAGCAGTAAATGGATGCTACAGAATATGTGCCAGAGGTGAAATATTGAATACAGGAACGCTGATACTTGGTCAGCTTTGATCCTGAAATTGGTCTGCGTTCTGGGTATCCTAATGGACCAAGTCAAGGAATGGTTTGCTGCTTGGGGCCTGAAGCTTCAAGAGAAGAAAAGGCTGGTGTTCTGCAAGTAGTGTTGGGAGCTCCAATTTTCTTACCACCAGCGCCCACCTCCACAATAATACCCTGAGGATGGTGCCAGGATTGGTCCGAAATGCGCGTCTGGTTTATTGACAATAAAGGAATTTTCTGCATTGTGCCTGAGACTTCCTTGGATGAAAGGCTAGCGTCGGTTCTGAAGACTGTGGACTCCGAAACACCTGACGCACCTCCACAATAGACTGCCACCAAGGAATTCATCTTCGCTACAGTGTCGTGCCAGTGATGAATGAATCCAACACTGAGATCGATGAACACTTGCAAAACTTTGAGGTGATGATGAGTATATGTGCACACAGCTGAGTAGCCCAGATACCTGTGGACAAGTTTGCCTGGTAGAGCCCAGGAGGCTGTCCGATCACTTGGGGCCTCAGGATTGCTTGGACTATGCTATTATTAAGGACACTGTTGGCCCTTTCTACCATAACCCCCGAGAGATATCGCATTACGTTGCGGACTATGTCTCACCAGGGTGTCTCCTACGTCGAATTTGGCAGTCAGCTCCGACGACACTGTAACCGCTGGCTCGATGGTCGGGCTGCCCACTCCGCTGCTGCCCACAGGGATATGATAGTACTCGAACAGCTTATGGAGAAGATGGACCCGAAAATACGAGAATGGGTGGAGGACCAGAAGCCCGGCTGACGAATTTACAGCCAACCGACCCAGCTGGAGACCCAATAGGCCCACTGATCCGAGGAGGTTCCTCAACCATGGATTCTAGCAACCTTCAGACTCCCGTGCTGGACTAACTCACTATGCCGCAGAAGCCCCAACAGGGCAAGGATTTATCAACAGTGCCCATGACTTGCCTAACCCACGGAGCTGTTATACATGTGATCGCCTTGGACACATGTCCAAAGAGTGTCTTCAAAATCGGGCCCTATGCCTTGAGGCCATCTGCCAGCCCAACCAGTCAACATATGCAGAGATGAACCAGCAATGCCTGGAGGATACCACCTCCAAGAAACACCAGTAGCTGAGTAAGTGATTTACCCGGTCCACGCCCTACGGCAGGATGGACACCGTACACCAGCCAACCTCAATCACGACATCCAGATGGTCAAGGTCGGTGGAATACAGGCTCAGGGACTTCGAGATACTGGATATTCAATCACCCTGGTCAGCCCAGATGTTGTTCCCGCCGAACATCATTTACCGGGCCGTCAAGTGACCATCTCCCTTGCTAAGGGCCAGTGATCGAACATTCCTCTGGCACGAGTGCAGTTGGACTGGGGAACTGACCAGGGAGAGGTTGAAGTGGGGCTCATAGACAGCCTCCCAACCCCTGTTCTTTTGGGAAATTATCTAGGACAAGGATTATCCAGCCAGTTTGTCACCGCCATCAACCGCAGCCAAGCCAAGCATCATCCTTGTGCAGATCTTTCTACCAACCCATCCGAGGATAACCCTGCTCCTCAATCTTCAGCCTCCTTTTCTGAGCCGACAAATGTGAGTACATCAAACCAAACTGTGGTCATTGACTGAGGGGAGATAGATCATAAGGAGTTCAGGGAAGCCCAACTGACAGACCCCACACTAAAGCGTATCCGTAGTGCAGCTGCCCAGCCTGGGGGAGGAAATTAGGGGGAGGTGTATAGATGGGAAAGAGGCCTCTTATATCAGGAAAAGCCTGCATCCTGCCCAGAAAAACCTTGGACCGTGTACATCAGCTTGTGGTACCAAAGCAATACCGACCCCAACTATTGAGCTTAGCTCATGATGTTCCCGTAGCTGGGCATATGGGGACCAAAAAGACCCGGACCCGCCTGTTGCGTAGTTTATTTTGGCCAACGGTCACTCAAGAAGTGAAGGAATACAGAGACTCTTGTCCAGTGTGTCAACGTATGGGCGGAGCCCCATGTCGTGCCCCACTCCAACCCATGCCTTTGATAGAGGACCGTTCCAGAGAGTTGCCATTGATTTAGTAGGCCCCTTAGCCATACCCAGCCGCAGCGGAAAAAGATTCATCATCACCCTGGTAGACTTCCCAACCACTACCCAGAAGCCACTGCCTTGAGTTCCATAGATGCAGAGCATGTGGATCAAGCTTTACTGGACATCTTTAGCCGGGTAGGGTTTCCACAGGAAGTATTAACTGACCAGGGGGCACAGTTCCAAAGCAAACTGATTCAGACCCTCTGAGAGAAACATGGAGTCCGCCCCATGCGCACAACCCCCTACCATCCTGAAACAAATGGAGTGTGTGAGCACTTCAATGGAACCCTGAAACAGCTCATTAGCCGTTATGTAGAGGCGGGGGACTGGGAGAAAAACCTGCAGCAGCTCCTTTTTGCTTACCAGGAGGTGCCGCAGGACTCCACTGGGTTCTCCCCCATTCGAATTGCTGTGTGGCTGAAAAGTACGGGGGCCCTTAGAGCTCATACGAGAAAGTTGGGAGGGCACCTTTCTCACAGAAGAGGTTCCCATACTGGACTATGTTCAAAAGTTTAGGGAAAGGATGAGGCACTTCATGGAGTTAGCCCACGGGAACCTAGAAGTGGCTCAGGAAATGCAAAAACGATGTTATGACTGCGCTGCCCGACTCCGAGAATTTGCCTGTGGACAGAAGGTCCTAGTACTTGTACCAATACGAAAAAACAAGCTGCAAGCCATGTGGGTGGGTCCATTTACCATTACCAGGGAATGTGGCAATACTGACTACATGGTGGCCCTGGACCGAGCAGGTGTTCGTGAGCGTACCTTCCATGTTAACAGGTTAAAAGCTTATGAGGAAAGAGAGGTCACCAACTTAGCAGTTTGTTGTCCCGATTTAGATGACCCCGATATAGACAAGATCCCAGACCTATTAGTGGACTCCAAAAGGGAAATGTGGGTAAAAGATGTATCACTGGGGGAACAACTTTGTCCATCACAGAAGCAACAGTTATCAAACGTACTCAGACCATATGAATCCCTGTTCACGAGTTTGTCCGGTCGAACACCTCTGGTCTGGCATCATGTCAACACAGGGGCATCCACTCCACTACGTCAACCCGCCTACCGAGTGACACCTCCGGTATTGGCAATGATGAAGGCCGGGGTGGATGACATGTTAAATATGGGAGTCATAGTCCCTCCCAAAGCCCATGGGCTGCCAGTGTTGTGCTGGTGCCAAAAAAGGACAAGAGTACTCGTTTCTGTGTGGACTATAGACGGCTCAATGAGATCACAGTTACGAATGCCCACCCCATGCCCTGGGTGGATGAACTACTAGATCGGTTGTGGGGATCTCAGTTTATATCCACCCTCAATCTGAGCAAGGGATACTGGCAGATTCCACTCACAAAAGAGAGGCTCAAGAGAAATCAGCTTTCATAACCCCTTTTGGCCTATATGAGTTCACCAGCATGCCTTTTGGGATGAAGAATGCTCCGGCTACCTTCCAGAGGATGGTGGACCATTTACTAGAGGGATGTCAGGGGTATGCCCAGGCCTAATTGGATGACATCGCTATCTTCAGCGACACCTGGGAAGAGCATCTTCATCACGTGTCCCAGGTGCAGCAAGGGTAGCCAAAGTCCAACTCACTATCCAACCTGACAAATGCCAAATGGGGATGGTCAAGGTGCTATACCTGGGACATCGAGTGGGAAGTAGGTGCATTCGTCCAGAACCGGCAAAAGTAGAAGCAATTACCCAGTGGCCGCGCCCAGTCAACCAAAAACAGGTCCGCGCGTTTCTGGGCACCGCAAATTATTATAAAAAATGTATTCCTAATTACAGCACCGTAGCAAAACCGCTCACTGACCTCACAACCAAAAAATATGCCCGCAACCTTATCTGGACCCCAGAATGTGAAGCTGTGTTGTTCCATTTGAAAGACCGGCTAGCCCAGAGCCAAGTTCTGATTGCTCCTGACTTCCGATGTAGGTTCATTGTCCAAACAGATGCATCAGACACAGGACTAGGAGCGGTACTTAGCCAAGTGGGGGCTGATGGTGAGGAACATCCGATAGCTTATCTCTCCCAGAAACTGTTGAACCGAGAGAGGGCCTATGCCACCATAGAAAAAGAATACATGGCCATAGTCTGGGCCCTAAAAAAATTGCAGCCCTACCTCTATGGCAATGAGTTCACAGTCCTCACTGACCACAATCCATTGAGTTGGCTAAATCGCACTGCTGGGGACAACGGACGATTGCTTAGGTGGAGTCTGGCGTTACAATCTTACAATTTCTTCATCTCACATAAACAGGGCAAGAACCATGGAAACGCGGATGGGCTGTCCCAACAGGTGGAGAAGGATGATCGGAAGCCTATCCTGTCTGGCTAAATAAGAAGGGAGAGGAATGTGATGAAATGGATCCCTTTAATATATAATGTAAGATGATTTCTTATTTATGCCGACAATATTGTATTTTGGTTTGCAAACTTGTAATATGCCACTCATGGGTTACACAAGATTCCTAGGAGCTTGCTAGTATTTAAAGTGGGGAATGCAATTATCTGCCTTGTGATGGCCAATTCATTGTTCCTAGAGTCTGGTAGATGCTTGGAAATGTTGACTGTGTGTAATGTAATTATCTCAACCCTTGTCAGACAAGGTCATGACACTCAGAGAACTTAATCCTGCTAACATTCCATTGTATTGTTATGTCAATCAGTATGTGCGTTTCCCTTGCCAGTACTGCAATACTACTAAAAATATGTTATATGAGGCTTGAGGTCCAGCCAATGAAAAGACAGTCTTATTCCACCAATCGTGAAGTCCTCAATATCCTGCAATGAGGGCTGAGGGTATACAAGGAGGACTGTTCACTTTGACTAGCAGATGGGATACAGGCAGCAATCTAGGATCTTCGGGTCTGTTTGGCCAGCCATAACCCCAGGCCTAGGCATTTCGGTGCCAACCGAGGGGATCAGAACATGGATTATAAAACCACAAGGACTTCAGCATCGATTTATCGGATTCGGCTGGGATAACAAAGACTGCATAAGAAAGCCACGCAGGTTGGGACAATCCAGTCACCTGCCTACAGACTTTGCTGGGCTGACTCAGCTTCCTAAACCTGCCATTATTTCTTTCTCAGTGGGTGCCTGCAAAAAGCAGGGTGCCACTGGTTTGGAGTAAATAGCCCTGGAAGTTCTGAGGCACGAATATTCTAAGGGTGGGATTGTTGCCTGTTACATTTTATGTTTTGCTGGTTATGTGTTATATGCTGATAACTGTTGGGGATCCAATAAAGTCTTACTATTGTGTTTCCCTCACCCTGTGTTGTCTGAGTAGTGTTCCGCCCACGGTTAAGGAGCTCTGGCGTTAAGTTTGGGGATGAGCCCTGGTCCATGTTGTCTTGCTAAAGGCGGCTGGGCCAGCAGACGAGAGCACCCACTGACCCCTTGGTCTCCACAATTGGTGGCAGTGGTGGAATACTACTCAGCCTGGTTTATCCAGGGGAGCTGCAGGGGACTGGCATTTGTGGACACCGTCCAAGGGCTCAGCAACCAGGGAGGCATATAAGCATACCCAGCAGGCCATAGGTGAGGCATACAGGTTTCGGACGTTGCCATGTCCAAACACACCCCCGGGTCTCCACAGGGCCAAATTGTAAATTTAGTGGTATTTAGTTGTATTAATGTTGATGATTGCATACAGCAGCTCCTGTAGCACAAAGAAAACCCATATGGTTACGACCCTCAGACATGGGGGTTGATGGTATTTCTTCTGATAGTATAGTCAGGCAAGGAGAGACTGAACAGACCATAGCGATAGGTATGAGTCCCAGCTGGTCCCTTCTCTAGTCTTGTGCACCTGATGACGGGTAATTTGTACACTAAAAAACAGACCATAGTGAAAGGTAAGAGTCCCCGTTGATCAAGTTTCCCTAGTTGTGTATACAAAATGTTGGTCATATAAATTGATCAATTTAGAGCAGTTATCTGCTGTAGTGAAAACAAAGCTGGGAAAGTGATGTTCAGAAAATAGTAAAGCCAGTGCAGCGCCCCTTGCCAGTGCTCCAGTTGCATGTCCCCACCAGTCATGTTCATGCCCCCAGTGAATATCATTCCTGCACTGGATGGAGATAATGCCCCTTCAGGGCTTTCCCTGCCTTCTAGCTTCTCCTCTGACACAACCCAAATGAACACAGTAGGTTTGCTTCAGTCTTTTGATGCCATCCATGATTCACTAGGACAATTATCATCAGGGTGGTCAACTCATATCATCCTTTAATGCTTGTTTGCAGTTGCCACCAAGAATATTACCACCAGATCCCACATGCCTGTTTAGCGGACCCAATATTAAATTGCCCCAGGATGGCGTGTGGCATCCCTGGAATCCTAGTGAAATGCTGGCCATGATGAGTAGAATTCCAGAGCCTGAAATTTGTCTTATGCCATCTGTTAGAGAGGTAGAAAAAAATTAGAAAGGCCTTCTGTTGTTGGCAGGATTTGGAGGATATGGTGTCAGCAAAATGCTGGGGATTCTTTATACTCCCAAGTTGCAATAATAGGGGCCCTACCAAAGGATTATACTTCACTGGGTTCATGAAATCGGTATTTAAGAAAACTTATTCAGTGGGGGCAGGCTAGGTTAGCTTCCCAGTTAGCCACTCTTTATGATATTCAACAGGATGCTAAAGAGTCAGTAGAAAAGTGCTATCCCCAACTCTTTAAAGATGGTAATACTTAGGGTATGAGAATATGTCTGATATCTATACTTGTTTATTGTCCTGTGTTTCTGTTGAAGGCTTAAAACCTGTAACTAAAGAGCCTCTCATATCGTCCTGCATGGAGCACCGGACCATGTTCCCAGCCATGATACGCCAAGTGTATGGAAGTGACCAACCAAGAGACAACCGTGCCGGGTTGGCAGCTGCAGGGCTGGCTTCCACCACATACTGACCTGTGATTTATGACTTCTCCAGAATATACAACAACAGCCTGATGGCATGAGAAGGGTGCTGTGCAGTCATCAGAAGGACTGTGGCAAACAAAGTTTGTCTTCACGGATTCTGTATCCCATGATGGCTCAAGCCACCCACAGCAATACCCTACCAATCTAAAACTTCCATGACAGACATTATGCACCACCATTGATATGGTCTTCTAGTGCCTCCAGATAGACTACAGCTTAACAAGGTGCAAACCTAAGAATATGTATATGGGTGTGTCGGCCACTTCTCAGGATGGCCGGAGGCATATCCAGTATCTAAAGCTAACGCCAATGCAACAGCAAAGAAACTAATCTCAGACGTTGTCTGCAGCTATGGGGTGCCCGAGACCATGGAGAGTGACAGAGGCCCCCGATTTACTGAAGAAATGATGCAGGAAATAATGTCCGCTTTGGGGGCGGAACAGGTCTTTTATACTCTGTACCATCCTCAAAGTAGCGGTAGAGTAGAGAAACTGAAAGGGAATCTGAAACTAAAAATCCAGACAGCCATGGCTGAGATGTGTGACCATGGATAGAATGCTTGTCCTTTGCACTCTTTTCAATCAGGTATAATCCCAAAAGAAACACAGACCTCAGCCCATATGTGGTGTTATTTGGGTCAGCTGTTAGACTCGGGCTGTATTTTCCATAGCAGCTCGAGATGCAACATGCTGTCTTCTTATGTTTGGGCAATTCCAAAACACTTTTCTATTATATACTCTCAAGTTTATTCTTCCCTTACAGATGCAGGTTCTGTGGAAGGGAGCCACTCCCTGCAGACTGGAGATTGAGCGGTGGTCAAGAAACACGTCAAAAGAGCCCTTAAGACTCAAACTAATGTACCCTTCCAAGTTCTGCTGACAACTGAGATGATTGTAAAGCTCAAATGAAAGCCCAGGTGAATCTACGCCTCACACTAAAAGAAGACAGATGAGTATAGGAGAGCCACCAAATGATGTGGATGCACACTCTGCGCGGTATCTTTTTAGTCTTTAAAAATGGGGTGCTCACAGTGGGCTATGTACCAAGAGAGACAGAATAAGGAACTAGTTATTACTTTCTGGTTTAATACTTCAAGCCCTGTAGAATTGATTTGTGCAAAATAGTCACCTGACCTATTTTTAAGTGGCGGTGTCACCGCCAAAGTTGGCTATGGTTTTAATTGTGAGTATCGAACTAGGGTGGAATAAAATACTAGGGAAAACTTGTCCTACAATACGTATTCCCTGAGAGAAGATAGTAAGTGTAGGAGCCTCCTTACTAGGATGACTCTCTTATAGCCTGAATACATTTCCAAACACTGTGCAGTAGGGTCCATTCTTACTTGTAAGTCTGGCAACTGTTTCCCCCTATATTTGACGAAAGAGAACCCCTCTGTTATGGACACTGGCTTATATGTGATGTACATAAACATCCCAGGGGACACTGGCCACTTTGGTCATTTTTACTTTAATGATATCAGAGACTGATTTATTTGAGATAAAACTGAAATTCTGCAACACTATACTACCAGGCCCATTCCTAGTGCCCCTAACCTATGAGGAGAAACAGAATACTCGGAGACCAACTATTGGTTAGAATGGGTGAAATACTCTGCACTCACTTTGAATAAGATTAATTGTATAGTCTACACTCTAACATCTAGGTAGAACTCGTTGCTTTAAACAACCAAATAAAGCTCATTACTTTCTCTTGTCTAATGTGACAATTTTCTAATACAGAAGCAGAAAATACTTTAGAATGTGATCTGCTTCGGAAGCTGTATCCACCCATAAACCCTAAACAAGTAAAAGCCAATGGAGTCAGCTCTGTATCTCAGGAATTATACGTGTTTACAGAGATTCGTCATACTGTATCCCCACCACCACCACTAACTTGATACAATACCATGCCCTCCTGAATCAGATAGTAGCTAGGACTGACTTGTGGTGGATGTTTGGAAACAGTGAGAGTGGGGTGAAATAGTAAATGTGCTACTGTTAATTTCCTGATGCCATCCCAGACTGTAGCTATTAAAAAACTTATTTTACATCACACAAAAAATCAGCTGTAGGCTGCGTTCACACATTGCGTATTTTGCCACGTTTTTTTACGCGCGCTTTTCAAAATACGCAATGTGCCTTTTGTCTGCCTGCAAAGTGAATGGGAAATTCACTTTGCAGTGCAGACATTGCGTAAAAATACGCAGTGCGTTTTCCGGGAGAAAACGCAGCTCCGTAAACAATTGATATGTCAATTGTTTACGCAGCTACTTCTGCGTATTCTCACAGAGGGGAGGAAGAATCCAGCTTCCTCCTCCCCTCTGTGACAGCTGTGGCCGCCCATTAGATTTCACAGTGTATTAATATACACTGTGAAATCTAAATTAAACAAAAGCAAGTGTGTGAAAAATAAAAAAGAATCAATACTTACCTTCCGACGCCTTCTGCCGCTGTCCGGTGCCTTTTGCCGCTGTGCGATCCCCGGTTCTAAGTCAGATCTCTTCTGACAAGACCTGTGGTGACGTCAGAGGGGGGGGCGTTCCCGGGCACTCGCGGTCATGTGATACATATCACATGACCGCGAGCAGCCAATCAGCGATGGGACCGCCCCGGGAACGCGCCCCCTCTGACGTCATCACAGGTCCTGTCAGAAGAGATCTCACTTGGAATCGAGATCGCACAGCGGCAGAAGGCACCGGACAGCGGCAGAAGGCGTCGGAGAGGTGAAGTATTGATTCTTTTTTATTTTTCATTAACTTGCTTTTGTTTAATTTAGATTTCACAGTGTGTATTAATACACTGTGAAGTCTAATGGGGCGGTCACACATGTCACAGAGGGGAGGAGGAAGCAGGATTCTTCCTCCCCTCTGTGACATCACTGCGCTTTCTGGGGGAAAGAAAGTGCAGTGTGTGAAAGCCCCTGCGTATTTTGCTGCGCTTTTTTGCGCGGCCGAAAAACGCGGCAAAAAGCGCGCGCAAAAAAGCGCAGCAAAATACGCAAATGTGTGAATGTAGCCTTAATGTCTGTATATTCTCTTTTACTTCCTCCTTCCCCAAGAGTTGTGGTAGATCTGACCTTTTCCTGCATTGTCAGACACATACATTACCTGGGGGCACATTTATAAGAATATCTCGGGACAGGACCTTTTTTTTTTTTAACATATCCAATTGTGGAACAAATTTTTATACTAAGATCTACTAACTAAAATGTACTATCATGGAGCAACTCTGTCACTTGATTCATGCTGCCAGGTATATTTTTCTTTTATTTCATATAAAATCTAATTAGAAGATCTGGCTGTTGCCAGCGCTGCTCCAGGTGATAGACATGTATCGTGTTAAGGAAACAAATGTCAATCAAGTAGAGTGGTGCAGAAAGAAAATGTAAGGTTCTTAAAAGTACATTTACTCAGGTTCCTTTGTAAAGCGTTTGTCTTACCATCAATCTTTAGGACTGCACAACTCCTCAGTACTCTGGTTTCTTGTTTGCTGAGGAGTGCTTGATTGACAGTTCGAACCACAGCATGGTTGAGTCACTGACCTGAATAAAGTGGTCTTCAATGCTGCAAGTAGAGATTGTTTTGTCTCAGCAGCACCAGAGAAGCTCAAGTGACACTGAAGCTTGCTCAATTGGTAGTTAACTGTGAGCTCCAGTGTTCCGGCCAGATTTCAAGCTGCATTCACAAGCTCTAGTGAAAAGCACTGTTCAGCCACCAATGTTAGACTGCAGTAGTGGCTGGTACTTAACCAGAGTTGTGTAAAGTGTGAACTGCAGGTCACATCTGACCCCTGGCTATTCTAGTATGGACAGAGACAGTCAAAGATCAGAAAACAGTGGCCCCTGGGGCACAATGTGCCCTCCCCCCACCCAACATCACATCGTGATGTTCGACATTACCGATATCTGCACTCATTCCATTGATGGAAGAGGTGGCTGCTGGCTCCTTATTTTACCAATTGGCATGTGTGACAGAGACAGCACTAGTGATGACGTCTCATCAGCACATCTGCTGTGTGGAAACTCAGTTTACTGGTGCATCAGCGGAACGGGAGCGAGGAGAGTATAGTTTTTTTTTTTTTGTGTATTGGATGTGTGCACGTATATAGGTGGCTATATGGAGGCTCATACTGTATTCAGCGGCTTTGTTATGGCTCATATTTTATACTAGCTGTAGTACCCGGCTATGCCCGGGTTAATAAATAACTGATGTAGCTATAACAAAATAGAATTTGAATATGTCATATTAATGACCTGTAAGAAAATAGAAGCTGAGCTGTGATTGGTTGCTATAGGCAGCCTAATAAATCTCCAGCCAATAGCAAACCCTCCCCCTGGCTGGGCAGTATATGTTACCTCACACATACACATAATAGACAGCTCATGTGACTGACATCTGCCTTAATTCCCTATATGGCACATGTGTTGCACATTGGCTGTTTTTAATCAGATGTTTATGTTTGGAAATTAAAGATAGCACACGTATGAGGCGATTTGTGTGAGGTGATTTGTGCACATCTGTGTCTGTCTGTGTGGTGTGTGTGTCTCTTTGTGGTGTGTGTGTCCCTGTGGGGTGAGTGCATGTGTCCCTATAGGGTGTGTATGTGTGTGTGTCCCTGTGGGGGGGTCTGTGTGGTGTGTGTGTATCTGTGTTGTGTGTGTCTCTTTGTGGTGTGTGTCCCTGTGGGGTGAGTGCATGTGTCCCTATAGGGTGTGTATGTGTGTGTGTCCCTGTGTGTGTGGGAGGTGTCTGTGTGGGGTGTGCGTGTCTCTTTGTGGTGTGTGTGTGTGTGTATCCCTGTGCGGTGAGTGCATGTGCCCCTATAGGGTGTGTATGTGTGTGTGTCCCTGTGGGGGGGTCTGTGTGGTGTGTGTGTGTCTCTTTGTGGTGTGTGTGTGTCCCTGTGGGGTGAGTGCATGTGTCGCTATAGGGTGTGTATGTGTCCCCGTGGGTGTGTGTGTCTCTGTGTTGTGTGTGTCTCTTTGTGGTGTGTATGTGTGTGTATTTGTTCGAGTGCGTGGTGAGTATCCAATGTTGGGGCTGCACCTTAGCGACTATACACTTGCTGTTACTCTTTGTGTGCGTGTGGTGTGTATACATGTCCCCGTGCGTGATGAATATCTCATGTTGGGCCCCCACCTTAGTGACTATATGCTGGTATATGCTGTTAGTCTTTGGCGCTATCATTAAGCCCCTCTCATTCACAACTGTCGACTGGTAACTGTCACTTTTTCCCCATTATGTAGATAGGGGCAAAATTGTTTGGTGAATTGGAATGCGCGGGGTTAAAATTTCACCTCACAACATAGGCTATGACGCTCCCGGGGTCCAGACGTGTGACTGTGCAAAATTTTGTGGCTATAGCTGACAGCTGTCGATTTTCCTCCAACACTTTTCCATTCACTTTTTCCCCATTATGTAGATAGGGGCAAAATTGTTTGGTGAACTGGAACGCGCAGGGTTAAAATTTCGCCTCACAACATAGCCTATGACGCTCTCGGGGTCCAGATGTGTGACTGTGCAAACTTTTGTGGCTGTATGTTGCGACGGTGTAGATGCCAATCCCAGATATACATACATACACACACACACATACACACAATCAGCTTTATATATTAGACAGAGAAGATTTGTGGAGGGCTCATTCTATATATAGGACTATGTGGGGATTCACACTTTATATAGGGGCCATGTAAGGGTTCATACTATACTGTATATATAGGGCCTATATGAGGACTCATACTGTATAGTGGGGTATGTGGGGGCTCATACTGTATATAGGGGGCTGTGTGTGGACTTATACTGTGTATATAGGAGGACTGTTGGAGGCTCATATTGTAAATTGTGGGACTGTGGAGGCTCATACTGTATATAGAGGTCTGTGTGTGAGCTTAGGTCAGCATACCTAATTCTGTTCAATATTAAGTGATACAATTATTATAAAATAATAATTATAATTAGTATATTACTATTTAGCCAAATTAATTTCAGCCTACTGGTTTTAACCTCCACAACAGTCAGGGTCTCAGATCACGTGGCCCCTTGGAAAAATGAAATTCCCACCCCTGACTTAGACAATGAGCCATCAACAATGATATTAAAAATCTTTCTGTTCTTTAGAATGAAAAGGATTTTTAATAACAAGCAATGTAACCCATGTACAAAATTGTGAATAATCCTTTAAACCATAGATTATAAAGAAACCTGTAAAACTTGAATATGTAATTTGATGCAGGCCAGAACTCCACAATCAAATCCCTTCACACATCAGCAGGATAGGTGATTAATCTCAGACTGCTGGGTTTGGGCCGCTTCACACTGCGGCATGATCTGATCCGGTTCTGTCCGGGAGGACTCAGACCGCTGCACACAGGACCTGAGGGCATAACAGCCCCCCAGTCCTGTGTGCTGATCCGGTCCGCAGCTGTCTGGGTCCTCCCGGACAGAATTGGACCGGATCATGCCGCAGTGTGAAGCGGCCCAAACCCAGCAATCACAAGAACACGGGTACTCGGGTCTCCTGTGTGAATGGAGTGCTTGTTGCGCATGTGCTACTGCTTCATTCATCCTCTGTGGGAATGTACTTGCCTTCAGATCACCTTTGACAAATGGGTCTGTCTAAACCAGCCCAGGCTCAACCCAATAGCCCAGAAAGGATTCTGAAGTGGGAAAAATAAAACTGACAGGAAGGTAAATTTACAACATTTAATGATGATAACAATGTACAATATATTTTTTCAACTGTACATAACAAAAGATGCAGTGTACATGACATTACTGTAATAGGTCACAAATAAATACGTAAGGCCATCATTCCGACCTGTTGTATTTTTTTTTACATTTTTCAAGTTTTACATAGGGTAAAATACAATACCATTTTTAATCATGTTTAAACAATGTAGTGTGCTTATATACATATACAGTGATACCTTGGTTTTTGTAGACTCTGATTATCGCCGGTTTCGGTTTTTGTTGATTTTTTTTCAACGACAAATAGATCTCAGTTTCAGTTGCTTTTCATAGATACATCACTGCTAATTTTGTGATAAAAGATGGTGACCTACGTGACTCCTCTTTCAAAAAATATATGCTCTCTTCTCTCCCCTTCCATACGTCAAAAAGAGTGTTTAGAAAAATAAATTACCAAGTGAAATGTTTATTTTTTCTTTACATTAGTCTTTCATAGTCATGTCTGAGTGTTTCCAGTATTAACCCCTATCATTATTCTCCATAAAATGTGTCTTTTTTATTTATTTTGGAGTGTCGAAAACAAATGAATTGATTTTACATTGTTTCGTATGGAAATCCATTGCCTTGGTTTTCGTCGGTTTCGGTTTTTCGTCTGTAGTTTTTGGATGGATTATCGATGAAAACCAGGGTATCACTGTATACGGTATGTATGTAACAACTGGGAATTGAAAGTGGGATTAAGGAAAACTAAATGATCAATTTATCAAAAGAGCAAGCCAGTGCAGAGCAGAATATCAACATAAATATATGATTGTTGAGGCCGAATTGCTGAGACTCCCATTGATGACCATAATTGTGCCCCGGTTTTGCTTGAATTTGAATGGAACTGTGGTCAAACATGCAAATGGGTCGACCAATTCAATGTCTATGACAGTGACAGAGATAACTAAGTACAATGCTTTGCTATCTCTATCACTACCATAGACATCGAATAGATGTTTTTCAGGGTTAAAATTTCTGTAGAAGATAGCACTGATTAGCTGGTGCTATATTTGACATCCATTATAGGAAGTATTTTTTTTTAATTTATGACACAAGAGGCACAGAAATGTCTTTTGTATAACAAGTGTTATATGATACCATGTATAGCAAACGTTTTTGCTCAAGCCATAATATATATTTAAAAATGTAAAAAAAATTTTTTTAGCTCAGTTAATTTTAGGAGTATTTTTCGCTTCTTATTTTGATAGAAGTAATGACATCGCCATGCCTTGCCACACAGCCCCACTGCTATTATTTTTCCAACATGATCTCAACAAAGGATCTTCTCTGGCTGTAGACTATTGGATATCTACACTAATTTTACATGCTCATGGACAACCACTGAAAAGGCACTAGCACTATGAGTCTATAACACGTAATTCTTTCTCTCCTACTGCTTCGGTGTTTATGTGCGCCTGTGTAATAAACTGGTTAGTATATTTTACAAACTATCCAGTTTGTTATGTGGACGTATTTTTCATGGACTAATGGGACGCTGGTTGAAACAGCTCCACAATGTAGAGTAGCGGCTGCCTACATATTGTGGAGACTGAACGAGGGAGGAAAATAACGTCTCTGATATGTGTCCGAAATACATAAGGGTTATACTGGGGCTTGGCATTGACAATGACCTTGAAAGAGGTTGCCCCGTTAAAAATTGCTGCATAATGTAGGGTACCATGACCACAAAAAGCAAATTGTAAAAAAGTCGAAAACCATTTGGATTTTTTGTGTTTTGTTTGTTGCACCCCAAGTACCCTAGGGTATACTATCTCATTCACCTTTATAATTGCTGCACAGAACAATCTATGTTGCAAAGAAAGCCATCGTCTAACCTCAGTCTAAATGTTCAGTGTTAATAGTGTTCACATAGAGGTAGATGTAGAAAGGCATGTGGCAGGATACATTATTGCAGCTGTAGAGAACTATTTATATCACATCTTACCCCCCTTCTTCAGCACAAGATCAATGCAGAATGAATGCAGTACGCAGATTATTAATTACTTACACCGAATTGACCCGTACAATCTTTGAGCACCTCCCCCCAAATTAGAGCAGAGGATGTTGATGAAGATGTCAGTCATGATCATTAATTATCGATAGTGTCCCGTGTGCTTTTCGTCCCCATTTTGATGTTGATTCTTCCCACTTCCTTCAGTCGGTGGCTATGTCAGAGTGATCAATGCACAGCTGCAGCTGGTTGAAGGGGACCAAATCCATTCAACAGTTGATTTGGTTCCATTTTACCAGCTTTAGCAAAGCATTCATTCTTGAAGCGACTCTCCATTGACAGCAGACTATTGGATATGTAGCTCTTCTTCTTGCATGTTCTGTTGAAGTAAGCAAACCTTGGTATCACACAGCATAATAATTTACCATATATCACAATTAAAATAGATTTTTATGGCACTTTAATTAATGACCGCAAAATTATTGTAATTGTTTTTCAGACTAGTAAATGAATGAAATGGAATCTGTCAAGCCTTATATTGCAATAAAAATAGGACTCCTATAAGGAAAATATTTAGATTAGATTATCTCTTAAGTAGACAAATTATCCATGTATACGTAGATATAAGAACGGGAATCTAAGATGTAAAATCAAACGGATGTTGATGTTTGATGTTTTTACAGTAGTAATGAATTAATATGTCTATTTTCCCACCTCAATTTCATTAAACCTACTAATACCCAATTATATTAAAGGGGTTTTGCACCTTTTGGGCTTTTTTGAATTACTCAGATGCTTGTGTTTGGTTGGATCTAAAAATAATTTCTGAAATTGGGATTAATTAAAAATGTTCCTTTTTACAAACGGTTTCCCTCCAGATTGATTTTCTCTGTTGTCATAACAAATAAAAGAGATACAAATTCTCCTCAGACCCTTATAGCGGCTCGGTTAACTGATTATGCAGGCAGCAACAGACAGTGCAAAATATTAATTAAATATACTTTCAAAATTTTTAGACCCAATTACATGCATTTAAAGGATATATCTGGTCATATTGTTTATACTGTTCCTAAGAGCTAACAGGCAAAGTAGTTACTTACTATCTGCCTGTTGTGCCCAACGTCATTCTCCACCGCCACTAAGTGCTCAGAGACCCCTCCTGCCGGCAATTCAGCAGCTTCCACTGACATCTCATTGACAGAGCTGAGACTTCTTTTTCGCTCTGCTCAGTTGACAGGGTGTGACTGCCAACGTCATACTGATTGACGGCCAGCTCCCTGCTGCCTAAATATGGGAAGCCGGCTGTCAATCAGCATGATGCCGGAAGTCACACTGTTGAGAAACTCGGAAAAAGAAGAGCTGCTCTGGTGAAATGAGGCTTCCTGAAGTAATTTTTGCTTGAAAAACTTTGAACATCTCAAAGAACTTAATATGTTAATGTTAATATGTAACATAGTTAAATAATTATTTTAATCGCAGCATATATTAAGAACAACAGTATCTAGATATACTGGTAGTTAAATTAAGCTATGCGATTTCCCTAACTCTGGAACATCTTATTGTGAACAATGAATATGGCACACATTTCATAAAAATGTACAAATAGAAATCTGTCAGTAATATAGTTTTCTTAAAATATTCAGTGGGTTTCAAGTAAATGAAGTGATTTTATATTATTTTATCAAATCTAGTGCTACTCAGATACTTTATTATATTAATGGGCAAAATACATTATTAAAGTGGTTTTCTTATGTTCTTTGCTGAGGAGCCCATCATTCCTCTGTCTATTGTTTTCCTGCTACCTGGGGGACAGTGAGCTCCTGAACGATTGACAGTTTGGACAAGTAGCATGAAGTATGTGGTCTCCTATTCTACAAGCATAAGCAGCTTTACCTCTGCAGTATCGGAGAAGTGCAGGGGGACTGATGCTGGTCAGATTCAGCATTTTCAAGCTCTACAGCAGAGTTTGCAATCACATGCTCCTTGTCTAGGACACTACAACTTCTAATATCTTGCTGGTAACCTGGACAACTAGCATTGAACTATAGAATTAAAAAGAATTAGAGGAGGAGGCAAATGGCAATTCTTGTTAACAAGCATTTTAAGGCTATATGCACACATTGAGTATTTGGTTGCAAATTTCTGCACTATTTCTGCATCTCTCGGCAGGAAAAATGCTGCAGGAAAAATGCATGTTTTTGACGCATTTTTGGCAAGGCTGTGGAGTACAAGTTATGGAGTGAGTCGGGGACCATTTTGGTGGAGTTGGAGTCTGTATAAAACAGACCAACTCTGACTATTACAATATATAATAAATTGGGTACAGTAGTTCAATGCAGAATGTGCTGAATATTATAATTAAGAATTATTATTATGATCGAAGTATGTTTATTATATCATAATGATTTAAAGCCTGAAGTTCATATTGTACTACAATAAATGTATCACTAAAACATGAGCCATGTATGACGGAGTTGGAGTCGGAGAAATTGAGGAGTTGGGAGTCGGTGGTTTGGCTTATCGACTCCACAGCCCCTGTTTTCGGTGCATTCTTTGCCTGTGTTTTTTCCCATGCATTTTTAATGCATTCTGGTGTGGAAAAACGCTGCTAGAGCTGACATGCAGATTTTATTTCTGCACCAAATCTGCAAGGGATATGCTTCCAGTTTTGTGACAAATCTGCACTTTAAAAAATGCATAAAAAAGCACACAGCCTTACAGGCAATTTGACTCATTTATTAAGATGAGACAACCCTTCTAACCCCTGAATTAAAATCTATACATGTATACAAATAAATTGAACTGGTATGATGCAAATACGCAACAGTAGGCATTAAGGGGTTAAAGGAGTACCATATGTTCCATTAAGATATAAAAACATAGAATGTATCCTCTTACTAGCTTCACTTCTCTACTATATTGTAAGAAGAAATCTCCCACAAACACATACTCTTGCTCCAGCAGACTAGCTATGACCTTGTATGACAGCAGTCGGTGCAGTGCAGTATAAAGCTACGTTCCCACAATGAGATTTTGATGTTGCAGAATTTCTGCACCTATTATGTAAATTAGGTTACCTGCATTTTTTTGCATGCATTTTGTGCATGTTTTTTATATGCATCTTTGTGTATTTTTGCTGCGTCAAAAACTCACCAAAAGCTCATAGTGGAAACATACTGTATATACTCAAGTATAATAAGCTGAGGCCCCTAATTTTATTCCCCAAAACCGGGGAAACTTATTGACTCGAGTAAAAGCCTTAGGGTGGGAAATGCAGCACCCCCCATCCTGGTATATAACCCCTCATCCTAATATATAGCGCCCCTCATCACTTGTATATAGCGCCCCAATCACTGATATATAGCCCTCCATCACTGGTATACAGCCCCCCATCACTGGTATATAGCACCATCAATGGTATATAGAACCCCATCACTGGTATATAGCTCCCCCATCACAGTATATGCCCCATCATGGTATATAGCCCCCATCATTGTATATAGCACCATCAATGGTATTTAGCCTCCCATCACTGTTATATAGCCCCTCATCACTGGTATATAGCCCATTATCACTGGTTTATAGCTACTTATTACTGTATATAGCCCCCATCATTGTATATGGCCCCCATCGCTGCTATATGGGTCCCCATCACTGGTATATGGGCCCCATGCTGGCAGTCACAATAAAATAACAACCATTTTAACTCACCTTTTTGATGATTCTCTGCAGGCTCCGTGCGTCCTCTGGTCTTCCTGCTTCTAATCATGTGACCGACGCAGTGATGACGACACTGCAGCATTGGTCACATGATTAGAAGCAGGAAGAGTGGAGGACGCACGGAGCCTGCAGAGAATCATCGGAAGGGTGAGTTAAAACAGTTGTTAATTTATTGTGACCGCCAGCATAGAGCCCATATATCAGTGATGGAGGGCGAGTATGCGTAGTGTTATGTAATATGCGTTGCTCCCTCCGCCGGTGATGGACAGGGGGATGCAGTGCATATTATATTATGTTAATGAGCGGAACCACGTGACCTCCCTCTCCTTTTGCAGCCTCTCCCCACCTCCATCCAGCCCCAGTCACCTCCCCTGCAGATGTGAATGCAGCCTTATACTCGAGTATATACGGTAGTCTTTTGGACTAGTATTATCATTGCCTAGAAAATAGGGAAAAACCTGCATGTATCTCCTTCCGTCAGTTATACAGGCTGCTAATCTACGTGTTTTAAAGTCTACCGACAGGAGAACTTCATGTACTTGGTTTTCCTGAAAAAGAACAATTTGAAACACATAGATAATGACCCACATTGAATTATTTTCGTGGATTGGATACTTTAATCGTCAGCAGCGCAGATAATACACTATTACATTTTGATTAACCTAAACTATTGTGGGTCTGCAGCAGCTGTTAATAAGCTCTTACATTGGTTCTGTCTCTCACAACTCCATCTGGTGGGCAATTGTAACACCCTATTTACCTAATCCTATCTGGATAAGATCCTATTGTGTTTTACGTTTTCTCCCCTTCATATTCCTAAGGTTGGAAACATACTGTCGTGTGAAAAAACGGTCGGATTGACGTATCTGAGAGTCGTACGAGTGTCGTACGAGTTTTGGTCAGTGTGGCTTCCGTGTGCAATCTGTTTTTTTCTCAGCAGCTATTTACTGTATAATCATTTACTGGAACATTTTTTTACAGTTGTCTGAGCTACAGAATGATAATGTCTCAGTATAAAAACACATCAAACTTGGATGGTCCATGTGCGGTCCAACTGCGGTCGGGGATTTTTGTTGGGCCCATAGACTTGCATTGGCGACTCTTGCGCATGAATCGCATACTGTCGCAGCATGTTGTGACTGCTTTGTCGTCTGTGAAACGGATGAGAAAAAATGGCCGACACTCGGAAATGTGCTCTCAGACATTGAATAACATTGGTCCGACTGCAATGCGATTTTTACTCGCATTGCAGTCGTCTGAGTTTCACGCCAGTTTGTCTGTACCCTAATGAAAAGAGACCGAACTCTGCTGCTCTCTAGCTTGTAAGCACTGGGGTGAAGCTCAGCGGTGTAACTAGATTTCATGGCGCCCGGGGCAAAGATCTATTCTGGCGCTCCCTTCCCCCCCCCCAGAGTAGGTCAGCCGTCAGCCCCTGCAGCCTTGGTTGAGGAGCAGGGGGTTTGTGTGGTCAGCTTTCAGCCCTGCTGCCAGGGCCGGCTCCAGGTTTTTGTGGGCCCTGGGCGAAAGAGTCTCAGTGGGCCCACTTAACATATGTTGAATATATATAATACAGTATATATATATTTATATGTATAAAAGGCTGTGAACCATAAGATTAATATTTTATTAATATAATATTGTGCCCTCAGAGTGCCATACTATCATATGTTGCCTTTAGAGTACCATACCCATAGTCAGGCAATCATACAGTGCCTATATAGTGCCCTACTGTGCCCATATTGTACATAACACGCTGAGCGCCACACTGTAGTAACAACAATGTATACAGTGTTTATATACGCCATATTGTGCACAGTGTTCAATGTCTACATACTATAGTGCCATATTGTTGCTCAACAGTGCACTCATGTGCTATACCCTACTTGAACCACCTACTCTATAGCACCATACTGTGCACACATCACACAGTGCTATACTATATTCTTGCCTCAGAGAAAACAGTGCCCACAGAGTGCCATCATACTGACCACACGTAGTGCTATTTTATGCCCCAGGCTCTGGCTGCCTGCAGCCTGCACCACCTCCATACACTGACCTCTGAGGCGGTGCTGGGCTCAGGTGTATGCGGTACCGATGGTACCGCTGGTCTGGCTGTGGAACACAGAGAAAAGGAGAGGAGGATGGGCGACGAGTCTCTTCTGTGCGTTCCACACACCGACCGCAGGAAGAGGAAGTGAGGAGGCGGAGCGGGGACCTTCTTCTATGCGGTCCACAGTGTGGAACGCCCACAGGCAGTGGAAATGACAGCCTGGAAGCGAGGGCTGGCAGCCGGCGGCTGACAATAATGAAGTGTGCAAGCACCGTACCGCGCCGGTAAGAGATAATAAATAATACCGTCGCGGGGCGGGCCTTGTTTGAGGGGGGGTGCCGCCGGCGCCCCCCTCTGAGTTGTGCCCGGGGCAAAGGATCCGGCTGCACCCCCCCTAGATATGCCCCTGGTGAAGCTGGCCAGGATTAGGAGGTAAATGTGCTTCAGAGATCCTGCCCAACTGCAAAATGGTGCTTACAAGTTCAAATAAAAATAGCTTGTGAGAACTGTACATGTTCTGCTGTTTAGCAGCTTTGGTTGGTCTACATAGCAATGAGCTGTAGACAAAATAATTCTATTAGGCTATCTTCCCATGCATTTCTGTACCTACTTGCTAAATTAAGTTACTACCATTTTTTTCATGTTTTTTTTAAATCACGTTTTTAATGCAATTTTTTTACTGTCTTTTCGGTATGTCATGTTTTAAATAAAACTGCTTTGTTTTTGATACATCCTGGTATCTGACTTTGAAAATACTTTATTGATATGTAGTGACCTGGTCCAGACTGTGTATGTCCGTTTAAGTAACCCTGGACCGTGAGTAAGTAACTCACGTTTAAGTAACCATGGACACTGCAACTCACTCTTTATTTATCCTTTATGGTACCTTTACACGCCGCCACAACAGGATGGATACCAACGGCAACTTCACGTGCACGAGCACGGGCGAACGGTTACCAACGGGAACCGCACTCTCTTTACACGCCGCCACAAGGTGCGCTACGCTACGCTACATCTACAGCTAGCTACATCGCCGGGTGTCGCAAGTAGCCGTCTGTAGCTCAGCGTACCTCATTTACACACCGCAATAACAAGCTAATATGGGCGGACCTGGGGCAGGAGGGACAGCACATAGGCGTGCCACAATTGTGGATTACGAGACATCCGTACGCTGATAGGACAAAGCAATAATACCATGATTGGCCAGCCAGCGCAGGAGGCTGATTAATACATGACGCTCGAGCAATTGCGTAGTGTGACTGGTCAGCTTCTTAAATATGCCGCCCTGTGCAGCGACAACCAATCGCAACGAAGGAGCTTCCTCCAATGATCGCTGAAGGGGCGTGGTATCCCGGAGCCTGGGTCACGCCTTAGCTACATTCCAGCTACAGCGCAGGGTGTCCAGAGTTCCCTTCTGTTCCTTCTTTACACGCCGATACAGCTCGCTACAATCGGCGATGTTGCCATATGTTTATGGGCAGTGCACGGATACAGAGGTATCTGTAGCCGGCTGTGTCGTCCCGTCTTCAGACGCCGCTACTACGGGCGATATTGGCGCGACAAGCTACATTTGTAGCCTGTAGCGGGTTGTATCCATCCTGTTGTGGCGGCGTGTAAAGGTACCATTACTGTTATATGGGTTAAAAATTAATCTAAAACTCCCTTATCTCATATATTCCTCAGGTATGTGTTTCAGTGGTTCTATTAAATCACACTTCATTTGTTGTATTCCAGCACCATCTGCTGGTGAAGTGCATGATTTATGTTAATTTCACAATGTAAAATCTGACACAGTATTGAGCATTGATTCTATTGGTAAGTGTCCCTGTCAGCAGGATCAATAGGAGGAGCTACCTCCAGTCTCTGTAGACAAGACAGAGATCTGGAAAGTCCCCAAAGTAGTCTGGTACAAGATGTAACACAGAGCATACCTCATGTGAAGGGTCTACTCCCCTCCTCCAGGCTACATGCCTGGGGGTCCATCCTTCTTTTCCTATCAAGGTTTGCAGCCATGCCTAATGCCTATTCCTTATTCCTTTGACAGCCAAGATGGCTAAAGACTTTTAACCCTTGTTAACCCTGGGTCCTCGCTGTCCAGATTAACTCGTGCTTCTCCAGCATTAGATTGCACTAAATGTGTACAGAAGAACCTATTGCCCATGTGTTGACGAAATTGAGGGTCGCCCGCCTCACAGCATTTGTTTGCTAATTGCTTCAAGTATACTTTCTGCACGGACCTAACAAGCTATGAAATGGATACTGGACTCCAAGGCTGTAAATATTCTTGCTATACATCTCCTCTTCTGCTTATATGCCACCAAAACACTGTGAACTTCCTTATAATTATTTACTAGTGACACACTTAAATCTTACAGATTTTTAAAGCACCAGAACCTCAATTTTGTGTCCCATTTTAGCCTGAACTGTATCTGCCGTGGGTTACCCACGTAAACTGTAAAGAGTTACTTCATATTATTTCTCTCCATTGTGCTAAAGTAAAGCAGCTGTTGTCCCCGAGAACTGTGTCTGTGGTCATTCTATCGGCTGTGGACGCTGCGCTGTGGGGGTGGATAGCAGTGAACGGATAGTGCCCCATTGTCAGGGCGTTACAGATAGGGTCATGTGCTCATGCACGGTTTACATGCAGGTTTAGTGTATATTTGCAGCATATGTTTTACCTTTGATTTTTCCGTACATAATGCAGTTTTATGGGGAAAACCATTTGTTTTACTCAAAAACTATATGAAAGAAGAATGCATCAAAAAACACATCATAAAGCAAAAAAAGCTGTGTTTTTCTCTGCAGTGTATTGCCTGCCAGAAAATGCGTTTTTACCTGCCAGGAGTTGCAGAAAAACACTGCTAGGCTGACAAATAGCCTAATATACTGTGTGTTTTTAATAAGTGAAAATACGGTGTGTCAAAAACTTGCCAAAAGCTTATTGTGGGAACCTAGCCTTAGTATCCTAAGAATGGCCAGAAATTTTAATAAGCAGTAAATAGCACTATTGCTTATAAGCATTATCTGCCAATACCCTCTTGTGAAGATGAGAATAACGCTTTAAGTTATCTTGGAGTTAATGCCTGCTGTGAGTGTGTGTTTTTAACACTGTAAAATAGATTACAGATCATCAGCCGGTAATAAGGTGTAAAACACCTTTTGGATGTGGGTCATTAATGCTTACTAGACACTGGAAAGTGCAGATTACATGGGAGGGAGATTTATGATTCCTGAAAGCCTGATAGCCAAATACACTCACATTTCCAGTAATTCATTTTCTAAAAATCCTGAGCAAAATGTAATGTTGGGGCCAGTGCTATATCCATTGCCATTAGTCATGTGACATGAATTAGGTTAGGCAGATAAAGAATCATTTAAAAAATTAATAACTAAAATGGTGATATTTTTATGGCTGCAACAGATGAGTGAAAAAGTCAAAATATTGCTCTCATTGTTGAGTTATAAAAGTAATACCTCTAGGGGGAAGTAAAACTCAATCCCACTTAGAGATCCCCACAAAATTGTGGTCAGGAATAATTCAAAAGGATTGGAAAAGAACAAAGCAGGTTACCTAGTACAGTAGAAACCAAGCCTAAACTGTACACATGTCACATGACTAAAGTCTTGAGATTTGTCAGAACTAAAAGGAAAACTGTCAGGTCAAAAATCCATATGTAACTGCTATCATTTTCTAATTCTTTTCTCTAAGGTCTCTCTATGTATTTCTATTATTTATATTCCCCTCCTATACTCTGTAAACTTCAAATAAAGAGATTAATTCCATCTGTCACTAACAGTGAATGATCCACTTGGCTTTCTGCTGTCCACTCCTCATAAGATGAATATGCATGTCACATATTCACATCACTGCACAGGAGATCACTTGAGGGGGGGGGGGGGGTCTTTATCCTCCCCTCTACTCTATTTGCAGCAAAACCAAGAGATCAGATAAACAGGGATTCCTTTTTACAGAGACAAATAGAGTCTACATCAGATAAGGCAGACCTGTAGCTTTCTCCCTCAGTGTCCTGAACAGAACAATAAGTCCAGAAGTGAAACCACACAGCACTGAGAGCAGAGGGAGGAGAGAGCTGCTGAGAGGGAGTGCATAATTACATGGCAGTTTATACAACTGCCGGACTAATTTACTTACAATGGAGAGGACTAATCTAGGAGCTCCCTGCAGGGTGTGAAGATGCCGATAACGTGGAAACTACAAAGGGAAGAATAATGATTTTACATGTTTTTAAAAGGTCTGCCCAGGCCCTATTCAAGGGTAATATTAGTATCATATTGACAAATGACCTGACTGTGTCCCTTTAATTGGAAACGAATGGCTTCTTCAGAGTACTATTCAAAGCTTCAACTTGTGGGCTCTGACAGCACCCCAAAGCTAGAATGAGATGTGCTCTATAGTGATGAGCTGATAGTGAAATACACAGCTTTGGGAGATTCGTAGCGAGTAGTTTTTAATGCTCGCATATTTGTCTGAATAGCGAGTCCAATGTTAGTCAATTAATGATTAGCTCCGCCCACAAACATCCGACCATAAAACGAGTATTTCCAGGACAGAATGGGAGGGTGGGCTTTTTTGCTTTTCTACTGCATAAAACACCTTTCTGTACCCCCCCCCCCACCCAAAGAGAGACCCTAACATTCAAGAGGCTCTCACTGAGGTGCCAGCTCCTATTGTTTACTCAAGGGAGCTGTCAATTTGTGTCAGATCCATAACGATTGACACATCGCTCACGAGCACCAACGATTCTCACCGAGTAACGAGTGTCGCAAATGCTGTACTATCTATGCAAATAGTAACAATTAGATTAGCTCATTATTACTGCTTAACTCTACTGCCTAGAATATCTTGGCACACATTGCAAGATAAATCCAAATAGTCCTAGGCCAGTATCACACATCCAGGAAACACGGACCATTCTTGCTTCACCGGTTCCCATGACCTGAACTGCTTTATATATGCCTACAAAGCAGTTAGATCTTGTTATGATTTTTGAAAGTCAGGGTTTTCTGATGTGCGAATGGTCCATGTTTTAGTGATGTGTAATTACAATCTTAAAGGGAACCAACCAAATAGTGAAGTCATGCTGCATACGTCAAACACCTGCTGCAATGATTTACAGGTGGTTAAATCCTATTGGTCAGTTCCCTTTGAAGAGGTTGGCCACTTTTTTTCTCTTTCTCTAAATCGGACGTGTTCAATAGGGCTGTCCAGTTGTATGATTTTTTTCGTGGTCCGACTGTCAATGAGAACATGAATCGTAGCATGTACTATTTTCTTTCTAGTCTTGGATGAAACATATCAGAGTGGCTGATTTATATGGATACATTTCTGTTATAAACCTAGAAAACTGTTTGACCATGTACAAAAAACAGACACTGACCAGGGGCATGGATGAAAATTAGAAACAAATCATTCAAGTCTTCTGTCTGAAACTTGGACAATTTCTCATACACTTATCTGCACGTGCCTTTAAAGCGTAAATGTCATTTCACTGAAAATGAAACAATACTACACTGGTTGTTCATGATGGGTCACATAGCAGCTAAGATGATGCTTTTTTGTGCCATATGACTTATTTTCTCACATTTTTCTGTGCTCTTTTAAAAACTGCATTTTATGGCTGTGTGGGCATGGCCAGCTGATTGGGAGCAGTGCAATGTGACAACAGAAAAGGGACAAGAGAGATCTTGAGCTGTGTAGGGAGTCAACAGAGAAAGGGTTAGAGTCTGACTGACCTGTGTGGAGCCAGATGACAGATCAGACGCTTGTGCTAAGGAAAGAGGTCCTGACATTCTGACATTGCTTGGCAACTGTGCAGTACACCATATTCCAAATTATTATGCAAATTGAGTTTATGTTTCATAAAGATTAAATTTTTTGTTTCTTAAATAAACTCATGGATGGTATTGTGTTTCAGGGCCCTTTGAACAACTGAAATCAATCTCAAAAGGCCACTTTACACACACCAACTTATCTGTCCAACTTCTGACCAACTTGCTGCTTGCAGTGAAATCATGGACACATTGTTCCATTGTACACAGTCACAAAATGGAGCAATGTGTCCATTCACTGCAACCAGCAAGTTGGTCAGAAGTTGGACAGATAAGTTGGTGTGTGTAAAGTGGCCCAAACACCTGTGATAATTAGCTTGTCAGGTGAGCCCTATTAAAGGAAAACTTAAAAAGAATGTTTCAAATTATTAAGAAAGCTACAATTTCAAATAATATGGGAAAGCAATCAAATAGTGCAATGGAGCAAGGTATAAAAACATAAAATATTTCACAAAAATGTAAGTTTACTGTGAAGACATTTGTGACTAATACACAGCACAGATGGGTTTGTGCAGATAAAGGCATAATGAGGAAGGTTTCTGTAAGAAAAGTTTATTGGATTAAGAAAAAAATATCATTACAAAGCAGCAAACAGGTATTTAAAGCCTCTGATGTTTATGGAGGTATGCGAACGTCAAGGTGTAGAATTCTCCAGATACTTGTTGTTGTGCATAAACCCCTAAACAGTGCTCACAAGGATTAGCAGTTGCAATTGGCCACGACATGCGTGAAGCCTAATTTTAAAACAGTCTTCTTTACTAATGAGTGCGGTGCAATTCTGAATGGTAATGATAGATGGAGTAGTGGATTGCCTATAGGTCCCAATAAGGATATGATGTCAGCAAGGAGGTGAGGTGGCAGAGTCATGTTATGGGCTGGAATAATGGGGAAAGAGCTGGCAGACAGGTTTAGGGTATTTGCGCATGATGCGTATGTTGCCGCATATTTGGTGCGTATACACAGCAGATCTGCACTAAATATGCAGCAGCATGTTTGCTCATCAAATCTATGGGATTTGAGAATACCTGCCCGAATGGTGCGTTTTTTTCCGCAACAGATATGCTGTGTAGTTTAGTACGTACAAATCTGCAGCATGGGCTCTGGGTGGCGTGCGAAAGGTTACCTGAGTTCATGTGAACTCAGATGATCTCAGCATCACCCAGCACCAGGAGCACGCCGTGAGTGAGGGAGAGAAGTGCTCACTTTATGGCTCGGGTGCTGGTAATGCTGGAGTTATATGAGTTCATGTAAACTCCTACAACCTTTCACACGCCACACGGCTGTCATTCTGTGCCTGTGCTCTCTGCTTGTTTGTTGGCAAAGATGTAGCAGAGCTGAAGTAAGAAGAACTGGATTACATCAGATAGCTTTTTTTTTCTAATAAAGATAGAGTCCCTAACTGTGTTTAGTGTTTTATTTCTAATAAAAAAAATCTGTGTGTTGTGTTTTTTTTTTTATGTTAAGTTGAAATTCGTGATGCCTGGGTCTAATTTTGGCTTGACATCATGAATTTCGGTCTTAGTACCAGCTGACAAAACACACCAGGGCCGCTGGAAGAGCTGGGGTAAAGCGCCTGGAGACTGTTCTGCCCTCTAGTAAATATCCCGATAGATAATGAGTGGCACCAGAAATAAATGCGACAGTATGGCAGGATACGGGCTATGGGACCAGGTAAGTATAATGATAATGTTTATTAATCATGTGCTTTGTTTTAGAGCCCCCCCCCCCCTACCTCCGGACCCAAACTCTAAGGCTACATTCAAACTCGAAAACAGAAGCTGTCAAAAAAAAAAAAAGAAACCAAAAATGGATCATCTGTTTACGATCCATTTTTGGGTGCTGCTTTTTTTGACTCATAGACAATGACATCTCTTGGAAAAGCGGATCAGAATAATTCCAGGCAAATTGACGTGCACTTTTCCAGTATGAAGCCCTCCAAAAGTGAAAAGATGCATCACTTTCAAAGTGCTCTGTCTGAATGGCAAAAATTAAAACCAATATGGCCGCTTTACACGTCCCGATATCGTTGTCCAACAACGATAAAAAGTCACGTGGTTCGGCCGTTGCCACCAATATCATTCGTTGTGTGGTGTAAATGTGCAATTCGATGCAAGAACGATGCCAAAACGATATCGTTGGGGAATTGTGCAGGCTCCAACTGCCCAATATTGGATGGACGATCTGGCAGGATCGTGCTGTGTGACAGCCCAACAACGATTTGGAGCACATCTTCCCCTATTCACTCCCATGTTAAATGGTCGTTCCCTGTTTCGCTCGTACAAGGGGGCGTATACATCGCAATTGTGTTGCCTGCCGATATCTCCCTGTATGACAGCTCCTATGCGATCTTGGATTACTGCCAAAAATGTGCGACCTCCTGTGCCGTTGTATCCAATATCAGGACGATATCGGGACGTGTAAAGCGGCCAATAGACTTTTTTGGGATGTCATTTGAATGATTCGTTTTCTGCAGTGCACTGCAAAAACCAGATAAAAAAAATGCACAGTTTAAATGTAGCCCAACTCTGATTTCCCAGGGAAACCTGTGTTCTGGATCTGTGCATGAACAATAGGTGTTCTGTACTGACCCGAACTTTACAGTTTGCGTTCGCTCATTACTACTGTAGACACAATGCACACCAAAAAAACACAGTTAAAATATAATGCAAACATGCAACAAAATCTGCTTTTCGAATGCACCGTTTTTACTACCAAGAGAACAGGTTTGGCTGCAGAAAAACTTACAGCAAAAACGATGTGTTTAAAAATAACCTAAGACTTCCAACTACCTCAGACTCCAATAGACGCTGCAAATATATAGCAGTCACAAGCAGCACATACCGGTAATTTCATCATGATGGCAGAACTTATGCCAGCCATCTGAAATATCAAACATCCTACATTATAGTAATAGATCTGTATTTTTGTTTGTAAGCTTTCATCCCCAGTATAGACATGAGGCCTCCTCTTTTTCTCCTACCATTCACATAGTGGGCACGTCCTATACAAATCGTGGTGAGCAACAATTAAGTAGGTTTTAAAACATCTGCTGACTACATAATCCCATGCAGTGTAGTATGCTCAGCATTTTTACGCAGCTTTAGCTTCTAAATACTGTTTTATGTGGCAAAACACGAGCATCGCTGTTATAATCAATAGAAATGAGTCTCCATGAAAATGCAATATGTGTCCAATTAGTTATAATTGGAGCAAATGGTGATGTAGATAAACTATTGAAGTAAGATGTATTTACGTTGTTCATAGAGTGTGTATTTCAATACTGGCACGAGTGTAACATCAGACCTTCCTTCTGAGATCATGAATGATGAGCCACTTCATGTACATATGTAAGAATAGACATTCAGATTATATGGCTCATGAAACAGTTTTTTGTAAATTACCATCCTTATTACTTTATTCATCCACATAAGGGCACCAGTAATGTCATGACAAATTTATGACTAAGGCCCCCTTCACACCACGTTTTTCCCTGATCAGGTTCGATCAGGTTTCTGTATCAAAACCAGGAGTGTCTCCACAACTCAGAACAAGTGTCAATCTTTCAATGATAGTTTTTCTCTGCAAGTTCCTCTCCTGGTTTTGACACACAAACCTGATCGAACCTGATCATGGAAAAACCATGGTGTGAAGGGGGCCTAAGGCTACATTCCCACGATTTAGTTTTGTTGAGTTTTTGATGCTGCTGAATTTCTGCACCTATTATGTACAGGCTACTTTCATTTTTTCATTGTGTTTTTGTGTGTATTTTTTACCTGTGGGTTTTCCACTTCTAATGCAAGTCTATGTGAAAATGCACATAAAATTTTGAATACCCAGAAGAGAAATTGACATGTTGCAAATTAGAATTCCGCACCACAGGTCAGTTTACATAGAGTCACACTGACGTAAAGCATCCGATGATTCTTTCATGTGAAGACTTGGATGCTATAAGCTGATGACACTGGGCTCAAACTCTGCTGTTAGGCTGCCTTCACATTTGCGTTTGTGTCTGCATGCTGATGGCATGCAGACACAAATGCAGTCAAAAGCATGTAATTTTGATGTGTCCGCAGCGGAGAATGTCCGCCTGCGGACACATCACTGTGGAGCCCGGGCAGCCAATCGGCGGTGTCCGGGGGCGGGCCGGAGGCGGAGATCAGCGCCGGAGATCTCCTCCTCCCCACCGCCGATAAGCTCCGGGACGTGTTGGCGGGGAGAAACAGCTGATTTGACAGCTTTTTGAATCTCCCGCACCGACACCGAGAGGAGACGTCGGCGCGGGAAGATTCAAACAGCTGTCACATCAGCTGTTTCTCCTCGCGACACTGCTAGCAGATTACCGGCGGCGGGAGGAGGAGATCATCAGAGGCTGAGCTGATCTCCCGGTGGCCGTCGGTGATTTCCTGTGACATAACCGGCGGCCACCGGGAGAGATTTCATGGGTCCGCAGCGTTCTCCTGCGCTGTCAAGCGCAGAACACGCGAACCCATTGACGCCAGTGCATTCTTTGTGCGCTTGGGGAAGCTTGCTGATTTTCAAGGTCCCCGAGCGCCCAAAAAATGCAACATGCTGCGTCCCGGGTGCGAACGGGAGACCCTGGAGGGGGCAGATATCTTCCGCATCCGCACCCGAACGCAGCAAACGCAGGCACTATGCGTTCCTATGTTAAACATAGGAACCGCAGTGCGCATGCGCTTGACTGCGTATGGGAACGCAGCATACGCTGCCTTCCATACGCAAATGTGAAGGCACCCTAAGGGCGGCTTCAGACTGCGGCAGCGTCCGGTCCGGGGCTGTCAGAAGTGACAGCTGGACCGGAGTTTTCCTCCATAGAATCCTGTCGGGCTGCACGGAGCTGGATCCCGGCGGGTGGTAATTAGCTGCTATCCGGCTGCTGTGTCGCCGGATGAATCGTGCAGAAGTGGGGATTTTCTGCCGATTCCAAAAACGTTGCATGCACCGGTTTTGGAATCGGCAGAAAATCCCCACTTCTGCACGATTCATCCGGCGACACAGCAGCCGGATAGCAGCTAATTACCACCCGCCGGGATCCAGCTCCGTGCAGCCCGACAGGATTCTATGGAGGAAAACTCCGGCCAGGCTGTCACTTCTGACAGCCCCGGACCGGACGCTGCCGCAGTCTGAAGGCAGCCTAAGCATGAGCAGAGTGTCATTCACTATGCTCTGATTATCTTGCGAGAATAGGAGCACAGGTGAGGAGAAGATGGAAAAGTTAATTTCTCCATCTTCTCCATTGCCTGTCTCAGCATATATCGGACTGCACTCGTATGTTATGGTCACTTTACACACACCAACTTATCTGTCCAACTTCTGTCCAACTGACTGGTTGCAGTGAAATCATGGACACATTGTTCCATTTGTACACAGCCACAAAATGGAGCAATGTGTCCATGATTTCACTGCAACCAGTAAGTTGGTCAGAAGTTGTACAGATACGTTGGTGTGTGTAAAGTGGCCTTTATAGACTTGAACGGTTGCATGTGATCCAATTTGCAGAGACAATTGCAGTATACTACGATTGTTTTCTCATACAAAATTGGCATGAGAAAAAAAATTGCAAATCTTCACTGCCACATAGTATGATGGTGGGTTTACACACACCAATTTATCTGTTCAATATCTGAACAGATCTCTGGTTACAGTGAAATCATGGACACATTGTTCCATTTTGTGGCTGTGTACAAATGATACAATGTGTCCATGATTTCACTGTAACCAGAGATCTGTTCAGATATTGAACAGATAAATTGGTGTGTGTAAACCCACCATAAGGGTACCTTTACACGCCTCAACTTTTGGCAGCGATAGGAGCAATCTAACGTGCGCGTGCACATTTTTCATGGTTGCCTCCGAACGCTGAAGGCGCTTTTATGCGCCACAATTTCGCCCTCAACCTAAGGCGGATGTGTCGTCTCAGAAGTTCCCACACCAACAGCGGGAAACATCCGGTAGACTCCGCTTCACACGCCGCATTCCCCAAAGGAATGTGGGCGTACATGTTCAGCGCGGTGAAAACATAGGTGTGCCAAATTATTGTACACCGCGCCCCAAACACAATCATTGGACAACGCAATAGCGTTATGATTGGCCAGCCTGCTCTGGAAGGCTGACTAATACATGACGCCATTGCCATTGTGTGGTGGTGAATGGTCAGCTGTTCAAATATAGCGCCCTGTGAAGTGACAGCCAATGGAAACACAGTAGCCACCACCAATCATCGATGACGGGGCGCGGTCTCCAGCACGCTGTGGCACACCTACGGGAAATCACTAGGCGACGCGGATTCCATCCCTATCGCACGTTCACAGGCCAAAAGCCGGGAATGTCGACTTCATTATTGCCTGTGATTTTGGAGGAGTGCTGTGAAATCGGAACCAGGCGCAAACCTTTTTATCGCCACCAAATTCCCCAATTACACGCTGCAATTTTGAGGCAATTTCATGGCGATGGTGACGGGGCTACAGATTGCCAGTCAAATTTCTCGCCATGGTTGCGGCGTGTAAAGGTACCCTAAGGGTACCTTTACACGTGGCAACATTGCATGCAATTTCACTTGCAACTTACTAGTTGCAGTGAAATCATGGACACATTGTTCCATTTGTACACAGCAACAAAATGGAACAATGTGTCAATGATTTCACTGCAACCAGTAAGTTGCAAGTGAAATTGCATGCAATGTTGCAATGTGTAAAGGTACCCTAAAGGCCGCTTTACACGTCGCAATATCGTTCTGATATTGCATACAACTTCACTGGAGCGCGCACGTTTTTGGCACTTGTCCAAAATCGCATAGGAGATGTTGCACAGGGAGATATCGCTACGCAACCCAACTACGATATCGTACTCCCCTCTTGCACACTGTGTCTGAGCAACTCAGGGAACGACCAATTAACATTGGAGTGAATAGGGGAATTTGCACTCCAAATCGTAGTTGCGCTGTCACACAGCACGATCCTGCCAGATAGTCTAGCCAATATTGCACGGTTGAAGAGCATGCACAATTCAAAAACGATATCATAGTTGCATCGTTTTTGAGTTGCGTTGCCCATTTACATGACACAACACACGAACGATATCAACTGCAACGCCCATACCATGTGACTTTTTATTGTAGTTGCGTTGCGATATTGTGACGTGTAAAGCAGACTTAACACTAGTCCAAGTGCAATCTGACAAAACATTGGATATCACTTGTCCATGTTATATGAATATGTGGACAAGCCCTAAAGGTACCGTCACACACGGCAATTTTGCTATCAATTTCACTGGCAATTTGCTGATTGCAGTGAAATCATGGACACATTGTTCCATTTGTACACGGCAACAAAATAGAACATTGTGTCCATGATTTCACTGCAACCAGCAAATTGCCAGTGAAATTGCTAGCAAAATTGCCGCATGTGACGGTACCTTAAAAAATATGTACAGTAGGCATGAGAGTTCTATAAATCACATCCTTTGCTGGAACTATAAGGCCATGTGCACATGTTGAGTAGTGGTCATTTTTTTACCTCAGTATTTGTAGCCAATAGAAACACCTGCACCACTTCTGTATTTATCACCCACTCCTGGTTTTGGCTACAAATACTGAGTTAAAATATTCACCAAATATTCAACATGTAGACATTGACACTGATGACAAACTGATGGTAAAAATGGACACATTGATGAGACACTGATCCAAAACATTAAAGACGCTGGTACTGATTTTCACGCACAAATTTTATAAGGATGTATAAATTAGGCCCAAAGGTAAGTGTAGATTTTCTCATCAGGGAAAGTCAGTCCAGTTATGCAAATTACACTCTGATCCAACTCCAGGTGTCAGCATTGTGGGCTCCATCTTCTCCATTCTGTGATGGTGGGTTTACACACACCAACTTATCTGTCCAACTTCTGACCAACTTGCTGGTTGCAGTGAAATCATGGATACATTGCTCCATTTTGTGGCTGTGTACAAATGTAACAATGTGTCCATGATGTCACTGCAACCAGCAAGTTGGTCAGAAGTTGGACAGATAAGTTGGTGTGTGTAAACCCACCATCAGAGTCTGCATAAATTGGACAACATTCTGATGTCAACCGAGTGCAGTACAATGTTTCCCACGCACTCTTTGGGTACCGTTACACGACGCAATATTGCATGCAATTTCACTGGCAATTTGCTGGTTGCAGTGAAATCATGGACACATTGTTCTAATTTGTTGCCGTGTACAAATGTGACAATGTGTCCATGATTTCACTGCAACCAGCAAATTGCAAGCAATATCTCTCTGTGTGTAACGGTACCTTTAGACTTGCATGAGTGCAACTCGAATATAGGATCAATCTTGGACATGCAACAATATTGCAAAAAATCTAACATGTACATTGTCCCATACACTAATATTGGTCTGCGCACGATCCAATATTTTGTCGGCTCACACTTGAGCTATCTTCACACTTGTTCTGTTATTTTAGCTTGGTTTTATGCAAAACTATGCTAATCTCAATCTGCATTTTTGATTCCCAGCAAACCTATGTGATTCAGGGAAAAGCTGTGCAAACACATTTGTTTTATTTCTTTGCAGAAGCTGAAACCTGTACAGGTTTTGCTGCATTTTGGAAAGAATGACCATGCCAATTATTTTCTGCATTTTTGCAAAGTTCTATGGGCAAAAATGCAGAAAAAATAACGCAGTAAAAATGCAGCAAAAACGCAGGTTTCCTCCTGGCAAGAAATTTCAGGTTTTGCTGCATTTTTGCTACAGTGAAAAGTCACTGTGTGAACATAGCCTTAGATCGAAAATACAGCTGTGTGCACCTGCACTAACACTGCTTAGGCTGCCTTCACATCACGATTTTGAGGCATCCGAGTGTTTCCGTGTCAAATCAGATACACTCGGATGCGATATGGCCTCCCATGTATTCTTATGGTGCACGGATCAGATCAGATGTTATCCCTATTGGCATCCGAGTTTCGCTCTGTGCGTAGCTGTCCGATTTCATCACGGAGGCAAAATCACAACCTGCTGTGATTTTGGTGTCCGTGACTAAAATCGGACACCACGGATCCGTGTCTGATCCGTGATAGTCCGTAGGACTGCACAATGGGAGCCTATGGACATCGGATCCGATTCTAAATCGGATCCGATGTCGGCGCCGTGTTTATGTACTGAGCATGCCCAGACACAGAGCTCAGTACATAACCCTGCCTGCCTCTGCTTGTCCCTGTCTGTCCCTCCTCTATCTCTGCTCCCCTCTGTCCTCTGTCCTGTCCGCCCTGTCTTATCGTGTCAGCTGATCGGCTCTGTGACATCACGAGAGGTCCTTGCAGCCAGATGGTGACTGTCGCATCCCCCGAGGCAGCGGAAAGGTAAAGTATCCTCTGGGAGGACTTTTATTATTTTTAACAGACCGGAGGGTAGAGGACATGGATAAGACAGGGGGGACAGGATAGAGGACAGGGGGAGCAGAGATAGAGGAGGGAGAGACAGGGACAGACAGGGAAGATGCAGGAAGAACAGGGAGAGACAGGGACCACAGGATCCACACGGATCCAGCATAACACGGATACAGATGATCCGTGTGGATCCATGGCTCTCCGGGGGATCCAACCTAAACATGGATCCCCCACGGACAGCCACAAATCCTGATGTGATGGTTCCTTAGTTTTATATGGTATGAGTAGTGCAAGGTTTAAGAATCCTATTTAATCCTACAGGTCCAAATGGTAGTTATTCATATTGACATGGTGCTTTTCAAGAGGTCTTCTGAACTAATATCAATGATTATGTATAATGAGTATTTCCATCTTATCTCTAAATGTTAACGGCCTCAACTCGCCTGTTAAAAGGTCCATGGCTTGGCGGCAGTTTGTCAAATCCAGGAGTGATAGTATTTTTATCCAGGAAACACATTTATTAGAAAAAGACAATTTTAGACTTCAGTCTAGACACTTCCCCTTTCAATTTTTTGCTAATGGCCCATCGAAAAAAGCAGGGTGGGCATTCTTATCAGAGATACGGTGTCTTTTCTTCTCAAGGATTTTTTTTCTGATCCAGAGGGACGATACCTTATCCTCTCCTGCATTATCAATAATACCCCGTACATATTAGTATCATTATATGCGCCCAACTCGGGTCAAAAGAAGTTTCTTGAATCACTCCTGGATAGGCTCACCTTGTTTGGCCAATGCTGTACTCTCTTTTGTGGAGACTTCAACATCCCCATGAATAAGTATATGGACTGTTCTGTTGCAGCTTCTTCAAGGGGTGAAATGGGGTCACTAGTAGCTGAGAGTGGATACCACAATAAATGGTGTTACTTCCACGGTTCCGAGCGGGACTATACCTTTTTATCCCCCCGCTTTCGTTCTTATAGTAGAATTGACTACATCCTGGTAAATGACGCCCTACTATGCTTGTGCACTAATGCTAATATTGGTAGTATCACATGATCAGACCATGCGCCAACTTCCCTGCAAATTACAGATTCTGCTGCTATTAGGCCCCCCTCGCTGTGGGAATTGAATTCATATCTCCTGACTAATCCTGGGGTCTCTACTGATATCTCTAGGCATTTAGCAGAGAATTTTAAAGGAAACGACAATGGAGGAGTTGAGGATGATATTCTTTGGTTGTCCCATAAGGCCGTTATCAGAGGTGCGTTCATTAAGATAACGTCCTTTTTCAAAAAGCAATATGCGGTGGACCTTGTGGATAATCTCTGTACTCTTCAATCACTAGAGATGCAGCATAAAACATCCCCTTCTCCGAGTTTGTTTGCTTCTCTTAACACCACAAGGGATCATCTTTGTTCCCTTTTATTACAACAAACAGAAAGCATCTTAAAACTCTAAATGCCAAGTACTATGGTATGGGGGATAAAGCTGGGGCTTTGGTAGCCAAACGAGTTAAAAAGAAAGTGGCAAAATCCCCTATCTCAATCAACAATCTGGGCAGCGGATTTATAACCCGATCAAAATTGCAGAAGAGTTTCGCTCTTATTATGAGTCCCTTTATAATTTGAATAAGGATTCTAAAACTCCCCAACCGACCCCTGAGTGCATTTCGGCCTTTTTGGCAAAAACCTCGCTCCCTAATCTCAACCCACAACAACTGTGTCTTTTAAAGACCCATTATCAGTTTTAGAAATTGAACAAGTGATTACCGTAAATCCACAAAGAAACACTCAGCTCCTGGCCCTGATGGTTTCCCCTTCTCCTGCTACGCACATTTCTCTTCTGTCCTTTCCCCGTTCTTGCTCAGACTGTTCAGGTGCTGGCAATCTAAAGGAGAGATCAGGAGAGAGGGACTAGAGGCTATTGTCACCCCAATTCCCAAACCGGGGAAGTCCCCTACTTCTCCAAGGAACTTCCGCCCTATGCTGAATTGTGATTCTAATATATATGCCAAAATATGGGCCAATAGGTTAATGGAGGTTTTACCATCTCTCATTGGGTCTGATCAGCTCGGGTTTGTTCCGGGCCGCCGACAGGCACGTGATGGAACCAAACGTCTGATAGATGTTCTGGTCGCTTTGGAGAGATCCGGATCCCCCAGTGTTCTCCTGGCACGTGATGCAATAAAAGCGTTTGACAGGGTTCACTGGTGGTATCTTGGAGAAGTTTTGAACAAATTTGGTATTACAGGCCAAGTCAAATCGGTGATTATGGCCTTCTACTCCTCTCCTTCTGCTTCTGTCCGGGCCTCAGGCTTCACCTCCAGTAGTTTTACAATCTCCAATGGTATGAGACAGGGGTGCCCACTTTCCCCGTTAATATTTGCATTAGCTATGGAGCCATTGGCAGCAGCAGTTAGGGCCAACCCCAGGATTAGTGGAGTTTTAGTGGGCAAACAAGAACATAAGATCGGCTTATATGCTGATGACGTCATCTTTACCTACACTAACGTAGCCATTTCATTAGAAGAAATTATGGCCTTACTAACAGAATTCTCATCTGCTTCTTTATATAAACTTAACATGTCTAAATCTACCCTATTCCCCATGAATATTTCCAAACAAATGCAGGATTATATTCAAAAGCACTTTTCCATTCATTTGGTCACCTGAGGGCTTTATGTATTTGGGGTCTACATCTCCCGTTTGCAGAATATAGTTAAACTCAACTGTGATAGAGTCTGTCGGGATATATCGCAGAAATTAGATAGGCTCTCCTCCCCGATTCTCTCCTGGATTGCCCATATTCATGTTGTTAAAATGTTAATCCTTCCTAAAATAGTTTACTTTTCCGCTGTCTTCCCCTTCTGTTTCCGGAAACTTGTATCTCAAGATTTCAACATCTTATTAATTCATTCATTTGGAATTGCCCATAACATTATGATTGTCCCGTACGGTGCAGGGGGACTGGGGGTGCCGGATGTACTCTCATGTCACAAAGCAGCTCTTCTCGAATACACGAAGATATGGTGGTCAGGAGATGATTCTTCTTTCCCATGGTTGACTATTGAGTCTCATTTTGCTCCCTCCAGCTCCCTCAGGATCTTGTTAGAAGTGGTCCTTCTTCGGCTTCTCCCTCCCGATGGTATGCTACAGACAATGTACACCTGTAAATTGGCACTCCCTGAGCGTCCACTTGATGTCCAAACCATTTCCCAGGCTTTCAGCATTACCAATTTCCTCTTGCATGTGGCTATGAATACAACTTACACTAACGATTAATGGGTAAATGAATGCGTTCCTTTTACTTTACCTACTTTTCACTTCCATGGTGTTACAAACTCAATCACTCTTCCATTGTCACTGCTGGTTAAACATGAATGGACTACCTAGCGTATTTCCCAATTTTATTTTCTGTTCAGAACCATTTCCCTACGGGCTTTAGAACATGCTATACCAAACTTATCCCTCTCTTGCTGGATGGCTTTGAATATACTTACACTAGACGATTTAATGGAGGTAGATGGATTGCGTTCCTTTTCTACTTTACACTACTACTTCTCACTTCCAAATGTGGTGTTTTATCAATATCTTCAGATCTGCCACTTCCTTTCCATTTGTCACCTGCCCCTAGGATAAACAGCCTGGAAATGATTACCTACAAAGATACTTTAAACCCCAATATCCTAATCAGCATGGGGTCTCGATTATATATAGAGTTTTACTCACTGGAGAGACACAACATAAACTCCCCTACATGTCGATTTGGGAGAGAAGACTTTCCTTTTCGGCAACTCTTGATTCCTGGTTTAGAGCCGCTTCGCACACCTCCAGGTTCTCCTCCTGTATCCTTCATTTGGAACAGGCTAAGAAAATACAGTTAAATTGGTATCTTACACCTCTCCGTCTGGCACTAATTAAAAAATCTGCAGATTCTTTATGTTGGAAATGCCTTCGGGAGATGGGCACCATGGAGCATGTGTGGTGGCTTTGCCCCATGGTCTAGAGTTTTTGGCTTGTGGTGGAGTCTCTGGTTGTTGAGGTATCTGGGATCCCCCTGAGCCTTACTGGACCTATGGCTTTACTTGGCCTTGACCTAGAGGATATCCCCATGATAATTCACCCCAATTGCCACAAATATTTTGATAGCAGCTAGATTGTGTTTATCTAAACATGAGACGATTTTAGTTCATGATCTTTCCATGAAATCCAAGAAACTTGGATAGTAGGATCCTTGGCTGACCTCTCCATATGGCTCTGCTCCCTAAGATGAAAATAGGGTGGGCCTACTTTGGAGTTTATCTCAAATTTCCTTTTCTTGCAGCATATTTAATTGTACTCTTTTAATGGACAACCTCTTTTTATTATTATCTGAAGGTAATATGTTTGATTGAAACTGCTGTATTGGACCCTTCCCTTACCCCTTTCCCTATTATTGACCTGATTGGATATAATAACTGTAATGTTGTCAGTCTTCACTACTGTTTTCCTTCCTTCTCTCAATGTCTGTTACATCTTGTTTTCTAAATTAATAAAAGAAATATTGACTTAAAAAGAATCCCATTTAATAACGAGCAACACTAATTCTGAAAAAATTAGTCCAAGAGCTTAAAAATACTACCACTAGTTTGGCGGCACATTTGGCAAAATATTAGTAAATTGCACTGTAAGCTATTATACGTTTCTGCTAAGTGTATGTTCACCTGGAGTGTTTTGACATGGATTTTTCAGCTATACATATCAAATTTTTGACATTTTTTAAGTGTGGTTTTTAATGTGAGAGGCATTTTTTCTGATTTAGGCTGCCTTCACACTGGCGTTCCCCTCCGCAGCATTCTGCGGTGGAATCGCCATGTGTGCGCAGCAGCCGCCAGCTCCTATCTTTATAATGGGAGTGCACGGTGCTGCGCTTGACAGTGCAGGACCGTGCGCACCCATTCACTCCCATATGTGATCTGTGCGCTGGCAGATGATCACAGTGTGCGCAGATCACATATGGGAGTGAATGGGTGCGCACGGTCCTGCGCTGTCCAGCGCAGCACCGTACGCTCCCATTATAAAGATAGGAGCTCGCGGCCGCTGTGGTCACATTGCGGACCCCTCCGCAGAACGCTGCGGAGGGGTCCGCAAATGTGAACCCAGCCTTATTGATTAATTTAGAGGTCAAATTGGAGTATTTTCTTCTTAGGGCTCGGACACACATCAGTGAAACCTGTCCGAGTTTACTGTGCGGAAAAATCGCATTGCTCTCAGACCAATGTTAACTAATGTCTTAGAGCACATTTCCGAGTCCCCACGCATTTTCCGCATCCGATTCTCGGATTGCGAGTCATTCGCAACATGGTGCGATTCTATGTGAGTCACAGACGAGACTCGCCAATGCAAGTCTATGGGTCCAACAAAAAACACAGATTGCACTCGGACCGCACTCGCACCATCCGAGTCTGATGCGAGTTTTAATTGATACATTTGATACATTACCATTCTGTAGCTCAGATAATTGTACAAAATGTTCCTGTAAATGATTATACAGTAACTAGCTGCTGAGGAAAAAAACGGATTGCATACGGACAGCACTCGCAAGCCACACTGACCAAAAGTCAGATGACACTTGTCCAACTCTTGGATCCATGATTCGGAGTTTTTTTTTCACTCACATGTGTGTCCGTACCCTTAGGCTGGAAACACACTGGCGTGAAAAAAAACAGTCTGATTCTCATCCAGGAGAGTTGGACAAGTGACATCCGTTTTTTGATCTGTGTGCTGTCCCTGTGCAATCCGTTTTTTTTTTCTCATCAGCTATTTACTGTATAATCATTTACAGAAACATTTTAAAGTTTTCTGAGCTACAGAATGATAATGTATCCATGGAAAAAATCAGATGACACTATGATGGTCCGTGTGCTCTCTGTGTGCACTCCGATTTTTTGTCGGGCCCATTGACTTGCATTGATGACTCTCGCGTGAGAATCGTATACTGTCGCAGCATGTTGCAACTTTTTTCTCATCCAGAATCTGGATGAGAAAAAGCGTCCGACACACGCTAGTCTGTTCTACACCATTAGCTAACATGGGTCTGACTGCAATGCCATAAAGTCACACATTGCAGTTGCCTGATTTTCACGCCAGTGTGGCTGTGCCCTTAGCCTTCACACCGCGTTTTTTTGTCTCTCAGGCAGGCTGGATCTAATTTTTTGCAGGATTCCGCGGACAGAAACGGACAGGACAGAATGTTTAGAGAACTGTGGCCAAATATGGTCCGGAATCCTGTTTTTTGCAGGATTCGTTTGCTGCTTCTGTCTATGGTTCTATAGTCTGCCTGTGTCTGCTCTGCCGCTGTCTTTGGTGCTGAATTCACAGCCTGTGCTTGAAGAGGTGTTGTTCATGGTGCTGAAGTTTTGACGACAGGATTTCTGAGCATGCTCTGTGCATAAAACCGGATCCGGGAAATTACCCAATTTTTTCATGGATTCGTGCCCATAGACTCCCATGTTATTTGCACCGGATCCAGGACTGTCCGATTTTATCTGAATTTTACACCGGAGACAACAAATGCTTCAGGCTCCGATTTTGGGGACGGTGAAAACCGGACAAAAATGAATCCGGCGCAGATAACACAAAACCGGATGGCCAAATAGGACCAATCCGGCACCATAGAGATACATGAGAGGCAAAACTGGATCAGTTTGAATTCGACAGAACCTGATGCACAAAACCATGGTGTGAAGCCATCCTTAAACAGAAATTCCTGAAGAATTGACATGTTGCTTCTATTTACAAAAAACAAAGGGGGGAAAATTAGCACTGCACTGCAAGTGTGGACATATCATAAGGGTTTGCTCAGAGTATTTTTAGGTGGAAAAATGTGTTGTTGCTTTTTTCAATGAAATCCACATCAGGAATCTATGTTTTTTTATGTTTTCTGTTCGCACGATGGTATTTTGCCGTGTATTTTGTGCGTATATCCACAACAGATCCGCCCTAAATATGCAGCAACGTGTTGTCCCAGCAAAGTCTATGTGATTTGTAAGTCCTGTCATCCTGGTGCGTATTTTCCGCAGCGGATCTGCTGCATATTGCATAAAAATCTGCAGTATCAAATCATCAGTAGACCATCATGTTAACTCAAAACAAGCAGCAGATACGCAGCACTGTTCGCACTCTGTATGTGTTGCTTATTTTGTGTCTAATTTGCATTAAAATCCGCAGGAAATGATAGTGTTGACGGGGGAAGGGGGTAGGATTTGACATCTTTTTTTTTCTTTTTGCCAAAGTATCCAAGCTTTATTGAAACAGTCACTAAGCAACATAGAATCCGCAGCAAAAATGCACCATGCGGACAGGGATGGTTTTAGTGCGTTTTCTTCCAGTAGGTGAAGATTTTGGCTGTCCAAAGTCTGCACCACAAACTCAGCATGCGAACACACCTTCAAAGTATTTTTTAAATTGCATTTTTTTTACATCCGTATGGGCCAAGTTTAAGCAAAAGTATTGAGGTGGAAAAAGCTAACATGGTTTTCAAAACAAATCCACATCTGAGATCCTTGCGTTTTAATTTTGTTCTAATGCTGGTCGTAGCATAGTTTAATGTTGGTTTTTAAAGTACCTTGATAGAAAGGGTTAATGACAGCTTAGTATTGACAGTTTCTAATTAAGCCCAGATTGATAATGTCAGGTCTTTGAGACCCACCCATTAGCAATCCTGTGAGGAAAGTAAAAAACACAGGAAGAAAAAATCCTTTATTTGAAATCACAGGGAAAAATCCTTTATTTTAAATAAATCAAGCAGACAATTCTCATTTTCCAATTTATTACTACACATACCCCTCCAACGATAATCCACAACGATGGTCCCACGAAGTTCATTCGCTTCTGCTGCATCCAGAGTCTGCAGTGAGGGAAAAAACACTGACTGCCACGAAGAGCAGTGACATCACTCACTGAGTCACTAAGGCCCTGCGGCAGTAAACTCAGATGACCTAGCTGTGGAGTCACCTGAGTTCACTACTGCAGGTATTCAGTGACTTAGTGAGTGACATTACTGCTCCTCTCCACACTTAAGGCCATGTCACATGCTTCAATATCGTTAACGATATCGCTGAAACGTCACTGTTTTTTATCGCTTAAACGATATTGTTTGTGCGTCGTTGTGTGTAACCGAGCGATCTTGCGGTGAAAAATCGTTTCAGCGCTCATCACAGATTTGAGATCCTGACCTCAAACTTATCGTGCGTCATTCAATTAACCAACGTTCATCTGCTGCATCGTTGCGTGTGACACCGCAATAACTATTTTGTGAACACTTTGCATATTCACAACATTGAACAAGTACCGTTCCTGGGTTGTGCGAACGATAGCTGCTCGCCACATCGTTGGCGCCTTGTTCACGATATCTAGACGTGTGACATCTCACCAACGATCTCAACAGATTGTCTGAATGATCTTGTTCACGGGAGATCGCTCGTGCGATCATTAACGATATTAAAGCGTGTTACATGGCCTTTAGGGAACGCTTTACACGTCGCGATATCGCAATGCAACGTCGACAAAAAGTCACGTGGTACGGACGTTGAAGTTGATATCGTTCGTGCATTGTCTAGTGTAAATGGGCAATTTGATGGGAAAAAATCGTACCTACGATATTGCAAGAAGAATGAGCAAGCCCTTCAACTGTACGATATTGCATACGCGATCTGGCAGGATCGTGCTGTGTGACGGCGCAACTACGATTTGGAGCGCAACTTCCCCTATTCACTCCAATGTTAAATGCTCGTTTCCTGGGTTACTCATACCCAGCGCAAAAAAGGGGTGTACACCATCGTAGTTGCGTTGCCTGACGATATCTCCCTGTGTGACATCTACTATGCGATCTTGGACAAGTGCCAAAATCGTGCTCGCTCCCGTGAAATTGTATGCAATATCGCGACGTGATTGCAAAGTCTGCAGGGAGAAGACACTTTTTCTCTCACTGCAGTCTCTGGATGAAGCAGAAAAAGCACTCTATATAGCATTATCCAGTTAATGTGGCGTTAGTGAAGCGATATTCGTTCACCTTGTAAAGTTGTGAGAAGCACAACTTTTTAAAAAGCTCCTAAGAATATCCAGCTGCTGCTGTTCTGCAAGTCAGAAGAATTCCAAGTAACAGAGTGTCGGCTTTTTCAGTGAATTTATAAAGCCGACAGTTCTTTTAACCCATTTTACAGAACAATTAACCCCTGCACACACATGGTGTAATGACACCATGTTTGCAGAGAATGAGGACACTCTCAACATACATGATGCCACCACACCAGCATCATATTAACCCCTTCATCACTGGGATCTGAGCCGCATCAGCAACCTCTGCGCACACATGCGGCGCAGAGGATGCTGATGGGGTTAATCACTAAAATAACCCCGGAATACATTATTTTACAACAATCATCCGTGTATTAGCTAAACATCTTGTAGTGCTGCAGTCACAGCAGTACAAGATGATAGCTTACTGTTAGGTATAGCGGGAAATACAAACTAAATTTCTATTCCCCGACAAATGCTGTCCGCGGTCCTTCAGAACCATGGTGAGCATCTGCATCACATGCACCACACACGCCCTCAGACCTCACACTCGCAGCACACTCACATCAATACATGCAGGCACACTCACCACACGCGCTACACTCGCACCACACACACCCACAAACACGCATTACACTAGCATCACTGTCATGATCAAAAACGCTCCGTTTTTTATGCATGACAGTGTGCCTCCAGCCTTAAGGCCACATGCACACGTTGAGTATTTGATGAGTTTTTTTACCTCAGGATTTGTAGCCAAAACCAGGAGTGGATAATTAAATACAAAAGTGGTGCAGCTGTTTCTATTAAGGTACCCTCACATGGGCAATATTGCTTGCAATTTCACTGGCAATTGCTGGTTGCAGTGAAATCATGGACACATTTTCCATTTTTTTGCCGTGTACAAATGGAACAATGTGTCCATGATTTCACTGCAACCAATGAGTTGCAAGCAATATATCTGTGTGTAACAGTACCTTAACCCTCTTCAGGTTTTAAAAGATGCCAAGTCTTCAGGTGTTTTGCACTTGGAAGATGCCTTAAGCTAAAAAAAAGTCTATAGGAAGCTCAAAAAAACAGAAGACGTATGGCATCTCATATGGGGCCTTCACACGAGTCAATGTCGTCAGCGATCTCATCGCTGGCGACATTGAAGGCTGATCACTGGTGAGCTGTCGCACAGGCAGACTCACCAGCGATCAGTGAACCAGCGACATCATGGAAATGATTTAAATATCGTTTCCACAATGTCTTGCTCCCGCTGCCAGGCTGCGGTAAGCGGGAGCAGGCTGGTCTCCAAGGTAAACTCTGGGTATTAGGCTGCGCGCGCTGCCTACATACCCGCAGTTTACCATGGATACCAGCTACCAGCGCTTGCTGAGAGGCGCTAGGAGCTGGCTTTTCGCTCGTCTCCCGGTGTCATATGCATGATGCGTGTCACCGGGCGACCATCGCCAGGTTTTAGAGCAGGTTCTAAAACCTGGCGACCATCAACCAGCGACTTATCGCTGGTTGATGCGCCCTGTCACACACGTCAATATCGCTGCAACATCATGTGCAACATCCCCATTAGGATACCTTCACACGCGGCAATATTGCTAGGCAATTTCACTGGCAATTTGCTGGTTGTAGTGAAATCATGAACACATTGTTCTATTTTGTTGCTGTGTACTGTACAAATGGAACAATGTGTCCATGATTTCACTGCAACCAGCAAATTGCCAGTGAAATTGCCTAGCAATATTGCCGCGTGTGAAGGTACCCTTATGGTGTTTTAAAAACACCACAAAAAAATAACTGTTTTGTGAAGCCTAATAAACAAGATGGGTTTGTCTAGGTTTAAAATTAAGATGGAATGTGTGCACAAACTTTACGGTACCTTTACACGCCGCAACCACAGGAGACAATTTTGGCAGCAATATTGCGACCTGGAAATACGCTGCCACATTTCTACCCATTTGCCACCTTATTGCAGCGTGTAAATAGGGAATTTGGCGGCGATGTGTCGCCTCGCCTCGTTCGCCTGCCTTTAAAGCACTGCTCCAAAATTGAAACCAGGCGACATTGGTGTTATCGCCGCTAAATTCCCTATTTACACGCCGCAATAAGGAGGCAATTTGGCGGCGATCATTCCAGCGAGAAATATCGCCGCCAAAATTGTCTCCTATGGTTGTGGCGTGTAAAGGTGCCCTTAGGCTGCCTTCACATCACAATTTTGAGGCATCAGAGTGTAGCCTTGTCAAATCGGATACACTCGGATGCGATTGTGGCTCCCATGTATCCCTATGGGGCTTGGATTGTGCTCAGATGTGTCCTTATTGCCATCCGATTTAAGCACAATCTGTAGCCTTCCAATTTAGTCACGGATCCAAAATCTCAGCCTCCTGCGATTTTGGTGTCCATGACTAAAATCCGACACCACGGATCCGTGACAGATCTGTGATGGTCCGTAGGGCTACATAATGGGAGCCTATGGACATCAGATCCGATTCTAAATCTGATCCGATGTCGGCTCCGTGATTATGTACTGAGCATGCCCAGAGGCAGTGCTCAGTACATAACCCTGCCTGTCCCAGTCACTCCCTGTCTGTCCCTCTTCTATCTCTGCCCCCCCTCTCTTCTATCCTCTCCCCCCTGTCCTCTCCTGTCCGGTATCTAAAAAATAAAAAAAATCCTCCCAGAGGATACATTAGCTATCCGCCAGCTCCATGCGACAGTCCCCTTCTGGTGGCTGAAGGACCTCTCGTGATCTACGTAAATTTCCTGACAGAACATGCAGTATGAGTAAAAAATATTGCTAAAAATGTTTAAAAACTAAATGTAACATAAAAACCTTATTTATAGATCTTGTTCTTATGAGACATACCCTTTAATACTGACATTTGCAGCACATGTAGCATTTTGAGTCTACCTTTACTTACACAGCTGTTTGTTATAAGACGACAGGGAGGTATTTACCCCAAGTTCACAGAGAAAAAAACAACTCCTAAAATCAAATGTTATTTCCATATAATTTAAAAAGCCATATGGCAATACTTATAGCAATAAAACAAAAATACAGGAAAATGTATGTATTTATCCTGCTTCCTCCTCCCCTCTGTGACAGCCCCATTAGATTTCACAGTGTATTAATATACACTGTGAAATCTAAATTAAACAGAGGCAAATGTATGTAAAATAAAAAAGAATGAATACTTCACCTGTCCGAAGCCTTCTCCCGCTGTCTGGTGCCTTCTGCCGCTCTCCGGTTCCAAGTGAGAGGTGTACTGAGAAGACCTGTGGTGACGTCAGAGAGGGGGCGTTCCCAGCACTGATTGGCTGTTCGCAGTCATGTGATATGTATCACATGACCGCGAGTGCCCGGGAACGCCCCTCTGTCATCACCACAGGTCCTGTCAGTACATCTCTCACTTGGAATCGGAGACCAGATAGCGGCAGAAGGCGTCGGACAGGTGAAGTATTGATTCTTTTTTATTTTACATACATTTGCCTCTGTTTAATTTAGATTTCACAGTGTATATTAATACACTGTGAAATCTAATGGGCGGCCACAGCTGTCAAAGAGGGGAGGAGGAAGCAGGATTCTTCCTCCCCTCTGGGAGAATACGCAGAAGTAGCTGCGTAAACAATTGACATATCAATTGTTTACGGAGCTGCGCTTTCTCCCGGAAAACGCACTGCGTATTTTTACGCAATGTCTGCACTGCAAAGTGAATTTCCCATTCACTTTGCAGGCAGACAAAAGGCACATTGCGTATTTTGAAAAGCGCGCGTAAAAAAACGCGGCAAAATACGCAATGTGTGAACGTAGCCTAAAACACAAGAAATAATTGCAAAATATCCAGAAGAGAAAACATTTAACTCTTTGTGAACATATAGATTGAATGTACAGCAATCAATGAATTTGATTAAACAGTTTCAATTCTCAGTTAAAGGGTAGATGCCTGTTTGTGTGAAATCTCCCAATGTGCTGACACAGTCTGAATCAAGGTCACAGTCAGGACAGGCTGCACATTGTCAGTTCGGATGTGATGGAGCATGCACTCGCACCGCTCCACTCTGCCGTCTTATTGGGTTTCTGTACAGCGACAGACAACGGGCTGCTCTCTGCATGCATGCAGCAAATAGTCAAACTCCTATGCAGAGTCTTAGAGATTACAGCTTTGTAAAACATTCCTTACAAGACCTGTGCCAAGTTATATATGAAAATTATAACCTGGATATTGACACCAGCATATAATAATTTACATTTATTTACTTGTTATTAACCATTTAATCCAGATTTAAAGATACAGGATGTCACCCAGTATCACCATGTCATACATAAATTTCTTCCCACACAGAGTGAGATAAATATCTAATATGTTACTAATATACCGAAAGTCCCAAAAGCTTTCAAAGAAGTCCTGCATTGATTAGTTTATGTAATAACCACTGCGTAGCTGCTGCAGATCACCAGACAGCTTTATATCTAGGCAAGCAAATAAAAATCATCATCATCTTTACTTATGTAATCGCAGCACAGCTTGGAGCCTTTGAGGGAATGCATAGGCCTTGAGATATTCATTGATTTTTTTTTTTAATCCTATTACTGGTAATACTGCAATATAAAGTGAACGCTTGATACTTATAAGAAATAACGAGCACCTCAGCCCCCCGAATCTTTAGAAAATGTAGTGTAAGGTTATCAGTAAGCTACCCATCAGACAATGAAGACCACTGCACCCCGGCTGCTGGTTATCCACTCGTCGACTGCACTGCAATGCTGAGGTTTTCCCTCCTGCAATCAGACGTGCACATATCCGAGGCTGAGTCAGCACCATTGTCTTTTTTTTTATTGGATGATCTGCAAATAACACTTTCAATTTATTCTAAAATGGAGCCATTCATTAAAGCCCCCACCCTCCTCAACATTTTCTGTCACCTCAAACGACAGAAAGAATTAGGGCCCTTTCACATCAGCGTTTTTCATAATTCCGCGGCAGATGCGGTGAAAAAAACGCATCTGCCGCGTTTGCCGCATAACGGTTCCACTTGCGGCACGGTTGCGGTTTTTTCAATGTAAAGTATAGGCGTACTTGCGGCAGGTGCGGCAAGTGCGGTTTTGCACTTGCGGCAGGTGCGGCCGCGAAAAAAACCGCAGCAAGCCGCGGTTTTTTTCGCGGCCGCACCTGCCGCAAGTGCAAAACCGCACTTGCCGCACCTGCCGCAAGTACGCCTATACTTTACATTGAAAAAACCGCAACCGTGCCGCAAGTGGAACCGTTATGCGGCAAACGCGGCAGATGCGGTTTTTTCACCGCATCTGCCGCGAATTATGAAAAACGCTGATGTGAAAGGGCCCTTAGAGGTTTGTTTCCTTCTTGCCAATCACTTTAACTAATGTTCAAAAAGTCATTTATTTTATTTGCATTACTTTTCTAATTGGGGATGGTTGATGCGTGTTGGATACACCTTTTGTCGCATAGCATTGACCCGTTGTACTACCAGTATGTTCTATTTAATTTTTAATTAACATCCACTACAACTTTTACACATTTAAAAAAAATGATGAAACTTGCCAGTAACTTAAAGAGCTCACTTTGAGATCATGGAACCTAGAAATAAAATGAAATAAACCTCCTGTTTTTCTAGTAGGGTATATCCCAATGCAACAATTACTGTGATATCTGGGGAGCTGGATAATAGAATATCCTGAACAGTACGTAATTTTTACAGATTATCCAGAATAGCTACTGCACATGGAGTCATATATGGTACTCAGTCCATACAGCTCCATATCTCATGCTATTTATCACCGAAAAGCAATGCTTCGTAATGCAGCATTCGCGGAGCATAATTTAATTTATTTTTGTGAAATTCACTTGTCATTGTACAGCATAGAGAGGATCCTTACTTGGGATACCTCTTTCTGAAATAATAAGAGATGCTCTTTAGGAACAGTTCCCAATCTTTTTGATTTGAGCTATTTTTATATGACATGAAAGTCTATTCTTTTGTATGTAATACTACACTTCTTTTTAAGTGATGTGTGGCTGGCTTCATGTTCTGGCAAAATCCGTTTTTTGCTTGTTTGCCATATTGACCACATTATGAAAGGGTTTCTCTGATAAGACAACCATTTTAGGTTTCTGGATACGAAGTCCAGGGTTAATTCGTGTAGTCCCAACCCTTAAGGTTGCGTGCATACGATCAGGAATTGTAGTGTTTTAGACACAGCATCTTACCACTGCATCCAAAATGCTGCGTAGTACCAGCATAATGGAGAGAATTTCAAGAAATCTCATGCTCACTGTCAGTGGCGTAATTTCAGGCCTAGGGGCCCTGATGTGAATGCTCCAACGGGGCCCGCAATTATTGGAAATCTTTAATAGTATTAGTCTTTTTCTATAGGCCAAAGGAACTTTTTTGGGCCCCCCTAGGCTGCAGAGCCCGGGTGCGATCACAACCCCTGCACCTATTGTAGTTACGCCCCTGCTCACTGTGCTTCTCTCAACCGCATTGTGTTTTCAGCTGCGGTGCAGGTTACTGCACTTCCACATCTTTGCAGCATATTAATTTCATGCTGAGGAGTCAGGACCGATCACATCAGGTGAATGCAGGGAAAACCGCCCTGGACCAAATGCAGTTTGTGGACACATGGTGGATGCGTGCTTTCTACGTTCACCTACTGGTTCCCACAGGTGCAACATGCAGTGCACATACCCTAACACCACTTTTGGCAGCCCTGAAGAAACACAGCATTAGAATAGTCTTTACTTGTGGAGATTGACATGCTGGTGTAAGGAGAGTATAGGCCATTCAGTGCTTTGGAAAATGAAATGTGCAAATGGGCTCTTCAGAGAGGAAGAGGACTTGAACTGTAGTGCAAAGTACAAAGTCAATATTGATCAATTAACAAGCCTTGTCACATCTTAGGATAAAAGTCAACAAGAATCTCTATTTGCAGGCACGTGTTTTGAGGTGTTGCCCTTCACTCGCCATAAGTAGAGACGTTACCCCTTCACCGTAGTCAATCACATCTATTGCTTTGCACTAAGGAGGGTCAACACCCCAAAATATGCCACCAAATAGAGATTCTGGTTTGGCTTTTATCCTAAGACAGTTAAAGGGTCAATACTGGCTTTTTAAGATTGCTACTTCCAGTAGGTGACGCTAGAGTTCAAGTGGTTTTATTCTCCGATGAGGCAATTTGCATATAGAAAGTTCTTGATTATACCTATTGAACACTTTGTTGTAGGGCAGATTCTATACTATATATGTTATTAAGGTTGGTTCCTCACATTCTACACTTTGACGGTCTCATTTTTTGTTTATGGTGTGCTGTAGCGATGGGCTGTCTGGCTGTTTTTGGTGATCTGGCTCCCTTATTCTGCTCACCAAAAAGGATGATTCTTTTGGATTCCTATTAAATATGTGTTCATCTCACTTGCAGATAGCCCAGTATTGGCAGGGTTTGGTTTGAATGGTTGAGGTTCGTCCATCGAGCAGTGTAATATTACTCCCATTGAGAGACATTAATATAATATGTATTTACTTATACAGCGCTATTAATTCTATAGTCAAAGCCAATGGATATACAAGTGCATGTAGACCGCACTGCCAACGGAAAGAAAAAGAAAGAAAAACGAAGTGGTGTATATTCCAAAGTGGTGGTCTTTATTTATCGGACACATTTCAGAGTACCGTATATACTCGCGTATAAGCCGAGTTTTTCAGCCCAAAATTTGGGCTGAAAAGTCCCCCTCGGCTTATACGCGAGTATATACGGTAATATGAAAAAAAAAAAAAAATACAGCCGCAGCCCCGGAGGTATACAGGCCCCCCATCAAGTTCCAGGGTTCCCCCCCACTTGCGCGCCAGCCTGTAAGGTAAATTCATACTTACCGGTGTCCAGTCGCGACGCCCGCAGCTGCCGACATGACGATTCCGGGCTCCATTCAGCGTCTTCCCGCGGCTTCCTGTAGTTGCGGGCAATGACGTCATTGCCCGCGACTACAGGAAGCCGCGGGAAGACGCTGAATGGAGCCCGGAATCGTCATGTCGGCAGCTGCGGGCGGCGCGACTGGACACCGGTAAGTATGAATTTACCTTACAGGCTGGCGCGCAAGTGGGGGGGGGGCCCTGGAACTTGATGGGGGGCCTGTATACCTCCGGGGCTGCGGCTGTATACAGCCCTGGGGCTGCGGCTGTATACAGCCCTGGGGCTGCGGCTGTATACAGCCCTGGGGCTGCTGCTGTATACAGCCCTGGGGCTGGGGCTGCTGCTGCTGTATATACCTCTGGGGCTGCATATGGGGCTGCATATACCTCTGGGGCTGCATATGGGGCTGCATATACCTCTGGGGCTGCATATACCTCTGGGGCTGCATATACCTCTGGGGCTGCATATACCTATGGGGCTGCATATACCTCTGGGGCTGCATATACCTCTGGGGCTGCATATACCTCTGGGGCTGCATATACCTCTGGGGCTGCATATGGGGCTGCATATACCTCTGGGGCTGCATATACCTATGGGGCTGCATATGGGGCTGCAGCATATACCTCTGGGGCTGCATATGGGGCTGCATATACCTCTGGGGCTGCATATGGGGCTGCATATAGCTCTGGGGCTGCATATGGGGCTGCATATAGCTCTGGGGCTGCATATGGGGCTGCATATACCTCTGGGGCTGCATATGGGGCTGCATATACCTCTGGGGCTGCATATACATCTGGGGCTGCATATGGGGCTGTATATACCTCTGGGGCTGCTGTATACTACCACTGGGGCTGCTGCTGTATACTACCACTGGGGAGGCTGCTGTATACCTCACTGCTGGGGGTTGTATACCTGTGCTGGAGTCCACCCTCGGCTTATACGCGAGTCAATAAGTTTTCCCAGTTTTTGGGGGCAAAAGTAGGGGGGTCGGCTTATACACGGGTCGGCTTATACACGAGTATATACGGTATATTCCTCACTCCTTCCTTCAAGTTGAAAAGCTTGGTTGGTTCCCTGAGGAAGGAGTGAGGAATACACTCTGAAACGCGTCAGATGAATAAAGACCACCTCTTTGAAATATACATCACTTAGTTTTTCTTTCCTTTGGCAGCACGGTCTACATCCACTTGTATATCTATTGTCTTTGATTATTGCTGTGTGGTTAATGTAGTTTATGGATTCTGCAGCAGCCATGTAAGCAATCAAAACTGGTTGTATATCACACCCTGCCCAGGTGAGCAAACTCAGTAAATTATCTACAATTTTTATTAGGATAAAACCCTATGTGCACTTCTTTTTCACAATTTAAATCCCCATCAGTATGTCTCTGGCATGTGGGAGGACACTGGAGGAAGCCCACGTAAACACAGGGAGAACATACAAACTCCTGCAGATGTTGTCCTTGGTGGGATTTGAACCCAGGACTCCACTGCGGTAAAACTAAAGTGCTAACCACTGAGCCACCATGCTGCCCTATTTGGGGGGGGAGGTTGTTTTTTTTTTTGGACAATCGGTACTTAAATAAAAAAATGTGAGAAGGCACACTCATTGTAACCAGCCATAAACCTGACACATGGAGCAAAAGAACTGATGTATGAAACCAGCCTATAGTTTTTAAAATGTGGCTTTTAAAGTTAACTAACACTGTCTGCATTGTCAATTGAAAGCCAGTCCTATCATTTATAAAGATTACAAATAAATGCAATTAGGACATAAAATAAGTACATGACACAAGTTAATAGAATAATCACTCAATGCTCTAATTCTAAGAATTACATTTAACATGATAGGAATTTATAGACAATTATACTTGGTCAATGAAAGGGAGCTTGTTAGTAGAATTTTAGCTGTCTAAGGGCCCTTTCACATCAGCGGTCTTTACAAATCGCGGCAGATGCGGTGAATAAACCGCATCTGCCGCGATTACCGCATACCGGCTGCACTTGCGGCACGGTTGCGGCGCGGTTGCAGTAAACGCCATACAAGGTATAGGCGGACTTGCAACAGGTGCGGCAAGTGCGGTTTTGCACTTGCGGCAGGTGCGGCCGCGAAAAAAAACGCGGTCAGCCACGGTTTTTTTCGCGGCCGCACCTGCCGCAAGTGCAAAACCGCACTTGCCGCACCTGCCGCAAGTCCGCCTTTACCTTGTATGGCGTTTACCGCAACCGCGCCGCAACCGTGCTGCAAGTGCAGCCGGTATGCGGTAATCGCAGCAGATGCGTTTTTTTCACCGCATCTGCCACGATTTGAAAAAAACGCTGATGTGAAAGGGCCCTAAAGCGTAACAGTCATTTGCTTTTTTATTTCATAACTCAGTAGTTCACAAATTTGTAATATATCTTATCAGACAAACCTGCTTCTTTGTTCACCAGGACTGAACCTTCATTTTCAAAATTCTCAATTCTTGGGTCTTATCTGTCTTTGAAGATGACAGATTTTTACATTAGATAGCAATTGACAGCTAGTATTGAGAAGAGTCTATGTAGCCCAGTGGGGGGAGCTCTGCCTCTGGCTCCTCCCTTCTTGTTTTAATGGAAACAACTGCTGTATTCCATTCTAGTAATGTGATTTCATCTGTGGATTGACAATTTTGACAATGAGTGTTTAGTAGAGTCAGAAACACTAGAGGCAGCTTTAGACCACTGATATGATGAGTATCCCTAGGTGTTAATATCTCTATGGGTACTTTCACATCAGCGTTTTTTGCCGATCGCGGCAGATGCGGTGAAAAAACCGCATCTGCCGCGATTACCGCATAACCGCTGCACTTGCGGCACAGTTGCGGCAAGCCCCATGCAATGTCTATGGGGCTTGCGGTAAGTGTGCAGCAGGTGCAGCAAGTGCGGTTTCGGCACTTGCGGCAGATGCGGCCGTGAAAAAAAACGCGGTCAGCCGCGTTTTTTTTGCAGCCGCACCTGCTGCAAGTGCCGATTATGCAAGTGCAGCGGTTATGCGGTAATCGCGGCAAATGCGTTTTTTTCACTGCATCTGCCGCGATCGGCAAAAACCGCTGATGTGAAAGAAGCCTAAGGGTAAGTGCACATTACCCGGCGGTTCGGTCGGCGGCTGCTGGCGGGACCCGCCAGGAAGCTCCGGCGCCGTGCACCGGCTTCTTGGCGGGTATGAGCTGCGGGAGCCGGGCGGTATCCGGCGGCTGCCCAGCGTGTTCTCGGCGGCGATTCTGCAGCGGCTGGAAGCAGCACATGATTCTGCTTGCAGCCGCTGCAGAACCGGCCGGTTTTTAGAACTTGGTCATTCTTTGCTAACCCGCTGGGAAACCTGCGGGTTAGCAACGGATGACGCTGGGTAACCGCCGGTATGTGCACAGCCTTGGGCGGGTTACATTAGTTTCAATGTTAATCCAAACGCCGGTTTGGATTAACATAAATTTAAATAAAACTAATGTATGCAAAACGGCGGTTTACACAGGTAAACCGCCGAAAACCCGCCCAGTGCGCACATACCCTAACTCTCCCTGTGTGTATTTTGATTGTACTGTTTCCTAACACTGCTATCTGAAAGTTAATAGTCTACCTGCTGTCCCATATTAGTCAAGAGGTTACACTGCACTGGTTTCAGGTGTCGTCCTAACTACTATATATACTACCTATGCTACAGTGGGTACGGAAAGTATTCACAAAGATTGAAAATTTTAAGGGCTCTAAATACTTTCTGTACCCACTGTATACCCTTATTTTTTGTGGATAACTTGATAATGTGCATCTGGCTTTATTGTTGATAAATTTGATCAGAAAAGACATAGACCAGGGACATGTGAGGGACAGTAAGGGATAGTGAACAGTGAGCAGGGGCATCACTGGCATTTCAGGAGGGTGCTGATCTGTGTAGATAGCTTCAAGCTCCCAGGATATAAACTAGGGCCCATAAGGAGTGGCTTTATCTCTTATCATTTGTGTATGTTTGTTTTTTCAAATTTGTTTTTGTTTTGTGTTTTTTTTGTTTGACCATATGGTCTTTCAGCATTTTAACTAATAAAGTGTGCTCTAAACTGTACCTCAGTCCTATTTAAATATATGATTCTTTAGAGGCAGAAAAATAAGCAGATTTCTCTGATAAGGTACTGTCTATTACAAACTTTTTTTTTAAAAGAGTATTACGAATTAAAACAACAATGACTCTTTAAAGAGAACCAGAGACCTGATACATGCTGTCCGATCCACAGGCAGCATGTATCTGACACTGGCTGTGTGATCTCAGCCAGGCATGTTTGAATCTGAAACATTGCAGTTTTGTATAGAAAACCATACTTCTTCCCACCCACTGCCATGGATTGACAGGTCTCTAAATTACGTGTGCATATAAGCAGAAACCTGTCAATCTTGCGCAGCAGTTGAGGAAAGCCGCCGAGGACCTACGTGTCCGACTAGTCTATAGTGCGGTCTCAGTCCCTTGCAGCTATTCGATTATGTTTTTCTCTGAAACACTGCAATGTTCCAGAGTAAACATACTGGACTCAGATCCTTAATCCATTGCCTGATGCATTCTGCCTATGGATTGGGCTGCATGTATCAGTTGTCAGGTTCACTTTAAGCACCAACATCTTGTTATTCTAAAGGGTTGTAGGGTTCTAAATATTCCCCCGTTATTAAAGACCATTGAAGTATTAAGTAAAAAAAAGGTTGTTCACTTACATTACTTGCTGTTGAAGAATTTAGAGGAATCTGGCACATGTACAATGTGCAGATGTATGCTACTTAATGTTATAACCTAGTGAAAGGTCCACTTTCAAGGAAGGGTGTCCGCAGAAAAAGGCCTATTGTTTAACTCATTTTGTATGTCAAAGGATTGTTCCCTTTCAGAAAACACCAGTCTCGGACTGCAGTTTGTTTAAAAAACAAACAGACTGCACCATATTCACCCTCCTCAGGTTCACCACAGAGTCTTCAGTTTTGCTCCCAGTGTTCCAGTATTGGCTGCAGTGCCGATGTCAAGATTACAGTGACTGACGATACCTCTATACAGGACCAGGACAAGGGGAAGGCAGGGTAGGCACCCGCCTATGGCACTACCTCTTGCCTACCCAAGGGAGGCGGACTTTGAAAATAAATTGCTGTATGCATGCAACCACACCTTCCTCAGGACACAGGTATGCAGCATACTGAAGGCCGGAGCACAGGCTCACAAGTAAGTGGTGCTGCTTGGATCTCCATCATAATGCAGACATGGACTGCACCTTTTTGGAGACTGTACACACAGGACACATCAGACGGCGTGATGCAGTGACATTATCGCTCCATCCATCCTCCACCACTGCTATCCAAATAGAAGAGGAGATGGTGGACAAACAGCCTGGCTTAGGTGTATATAAGTGATTTATTAATGCACTGCTGATTGTTCTGGTGTCTGGTGTACTGATGGTTGTTGGTTGTGGTGACGTATTCGTGTACTGATGGTGGTTCTGGTGACATATTTATTTACTGATTATGGTTCTTCTTCCATATTCATTTAATATGAATGGCTCTGGTTCTCTAATTTTGTACTGATGATGGTTTTGGTTTCGTATTCATGTATTGATCATGATCCTGGTACTAAATATATAATCGTTACATGAATACTACATGAATACATTACCAAAACCATAAGAACTACATGAATACAGCACTAGAACAAGAATCGCTACATGAGTGTCATCAAAACCAACTAGTTTTGTGCAGAATTTGTTGCATGATGAAAGCAAAAACCATCATACGTACACCTTTATCTATGATGGGGATCTGTTTTTCCATTGGTTGTCTATAAAATGTTGGACAACTGAAAGCAAATGGTTCCCTTTATAATTAAGTTATATTCGTTTTCAGGACTACACTTGGATAGTCATGAAAACTAACATATAGGATGTTATATAATATATGACGTGAAAATATAGGAATGCAATGATGAATATCGCTACTCTTCTCCCTGTTTTGTGTATATGGTCCAAAAACTATGATTGATTCTATATCTAATTTTGAAATTGCACTACCTGTTAAGTCACACCACTAAAATGCAACTCTTTTTTAACTTTTTCTGGCCTTTGTCGGTGAAAAATGTAACCATTTTAGTGGCATTAGTCATCATAGCTTGTTACACAACCCACCTTGGGGAGGGGGGGGTTTGGTCATACTTTTTCTTTGGAGAGGGAGGAGTGTTATCATTGGCTTTATCTGCCTAGGGCACCAAAATAATTTCACTATAGTTGATGTCACAACTCAGCTAGCAGCCCTCCCTCCTCAATGATATTTGCCCAGATTAGAGTGTGCATAGATTAGTAGCTCAGGAGGCTTCTTTAAAAACAAATTGGGTCTGAGTTGGTCTTTTGCTGCTATTTTCTATGTGCCCAACAGAAAGTAGAAGTCTTAAATTTCAACCTCCATTTACATTTTTATTGAATAATAATGTAGATCAGGCGATTTTGATAAACATTCAAGTACACTTCATGCAAGAAATCTGGTAGAAAACCTTTCAAAATCCTTCCACAAGATATCCCCACTAGACAATGTCTGAAGCAGACGTGTTCATTCTCAGTGAGATCTGTCTTCAAGTTCCACACAGTGAATATGGCCATGTACCATATAAGGGTGGAGGGGGTGTTGTCTACACATCATCCACACCTGATCCCTGTGGAAGATTACCACAGGAACAGGGAGCTCCAAGCTATCAGCACAAAGCTGAATCTTACCTCCTGCATTCACATTGGGTTGCTCGGTGTTAACAGTGAGGATGGAGCTGTGTGGAGGCTGTTAGAAGGCAGCAGCCGATGTGAATAGAGAGAGATTACAGCATCTGTGTGCTGACAGCCTGGATTCCTTTGTCTAAGGTAAACTGACTATATAGTGATCTGTACCCATTCACGCTGTGTTGGCCACGCCCCCTAACTCTTATATATGAGGTTTATAAGCACCTTAGTAGGGGCATCTTCTAAAAGGTTTATGAAATGTTTTCTTCCAGATTTCTCTTATGAAGTATATTTGAAAAGGTATTAAAATCATTTGCTCTATATTATTTTTAAATGAAAATTTAAAGGATGGTTACACTTTAAGCTAGGTCTAGTGGCCATGTGTTAATTGCATGTGGTTTGTTCATTTTGTTTTTAATATATTAATTTGTATAGTAATATGGAATAAAAAATTAAAACCTGATTTAACCAATAGATCATTTCTTGATTACACATTCACTTTAAAGCCAGGAAAAGATGCAATTTATATATGTATGCTAGAAGAGCTGTGTTCTTTACACTTGGGACATCAACTACAACCATTCTTGTAAGTGCTGTATAGAAAAACATTGCTCAGCAGAATAAGAAAATGATTTATATACATATACTGATATATATTCCCGTAATATCCCGAACACTCCTTAACTAGGAACAGGAATATTATAATAACTTCTGCAATATATCATTTGTGAATTGAAGCTAATATTACATCTCTTTTATGTCACTTAAAATCCAGTTATATACATATGATCAAGTTATCATTATGAATCAGATGCTTCAGACTAATTATAAAAGATGCCCTCCAATGAGGATTTCTTTTTTTAAATATGTTCATATATACATGTAATCTACTATGTGTGTGTGTGTGTGTTATATTCACCTATCGCTGCCTTCTCCAGTATCCAGCTGTTCTGCCCCTTTTCTCAGAGACGTCGCTGCTCCTCAAACTTTCCAGATCACTCTATGGGTGAGGTGGAGGTCTCTTTTACAATGTGAATCTATGGAGCATCAATCTGATGCTCCAAAGACTTGGGTAGTAAAAGCCACTTCTTGGTCATGCAGTATGTGGTGTAACTCGGAGAGTCTAAAGAGTGGTGATATCATGTAGAAGAAGAGCAGAACTGGATCCCAGAGAAGTTGGTGTTAGGCAAGTATATTAAAGGAAAACTGTCAGGTCAAAATCCATATGTAACTACCGTATATACTCGTGTATAAGCCGACCCGTGTATAAGCCGACCCCCCTACTTTTGCCCCCAAAACCTGGGAAAACCTATTGACTCGTGTATAAGCCGAGGGTGGACCCCAGCACAGGTATACAGCCCCCAGCAGTGTGGTATACAGCAGCCTCCCCAGTGGTATATACAGACCCCAGTGGTAATACAGCAGCCCCAGTGGTAATACAGCAGCCCCAGTGGTAATACAGCAGCCCCAGTGGCAATACAGCAGCCCCAGGGGCTATACAGCAGCCCCAGGGGCTATACAGCAGCCCCAGGGGTAATACAGCAGCCCCAGGGGGTATACAGCAGCCCCAGGGGCTATACAGCAGCCCCAGGGGTAATACAGCAGCCCCAGGGGGTATACAGCAGCCCCAGGGGTAATACAGCAGCCCCAGGGGCTATACAGCAGCCCCAGTGGTAATACAGCAGCCCCAGTGGTAATACAGCAGCCCCAGGGGTAATACAGCAGCCCCAGGGGGAATACAGCAGCCCCAGGGGGAATACAGCAGCCCCAGGGGGTATACAGCAGCCCCAGGTGCTATACAGCAGCCCCAGGGGCTATACAGCAGCCCCAGGGGGTATACAGCAGCCCCAGCGGTAATCCAGCAGCCCCAGGGGGTATACAGCAGCCCCAGGGGCTATACAGAAGCCCCAGGGGCTATACAGCAGCCCCAGGGGCTTTGCAGCAGCCCCCTGGGGGTACCCAGCAGCCCCCAGGGGGTACCCAGCAGCCCCCAGGGGGTACCCAGCAGCCCCCTAGGGGTACCCAGCAGCCCCCTGTGGGTACCCAGCAGCCCCCAGGGGGTACCCAGCAACCCCCTGGGGGTATCCAGCAGCCCCCAGGGGGTATCCAGCAGCCCCCTGGGGTATCCAGCAGCCCCCAGGGGGTACCCAGCAGCCCCCTGGGGGTACCCAGCAGCCCCCTGGGGGTAACCAGCAGCCCCAAATGCTGGCACTCACCCCCCTTGCAAGGGCCGCCCCCCCCCCCCCCCCCCGGGCGCTTATATTACCATCCCGGTCTTCTGATCCGCGCCGCTCCTCGGTGCTGCGTCCTCGCAGCTTCCGTCCTGCTTCATCGCGCGACGGCCGGAGATCCCGGATGTAGCAGGACGGAGCACCGAGGACGCAACACCGAGGAGCGGCGCGGATCAGAAGACCGGGATGGTAATATAAGCGCCCGGGGGGGGGCCCTTGCAAGGGGGGGTGAGTGCCAGCATTTGGGGGCATATGCACTGCTTCCCCCTGCCGCTGATTGACAGGGGGAAGCAGTGCATATATAATGAGCGGCCCCACGTGACGGGGCCGCTCATACAGCAGCCTCCCCCCGCCTCCTCCAGCCTCCCCAGCCCCGACTACCTTATTGACTCGTGTATAAGCCGAGGGGGAGACTTTTCAGCCCAAATTTTGGGCTGAAAAACTCGGCTTATACACGAGTATATACGGTATGTACTCATTTTCTAATTCCTCGCTCTAAACTGTCTATTTATGTATTTCTCTCATTTATATTTCCCTCCTATCTTCTGTACACTTCAAATAAAGAGATTCATTCCATCTGTCAATCACAGTGAATGATCCAGTTAGTTCTTTGCTGTCCACTCTCCATAAGATGAATATGCATGTCACATATGCACATCACATTACTGCACAGGACATCAGTGTGGGGGAGGCTGTATTCTGTCTGCTCTGTTTGCAGCATCACAAGAGGTCAAATACAACAGAAACTGTCACAGCAGTGATACCTGCTTAGAGAAACAAATGGAGTCTAGATAAGTCAGATCTGCAATAGCTCTCTCCCTCAGTGTCCTCAACAGAACAGACCACCTGTAAGTGAAACTTGACACTGCACTGTTAACAAAGGGAGGAAGGAGGAGAGAGCTGCTGTGAGGGAGTGCATAATTACATGGCAGTTTATACAGCAGCCGGACTATTCTTGTTTGCTTATAATGGAGAGGACTAATCCAGGAGCTCCCTGCAGAGTCTGACAATGCTGATAACATGGAAACTACGTAGGGTAGAATAATGATTTGACATGTTTTTAAAAGGTTGGCCCAGGCACTATTCAAGGGTAATAATAGTATCATACTGAAAAATGACCTGACAGTGTCCCTTTAATATACTCACACTACACTACATGCATATATACACAGATTTATTAAAACAAATCTTCACGGGAGGGCATCTTTAAGAAACTAAAGGTGGCCTTACATATCAGAAAGATATTGTCCAAATGGATGATCCTCTCCCAATTTCCCCAGACACATGCACATTCGCTATAAGAATTTGAGAAGAGTATGTCATTAACAATGACTTATCTCCAGGAAGAAGTAAAGTACCGCCCAGATACTTCTTTCCCTAATATCATCTTTGCGTGTCATTTGTAGTGTGTAAGGGCTTAAGAGCTTATGAACTTATTAAAGTTACTAAATGGTGGCCCGATTCTAATGCATCGGGTATTCTAGAATATGTATGTAGTTTATTTATGAAGATTTAAGAATAATGCAATGCGAAGCTGACTTTAAATCCTGCGCCAATTCTCGGCCGGACTGCACCTGTCGCTGATTGGTCACGGGCGGCTGGCGTGATCAATTAACAAGGCGAGATTTCCATTACAGACAAACAGACAGAATTAGACGATTATATAATAGATACCTACAGCAGTTCCAGTATTCAGTACTGTCGGTGCGGCGGTGTCAGTGTGCAACAGTGTTAGTGTGCAGCGGTGTCGGTGTGCAGCGATGCCGGTGTACAGCAGTGTCTGTGTGCGGTGGTGTCTGTGTGCAGCAGTGTCTGTCTGCTGTGGTGTCTGTGTGCGGCAGTGTCTGTGTGTGGCGGTGTCTGTGTGTGGCGGTGTCTATGTTCAGTGGCATCAGTGTGTGGCGGTGTTGGTGTTCAGTGGTGACTGTGTGCGGCAGTGTCGGTGTTCAGTGGTGTCTACGGCGGTGTCTGTGTGTGGTGGTGACTGTGCGCTGCGGTGTCTGTGTGCGGTGGTGTTGGTGTTCAGTGGGGTCTGTGTTCAGTGGTGTCTGTGTACGGCGGTGTCTGTGTGCAGAGGTGTCAGTGTTCAGTGGTGTGTGCGGCGGTGTCTGTGCGGCGTTGTCTGTGTGTGACGGTGTCAGTGTGGTTCACAGGTATGTGCTGGAGAGGTAGAGATCACAGGGATCCGGTGAGCAGAGATCACATAGATCACAGCAGGGGTCCTTGGAGCAGAGATCACAGCAGGGGTGCGGGGTCCTGGGAGCCGATCTGCCCGATCATGCTCCTCCGGAGATGCTGCACCTTACACCCACTTGCCCTGGAGGGAGATCCCGGGATCTGTCAGTACTTGGAGCTTGTTCCAGCTGATCCCAGATCCCGAGGAGTTTGTGTGCTCTCCATCCCAGCGCTGTGGCCCCAGCAGTGGAGCAGGCAGGTGCTCTGTCCTCCGCTCTGCTCCTCATCTCCTTCCCCAAACACACAACTCTTCCCATTTGATAGTAAAAAGAATAGAGGGTTGGGTGTAGTGAGTGACAGTGGGGACAGCCAATCGGGTGGGGGGCGTAGCCGGTTGGCGATCAATCAGGGCTGAGTGTAGTGAGTGACAGCGGGGACAGCCAATTGGGTGGGGGCCCTGGATAGGGGGCGCGGGACGCTCGGTGACCAATCGGCGATGCGGGATTTCGGTTACAGAGAGACAGACAGACAGACACGATAGGGCAATTATATAGTAGATGTGCATTCATCCTGTATGGCGGCACATGAAGGCAAAATTACAGGTACAGTTTGGACTGTAGAAGTCTGTGGCACTACATTATGGTTCAGTGTAATATAGACCCATAATATTGCATGCATAGGATAGAAATTGTACACTTTTATGTTTAAAGGAATCATTTCATTACAAGATGAAATATACTTAGGGTAAATCATCAATGTCAAATGGGTGGGGTTCTTACACCCAACACAGACAACCTCACTGGACAGCTGCAGCCAACATTTGTGGGATTTCTTACAAATTGAATGGAAAAGTGCTGTGCAGCTCCATTCAATGTCTACATTGTGTTGGGTGTTGGACTCCCATGGATCTGATATAAATAACCAAAATTATTCATCTAGAAATTTTCACAGTGCCTACTGGTGCTTTTTAAGACTTCTACTTTGTTTTTTTGGAAAAAATGTTCATCATCCTCCTTATCAGACAAACAATGATAGTTAACACCTCTATACACAGCTAATAACATAGGATCCACCAATCATAATAGGAAAAGCCAAGACTGTCCCTGCTTCCCCTCCCTTCACAATAACCTTTGCATATGTTTATTAGATACGTTAATACAGTACTGTGCAAATTAATTGGGACAAAGCAAGTTTTTCTTGCATTAGTTTTACTATTTCTGATAAGTGTTTTATCAGTTCTTGATGTCATTTCCCTTTTCCTTTTAGAGAATACTATCCAGTTTCATTGTGTGTGAATAATTCTTGAAACGGTAGATTTTCCCATACCAACGGTGGAAGCGATTTCTCTTACAGTCAGACTTGTATGTTCATTAATCGTAATAATTCTAGACCTCTCCCGTGGAGTAACATCCATTTTTACAGGCACGAATCACACAGAGAAAAAGTACACTAAACCACTCCTCACAGAAACAAGCTCTCAACTGAAGCTGAGGGGGCAGGTAGCTGTTATTTTCTGACTAAAACCAATCAAACCACATTTGTTACTCAAGGTTGTACACTCACACCTGTTCAAAGCAGTTAAAACTGGTTTGAATCACTGACTGGTAACCCCAACTTACCATTTTACTTAAAAAAATACTTTGTCCCAATTTGCACAGCACTGTAGAAATGTCTGTTCATTGTGGCATATAATTAGAGCCCCCCAGTAAAAGAATAGCAGCCTGAAGCCACCCCAGAAATTGGTGCATTCATTAGAAGTGCCTATTCCTGGTGCTTTTCTCGGCTCTTCCCAATGCCCTGGTGCGGTGACAATCGAGGTAACAGAAGGGGTATGACAGCTGAATATTGAACCCTAGATTGGTAATGTTCAGGCCCCTATGACACCCACACTTTACCAATCCTTTAAGTAAACAGTTAAAAAACACACCTGTGATGTAAATAGGTTTCTGTTCTCATAATACCATTTATCCCATACCTCTTTATATTTGCTTAGCTCTATTGACTCTTACATGACGGATTAGTTGACCTTGCAATGTTTTTACAAATTCCTCAATATGTCTTTACACTTCTGTTGGCTCTGTAGATTATAAATTCTTCATTGGATCTACTTTCTGTGACAGCAAGCACTAAACCACTGTTGCACCAGGAAGGACTAGTGATGGAAGCTTTTAGAGGAATATATTTATTCATACTATTGATATCTGCCACAACCAGGAAAGCTTTTCCTCAATATTTGGCCTTGTTTTACATTTCTTCCCATTAATATTGAAGCTGCTAAGTATAATAGTAATATTAGGTAATACCACAAACTGTAAACTGTAAATCCTTTGTACTCATTCTACATCCTGTCTACCGACTGTTATGTACAGGTGCATCTCAATAAATTAGAATATCATCAACAAGTTAATTTAATTCAGTAATTCAATACATATAGTGAAACGCATATATTATATAGAGTCATTACACACAGAGTGATCTAATTCAAGTATTTATTTCTGTAAATGTTGATGATTATGGCCTACAGCCAATGAAAACCCAAAGGTTAAAGTATGGAGGATTAAGGTTCTGAGAGAGAAAATGTTACCTAAATAGGTATCAGAGGCTTCACCTTGTGTGGTTGTGAGAGTCACAACCATTATAAAAGCTTATCACACCTGCTGCAGTCCCCAGCGTGGTGCATATAGAGTAGGGAGGATGAAGGGTTAAAAACCTTGCTGCCGTATTCCACAAGACATCAAAGGGTGAATTTAATATTGATTTATTAGTCAACGTGTTTAAGGACTCCCTGGCCCCTTCCTCAGGACAAATCAATATCATATTGCCATGTTATAAGGGCGTTTCAGGTAGCCCTGAAACGCGTTGACTAATAAATCAATATTATATTCACCCTTTGATGTCTTGTGGAATATGTCAACTTGGTTATTAACCCTTCATTCTCCTTCCTATAATTTTCTGACATAATGACCTTTGAGTTTCTATTGGCTGTATGCTATAATCATCAACATTTACAGAGATAAACATTTTAAATAGATCACTGTCTGTAATGACTCTATATAATATATGTGTTTCACTTTATGTATTGAATTTCAGAAAAATAACTTTTTGATTACCGTATATACTCATGTATAAGCCGAGTTTTTCAGCACAAAAAAATGTGCTGAAAAGTCCCCCCTCGGCTTATACACGAGTATATACGGTAGCCCCAGCTGTATACAGCAGCCCCAGCTATATACAGCCCCCCGTGGTATCCAGGGCCCCCCTTGCTGCACACCTGTAAAGTAAGATGTCAGTATACTTATCGCTGCTGCCGCCGCCGCCGCCGCTCCGCTGCTCGGTCACCGCGCTGCTCCGGGTCTTCATGCTTCCTTCTCCGGCGCACAGGAAATGACGTCATTGTTCGAGCGTTGGAGAAGGAAGCATGAAGACCCGGAGCAGCGCGGTGACCGAGCAGCGGAGCGGCGGCGGCGACAACGATAGGTATACTGACATCTTACTTTACAGGTGTGCAGCAAGGGGGGCCCTGGATACCACGGGGGGGCTGTATACAGCTGGGGCTGCTGTATACAGCTGGGGCCCCTGTATACTACTGATGGGGTGGGGAGGTCTGTATACCTCTGGGGCTGCTGCTGTAAATACCCCCTGGGGCTGCTGCTGTATATACCCCTTGGGGCTGCTGCTGTATATACCCCCTGGGGCTGCTGCTGTATATACCCCCTGGGGCTGCTGCTGTATATACCCCCTGGGGCTGCTGCTGTATATACCCCCTGGGGCTGCTGCTGTATATACCCCCTGGGGCTGCTGCTGTATATACCCCCTGGGGCTGCTGCTGTATATACCCCTGGGGCTGCTGCTGTATATACCCCTGGGGCTGCTGCTGTATATACCCCTGGGGCTGCTGCTGTGTATACTACTACTGGGGCTGCTGTATACTACCTCTGGGGCTTCTGTGTACTACCACTGGGGCTGCTGTATATACCTCTGGGGCTGCTGTATATACCTCTGGGGCTGCTGCTGTATATACCCCTGGGGCTGCTGCTGTGTATACTACTACTGGGGCTGCTGTATACTACCTCTGGGGCTTCTGTATACTACCACTGGGGCTGCTGTATATACTTCTGGGGCTGCTGTATATACCTCTGGGGCTGCTGCTGTATATATCCCTGGGCTGCTGCTGTGTATACTACCTCTGGGGCTGCTGTATATACCTCTGGGGCTGCTGTATATACCTCTGGGGCTGCTGTATACTACCACTGGGGCTGCTGCTGTATATACCACTGGGGAGGCTGCTGTAACACTGCTGGGGCCTGTATGTACCACTGGGGAGGCTGCTGTATACCACACTGCTGGGGGCTGTATACTACCACTGGGGAGGCCTGTATACCACTGCGGGGGCCTGTATACCACACTTCTGGGGGCTGTATACCTGTGCTGGGGTCCACCCTCGGCTTATACACGAGTCAATAGGTTTTCCCAGATTTTGGGGGCAAAAGTAGGGGGGTCGGCTTATACACCGGTCGGCTTATACACGAGTATATACGGTATATTTCTAATTAATTAAGATGCACCTGTATATCTTATCATTGTAGTACCCAAATCTGATGAGGTGGATTGTTCCTAGTGATAAATCTGTATATCAGAATTTCTGTTCATGTAGTTTTCTATTGCATTGGTTATGGTTTACAAGCGCTTATTTTAAAGAGGTAAACACACAGGAAATGTCCACTAGTGTCTAGTTTTGTGCAGTGAAACTTATAAGAGGTACATTTTTGAAGAATGTGAGTATATTCGTGAGGGCTGCAAAGAAATGATGTGAGTATGGCGGCCGTCACACGCTGAGATATCTTGCCAGATATCGTTTAAGCGATCTCCTTTTTGATCGCTTAAGCGATATCGGGCAAGAAATCGTTGCATGTAAACAAGCGATTCACGATGTGAAATCGCTTGATCGTGACATCGCTGATCTGAGGTTCGGTTCTCAGATCTAGCGATGAACGATGCAACGATCTGCATCATCGTGGTGTATGACACCACGATGATCCATCTCCCAGCGACCGCGCCTATGCTGGGAGATGGTAACTATGGTACACGTCGGGTAACTAAGCGACGCGCGGCGCCTAGTTACCCGATGTGTACCATAGTAACGAGCGAGATCGCGGCTCCGCATCGCTGGTGAGTCTGTCTGTGTGACATCTCACCAGCGATGTGAGCGATATTGTAAGCGATTGCGCGTGCACGTGATCGCTTACAATATCGCTAAAGATATCTCACCGTGTGACGGCCGCCTATAATAGTCTGCAGAAAGCTGCACCTTTACTGCAACGCAGCAAAACTGCAGCTAAGTACATGCATTGGTTTTCTTTTGATGTGCACTGCAAAATCAAATGTGAATACTATACGTGCACTTTTTGCCGCAGTTTTAGGACAATTGCAGTAAAACTGCAGCTGTAATCATTTGTGTGTGCGTTGAGTTCTCTTCCTTTAAGGCAATGGTGCATTTAGTGTGTCTGCATCAGTGCTACCTCCAGTTAATAAAGTGCTATACAATAGAACAGATAGTAATAAACTTCAACAAAATCACGTTATCATCAAGATTTAACAATCTTGTTAAAAAGTATAGCTCATACACATCCTTCACATTGAAAAATTATGATAAGGAGGATATTGGAAGCCAAAGTAATATTATAGTGACCAGCAGAATAATCAGGATCAGCAGGGCACATGTGAGATATGCAGCATTTCCTACTTACATCTGTTAATTGTGGAGAATGTTAGGAATATAGTTATACAAGCACATTAGCCATGATATAGATCTGAAGAACGTAATAATACAATATCACTTAAATGAATCAATGACTTTTAGGCTTAGAAAACAATGCAGATATATGCGTTTACATGTGTTGTATGATCAGTCGTTTTTTTTTCTGGTATGGTCATATATGAGCATTTCTAATTAATTTTGATCTATATTTGACCATGAAACACCCCCTGCAAGTTTACTACCATTAATCTCATTCAGACTGCCACCCTAGCTGTGCCATACACCATGATCTAAAATATTGCTCAGTAAAAAGGTTCAATAATTACGGTAGTCATATTTCTCAGTCAGTCTCTACTTTGGTAAAAGCTTTGATGAAGAAGATTTTTTTTTTGTTTGCGTATACATAGTCAGAATCAAGTCAGAATCAGTTCTTATATACAGGGTCATCTCAATGAATTAGTATGTCATCAAAAAGTTAATTTATTTCAGTAATTCAATAGTTAAAGTGAAACGCATATATTATATAGAGTCAGTACAGAGTGATGTATTTCAAGTGTTTATTTCCATTAATGTTGATGATTATGGCTTACAGCCAATGAAAACACAAAGGTCATTATCTGAGAAAATTAAATATTAATTGGTATCTCAATAGGCATATGTTGGCTGCTGCAGTCTCCAGCATGGTGCATATAGAATAGAGACAATGAAGGGTTAAAAATCATGCTGACGAATTCCACGAGACATCACAGGGTGAATATAATATTGATTTATTAGTCAATGCGTTTCAGGGCTCCCTGGCCCATTCTTCAGGACAAATCAATATCATATTGCCATGTTTCAGGGTTATTCAGGGAGCCCAGAAACGCGTTTACTAATAAATCAATATTATATTCACCCTTTAATGTCTCATGGAATACGGCAGTGCGGTTTTTAACCCTTCTTCCTCCCTACTTTAATTTTCTGAAATAATGCTTTTTGGGTTTTCATTGACTGTAACCTAAAATCATCAACACTTACAGAAAGAAACACTTGAAATAGATAACACTGTTTGTAATGACTATATAATATATGGGTTTCACTATATGCAATGAATTACTGAACAAAATTAACTTTTTGATGATATTCTAATTCATTGAGATGTGCCTGTAAATCAGAAGCAGGTCTGATATATCAGTGTATATAGTGCTGAAAATTATAGAAGACACCATTACCCACTTTAACTTGAAAATAAGTACAACTTCAATATGTAAAACCATATTACCCCGGATACATACTGATGATGGTGGCAGTCTGATCAATACACAAATAAATACCGTACCTGTAATAAATATGGTATAAATACTAAGAAGATGTTGTGTTCATTCATTGCTGTAAAGACTGCGTTAAGAACATTATTAGGAGGATAATACAAAATTCCTTACACATATTGATGTAAATCCTACTGTCAGGTTTCCTTTGAAGCAGAACTCCAACTTTTTTCTGGCCAGTCAGAAGTTACGGGCACATTATGGCCCTGTGAGACCAGAGCAGTGTTTGTAGTAGGTGAATGCACTGAAGGTGAGTATATGAGTGAGGGGGGTTACTTTTAAAGCGCCACTCCATAATTGTGCTTGGTTTCATTACAAGCTATTCTGTATTGCAGAGGTATCTGAGCAGGGTGTGGAGTGAGAGCAATCTGAGTGGAGTGTAGGGTGAGCAGACTGGGAGTGGGTTGAGAGCAGGGTGAGAGTGGGCTGAACAAGGTGTGGGGTGACAGCAGGCTGAGTGGTGTGTTATGTAAGAGCGGGCTGAGTGGGGTGTTGGATAAGAGCAGGATGAGTGGGGTGAGAGCGAGCTGACAGTGGACTAAGCAAAGTGAAAGTGGGGTGAGAGCAGGCTCAGTAGGGTGTGGGATGAGAGCGGGCTTAGCAGGGTGTGGGAAGAGAGCAGGCTTAGTTGGGTGTGGGGCTGAGTAGGGTGTGGGGTGAGTGGGCTGAGAGCAGGGTGAGAGCGGAGTGAGTGGGTCAGGATAATCAGAGTAAGGTCAAAGCGGGGTGAGGCTTGGCAGAGCAGAGGTGAGAGCAGGCTGAGTGGGGTGAGAGCGGGCTTAGTGGGGTGAGAGCTGACAGTGGGCTTAGTGGGTGAGAGCTGGCTAAGTGAAGTGTGGGGTGAAAATGGGGTGTAGGATGAGAGCTGGCTTAGTGGGGTGTGGGTGGGCAGAGTGGGGTGAGGGTGAGCAGAGCAGAGGGAAGAGCGGGCTGAGTGAGGTGAGAGCAGGCTGAGTGAGGTGAGAGCAGGCTGAGTGAGGTGAGAGCGGGCTGAGTCGGGTGAGAGCGGGCTGAGTGTGGTGATGGATGAGAGCAGGCTGAGTGGGGTGAGAGCGGGCTTAGTGGGCTGAGAATGGGCTGACAGTGGGCTGAGCGAAGTGAAAGGGTGTAGGGTGGAGAGTAGGCTTAGCAGGGTGTGGGATGAGTGCAGGCTTAGCAGGGCGTGGGATGAGAGCGGGCTTAGTGGGGTGTGGTGTGAGAGCGCTCTGAGTGGGGTGGGGTGAGCGGGCTGAGAGCAGGGTGAGAGCGGAGTGAGGGGGTGAGGGTAATCAGAGTAAGGTCAGAGCGGGGTGAGGGTTGGCAGAGAAGAGGTGAGAGCACTCTGAGTGGGGTGAGAGCTGGCTTAGTGGGGTGAGAACTGACAGTGGGCTTAGTGGGTGAGAGCTGGCTTAGCGAGGTGTGGATGAGAGTGGGCTTAGTGGGGTGAGAGCAGGCTGAACAGGGTGTGGGGTGAGTGGAGTGAGAGCAGGGTGAGTGGGGTGAGAGTGGGCAGAGCAGAGGTGAGAGTGGGCAGAGCAGAGGTGGGCGCGATCTGAGTGAGGTGAGAGCGGGCTGAGTGGGGTGAGAGCAGGCTGAGTGGGGTGAGAGCAGGCTGAGTGGGGTGAGAGCGGGGTGAGAGCAGGCTAAGAGGGGTGAGAGCTTAGTGAGAATGGGCTTAGAGGAGTGTGGGATGAGAATGGGCTTAGCTTGGATGAGAGCAGGTTTAGCCATTAACAGAGTGTGGCGTGAGAGCAGGCTTAGCGGGGTATGAGTGGGTAAGCTAATAGAGGAGGCTGAGAGGGCCAGAGTGGGCTTAGTGGGGTGGGCGACAGTGGGCAGAGCAAAGTGACAGCAGGCCGAGTGGGCTGAGAGCAGGGTGAGTGGGGTGAGGGTGGGCAAAGCAGGGTAATAGCGGGCAGAGCAGCATGAGGGTGGGCTGACTGAGGTGAGATGGGGCTGAGCTGACTGAGAGCGGGCTTAGTGGCCTGAGAGCAGTCTGACAGTGGGTTGAGAGCAGGGTGAGAGCAAGCAGGGTGTGGGATTAGAGCGGGTTTAGCGGGGTGTGGGATGAGAGTGGGGTTAGCGAGATAAGAGTGGGGTGTGGGGTGAGCTGACAGAGCAGGGTGAGATTAGCGTGAGTGGAGTGAGGGTAGGGTTGAGATGGGCAGGGTGAGAGCAGGCTGAGCAGGATGAGAGTAGATTGAGAGCAGGGTGAGTGAGCTGACTGGGGTGAGAGCCCACTGAGCCGTGTGAGAGCAGGGTGTGGAGTTAGCGGACAGAGAGCAGTCTGGGAGTGGGATGAGAGTAGGGTGAGAGCGGGCTGTGTTGGGTGAGAGGGCTGCAGTACCTGTCTGGTCTCTGTGTGTTACAGGAACTGTGGTGAATCACGGTCATATGATATGCCTCCGCCCATAACCGTAACATCACCACAGGTTCTGTAGGTGAGTTTGAGCTTATTGGAGATAGGTGAGGGGATAGCTGGCAGTGGGCTGCGGTGACAGGTTAGTGGGGGGGGGGTGTATTCAGGTGGCGTCGTGTGGGCTATCAGTGGTACCACTGGTGGTCTCATACCACCAGTTGTAGCCATATTAGTACTCCCATCAATTGGGTATTCAAATAAGGTGCCCTCAACTTGTTCTGGCCAATCCCATGATAGGAGAAAGTGGATGACAAATGAGACAAGGTAAGTATTATAATAGAGTAGTAAGTTACGTGGTATAGCCATACAATACTACAAACTCTCAAATATGCTATATACACTATCTAAGCCAATGAAGCAGCCTTACTACTCCCTCAGTTGCTGGTTCTCTGCTAATTTGACAAGTTACTTACTATTTCCTCTAAAGCTTGTATTTAAATATATAAATAATTAGTGTATTTCTGTTATTTACATCAGTTTACATTAAAGGGATTGTCTGATTTTAGGATAAAGATCTGCAGTCACTTTATCACTCAATGTGACTGCAATCTTGCAATCTGAATCCTGACTGCATGCGATGTGCATGTATTCATAATTTCCAGGTGTGCTGGTGAGAGTATTGATCACGTGACTGCAAGCATGAGATTTGTAGACAAGGACATACCAACTAGACATGTGAGGTTTTTCTCAATTCACTTGTATTGAAAGAAGCCAGGCATGTCTAGTCAGACTATGACTGGAGAAATGCAAATCACATACTTGCACTCACTTGACTGTTGTCACCAGCAATGCCGAGGAATCATGTCCCTGTGAGCGCCACACACACTGTCAGGATGTAGAAGACTCCAGTCATATAGTGACTGCAGGCTTTTAGCAGAAGAGCCGAGAGCCCCTTTAGTTTACATAATAATATGCTACCTCTGTGCTCCTCAAATTTTGAGGTGAGGGTCATTTTTTGTTTTCTTCCCACACATTTGGAGTTTATTTTTCTTACACATTTAATAAAGCTCTTTACAAAAACAAACTGTGACATTGGGTGTTATAATTATGGGAGGGGAATGTGGTACAGTGTATGTAATCATCTATGGCAAGTGTTAGGTGTATTGGGCACGCAGGGGTATATATAAAAGCTTCCATCTTGAAGCTTTTAGTAGAATTTTAAATCCATGTGAAAAATCCCCATGCCTTCTGTATGCTGCATTCTTCTAGAGACCCACCAAGAGTTGCTAAATCTCATAGTTTGGTGTCTGTCTGGGTGTAAACATTTTGGTATTTTTCTAGAGCCTTTCAACAAACTATGTTTTAGCCCCCCCCCCAAAAAAATGCAGGGAAACTTGCTGCAAAAAAGTGGTGTGAAAATGTCTGCCATGCATTGTGTGTAATGGTAGGGGTAAATGTCCTACATACAATACAGAAACCTAAATAACTAAAGAATAAATGAACCAACAATACACATTAGTTATCATATAAAATCAAAATAACAATATTCTTTTATTATGTTAACAATGATGAAATACGACGGAATGAAATCCTGTCTACGTCCCTACTATGATTTATTCTGAAATGCTTGGCTCTTCCTTACCTGGCTCAGGTTGATATACAGGTCTCTACCCATATACTGATAGAGACTTGTCAATCAAGCCAAACCGAGAGAAGCCAAAAGGAACTGGCCAATGGACACTTATTGCCATGCCCAGGCTCCTTTGATAGTGTCCAACTTATTTTTTCTAATCAGGTTTACCTATAAACACCACAACATTTCAGAATAAGCATATTTTTTATAATTAGGGGGCGCTGGCTGGATTTCACGGCTCAGGCTGCATAAGACGGCAGTATCCCTTTAAAGGGAACCTGTCAGCTGTTTTAACCCTACTAACCTATCCCTATCTGTCCCTGCAGCCACATACTACAATCCTAACCATCCCTCTCTGACCACTCTTGCATTTATAAAAGTGCAATAGAACAGTTTTTAAACTTACAAAATCTCTGATGATGGGGCGTTCCTGACAGGTAGGCAGTGTTTCCAGGGCCGCGCTACCCCCGCCTCACTGCTCTAATGACACCCTGATGGGCGGCATCATTCCTTCAGGACTGATGTCCTGATTTATATCTCTAGGCCCACATTTCCTGGTGTGTGACACGATGCTGGACGCCGCATCACGCCGCGTCACACCCGGGCATGCGCAGTGCGCCGGGTGTAGAACGCCCAGGCTGCCTTCAACATGCGATCTGCGCATGCGTTGAAGGCGGCCTTGTGTCGGCGCAAGGTTGCCAGGCAACAAGCTTTGTACACCCAGTGCATTGCGCATGCCTGGGTATGACACGGCGTGACGTGGCGGCCGGTATCCACATCATACACCAGGAAAAGCGGGGCGGGAGATTTAAATCAGGACATCGGTCCTGAAGGAATGATGCCTCCCATCGGGGTGTCATTAGAGCAGTGAGGCGGGGGGAGCGCGGCCCTGGAGACACCGCCTACCCGTCAGGAGTGCCCCTTCATCAGACATTTTGTAAGTTTAAAAACTGTTCTATTCCACTTTTATAAATGCAAGATTGGTCAGAGAGGGATGGTTGGACAGTAGTATGTGGCTGTAGGGACAGGTAGGGATAGGTTAGAAGGGTTAAAACTGCTGACAGGTTCCCTTTAACATGAATTGATAGACTAATATTTTTTTCCTTATACCGCCTTAAAGCCACAATAGACATGCATTTTAAATGTGTGGACCTTTTTACAGTAGTGTTTTATCAAGTAAGCATTTTCATCTTTTCCTGAAGTCCTTCTAAATCCTAAACATTTATTTATGGCAGTTTTCAAAAGCTGTTGAAATGGCAATAAATAATTGTACAGCTCGGTGACAAGAATCAGAAGACTAGAAATTCACACCAGCATATAGATATTACTTAGTAAAGTTCTTCGCTAGCCTGACTTCCACGGGAAATTCTTCTGTCTCTCATCAAACAATGACCTCAGGTGTATTAGCATTTTACAGTATTATCCAGGGAAAGCGCCAGAAAGAAGAGCAAGTGTCATTTTTTTTGTCTTCTAAAACTAGTTTCAGCACCTGTCAGTGAAGGGCTTGTGTTTTGGCTTGGTACATTAGGTAAGCCTGAGGTGTTAAAGTGCTTTCAGTCGACAGCAGTATTCCCATCATTAAAGAACACTGCTTACCTTGGTAGTTCAGAAAAATCAGTCAGCAACAGAAGAAGTCTCAGCAGCTAATCTCAGTAGCCAAGAATCTAAACTAGCAAACATATAGCACTACTACTGGGCAGAAGATGGATCTCAGTGGATTCAGAAGAGTTGTCCTAATGTATCGCTAATGCAACAGTGGCGCCAATTAGCCAATAGTGGCGCCAGTCCTGTTCCCCTGCTAAGTCTCAAAAAAAGACTTAGAAAAAATTGAAAGATAATATTTTTTTTTGCAGGGGATGGATTTTATTTAACCTTCTTTCTAGGTTTACATAGCTGGGATCCAATCTTATTTTTGTTTAAAATGGACATATGGAAATAAGTAAATAGATAGATACAGGTGTATCTCAATGAATTAGGATATCATCAAAAAGTATTTTTTTTTTTTCAGTAATTCAATCCAAAAAGTGAAACGTATTATAGAGTCATTAAAAACAGTGATCTATTTCAAGTGTTTATTTCTGTAAATGTTGATGATTATGGCTTACACTCAATGAACACCCAAGGGACATTATCTCAGAAAATTAAAGTAGGAAGGATGAAGGGTTAAAGACCCATAGGGTGAATTGATTAACCAACGCGTTTCTGGGCTCCCTGAATAACCCTGAAACAAGCCAATATGATATTGATTTGTCCTGAGGAAGGGGCAGGGAGCCCTGAAACGCATTGACTAATAAATCAATATTATATTCACACTTTGATATCTCGTGGAATACGGCAGCACAGTTTTTAACCCTTCATCATTCCTCCTCTGTATGCACCATGCTGGGGACTGCAGCAGCCTTGATATTCTTTTATAGTGGTTGTGACTCTCACAACCACAGAAGGTGAAGCCTCTGATACCTATTTAGGTCATATTTTATCTCTCAGACCCTTCATCCTCCCTACATTAATTTTCTGAGATAATGACCTAAGGGTTTTCATTGATATGCACCTGTATATGTGTAGAGATGAAAGATAATAGTGGGGAGATTTATAAAGATTACATGCTGTGAATAAATAGATTAGAACAATTTAAAGTAAATACAAATTAAAATTAAACGTGTCTGTTCTTTTAAGTTTAAAACAAGTTATTTTTATTGTAAAAAAATTTCTTTTTACATTTCTCAGCAGAAAAAGGGGACTTTTGTCAACACATTCTTGAAGCAAACGTTTATGCTGCAAAAAGCGAATAAAAGGTAACTCATTGTATTGTCTATATGTTGCATGACAGTTTGCTTATGAAATCTTTGATTCTAGTAGAAAATACTGTATTAGCAATCACATACTTCCCAAGTGCTCAGCTTTTGCAAAATTGTTATCATACACCAGTCCTAGAGTACTGCAATACCAGATCAATGCGTGGAGTGAATAGAGCAACCCCATTTCTGTGTTTAATTATATACTTGGTCTCCAGATATTAAACTAATAAGATCAGATACTACACTTGATTTTAGCCAAAACGTAGCAAAGTAACCTATGTATAAAAATTGAATCGATGCCACTGCACAACATGCTGATAATCTGCCAAGAACAACAGGCCACTGCAGACATCCCTCACTGTACAATAGCATAACCTGACTGTGTAATCCCTTGAAGGAAGCATTTTTTTTTTACTTTAAATGCATTTTTTTGCTTATTTTTTTACATTTTAACCCTTAAAGGTTTGAAAGGGAGAGTGCCTGCTTGTCTGCTTTCCTTCCTTTATATCACCCAATATAAAAAGCATGACACAGAGAATGAGCTAGATATAAGCACAGGCCTGTTATTTTTTACAAAATAAAGCCTGGACAGCGGGTTTCATCCTGGTGGAGCCTCTCTCTGGCCCTGCCGCAGTCAGCTCTTTGAATATTTAATGTCCTGATGAGCGTTTCCACCTGCTGACACAGTCAAAGTGGTACAACAATACACACATGAGTACAAGATCATCAATTGACTCTTCTCACAGTCTGCTAGGTCAGGCTTTTTCTCTTTTTTTTTTAGCCTTTTTTCAACTTTACTTTTTGGATTTTAATTGATCCTTTCACCACTGGATTGAATCACAGGGAGCTGCATATCTATGAAATGGTTAAGGAATTATTAAGGCTAAAAAATAATTCACCTGATAGTGTACAGTTATATGCTTTTTATTTAAACTCTAGTTTAAAGTATGGATATAAGTGAAGGAACCTTTACAAAACTGACCTACTATTTTATAACTGTTGCAGGATTTGAAGGGAGGCACATGATGCTAAATTTTCCCTTTAGTATTCTTTGAATTGTGTGTCGTGCTCCGCACCATCAGGCCCTATACCAGGTTTAACACAGTTTAGCAGTTTTTTCTAGAGCATTCCTTTAAAGGGTGGAGGCACACTATCATGCATCACAAACCAAGCGTTTTTAATGCATGACAGTCATGCAAGTGCTGTCGTGGTGTGTGGTGTGTGTGCATGCGTGTTCATGCGAGTGTGGTGCGAGTTAGTAGCATGGTTTTTGCCATGCTGCTGAAAGTTAGACTAGACAGTAGTGTCAGGTAGATATATAGATGTATGCAGTGATTGGCAATTATAATAGCTAGATCGGCTTTACTGCTGCTGCTGTCAAAGCAGCGGAGCTTGAATTTGCCGGGTTACTGGTAGATTAGCCAATGCAGCTGCATGATGTCCATGATGTTGAAGTTTGCTCGCCTGGATTTCTCAGCAAACTCTGTTATTCAAATCGGATCCGGGAAACAATCCGATTGTTTCTCGGATCCAGCACGCATAGACTCCCATGTTATGGGTGCCGGAGCCGAGAAAAAATAGGATTGTTTCCTGGATCCGTTTTGAATAACAGCATGCTCAGAAATCCAGGCGAGCAAACTTAAGCACCATGGACAGCACTAACATCCAACACAGGCAGACTTAATCACTGAGGACAGCAGCACAAAACGAATCAGGCAAAAACCCAGATCAGGGACAATATTTGCCATCAGGTTCAACACATCAGGTGCTATCTGGTCCTGTCAGGGTGATCCTGCAAAAAACAGGATACACCCTGACAGGCAAACACCGTGGTGTGAAACCAGCCTTATTGGCAGATTAGCCAATGCGGCTGCATTGGCTGATCTGCCGGTAACCCGGGAAATTCAAAAACTGCTGCTGTCAATGCAGCACTAAAGCCATTTGCTGATCTGCCGGCAACCCGGTAAATTCAAACTCCACTGCTTTGACAGCAGCAGTGGTAAAGCAGATATAGCTATTATAACTACCGATCGCTGTACACATCTATATATCTATCTGACATTACTGTCTAGTCTAACTATCAGCAGCATGTCAAAAATCATGCTACTAAATCGCACAGTGTGCTGTATGGGTGCAAGATTTACTCGCACCCATATACTTTCATTGGCCACTCGCACGTCAACATCGCGTTCAATCGCAGCATGCTGCGATTGAACTCGCATTTGACTCACAATGCAATTTCAGTGCGTTGAAAATGCACAAACATGACCAGAAACCTTTAGTAATACTGGTCCGAGTGCATTGCACTTACGCGATTCTCACGCTAGTGTGCCTCCACCCTAAACCCGATGTCCACTCTGTACAATCTGAATTTGTTAGAAGGGTTCACTTAGTATACGTTTGATGATAAATGCATGGGGAAAATTGGCAGTCGCGAGGATGTTGTACATTGCACGTAGGATAATCACAGTACACTGGCTTGATGAAAACCCCCCGACAAGGCAAGAATTTATAAACAAAGTCAATCTCATAGTACTCATGGAATGTAACATTTACACTAAATGGGGTAAGCCAAATCAGTTCTAAAGTGTATGGGGGAGTTGGCTCGATTACCCAGGGTTCGCGTCCTTTTACCTCCTGTGAGACAGAGTGCTCAGACTATAATTCAGAGTGAGTGTGGGGCAGTGTAAACCTGTGTATGGAAATGGATATTCTGGAAAGCATGAATCCTTTTATTGTTGAACTGACACATAGGGTTGTGGGAGGGTGGCCGGAGGGTGGGTTAGTTCTAATGCATTGGGGTTATTTTTTATTTTTTTTGAAACATTGGAAAACTACTATACCTTGTACTACTGTATTTGTCTGGATTATTGCAAATAAAAAGTACTTGATTTAGAAAAGTATACATGAATCATAGTGTATTGCACTGATAGATTGCTCAGGAATCACTCATGATCTAGCCAGTACAATTCTACTACAGCGCCACCAATAGGAGAAACTAAGTATTACATGGTAGCATTCCAAGTTCAGCAATAGTCTGTATAGTGCAAGGTCATGGGTCCTAGAGATATGCACTTTGTAGATGCTTTCAGCTTCTAATTGGTTAAGGTCCAGTCAGAAGAAATCTTCTGTATTAAGTTAGAATTTAAAACTGGATTTTTAGAAAAAAAAAGCAACTTGTCTAAGGTCTCTGGCTATCTGATAATGGAGAAAAATCATAACCTAAACTAGTTGTATCTATTACCTGGTTCATAGCAGTACATCCAGCTACATAAAAGTTATGTTTGAGCCCCATCCAATAGGAAACACTAATAAATGTGCACTTTAAGTCCTAAGCTATCCAGGTATAGAAGTATTTTGATTTCCATTCACATATTACTATACCATTGTTTTTTTCACCCTTATATCACAGTTTTATATTTCGCCATCATGCTTGTATTATTCTTTACAAGACTAACAAATCAGAAACACATTACATAGAGACAATTTACTAATGGTTTATGGCAGATTTCTGCTGACCCTGCAAACACTTAGCTATTGGATATGAATTGCAGGTTTATATGTTATTAAAGGAATGGCAATGCTAATCAATATCATGGTATTGTAAAGACTTTAGTCTTAGTTTTATCAATTAACTCCTAAATAAAGGTATAATGTGTACAGTATATTTACAGCAAGTAAAGTACTTGAATTACTGCATTATTCCACATTCAGACCTGGCTTAACAATTGGTCACTGTGAGCACTGAAAAGCCCCGGGATCCCGCGTGCTGGAAGAAAATACCCCCATGTTTGCCTTATCTGACCCCATCTTTGCTTTCGGATGTTTGGGTTAAACCCCCTTCACATCATGATCTGAAGATCTGTTCTTCCGTTTATCTGTTTTATTGAAAAGCAGGATGAGATCTCTGCAGAAGGAAAAGGGGAAACGTTCTCTAACATTTCCTTAGAGACTGTTCTTCGTTTCCCTTGAGTTTTGATTCTCCTTATGATAAAAAAAAATGTGCAGAATAATGGACATGATTTTAAAAGAGTCTTAGGTCTTATGTAGTAAAATTACTGACAATAATTGGATAAGACATTTGCCAGATTATGAAATGTTGTAAATTATTAGAAGTTCTAAAAACAGTATAAATCTGACTCTAACGATAAAATTTACCCAAAATGGGTTACTGTTAGTGAAGTTTACTTATCGGTTATCTCGGCTACTAATCCTGCTTATTTAAGGATAATCTTGTAATTCAGTGTTGAGACATCAAAATAATCATATCTGGAGTACTGAATGATGAATTTATTTAAAACCTAGGTCTATGGAGTTTCCAGTCATACACATATATACATCCTGGCAGAATGTTCACACCAAACTACTACCACTGATTGTGGGTTGTTTTTAATCTTTTTTATTGTTAACCGCTTGCATATATTGTAGCAATTTTGTATTTTATTTGGTTTTGCTTTTTTTCTTTTCCTTTACTGCTAATAGTACTTCTAAGCATTTTTAATTATTTTCATTTTTTTTCGTAATTGTTAACTTTGTGTTTAAAACATTGGCTGCCAATAATAGAATAACGGATGTCATACTCTATAATAATATAATAAATTCACATCTTTAGTTTCCGCTGTCTACTACTGTATCTAAAGTGGCTACCCTTGTGCTGAGGGCACTGCACCAAAAGAAGTCTGTGTCACAGCGTGCTTACGTAATTGGGCTGCATATATAGCTTTATTCACACCCAGACTAGGCTCTCAGAGGTCAACAACATAAGAATCTATAGCAAACTAAGTGAGCACGTGTTACTACTTGAATATGCTGAAAGCTTAGCCAACTGTTTCACACAGTGGCGTACTATCGCTTTGGAAATCTGTATAAATGCATGGGTAAAATTGTAAGGGAGCTAGAGACTGTTTAAGACTTTTCTTAACGAACCCCTTTATCTTAACCCTTTTTGTGAAGATTCTGACAAAATGGGAAGTGAAGGGTTAAAATATGACATGTTAATTATCTTAATATACACTATTCTTTTATTAATCTTGTGTTATTGAGTAACTTCATATTGCTTCTGAGTTTTTCTTTAGCTTAACTGCTATGCCTAGGCCAGTATTGTCATTAAATGGTCATGTTTGTAGTGAAGTCAAGTTTCATCTAATTCAAAGACATTTCCAATGTCCTTACTCTGCCCTCAACTTTCTTGTAAATGCTTTTACGGGGAACTTGTGAGGTTTTCAGAACGTCTGCCGTGTCACGTCCAGCGCAGCTTTTCCCCACCTGAGATACATACTTCTTTACATTCCACAGCAGTGACACTTCCATATGGACTTATAAAGAAGTATGTGCCCCAAACAGGGGGTTGTCTTGGGAGTCCAAAGAATTGTGATGGCGAGTCCAAATAATTGTGATGTTCAGAGTTTGGAAATAGCTTAGATCTTTCAGTTTTGCTGATGATCCTTATAGTAGTATATCACATGAATTACATTGCTTCATGTGGGTGTTTTATACTCATTTTACCATAATGATGTAAATAATGATAGAGTTTCAACTAGAGGGTTAATGTATATATACTAAGACAAGAAATGCATATATGTCATGAACTGCCTCTAGAAAACCATATATATCTGCAGTGCACCTACAGACCTCTGTACTGCACCTATAGCAAGTACTCGCCTTGTATACCATGCAGAATATAAATGTGGTACTTTGGTCTCCGCTATAGATCTGACCTTATGCAGAATTGCCTCTCCGGTCTCCCTAAATATTAGATTGTCCATATAGAGATACTTTATCATCATTTTCAGCAATACAAACATTTATAACTTTTCCATGTTCCTTATGTACATTGTCTCACATGCTTCTTATAGAGCCTCTATGTTAATATATTCACAAAATTAAATGCATCCTTACTCACTATAAAACTTAACTAATTAATTGTAGATAGCATTTTAATAATTATTCCATATTACACAGATGTGAACAACATATAAAAAATGAATATAGAGATCACATTGAACAAGAAAAGTTGTGCAGAGTGCCTCAGTGCAGGCAGTGCAGGAGGCATTGTCCTCTGCAGGCTTCATTTCAAAGGGTCATGGCCCCCCAATATAACCCCATTTGGCTCTGCCAGGGTGACAGCTGAGGTGAGGTCAAGACTGCAAGGAACATAGGCGAGACACAAACAAAGAACTAAGACTTCTTACCTCTGGAGTCGTGGATGTCACTGCTGCAGGCGCCTCTTATTGTAAGACATGTGCATCTCTCCACACTATAGACAAAGGCTGTGCCCTCTGCTCACATTTTATTTCTATGTGTACGGTATCTCCATGGCAGGACAGAATTATTACATGAGCAGGCATCTGAAATGAGAGATAAATCAGGGCAGCCAAGAAAGCAGGCAGGTTGCAGGCCACGCATTTTGGTCTCTGTGTCAGTCTCTCTCAGCACTTAACACCAATCTGTCCCTTCTCTTTGTCTCTCCCCAGTTGTCTCTCTCTCTCCCTCTCTCTCTTTGCTCACTCATTCCTTTGCATCCACTCTGAGCTTTAAAGCTCCCTAACAATGTAGTGTGGGTGCCACTAGTGAAAATGATGATCACAGTGAATAGAGGACTATTATGAGCTGGATTTAGGCATCTGACTAAACAAGAGGTCACCGTGGTGTTTCCTGCTCACTCAGCACTGCTGTAATGGTATGCTCAGCTGGTCAACTTACCTGCCTCATTTCACTGTACCCCAGGCAACCTCCTCCCAGTGCACATTACACACACAAGTCAGAACTATGCAGATCAATAGCAATTTACAGGCTAATGTACAATGGCTGTTTTAGTGTTAATGAATTTTGCTGCTTTTGTTGCAGCGTTCTTAATGAAGACCTGAAATAAAATTACCATAGCATGCGGACCATTTGTAGCCTTCTTTCTCTTTCCTCACCGTAGCTAAAGCCCTTTATGCGAGGAAGGCACCAGAAGTCTTCTTCTGGATATGAAGCTAATTGAGTCAATAATCCAATGCTTTTGCTACTGACAAGGGAAAGTGGGATTGAATTTTTCAATAGATAGTCTTCCCAAAGACTGATTAATATCTGCAAACCCACAGGAATACAAGGGACTTGTGACCAGTTATGCCTTTAGTGAGTTGTATACCTTATACAGTAGCTCATAGGATGAGATGTTAATTCATGCATATGGGCTGCATACAAGTGATCAGCAATTAAATCAACCATATAATATATACAGTGTGTAGTTTATATATGCAAAGTCAAAGTCTACAGAACATAGATATAGTTGGTGAGTTTATATTGGTTAAATAAACATTTAGTGACAGTTGACGTTTTTGGTGGTGCTTAATATTTTGTTATATACTACAGTGGATACCGTGTATTATTGGGAACATCCATTTACGTTGATTGGTAGAATCAGATTATTAGCATTAGATGAACTTGTTATATGAGGCTTTCTCCCTAAATGCACACTTTATCCATGCAATAGTCATGTTCTAAAGCAAAATAGTGGATATGATAGCCAACAGTGGACATAGATATTAAATTAGTTCCTTTTTCTGCAGAGACATAAGTCACTCTACATTTATTTATTACTAAATTAGATTAGCTCAGTCTAACATTAAATTGTATAATCAATATTAGAACTAAACTTTTAGTAATATCATAAGCACTTAGTCATTTATTCTTTTAAAAAAGCCAAGACGCCAGCGCTGCCTATGGATTAGTCTTTTAATCCAAAGGTTGATATCAAATATAATGTAATGACTGATTGTATATCATTTGATTCCTTGAAAAGAATTCATTTCTGTAATACATAATACAGATAACCTGTAATAGATTATAACTACTACGTAGAACAGTGATTGCTTATTAAAACTGATTAGGAAACTCAGTAAAACTTTAGACTTGAGCCAATCACCCAAAAACTCATCTGGGAAACTATTTGTCTTATCGTCCTGCTATTTGCAGTGACACCTCAGTAGCAAAGGATCTTAATATCCTAAAGCACACATGGTAAAAGCTGTCAAACTCTCAGACTCATATGAAGTGAACTGAGAGATGGCCACATCCTGCAGGAGCTCTCAACTCTCACGTGTCCGTAGTATGTGGAGCACTGCAGCATATTAATACCAAGAATATTCATGAGGTATGACTTGACACAATGACATGGAGAAATCAGCTGTGTAATTTAAGCTGAGTTTACTTTTTTTTTTTAACCAGTAAGACATATTACACATGATGAATTAGGTATGAGTTGGCCCTTTACACCCACCAAACTTTTATTAAGATTAAAATAAAACAATTCTCATCTTTATCTGTTATTGTTGTCCTAATATAAACATTTCAGTTCCCTATAATGAAGATGTCTTTCAGGTATCTTTCAGTAGTAGAGTTAATAATGATTGTGATTGGCAAACAGAAGCACATCAGCTTGGTTTTCTGAAAGATGAGAGAGATTCAAAGAAGATCGATTGGCCATTTACACACTGAACAATTCAGTTTGATAATGCTCTGGTCGGACAGAAATTGGATAGATATCTAGGTGGGTAGAAGCATCTTTAGTCTAAACTGTTGGATTGTAGGGCACCCTGGGCGTCACGTTATCTCACTTCCTTGTTTTCGATGCCAGAATCTAGAGTGTCAAAAAAAATAAATTTTCTCTGAACATTTGCATTAAATTACCAGCAGGAGAATATAAAGTTTATTATAGTTGGAAAAAAGTGCGCATGGTGCTTACAACCTGTCATTATTACATATGCCACACAGTCTCAGAGACATTCACACAGTCATGGCCACGCTACGCATTACATATGCACCCATATTCTGCTGTGGTGGTTTGCCGCTTAGCTAAGCATGTCTGTTTCCTTAATAATGTGCTTGATATCAATTTATGTTCTAAGGTGTGTTTAAGGCACATCTTTCCACTTTGTTATACTCGCTGTTAGTGGTTTTACTATTCCGTTACATGACATGAGACCCGCTTTAGTATGGGGGAACTGTTATTTAATAGCATTTGTTAGAAATAACCTGCTGTGGCCACTAATTAAGTGCGGGATATAATTCCAGACAGTGAAGGCTCTTTACTAATTAAACAAACACTCAGCTTTTTCCGGCTTCTGTACAATACTCCCTGTCATGATAGATGTTGTACACAGCTTGGGTTAACCAGTTCCATGAAGAAGGGACTAAGATACTACAAAATCTTCGACTGTATAGGCCTTCACCAGCATTGAACAGGTTAACCCTAGCCAACGATTACATGTCAAAGTTGTACGATTTCAGCCTGATCCATCTACATCAGTTGCTTGCTCTGCAGATTTCTGCAATGAGTAATTTTATCCTGCACGTACCCAACCAAAGAAGCACATTCATACACCTTAGATGTCAAGCACACAGAGGAGGCATCACCCTGGAAGCTGAGATGCTCACCTAAAGTCAGCAGGCAAGTTTGACTGGACCAGGTAGTGTTTTGCTCAAGCAAGGAGAGAAAACTGCTCTGGTGCAGCCAGTGGAAAAGATAACAGCATAAAGAGAGACATACCCTGTTAGAAGAGTCTGTTGCAGCAGTGGAGTCACCAGAGCTCAAGCTGAAAGCTGAATCAGCTTTTGAGAGTTAGGGATGCATAGAGGAGGGTCATAGAATCACAAGGTAATATTATGCTGCAACCGCCTTCCCCTCTCCCAGAGCCAATCTCTAATGCAGGAAAGGAGAAAGAGAACAGGCCCTGTAATGGTATTAGTCCACACTTTAAGAGAGAGAGAAAATACCAGCTTCCCCCCACCCCCCTCATCGGCTTCTCCACCTCCCTTACACTCAAGCACCTCAACACAGCCCAATTCTTTTTGCATCCTCCCTAGGGATGAAGGGTTGCGATGGATGGGATAGAGAGTCTTAAGGATAAGGATCTCCAGCAAGATGGGAAGTGGCACATAGAGAGGTGCTTGAAATAGAAGCAGCATTCACGGCCTCAAGGCTCCGCACAGGACATTGCTATGGAATGGGTGTCCACAAGCACATGCATTGATGGAGGGTGTGCATATTTACTCATTGCAGTGTTATGTTATTCTTGGCTGGTCATGAAGCTGTGTGAACATTTTGTGGTAGAAGTGGGCCAGTTTTATGAGTAAATTATTGGTTCACCTCACTCAATAAATGCAAGATGTCAAACAGCTGATAAGATGTCTCCCACCTGTAAATTGTGTCAAAATAGCCCAGCTTGCTATCTGGAGAAATAAACCTTGTCCTTTAAATAACCTTCCTATGTATTTCTCCCCCATAGTCATATAGAAGTTGTACTTGCAATTTCAAATCAATTGTTTTAGAGGATTTCCACAATTTGTGAAAAAAATCAGGTTATCAGTTAAGCAGCTCATGATAATAGGGGTGATGGGTACAAGCATATGTGTTTATAAGATGAGGGCAAGATCAATGGCCCAAAAAAATCCTCAATACAGTACTTGTAGACACAGATAAGAAGCTAGTGTCCTCAGCTGCTGCCAGTCTCTCTCTGACCATATTTAGTCAGTAATGGTAAAAATAACCTGCCAGCTGTAGAGTGCTATCACTGAAAGAGCTGTTGATCTACCCCTTCTCTCAATGCATTGACTACTAGACCTACAAGATCCAGCCTTGGCTTTTCCTTGCCTTTTTGATGCTATTTTTAGATGATCCAAATTAAGAGTTATCTCTTGAATTCTCTCCTCCTCCCTAGTTACGTTCCTAACCTTTTGCTCTGCATGGGAAGCAAAGCAGTGTGACCGGACAGATACAAAAACGCCCTGCTTGTAAATAAATAAAGACATATACACTGCTCGGTGTAAAAGTGATCAGGCTAAACAGTGTAAGGCTGCATTCACACATTGCGTATTTTGCTGCGCTTTTTTACGCGCGCTTTTCAAAATACGCAATGTGCCTTTTTGTCTGCCAGCAAAGTGAATGTGAAATTCACTTTGCAGTGCAGACATTGCGCAAAAATACGCAGTGCGTTTTCAGGGAGAAAACGCAGCTGCGTAAAGAATTGATATGTCAATTCTTTACGCAGCTGCTCCTGCGTTTTCTCCCTGTGATGTCACAGAGGGGAGGAAGAACCCTGCTTCCTCCTCCCCTCTGTGACAGCTGTAACCGCCCATTAGATTTCACAGTGTATTAATATACACTGCGAAATCTAAATTAAACAAAAGCAAGTGAATGAAAAATAAAAAAGAATCACATACTTACCTGTCCGACGCCTTTTCACGCTGTCCGGTATCCGGTTCCAAGTGAGATGTCTTCTGCCAGGACCTGTGGTGACGTCAGAGGGGCGTTCCCGGGCACTCGCGGTCATGTGATACATATCACATGACTGCGAGCAGCCAATCAGCGCCGGGAACGCCCCTGTGACGTCACCACAGGTCCTGGCAGAAGACATCTCACTTGGAACCGGATACCGGACAGCGGGAAAAGGCGTTGGAGAGGTGAAGTATTCTGTTTTTTTTTATTTTTCATACATTTGCTTTTGTTTAATTTAGATTTCACAGTGTATATTAATACACTGTGAAATCTAATGGGGCTGTCACAGAGGGGAGGAGAAAGCAGGATTATTCCTCCCCTCTGTGACATCACTGCGCTTTCTGGAGTAAAGAAAGCGCAGTGTGTGAAAGCCCCTGCGTATTATGTTGCGCTTTTTTGCGCGGCCGAAAAACGTGGCAAAAAGCGTGCGCAAAAAAGCGCAGCAAAATACGCAAATGTGTGAACGCAGCCTAAGATTAACATTATGTGCCGACACAACTTTTTAGCTGCAGCAAAAACATTGCTTAACTGCACCCTGTGCCAGAAGAACACACCAGATACTTAATGCATTTTTGGTGCAGATTTTTGCCTTGTGTTTTTTCACTATTCTCCAAGGCAGGAAGGGCAGATAAACACTGCTCATATGTCAAAAGAATTGGCATGCTCAATTTTTTTTCTCTGGACAAAAAAGCTAATTTGCAAGGAAAAAAATGCATCATTGGCACAGTACTTCAGACTTTTCCTAGATTTTGCTGGAGGAAGGACACACATGCATTTTTGTGACAAAGGTGACAAAAAACGTGTAAACGCACACATAGCATAGGAGAGCAGCAAAAACCCTTTACGTTACAGCATCTAATAAGAGGATTTTTCTAGACAAACCAAAACCTTAATGAAAGACTTAAGGTACCGTCACACACGGCAATATTGCTCGCAAATTTGCTGGTTGCAGTGAAATCATGGACACTTTGTTCCATTTGTACACGGCAACAAAATAGAACAATGTGTCCATGATTTCACTGCCACCAGCAAATTGCCAGTGAAACTACGTTTTTTGTGATCCGTGTCTATCTGTTCTAAAACTGATAGCCACGGATCAATTTTGGCCTCCCATGTATCTCTATGGGCACAGATTAGTCTTATATCAGTTTTATCACTGATCCATTTATGTCAGTTTTTTTCATGTACCCAGATCAGACACTGTTGCGATTTTGGGCTGCCTTGAAAAAAGGGGACACAATTGGACAGGCAGGGATCCATAGCTGTCAGTGTCAAATAGCATGAGGGGTCTATGAAGACGGATCTGTGAAAAAAATGGATCCATAAAGAATCTGTGATGCCCCTGACGGTCTAGTCGCCACAGAGGTACTGCACCTCAGCCAGAGGTGTGGTACCCCCACCCCAGGTAAAGAGGGGACACTACCCGGTACCCACACACCTGCATCCAACACTAGCCACTCCAGGTCAGGAGGATGGAGGAATTGGGTAACACCCTCATCCCTTGCTGGAGATGGGGCTTAGAGAGGGAGATGGGTGGAACTGTAGGAAGGAGGAGCATAGGAAGTAGGAGACGAGATAGAAAGGAAAACAACAGGAAATAGTCAGTCCTGAGGAGGAGTTCAGAGTGAAAGGTTGAGCAGCTCGAGTCAGGGAGCTGGGAAGGAGTGAGACCAGGGGACTGGAGCTGGAGGAGCTTGTCCCCGAAAGAGAGACAGAGGAAGCCAGGCAGGAGCTCCAGATAAGGAAGCGGCCCCAGTGAGTGAGAGATTCACACATGGGGCTTGCATCCATTGCTGGTCGCAGGCAAATGGAGAGACCAGGGTCGCAGGGGGTCACCGGACCCAGACTAGTAGAGGAGACTTGAGGACTCAGCTAGCCAGCCGGAGGCTGCTGCATCTCCAGGAGCAGCAGCCGAATCCACGTCATTCACTGCAAAGGTGGCAGCATAGGGCCAAATGGGACAAAGAGTGCGTTGCCCGGCAGGGTCCGAGGCCACTGGCGCAGGACACTGAACATGAGGTGCAGAGCAGGACGGAGAGAGCCAGCCCAAGAGGGAGACGACCCAGAAAAGGTACACAGAACGGGGTGCTGACTTAGTCTTTACAAAATCTACCTGGGAGTGGCTGGAGCCATGGCTCGTAAGACACAGCACCCAGCTGGACGCTACCTTCTAAGAACCATGAGTAAAAGTGTAGCATTGCACCAGCTGTGTCATTGAATCATTCCGACGTCTACTGCCCCGCACTACATCTTTATGATTATCTACCCATTATTTTTTCACCTGCCCCGGGGTACCACTCCACCTACCGGGAGCGACAACACCCGACTGGATTGTCATCTGCCCTGGAGGTCTGGATTGCAGCATCGGCTATCCCTGGCCGAGTACCGGAGGTGGCGTCACAATTATCCCCAAAACCAAAATCCCTGAACTTTTATTGACAACGCCAGGGTCACGGAGCAGGGTCTCGACCCCCCATGGCTCCCCAGCAGTACTGTAGCCAAGTTCCGAGTATCCCGTGGCCCTGGGGGCGTCTCAGATCTGTTTTGCTGTACTGATCATGCTCAGAAGCAAGGTACAGCTCCTCCCAGCCCTATCTCTGGCACTGATGACACATCAGTGAAAAACACTGATCCGTGGACAGCAGTTGGCATCCGTTGGCACAGATTAGTGCCTGTCGATGTGTTCCTTGAAATTCAAGGATCCATACTGATGTGCAAAAAACGCAGTGTGAAGGGGGCTTTAAAGGGAACCTGTCACCATGTTTTTGCAACCTAATCTTAGAGTAGCATAATATAGTTCCCGAGATCCTAATTTAAGCAATGTGTCACTTACAAGACTGCTCAGTGTAGTTTTATAAAATCACTGTTTAATCAGCTGGAGATTATCATTAGAAGACTTACTTGGCTTGCTGCCAGGTAGTCTAGCATATTCACAAACTGCAACATCAAAATGACAACAAAAAGCCCAGTAAGTGACACATCTCTGGAATCAGGGTCTCTATTTTTACATTTTGCTTCTCTAAGATGGGATGGTAATGTGGCGCCCCACTGGTCAGGACGCCACGGAGGGATACTGCACCCACATAAGAGTGTGTAGTATCCCTGTTAGGGCTCGGACCACCTCTCCTAGTTACATGCGAGTCTCTCGTACGAGACTCGAAAGAAGCTGGAGCAGTGACCCTGAACAGCATCTCCCTCTCTGGACGGGGAGTGTGGAGCTGCACAATCAGTTGACAGTCCCGTCCAGACAGGGAGAAGCCGTTCAGGGTCACTGCTCCAGCCTCTTCCGAGTCTCATCCGAGAGACTCGCATGTAACTTACCGGGGAACTAGGATGCTAACTAAGGACTCTCACAACACCCATCTACACACCTTAGAGCAGGGGACTTGGGTGTACCCCGTTGCCAAGGAGACCCAGTCCTGGGGGAGGAGTTAGGGGAGTGACTGGAAGAGCGGGAAGTTAGTCAGAAAGGCTGTGAGGAGCACATTGGAGGATGTCTCACTATGGATTCTCCTGACAGAGGGAGATCCTAGGGGCACCAGGGATTGCGGTGCTCCTGAATTCAGTTCCTGTACGACTACTGGCCAGAGGGATCTGGTCTCGGAACGGAGGACTGGCTCCGAGAGCGGTGCGGGTGTTCACCACCGAACCGAAGGCCTTCAGGGAGTCGAGGCCGACACCCGGCGCACCCAGAAAAAGGCCCATATAGGATCCCGAGGGCTCAGAGAGGAGCCGCTCAGTTAGAGAGAATCTAAGGATCTGGTTTCAGGCTCTGCGCACGGAGGCGCTGAGGAAGAAAGGAGGGAACGCAGTGAGGAACTGAAGAGGAATGGCAGGCACGCCACCAAGGGTCCTAAGTGAGTCATCCCGGTTCCCTGGTGACCACCCAGGCCAGCACCACCCGTAAAGCTTTATCACCTGTTTGCCTGCACTATAAACCTACCAGTAAACCCGTTCAGAGATAAAGAATGTGTCGTGTACTTCATTTGCCTGCGTCTGATGATGCTGCAGTAAAGAGGACAAGTGACTGCTGTGTGGTAAGCTGCCTCCCTGTGTAAAGACTGTACATTAACTTTCACAGCTGCCCCGGGGATCCCGCTCCACCTGCGGGGAGGGCAACCATCTTGCTGAATCACCCGGAGGACTATCATTACCAGAACCATAGGTGGCATCATAAGACACTTTTATTCTTATCTTTATTTTTATTTATCCCCTTTTTCAGTGACCACCAGGGCCACGGGCCCGGGCACAGACCGCCCCTGATATCCCCCATGAAACCAAATGCCAGGGACCGGGTACCCCACAGCCCTGGGGCGGGTCAGTAAAAACCTGGTGATAGGTTCCCTTTAATACATTTCTAAGCTACTTTCATATTACTATGTGGAGGAAAAAAGTAGTTATGTTTTAAAGCAAATTTTCACTAATGGCAAAACTACTCTGAATTTCATAATGGAAGTAGTGCAAATTTGAAACCTACAGTGCTAATCAAGTTGTAAGGTGATACAGGAAGAGACGACACTGTGCCAAGTACCCAATGGTGGTCAAAGGTATAGCATATTCCTTGTCAAATACCAGCTCTTAAAAACAGTTAACATATATTCACATGTTTTTCAACATGGAGGCAACAATACTCTGAATGCGGTGGACCTTGAACAGGAAACAACGGCATCTGCCACTCAATAGTAAAATGCAGCTAACTTAAGGCTCCGTTACACCTATCGATGTCCCAGCGATCTGACCAACGATGTGGATCGCTGGGACATCGTTATCTGATTGCTGGTGAGCTGTCACACAGGCAGACTCACCAACATTCAGCGCCAGCAAGAACGCTGGTAACCAGGGTAAACCTGGTAAAGCAGAGCACTGCGCTTAGTTACCTGCTGTTTACCCTGGCTACCATCTCCCAGCACTTGCTGTGCGGCGCTGGGAGATCGTTCATCATTGGTCTCCCGCTGTCACACGCACTGATGCTGGCCGGCCAGCGGGAGACCAACAATAATTTAATGGTCCAGTTCATTAACCATCGATCAACGAACATCCTTAGTCATTGGTAAATGTCACACACAACGATGTTGTTACAACGTCGCTGCAACATCACCAAACCGGTGACATTGCAACGATATCGTTAACGATATCGTAGTGTGTGACGGGGCCTTTAGGCTTTGACACCACCTGCACCTTGCAACTTTCCAATTTGTCATGGCCTCCATACTGGTCTCATTGAAGCTCAATTGTCTCACATACATTTTGTTACACTCTGTCAAACAGGCCCACTATGCCTATGGTCTTTCAAAGCAGCTAGTACGGGCAACTGACGCACCCCAAGGTTATGTGGACTCGGGTATCTGGGCCCTCAGCTGCGGTTGGGATTTCACTGGTGGCCTGCCCAGACCCATGGCCCTGGTGGTCAGCATAAAAAGGGGGAATTGAAATAGGAATAGTTTGTCATGACGCCACCTGCAGATTCTGGTGATGGGACACCAGCACCGCTTCAGACCTCCGAAGGGCGATGGTACTGCAGCTTTGATGGAACAGCTCCTTGCAGGTGTAGCTGGGCTTCCGTTGCAGGAGTGCACCGATGATGTATATGCAGTCTGTAAAAGTAGATTATCAGCAATGCAGTAATAGAACAAACACACGGAGACTCTGTCACTCTACCCGGGTACTTTGCTGGAACTGTTCTAATGACAATGCAGTTCACAGTGGAAAACAGTCTTTTGCATGAGGTAGCTGGCCGGGTAGTCACAGCGGGCTGCAAGGTCTCTCGGAGTCTCCCATGGTATGCCTTCTCTTCACTATCCCAGGTCCTGCTGCTGATTCCTGTCCTTGCACTACCCTCTTACTACCAGGCCCGTTGGGGTGCTGATGAGTTCCCGTGCTTCCCAGCTCTTAAGAAGGGAACTCAACCTTTAGGTGGGCAATCCTGGTGTATGGAAAGGGTGTCGGGGCTGGAAGACTGACCTGTGATGGCTGGTATTGGCTGCTCAGGGGCTAGCCTCCCTGCACCGTGTCCTTGGAGCCGGCTCCCTGTGGTGGACCTGGGTTCCCCCTGGAGTATAGGCTCTCCGGTATGGGGGTTCCCTCTCTCTCTTCCTGGGCTGCCTTTTCTTCACTCAGGCCCCCTCTCTCGGATACCCATTTCCTCTCTCAGGGCTCCCTTTCCTTCTTTTCCTCAGGGCAAACTAGAACTCCCTGTTTTTCTACCTCCCTCCTCCTCTAACTCTCCCCCCCAGGGACTGAGCTCCAATCATTTGCCTAGGCTTGAGTGTGGGAGTGCCTGGATGGGAGCCTCCTACAAACCTTGTATTCCCACTGTGACAGGGATAACAGCACACTCTTTTATGGGTGCAGTACCCCAACTGTGACGCCTGACCAGTGGGGCGTCACACAACTACCCACTCTCCCACCTCACATGAACTCTGTTCTGATTAGTCTCTCCAACCAAATTATGACCTAGCCTTATTGGCTTCTCTTTAACCCCTTTACCACTGGGCGATTTTCCATTTTCATTTTTCCCTCCCCGAGCCATAACATTTTTATTTTTCTATCAATATAGACTTATGAGGGCTTGTTTTTTACGGGGCGAGTTGTACTTTCCGACACGTAGCATTCTCATTTTTCGGGATCTGAAGCTGTGTGACAGCTTATTGTTTGCAGAAAAGGGGGATTATCCACAGCACCTCGTGGAAAGGGAATCCTCTGGGTTCCTCACATTTGGGCGCACGTCCTGAGCCAGGGAGATCCACTCAGCAATGACAACATTCATATAAAGGAAGAACAGCGCCTCACAAGCTGGTAGCTTAAATCTTCATACCTTTATTCCATCTATCACAGCACAGTGATAGATGGAATAAAGGTATGAAGATTTAAGCTACCAGCTTGTGAGGCGCTGTTCTTCCTTTATATGAAGCTTATTGTTTGCGTCTTGAGCTGACGTTCCTAATGATACCATTTTTGGGTACATACATTGTTTTGATCAGGGTCCCTAACCACCGGGCCGCAGTCCGGGACCGGGCTGTGGGGGTCTGCGTGCCGGTCCGTGCCGCCGCAGACCAGCACTATGCACAGTGAGCTCTGCGGCGGCTCAGAGTGGCAGCTCCCGCAGTGATGTCACAGCCCCCCCACACCTGCAGCATTACGTCCCCTCTCTGGTCTTTTGCTCAGCTTTGTGAATAGAAGTACATGTGAAGCCATCGGCAAATCACAGTGCAGCAGCTGGACCCTGATTGGCTAGTGGCTTTTGCACTGTGATTGGCTCGGCTGCTGCACTGTGATTCGCTGATGACTTCTCATGTACTTCTATTCACAGAGCTGAGGAAAAGGCCAGAGAGGGGACGTAATGCTGCAGGTGCAGCGGCGGACCTGTGACCGAAGTGTGTATGCGTCATCACAGAGATGATGGTGGCTGAAAGAGGAGGCTGGGGGTTAGAAGAGGAGGCTGTGGCTGGATAAGGAGGCTGGGGCTAGAAGAGGAGGCTGTGGCTGGATAAGGAGGCTGGGGGCTAGAAGAGGAGGCTGTGGCTGGATAAGGAGGCTGGGGGCTAGAAGAGGAGGCTGTGGCTCGATAAGGAGGCTGGGGGCTAGAAGAGGAGGCTGTGGCTGGATGAGGAGGCTGGTGGCTGGAAGAGGAGTCTGTGGCTGGATGAGGAGGCTGGGGGCTGGAAGAGGAGGCTGTGGCTGGAAGAGGAGGCTGGGGGCTAGAAGAGGAGGCTGTGGCTGCATGAGGAGGCTTGGGGCTGGAAGAGGAGGCTGTGGCTGGAAGAGGAGGCTGTGGCTGGATCTGGAGGCTGTGGCTGGATAAGGAGGCTGGGGCTGGAAAAGAATGCTGGGGCTGGATAAGGAGGCTGGGGCTGGAAGAGAAGGCTGGGGCTGGAAGAGGAGGTTGTGGCTGGATAAGGAGGTTGGTGGCTAGAAGAGGAGGCTGTGGCTGAATAAGGAGGCTGGGGGCTGGAAGAGGAGGCTGGGGCTGGGTAAGGAGGCTGGGGGCTAGAAGAGGAGGTTTTGGCTGGGTAAGGAGGCTGGGGGCTGGAAGAGGAGGCCATGACTGGATAAGGAGGCTGGGGGATAGAGAGAGAAGGCTGGGGGCTGGATGAGGGGGTGCGGCTGGATGAGGAGGCTGCGGCTGGATGAGGGGGGCTGGAAGTTGAGGCTGTGGCTGGATGAGGAGGCTGTGTCTGGATGAGGAGGCTGGGGGCTGGAGAAGAGGTTGGGGGCTGGAAGAGGAGGCTGGGGGCTGGAAGAGGAGGCTGGGCTGGATGAGGAGGTTGGGGGCTGGATAAGGAGGCTGGGGCTGAAGAGGAGTGGGGGAGGAGCTGGGAGGATGGCTGGAAGTTGAGACTGTGGCTGGATGAGGAGGCTGTGGCTGGAACAGGAGGCTGGAGGCTGGAAGAGGAGGCTGGAGGCTGTAAGAGGCGGCTGGGGCTGGAAGAGGAGGATGAAGGCTGGAAGAGGAGGCTGGGGGCTAGAAGAGGAGGTTGGGGGCAGGAAGAGGAGGCTGGGGGCTGGAAGAGGAGGCTGTGGCTGCATGAGGAGGCTTGGGGCTGGAAGAGGAGGCTGTGGATGGATAAGGAGGCTGGGGACTGGAAGAGGAGGCTGGGGGCTGGAAGAGGAGGCTGTGGCTGTAAGAGGAGGCTGGGGCTGGATAAGGAGGCTGGGGCTGTAAGAGGAGGCTGGGGCTGGATAAGGAAGCTGGGGTCTAGAAGAGGAGACTGTGGCTGAATAAGAAGGCTGAGGGCTAGAAGAGGAGGCTGTGGCTGGATGAGGAGGCTGTGGCTGGATAAGGAGGCTTGGGGGCTGGAAGAGGAGGCTATGGCTGGATAAGGAGGCTGAGGGCTAGAAGAGGAGGCTGCGGCTGGATGAGAGCTGGATGAGGAGGCTGTGGCTGGATGAGGAGGCTGGGGCTGGAAAAGGAGGCTGTGGGCTAGAAGAAGAGGCTGTGGCGGGAAGAGGAGGCTGGGGGCTGGAAGAGGAAACTGGGGGCTGGAAGAGGAGGCGGATGGGGTCTGCAAGAGGATTATGATGGGGGTTGCAAGGGAATTATGATGGGGGATACAGTATTGTGCACTGCAAGAGGATGATGGGGGCTGCAGGGGAATGCTGGGGATACCATATTGAGGGCTGCAAGGGGATGGAAAAATAAGACATCCTCTGAAAATAGGACGTAATGCATCTGTCGGGGAAACGGGGTACTAAACTCCACCCCTTCTCCACAGCCCTGCCCATATGACCAAAGCTCCCCCCCCCCCCACCCCGCTGGGCCACGAAAAAATTGTTTTGCATGAAGCCGGTCCCTGGTGCAAATAAGGTTGGGAACCTCTGGTTTTGATCACCTGTTATTGTATTTCATTGCAATGTTGTAGCGGCCTAAAAAACGTAGTTTTGGCATTTGGACTTTTTATCTGTTACAGTTTACCGAAATGTGTGTATTTTTTTTTATTGTTTACATTTTTATTTTGAATGGGGCAAAAGAGGGGTGATATGAACTTGTGTTTTTTTTTCATATTTTTATTGCTGCAGAGTCCGATCGCTTGTACTATGTAGCGATGAGCTGCAGCTCATCTCTGTAAAGCACAAATGATCACTTCTTTTTGATGCTGGAAGTGAATCCAGATAGCATCCGGGGTCACCACAGGACCCCAGGCTATTCAGGTACCACATCGTGATCCCACAATCGCGTCATGGGATCTCAGATCACAGCGGGGAAAAACACGATTCTTGCATCAGCACTTTGGTTTGCACTGTCAGTGAATGACAACGTGATTCAAAGATTTAATACTGAAGATCGACTCTCTGATCTGAGCGATGGTGTTAGCCACACATCTCAGCTGATGATATCATCTGAGATGTGGGGGGAAAGATGTGAGCTCACCACCGCAGATCATAACAAAGTGAGGGAGCCAACACATGATGTATTGGGTGCGTCATATGTCGTAAAGATCTTAAAGCCTGCCCTGCTGGCTGTATGCTGCTGAAATCTAAGGCTAGTTTCACACTTGTCTTCCTTTTTGATACGGCAGAAAACATGTTCGACTGCATCCGTTTTTTTTTTTTTGTGAAACCGGATGCAAGTGAATGCAACCACAGTGGTATTATGCTGGTCCAATACTCTGATCTAGGACAATACCAGTGCGGTTACATCCGTTTGCATCTGGTTTTTGCAGGATCTGTCAAAGTTTTTCACATAGCACGCCTAGATGGACAGAGCCTCCCGCTGCTTGTTTCTGTGACCACTCATTAAGCTTCATGAATATTCACTGCACTAACCAGCAACAGCCAAATCAGACTCTCACTCTCTGTAAGAGCATCTGTGATTGGCTTTTGCACTTAGACTGCGTTCCTACAATATTGGTGTCTGTGCTTGGTTGCCATACACATTTAGTGTATGGCAACCAACCTGCCCTCATAGTGTGTAAAATAAATAAATAGTGGAAAAAATGCATAGGGCTTCGCTGTATTTTTCATTCTCAGCAGAAATAAAGTGGACAGCTGCGGATTGCCACCCTCAGCTGCCTAGTTTTACCTTTGCTGTCAAACAGATGTGTGGACTTTGCCCTATTTTTAATTGTCAGCCACGGTAAAACTAGACAGCTGAGGGCTGGTATTCTCACCATGGTGGTGGGCCATATTTATTGCCGCCCCCCATGCTATAAAATAGAAGCCCACAGCCGTCCCAGAATTAGATGCATTTATTAGACGTGCCAAATCCTGGTGCTTTACCCGACTCTTCCATTAGCCCAGGTGCCAGTGGTAAACTTGGTTATAAGGGGTTAACGCCAGCTAAATATTGCCAGCTGGCACTAAGTCCCCCTTCACATCACGTTTTTTTCCTGTCCGTGGGGATCCTGTTTTTTGCAGGACCACACAGACAGGAATGGACAGGTCCGGATGTCAACTCCGGATGCCATTTCTGTGTCCGGATCCGTGATTTTGAGGGATCCGAACTCAGCAATAGCTGGGAGGAGCCGAACTGGCAAAGCTCAGGCAAGCGGGGCTGTGTATCTGCATACATTGCAAATGTGAAATTAAATAAAGCAATAATGTTAAAAATAAAAAAAATGCTCACCTCTCTGCCGAGTGTCCCACGATGTGAGGTGTCTACCTCCAATGGCTACAGGACCTTAATCAGCTGGCCGGGAAGAGGGCGGCAACCCGATCAGCTGATGTGTCACATGACAGCATTAGCTGAGCAGTTTAAATTGCCCGCCGATGAGGAACATGACTGATTTATGGCTACCGCTGTGAGTGGTGTGGCATCACAGACTGGGTCACCTGAGTTCAGCTACAGCTCTGAACTCAGGTGACCTTTCCTGTGTCACCCCACTAACCTTTCAGCTGTTAATCATCATCACTTCCCCTTGTGTCCTTTAATACCCACATTTCTCCTTGGTGTTTGATGGTGATAGTGTTATATTCCTATACAGGCTTTGGATGCAAGCAGTTAGCTTATATTCATTTTAAAATACGTTGGAAATAATTCATTCTGTAGATAAGTTGTTTGTATACCTTCCCTGTGTGTGCCCTCTGTGTGTTCTTTATTCTTACAAAAACCAGCAGTCTATAGGGAGCGCTAAATACTACAGGACACTTGAGTATTAGTGTATGAACAGACTCTTTAATGACCCTCCACTGCCCACAGCGCGTTTCAACAGTGCCAATCCGTCTTCATCAGGTGGATTCCACCTGATGAAGACGGATTGGCACCGTTGAGACGCGTTGTGGGCAATGGAGGGTCATTAAAGAGTCTGTTCATACACTAATACTCAAGTGTCCTGTAGTATTTAGCGCTCCCTATAGACTGCTGGTTTTTGTAAATATATCTTTTCCCTTTCGGAGTGTCAGCGACAGGAGGAGTTTATACTATCAGGACAATAGGACCTGCTATTACCAGGCAACAGGTAAACAGATGAAGGACCTTGTATGACGAACATCCTGTCTGGCCCAATCACGTGACGAGCAAGGGAGCTGTGGAGAGGAGCATAAGCCTGGAGGAATGAGAGCGGCACCGCTACCTCCTTGGATCAGAGGCTGATAAACTCACCACCACGAACGCTGTCACCGGGGTTGTGCAAGGTTTGCACAACCTGCAAAGGTGAGTGCAACAGCACTAGAATTTAGGCACCAATTGAGTGGGGAAAGGTGGACACATTGCGCCTCTTATTTTTCTTTACTCTGTGCGTTCTTTAGTACTTAGTGGGGTTGACTAAGTGCTCATACCATCTGTTCCCTAGCTAGGGCCCAAATTAGGGTCAGCCAGGGCAAGGTATCCTGCTTGGTGCAAATTTGGAAAACCTTTCTAGGGTGGTCATGGGAGCCAGAGGCCAGTGGAAGGTTTGGTCAGGGGTCACTGTCTCCCCTGTTATGAACTCAGGAGTAACATTCAGATTCCATAGAAGTCATTGGAACTGTATTGACTACACACCGCAACTAGACGTAGCCGTGGGATGTAACTAACCAGACCTAGACACCTCTGCACAGCCGGAGAACTAACTGCTCCTAAAGATGGATGTAGGAAAAGATATCTTGCCTCAGAGCAGAACTCCAAAAGAATAGCAAGCCCCCACAGATATTAACTGGAAAACCAGAGAAAAACACAGGCAGAGTAAAAGGTTTAGCAAAAGAGGCCAAACTAGCTATATAGGAAAGACAGGATAGAATACTATTGCGGTCAGTATAAAACACTATCAAAACAGCACCAACAGCAGTTATTACAAAAATTACCCTGAGTCACTAAGACTCGGCGCCGTCTATATCTGCAGACCTCTATAAATCAAATCCAGCAGAACTGGAAATAACAGATAATAGTGAATTGTAAAATTCCAAGGAAGAAAACTTCCTATCTGTGAGCAAATAAACAAATATACAGACTAAATTACAAACCCACAGCTCAGAATAAGACAAAACATAAGCAGAACCTTAAGCACAAAATATCAAGAAACCATCCACTTAGCTTGCAAAGAATTCCACAGAGCAGAAGAAACCAGAGAGATGTGAACTCCTCCAGGAACCAAAGACAACTGGCAAGGATTGATCCACTTCAAACCATTATATGCTCCAAGAACCAGATTGCCAATCATCACCATCACCTGTGAAGCCCTCAGTCAGCTGCATCACCAGCAACAACCACCGGAGGGAGCTCCAATGAATTCACAACACTCCCCTTCTATAGACAGTGTTTCTCTTCCCTTTGCTGTCTCTGTACACAAAGTGCCAATGTGGCGCCCCATTGGTCAGTGTGCCACTAAAGGGGTACTACACCCAGATTAGCATGTGTGGTATCCCAGTGACCAGAGGATGGTAATGTTAACCTGAGGCCCTCATCCCCGCATTCATACACTTAAAACTGGGGGACCAATTGGCTGAACCCGTAACCAAAGTAATCAGTCCCGGTGGGAGGAGCTTGGGTATAGTAAGAAGAGCGGGAAGGAGTGCCTGTAAAGGAAGGCAGCCCAGACAGAAGGGGGATCCCTGGCTTGAACAAGCCTGGAGCCGGACCGTCCTGATAACCGGTCCGGTGGGAACACAGTCCAAGACGGAGTACCAGCACCGAGTGCTGTGTAGGAAAGTTTAGCAATGAGCCACCAAACCCAGTGGGTCGGAGGCTTTTCATATAGCCCCGACCTGCTCCGAAACACATGTCCCTACCAGGAGCTCCAAACTGGGTTGAGCCCCTTAGAGAGAGGGGTAACCTCTATATACCCAACAGGCCTGGTAGGAAAAGGGGCTCCAGCAGGGCCGCGCATGGATAGTAAGGAGTGCGCAGTGAGTGAAAAGGACAGAAGTTGTTACTAGAAGGAACATCGTAGAGGGCTCCAGAGAGACTTTGCATCTTTGGTGACTACCCGGCCAGCTACCCGTGACTGTGTAGTTTGTGAACTGCTTGAGAAGTCACCAGTAAATACCCGTTCAGAGCAAAATGGTCTCCTGTGTCTTATTTCTACTAAGTTGGCCACCTGTGTTCCAAACTCAAGGAGAAGACTGCGCCTCTCACGGTGTGAAACCATTTCTTTACCTCACTGCCCTGGTGACTTCTCTCCGCCTGCAGGGAGTGACATCATCCGGCTGCCTACCCATCGTCCCTGGAGGTCTGCTGGCAGCGCTGGTGCCATCACCAGATACTGCAGGTGGCGTCACGTTAAAAAAAACTTTTATGATTCTATTTTTACTAAATCTCTTTTTCTTGACCACCAGGGCCATGGATCCGAGCACCGGCCACCAGTGACAGTCCCGTAAAGCTATGTCCGGGATCTGAGTACCCCAGCCCTGGGATGCATCACTTACCCATACCTAGCATGACACTACATCAGTGTTTGTGTCTGGTATTGTGTGTCTATATAGTGGGTGAAAATAGTATTGAAGATGTCACCAATTTTCTAAGTAAATATATTTTTAAAGGTATTTCTTAGCAGATGTCAGTAACCACCCTTCCAATCCACAAATGCAAATAAATCAAACCATAAATGTTTATAAATTTAGTGATGTTGAATAATAAATGACACTGGAAAAAATATTGAACACATGAGAGGTGCAAAAAGCCATTGAAATGCATGACACTAGCTGAAATCTATCTGTAATTAGAAAGCAAACCTGCCACTTAGTGGATAATATCAGCTTGTTCAATTGATGGCCTATAAAAAGGTGTCTTATTACCAAGGTGCCACACAAGAAACATCTCATGATGGGTAAAACCACGGAGCTACAGCAAGACGTTTGCAAACTTATTGTTGCAAAATATACTGATGACATTGGTTACAGAAAACAATACTGTAGGTAGGTTCTAGTGTGCACAGTTTGGGGCCATAACCTGAATGTGGAGCCATAGCTAGGTGCTCCCAGTAGGATTTTAGACAGAGGAGTGAAATAATTATGAAGATAGTTGTTCAAGAGTCAAGGTCCACCTGGGAAGAGCTACAGAAAGACCTGGAATCAGGAGGTAGAATTGTATCAAAGAAAATGAAAAAGTAATGCACTTAACCTCCATGGCTCACCATGAAAGACTCCATTGTTGAACAAAAAGCATGTTCACGCATGTTTAAAGTGTTCAACAGCATTTACAAGCCTTGGAAATACTGGGAGAATATAAACTGGTAAGATAAAACCAAAATGTAACTCTTTAGATGCCATAATACACACATTTCAAGGCCAAGAGGCACTGTATTTAACCCCCAAAACACCATGCTAACTTTAAAATTTAGAGGTGGGAACATTGCGATGCGGGGCTGTTTTTCTGCATACGGCAAAGGCAAACTTCATATAATTGAAGAAAAGATGAATGGACAAAAGTACCATGATATTCTTGATTAAAATCAAGGATAATGACGATGAAACGAGAGGGGACATTTCAGCAAGACAATGATCCTAAACAAACCGCCAAAGAAACTCTCATTTGTTTCTGTTGTTGAATGTTAAATAGACCAGCCAATCAGTTGACCTGAATACTATAAGAAATTTACGGAACAAAATAAAGTTCAGAGTTCAAAGAAGGAGTGTACAGAACCCTTTGAGTTGTGTTTGTGTGGAAAAATTGACCAAAAATCATATCCGAGCAATGCATGTGACTAGTTCTTCCATTCAGGTGTCTTGAAGCTGTTATCACCAACAAAGACTTTTGTCATTTCCATATCCATGTTCTATGAAATCTTTAAAAATTCTCTATTGATATAAAGTTTCTGATTTTCTGTTTATTGCATTTGTACAGGTTTAAGTGATTTCCTGGGCCATAGAATTCTTGGGAAGCACTATAGTATGCTAAATCCTAAGTGTGTGATATATTTACTGACAGGATATACAGTTGTGGCCAAAAGTATTGACACCCCTGCAATTCTGTCAGATAATACTTAGTTTCTTCCTGAAAATGATTGCAATCACAAATTCTTTGGTATTATTATCTTCATTTAATTTGTCTTCAATGAAAAAACACAAAAAGAATTGTCCTAAAGCCAAATTGGATCTAATTCCACACCAAACATAAATAAGGGGGTGGACAAAAGTATTGACAATGTTAGAAAAATCATGTGATGCTTCTCTAATTTGTGTAATTAACAGCACCTGTAACTTACCTGTGGCACCTAACAGGTGTTGGCAATAACTAAATCACACTTGCAGCCAGTTGACATAAATTAAAGCTGACTCAACCTGTGTCCTTGTGTGTACCACATTGAGCTTGGAGAAAAGAAAGAAGACCAAAGAACTGTCTGAGGACTTGAGAAACCAAATTGTGAGGAAGCATGAGCAATCTCAAGGGTATAAGTCCATCTCCAAAGACCTGAATGTTCCTGTGTCTACCATGCGCAGTGTCATCAAGAAGTTTAAAGCCCATGGCACTGTGGCTAACCTCCCTAGATGTGGACGTAAAAAAAAAATTGAGAGATTTCAACGCAAGATTGTGCGGATGGTGGATAAAGAACCTCGACTAATGTCCAAACATGTTCAAGCTGCCCTGCAGTCCGAGGGTACAACAGTGTCAACCCGTACTATCCGCCAGCGTCTGAATGAAAAGGGACTGTATGGTAGGATATTAGGAAGACCCCACTTCTTACCCCGAGACATAAAAAAGCCAGGCTGGAGTTTGCCAAAACTTACCTGAGAAAGCCTACAATGTTTTGGAAGAATGTTCTCTGGTCAGCTGAGACAAAAGTAGAGCTTTTTGGGCAAAGGCATCAACATAGAGTTTACAGGAGAAAAAAAGAGGCATTCAAAGAAAAGAATACGGTCCCTACAGTCAAACATGGCGGAGGTTCCCTGATGTTTTGGGGTTGCATCATAAATTTTGCAGCATAATGTAGGGCCCAGTGTGAGAAAGCTGGGTCTCCCTCAGAGGTCATGGGTCTTCCAGCAGGACAATGACCCAAAACACACTTCAAAAAGCACTAGAAAATGGTTTGAGAGAAAGCACTGGAGACTTCTAAGGTGGCCAGCAATGAGTCCAGATCTGAATCCCATAGAACACATGTGGAGAGATCTAAAAATGGCAGTTTGGAGAAGGCACCCTTCAAATATCAGGGACCTGGAGCAGTTTGCCAAAGAAGAATAGTCTAAAATTCCAGCAGAGCATTGTAAGAAACTCATTGATGGTTACCGGAAGCAGTTGATCGCAGTTATTTTAGCTAAAGGTTGTGCATCCAAGTATTAGGCTGAGGGTGCCAATACTTTTGTCTGGCCCATTTTTGGAGTTTTGTGTGAAATGATCAATGTTTTGCTTTTTGCTTCATTCTCTTTTGTGTTTTTTCATTTAAGACAAATTAAATAAAGATAATAATACCAAAGAATTTGTGATTGCAATCATTTTCAGGAAGAAACTGAGTATTATCTGACAGAATTGCAGGGGTGTCAATACTTTTGGCCAAAACTGTATATGGGTGCGAGAAAATATCGTACTCCCGCAAGGCAGTTTTTGTATTCCCCGAGGCTGCAGTGAATGGATGCTTTTTCCATCACTGCAACGTGTGGGATGTAGTAGAGTCAAGTTCTTCGTGGGACGTCATATCATGGATTACTTTGGACATGCGGTGTTTTTTGGGGGTTAATATTAGGGGAGAAAGAGGATATGTGTTTTTATTTCAAATAAAGGATTTTTCAGTGTTTTGTGTTTATTTCTTTTGACTTACAGATTAGTGATGTGGGGTCCCAGAGAACCCTTCCTATCACTCACGTAAGGCTTGTTGGCAGCTTTGATATTTCACAGATGTCATTAACCCCTTATATTACCATGATTGCCAATGCACAGGGCAATCGAGAAGAGCGCTAGGATTTTGTGCATCTAAAGAATGCACCAAATTCTGGGACAGCTGCCAGCTGGTGTTTAGCGACTGGGGAACCCAATAATCATGGACATCCGCAGGCTAAGAATACCAACCCCCAGTTGTGTGCCTTATTTTGACTGAGTATCCAATTGTGGAGGACTTCACGCCGTTTTTAAAAATTATTTAAATAATTTGAGAAATTGGTATGGGGTCCCTAATATTTTAATACTCAGCCAATATAAAGTGCTTGGCTGGGGGCTGCTGGCCGCAGCTGTATATATATATATATATATATATATATAAAACCACCCTGGTATATATGGTGTCCATCCTTAACCCACCATAGCTGCGCTCTCCTGGTACATGGTACCCCATCCTGGATCCATCATAGCCCCCATAGCTTACCAAAGGGGGGTTAAGGGGATGGAGCAGAGGTGCAAGAGGCAGGGTCCATCGGTGCACGGATGGTGGGGTCACAGCTGCGGGCCTGCTGCTGTGAGGGTGTCCGGTGCATGGTGGGTGCCTCCATATTCTATGTGCCTGCATTGCATTGCCAAGCTGCAACTGGACACTAGAGGTTGAGGCCTCCAGAAAATGGCCGTGGACGCAACGCACGACCCCCACCACGTACCAGACACCCCTGCAGCATCGGGCTCGCAGCTGTTCCCACACCCTGTGTAAACTTGTGGACCCTGCACCTCCCCTGCATCCATCCTCGGTATATTTTTTTTTTAGATTCTGATGTAAGACGCAAACCCGTTTTCCCCCCCAATTTAGGGAAACAAACAAAAGCGTGTCTTATAATCCAAATAATATGGTATTTTTTTAAGGGCATAAAATTTGAAGTTTGAAAACTGTAATTTTTTACTGAATATTAAACAAATTTCAGATTTTTTTCCCCAAATAAATGCAAAAGAAAGGTCAACCTAAGCTGACCTGTTAAGGTACCGTTCAACGTTTCAACATCGCCGGCAAAATCGCTGGCAACTCAGGGGCGTTGCCATTTTGAAGCGACATCGCTGGAGAGTTGCCCCGTGTAACAGGGTTATATCAACGGCGATGGTTGCTTCAGCAACATCGCTAGGTTTCATGACATTTTGCTCAAGCGATGTGCCTGAATCGTCCTGTCTGACAGCGCAACAGCGATGTTGCAAGCAACTTCCCCCATTGAGTCCAATGTTAAGGATCGCTGCCAGGGTTGAATTTAACCCTTGGAGCGATAGTTGCTTTCAACATTGCCGCTGCGTTGCCGGCGATGTCTCCTCGTCTGACAGGAGCACAGCGATCTTGGCCAGCAGCCAAAAATGTGCGCACTCCCGTCAGTTGCCGGCGATGTTGCCGGAGATGTTTCCCCGTGTTACGGGGCCTTAATTGGGATGTGTAGAAGCATTACAAAATTATTACCCCATAAAATGGCATGTCAAATTTGGGCCTTGTAATGAATGGCTGCGGTAAGAAGAAGTTAAAACACAACTTGTTTTATTTTTTCGTAAATTTTAAGTTAAGGTAAGAAACTTTATAATAGAATCATATTTATCTGATAAGATTTTTCTCCTCTTAGATTACTTTCAGTTCACTGATAAAATCTGTCTTCAGTGAATACAGATTTTCAGCTCACTGAGGCATGAGATGACAGTTGTTGCGCCTGAATCTATGGAGACAGGAGAAGCGAGGAGAAGGAAGGCGCCATGTTGGTAGAGAGGCACACACAGACACTGCTGTTGGGCAATCAGAAGGGACAAGAGAAGGGCAGTATGAAGTGAGAACATGTTAGTAGAAAGGGAAAAAGCTATCTTTATATTGAACCAAATAATGGTAAGGACACCACCTGTTCAGTCCAAGGTACAACTAAAATGTCCCTAAGCTACTGTATACTGTATTGCTTCTTAGACTGTTATTTACAGTAGCGGTTTATTTCTAGGTTCAAGTCTAAAAAATCTGGCCAAAATGCAAAATAAAGCTGGCCACGTGCATCCTACAGTCTTACACAGGGGTTCCCAAATCCTTGCCTCGAGGGCCGCCAACAGTGCATGTTTTCAGGATTCCTTAGTATTTCACAGGGGTTGGAATCATTACCTGTGCATTTGATCACATTAACACCTGTGCAATACTAAGGAAATCCTGAAATCCTGCACTGTTGGCGGCCCTTGAGGCCTTGTTGTTGAGTTGGGGACCTCTGGTGTAACACCTGTATGCCATCATAATTTACAGGTTTGAGGGGAATAGTCCTCTCATTTAAGCGGCCGTCACACGCTACGATATCTTGAAAGATATCGCTCGAACGCGCCAGATTTAACATCGCTTGAACGATGTCTGTGCGTGTGACGGCAGGATACGATGAACGATACCTGATCAAATCGCAAGATCGCGATCTGAGCCCCGGACCTCAGATCTGACGATGTCGACTCATAAGATGAACAGAATCGGCGTGTCTAAACAACCGAGATCATATACACGTGTAGGAACTGCGCGATGCCTAAATCTAGCACGTAGGCGTGCCAGGAGTTTCCCATTGCCTCGCCTCCTCAGTTGTGATTCGTGCACCGTAATGGTTTCGGATTGGCTGCTTCGCCACTAGCTCGCATTGGTGGAGGATGATGCGTTGCGATTGGCTGTCCTCACAGGGCGCCATTTTTGAAGAGCTGTCTTCAGCATCACACATAGGCGTCGGCTGCACAATTTCTCAGGTAGAACTGTGCACCCACAAGTGCGTCAACCTGATAATAGAACCTGCGTGGTACATGACCCTGCTATAGTGTCCACCTTGTCATACACCCAAACAATGTTGCCAGACGCGGCACACACAGCTCGCTGCAGGGTGATTAATTAACGGATCGCCAAAACTACAAGAATTGAGCAACGCATAAGTGATCGTATTCTGCACGCCGCACCAAGGGGGATAGCGTTTTCTACCTTTTCACCAATCAACATTATTTTTGGGGTACAGCACATCGTGTTTACACATGTACATTGCGACCAACATCACAGGACATTCTGGAGATGAGGCTGCCATGTTTCAAAGGACATCTGACCCAATGAGGACGCAGTACTGACCACCAATGGTGTAGTGAGGGGCGCAGCTTGGAGACCATGTAACACGCCTATGTGCTCCAATTAAACATTGGAAAACGCCCACATTTGCCACAACATCGTTTAGGAGGTTTCTGTGTGACTGTTTGCTGAACGATGTCCACAGATGATAAGTGCATCCTCAGACGACCGCTGGATCGCTGCATCGGAAAATCGTCTGAGCGATGTCTGTGGGTGTAGCGTTGTGATGAACGATCTCACACGTCTTTCGGACGATGTGCAAATCTGACATCGTTTACGACATCGTTAGCTAGATCTTAACGTGTGACGGCCGCTTTACAGAGGTAGCAATGAATTGCCTGATCATTAACAACTAGAAATGGGAGGGCCACCTGCTGAAAATGAGGATACCTTTATTATATGTGCGCAAAACCATTTTTAGTGACGTTATCCAAACTGCTAAAAAGAATATAAGAAAACATTTATCACTGTGACATCTGCCATAGAAAAAAAATCACCAATAGTATTATATATTCTTTTTATACTTTAAAGGTGTTGTCCAACACTAAATGATGACATACCTGTAAAATAGGTGAACAATGTGAGATTGGTAGGGGTTGACACCTGACACTCATACGATCACCTGAATTCTGCTCTGGCAGTAGCTGGATATAAAGAATGTAAGAATTTGAAATCAATGGCTGGAAGGGATGAAAAACGCATGCAAATCTGCACCAAGAATTGACATGTTGCCGATTATTTTTGCAACCAAATCCATGAGGAAAAAATAAGCAATGTATGCACAATACTTCAGAATTCTCATTGACTTTGCTGGCATAAGAATAGGCATGCAAATTTGTTAAAAATCTGCATCAAATCTCAATCAGAAAATGCATCAAAAAAACAGTGTGTGCACGTGGCCTAAGGGGCAAAACACTGCAATCTTATATAAGGTTTAGTGGGAGCTGCTGGATACTGCACTTTAGGCTGGTTTCACATCATGATTTTCGGTCATCCAAGTGTATCCATTTCAAAATGGATACACTCGAATCAGAAATCGGATCCCATGTATCCCTATGGGGCTCAGATCGGATCGGATGTGTGCTTTTTGACATCCAATTTTGGCACCAACCAATCCTGTCCGATTTAAGCACGGACACAAAATTGCACCCTGCTGCGATTTTGTGTCCGAGAATTAAATCAGACATCATCGGATTCGAGCCGATCCGAGCCCTGATGACATGGGAGCCTATGGACATCGGATCCGAGTTGACCTCGGATCCGATATCGGCTCCGTGTCCTCCCTGCTCCTGCCTCCCTGCATCTTTCTCCCCTCCACTTCTCTATCCTGTCCCCCGCTATTCTATGCTGTCCCCCGCTATTCTAACCTTTTCCCTGTCTTATTCCCTATCCTTTTCCCTATTCTAATTCCTCTGTTAAAAAAAAAATTTCCCTCCATGAGGATACATTACCTACTGGCGCCTCCAGGCACTGTCACCTGTGCAGAAGGGCCTGTGGTGATGTCAGAGAGCCGGTCAGCTGATGTGTTAGGTGACCTGCTCTGTGACATTATCACTGGTCCTTCAGCCACCAGATGGAGACTATCGCATGAAGCCGTCGGAAGGTAATGTATCCTCAGGAAGGATTTTTTTTAATTTTTTTTACATACTGGAGGGGAGAGGACAGGGGGGGAGAACAGGGAGGAGGATAGAGGAGAGATAGAGAAGAAGCAGGGACAGGTAGGGAGAACAGGATCCACACGGATCTTGCATAGAATCAGATCGGATAGCTATTTGCCATCCGATTGCAGGGATCCGTGTGGATCTGTGCCTGTCCGTGGGATCCTCCTTCAAACTCGGATCCCACGGACAGGCACTAAATCATGATGTGAAACCCGCCTTACCGAATGTCCTCATACAGCCAACTAAATGCTATAATCCTCACCATCTTTGTGCTTCCATGAAGCCCAGCTGTTAGGGTACCTTTACACGCCGCTACAACAGGATGGATACAACCCGCTACTTCACGTACACGAGCACGCCCAAACGGTTACAAACGGAAACCACCTTTACACGCCGCCACAAGGTGCGCTACGCTACGTTACATCTACAGCTAGATACATCGCTGGGTGTCTCTAGTAGCCATCTGTAGCTTACCTTACCTCATTTACACACCGCTACAACAAGCTAATATGGGCGGACCTGGTGCAGCAGGGACAGCACATAGGCGTGCCACAATTGTGGAGTACGAGACGTCCGTACGCTGATAGGACAAAGCAAGAACATCATGATTGGGCAGGCATCGCAGGAGGCTGATTCATACATGACGCTCGAGCAATTGTGTAGTGTGACTGGTCAGCTCCTTAAATATGCCACCCTGTGCAGCGACAACCAATCGCAACGCAGGAGCTTCCTCCAATGATCGCTGGAGGGGGCGCGGTAACCCAGAGCCTGTGTCACGCCCCAGCTACATAGCATAGTGTAGAAACAACCCCTCTGTTCCTTCTTTACACGCCGATACAGCTCGCTACAATCGGCTTTGTAGCCACCTGTTTCAGAGCAGTGCTCGGAAACAGATGTATCTGTTGCCGGCTGCCTCCTACCGTCTTCACACGCCGCTACTACGGGCTATATTGACGACGCAAGCTCAATCGTAGCCTGTAGCGGGTTGTATCCATCCTGTTGTAGCGGCGTGTAAAGGTACCTTTATGGGGAATCACTTCTTTCACTATATATGGTGGACCCAGGGAACTATAGGTCTGTAAGGCGGCCGTCACACGGTGCAATATCTTGAACGATATCGTTTAAGCGATCTGCTTTTTGATCGCTTAAGCGATATCGTTTGTGCATCGTTACGTGCGATCAAGCGATTTTACAATGTAAAGTCGCTTGATCGCTAGATCGCAGATATGAGAGCCGGAGCTCATATCTAGCGATCATCGCTTGTTCAATTTGCTTCATCGTGGTGTGTGACACCACGATGAACGATCTCCCAGCGGCACAGCCTATGCTCGGAGAAGGTATCTATGGTAAACGTCGGGTTACTAAGCGCCGCGCGGCGCCTAGTAACCCGATGTGTACCATAGTTACCAGCGATCTCGCTGCTCAACATTGCTGGTGAGTCTGTCTGTGTGACAGCTCACCAGCGATGTGAGCGATATCGTTAGCGATCGCGCGTGCACGTGATCGCTAACGATATCGCTCACGATATTGTAGCGTGTGACGGCCGCCTAAGCCTGACTTCTAAATTAGGAAAAATCTTTGAACAAATTATTGAACAATATTTATTCAAGTACCTGGATGAAAATGAAATGATTAACCAGAGCCAGCATGGGTTTAGAACTAATAATTCATGTTAGTCTAAGGCTAGGGTCACAGTAGCATTTTTTACAAGCGTTTTTGGAGACCTGCGTTTTCAAAAACACATGTAAAAACGCACCCATAGGCCCCCATGTTAAAAAACGCATGCCCTAATAGCAAAAACGCATGTGTGACTGTACCATGCTTTTTTTGTGCATTTTCTACAAAAACGCTTGCGTTTTCAAAACGCACCAAAAAATTGTACATGCACTTTTTTGGTGCAGATTTAAAAACGCAGCCAAAAATGCAGGGAGCCATCACACACCTTAAAAAACTCATGCTGACATGAAAAAACGCATGAGTTTTGTTAAATCACTAAAAAAAACTCATGTCAACTGTGACCCCAGCCTAAGGCTGGGGCCACAGTAGCATTTTTCACATGCGTTTTTGGAGACCTGCTTTTTCAAAAACGCATGTAAAAAACGCACCCATAGGCCCCATGTTAAAAAACGCATGCCCTAATAGCCAAAAAGCATGTGTGACAGTCCCATGCGTTTTTGGTGCCTTTCCAAAAACGCATGCGTTTTTTAATATGGGGCCTTATGAGAAACGCATGCAAAAACACATGTACAATTAGTGCCATTCAAAAACACATGCGTTTCCCATAGGAGCCCATGTTAAAAAAACGCATGCGTTTTAGAAAACGCATGCGTTTTTTTAACATGGGCTCCTATGGGAAACGCATGCGTTTTTGAATGGCACTAAAAGGTACTAATTGTACATGCGTTTTTGCATGCGTTTTCCATAGGGGCCCATGTCATAAAAACGCATGCGTTTTCTTCAAAAACGCACCAAAAAATAGTACATGCACTACAGGAACAGTGGACAGCAACTAATAGAATGGTGAACGTGGTGAAATTACTTTTTCACCTTTTACTGCGCTTGACTTTGATAATCATTTCAAATCTACAACTAATACTGCAAGTAAATAAGCCTTCCCATGACTATTAGATAAAAAGTAAAAAATTTAGGTTTGTTGTATGAAAGAAACGTAGGAAAAATATGTGTAAAAGCCCAATATTAAAATAACTATTAAAGAGGTTGGAAAGCATTTCAGGGAGTAATATTAGGGCATTCAGTACTGAATTGAATTTTTCCAAAATAACAAATATTAAGCAGCAGTCCTGAAGACTTGATATATCGAAGAGCAGATTTTCTCTGATGAGTTAAAGGAAGGAAATGTGAGGAAAGTTGAAGGTTCCTGATTTATGCCCAATGTGACACTCATCTCCTTTCACTGCATCTCCTTCTTTTAACTCTAATCTGCGGCTCCTCGGTCTGATCACCAACTTATCGTAACCTCAGACAGGGGTCAGATAGGGCCATAGGTCTGTGACCTGAGTTTCTCCTCAGTCTGCTTCAAGGGCACAGATTTTACTCATCTCCATTCTTCAGCTCTCGACCACAATCTTCTTTCATTCTCAGTCCAAGAATTGGCCAAGACCCGATCAAGGACATCCCAACTCTTACACTTAGATATACATGCCATTAATAATCTCAGAACTCATCTAAGAATCTCTCAGCTTCATTGCCCTATCCTCCTCGTCTGTCCCTTGACATCGCTCTAAAACCCTACAATGAACACTGAAAGTGCCCTGAGGTCGATAATCTACACTCCATACAGCGTTAAAACAATGGCACCGACAGCGGCGAACCCATGGCAAACTGCATGCATAACAGGTTTGGCTCCCAGCGTGCTCAGGTCGCCATGGAATCCCTTGGAGAAAATCCAACTCGCCGAAGATTCACATTCCATCACAACGTTTTCGATAATATACAATGCCTGCTCCTTCACCTCTCCAAACACCCTTATACACATCACTACCAACAATCCAAATATTATTTGACACTTTCCACTCCCTCATCAGCTCCTAGACTAAAAGCCACCTACCACCAACCTTAGCTACGATTGGCCAAACTATTTTAAGAACATTGTCCACATACTTAGGACATTTCCTCACAGTCCTCCAGATGTCCATGCATTCTCCTCCGGGCCGCTGCACTTCATCTACCACTTCGGGTCTTGATCCGGTGGCACGGTAGGAAGAAGAGTTTACCCAGCCCTGCATCGTTCTGCGCCTATTACCTGCATGTCGGCCCTTCCCTCACATCGTCGTTACAATCCCATTCACCCAGCTGTTCACATCTCTCCTAAACTAATAATATTCTAATCTTTCGCCTCATCAATCTGCAGTTTTCCACCTCCTCCTTAAACGCGACGCACGAATTCACCCACGTTAGGATGATGATATTGTTTCATTCCCCATATTACATCCAGGAAGCAAATCGAAGACACATCTCACTCACAAGGAGAGAAGCCCCCACCCTTGCACTGGCAAATGGTAGAGTAATTAGTATGTAGATGAAAGCTGACTGTCCACACAGCAGGACCCATCCTTAACTTTGATGTGGTAATTTAGTTGGCTTCCTCAGAACTGGAGTCATGCCAAAAGGTAACACGTCCAATATCCTGTAAGGCCAGTGGCAGAGGGAATCCAGGCAGACAAAACGGAGCCGTGACTATAACCTTAATATCTCATAAGCCGTCCACCCTGTGATGCTATCGAATATAAAAATGAATTCCACACATCTAGACGGAAATAGAGCTGGTATTCACATGAATGTAGGGTGACTGGAAGCCATGTAAACAGGATATTGGCTGGTAGGGTGTTCTCAAGGCAGGCGTGTTTCATATCCAGACGAAGATAAAATCATAACTAAAAATATGAAAGTATTATCTTCCGTCTGCGATGCTCATGGATACGGCTAGGGAACATTATAGAATTCGGGTGTCCATATCTCCCCTCAGAGGGGTGGGAGTTGTGAGACATCCCAGAGGTGTGAGATGGGTGGAGACAGGGGCCAGCCCATAGTGTATAAAAAATCATCTGCTCCATCTCCACCTGGTATTTCTTCTGAATGGGCATTTTTCCACCAAGGCCAGAGATTACCCAAGGAACAGATGAGCACCACGCCGCCCTTGTGGAGCCATCAGCACTAAGGTAACTGCTCACATGTGTGTGTAATTCTGTGTATTCCATTCCTCCTTTTATTGGCATATCTGACTGTAATATTTGTAACATCTGAATAATAACTGTAAATATTAATATCTAGTGTACCATTAGGGTGATTAAATATATAAATTTAATCTTGAGTTGCTCTTTTTATCTTGATCACGATTCCCCACGTCCGTGTGCTCATATAACGCTACCTGGGTTGGTTCCTGACCCAATATAAGCCCGACCACGGACCGGACTTATATTAAAGAGGAGCTGGTGGCAGCATTTGTGCTTGGGGTTATTCAGGGCCTCTGGCAGTGACGGGGTGGAGGAGATTATATGTGCTTCTAGCTGCGGGCTAGAAGACATATACCACACTCACTGAGAGGTGCCTTGATAAACCAGCACAGGCAAGGCAGCTGCAGCCCTTCTTTATCCTCAGGCAGTTCTCTGACTGACCTGGGTTTAACAGGAGGCGCTGTGGAGCTGCCAGGTTCAGGTCACGATTCACCACAAGTGGTGGCAGCGGTGGGATTCCGGGGTGAGGTTGAACTGTCGGATCAGGGCCTTCTTGATGCTCGCATAGTCTTGCGGTCCCCGCAGGGAAGTCCCCCAAAGCTTTCATGGCGTCACCCTCAAGAAACGGGTCAGATACTGGGACCCACTGGTCTGTGTCCAAGTTTACTGCCTGCAGGTCCTGCTCAAAGCCAGCAAAAAGAATCCAGGTCTCCGCCTGCCTCCAGAAGGGTGAAAGTTCTCAGCTGGACCTTCGCGTGGCTTGGGCTCCTGGTTGGCGGGAAACGGCTGCGAGATCCCGAGTCTGAGCCAAGCGAGCATGGTGCTAGGCATCTGCAGCCGTCACGACCGCCTGCAGCTTTTAACGCTCATGCAAGTCGTTCTGCAGCCTACGCTCATGCAAGTCGCTCTTGCAGCTTCACGCTCTGCAAGTCGCTCTGCAGCTTCACGCTCTGCAAGTCGCTCTGCAGCTTCACGCTCACAGCTCGCGCCGTTGCAGGTGCCATGAGGGTCTCATAGGCGCGTCATGATCTCCAGCTACAATCACGCAGGCAGCTTGAAAAAGAGGCATCCAGAAGCCCATCTGGCTGGAGCGACCAGCAGGTGGATGATCTGCCCACTGCGGGCTGAGACAGGGGGTCTTGGCCCATAACTGCAGAGTCTATACACTGGGGATTGGCTCCTTGATAGGACCTGTGCATGGTAATCCTCCTCAGCCTAGATCACAGTGTCCTCCACCACCTCTCTCATCATCAGCCAAGCAATCCCTCTGCAGCGCTTGGCTCCTGGTACCCTGGGCCAGTGTAGCACTTCCTGGTCACTGACACTACAGCTGCAACCTGAGCACCACACAACACCTTATATTTGCACTCTGACTGTCTTCGTGTAGAGTTGAATCCTAGGACCCTGTACAGTTAAATAGCTACTGCCAGCAGTCCTTAGATGTTAGGTATTGGGTCTCACACACTATATCTTGATCCCACCGCTCCACCACCTTTGAGACTGCACTACACGCAAAGTGCCAGTCCTGAGGTGCCGAGCCGCCTCGCGGAGACGGACTGTCTCCACCACCCAAAGGAGGTAACATGTGGATCCAGGAGGTGAGCGGCCTGCCGTCCCTGATGGAAAAAAGGGAGTTTCTGCAATTGTTGGGCCTCATGCCGCCTTGCCAAGCCACACATTGCCCGAGACGCCACTCCATCGTAGGACAAACCCAACCACCCTCAGCGGTTACAACACAGGTCCCCGTGACGATCCACGCAGAAGTTGTTACATGAGCCTCTGCCTCCAGGAACACAACTTCGCCATTAGCCACAGAGAAGTGACCAGACCACGGTAACGCTGCACAGTGTACCTGCCAAGGGGTTAGTGGACCGGTCGCACAGCGGAACAACAGAAATATTGCCATCCCCTACGCCGTCTAAGAGGGGGAGCTGTGATGAATATTGTTTCATTCCCCATATTACATCCAGGAAGCAAATCGAAGACACATCTCACTCACAAGGAGAGAAGCCCCCACCCTTGCACTGGCAAATGGTAGAGTAATTAGTATGTAGATGAAAGCTGACTGTCCACACAGCAGGACCCATCCTTAACTTTGATGTGGTAATTTAGTTGGCTTCCTCAGAACTGGAGTCATGCCAAAAGGTAACACGTCCAATATCCTGTAAGGCCAGTGGCAGAGGGAATCCAGGCAGACAAAACGGAGCCGTGACTATAACCTTAATATCTCATAAGCCGTCCACCCTGTGATGCTATCGAATATAAAAATGAATTCCACACATCTAGACGGAAATAGAGCTGGTATTCACATGAATGTAGGGTGACTGGAAGCCATGTAAACAGGATATTGGCTGGTAGGGTGTTCTCAAGGCAGGCGTGTTTCATATCCAGACGAAGATAAAATCATAACTAAAAATATGAAAGTATTATCTTCCGTCTGCGATGCTCATGGATACGGCTAGGGAACATTATAGAATTCGGGTGTCCATATCTCCCCTCAGAGGGGTGGGAGTTGTGAGACATCCCAGAGGTGTGAGATGGGTGGAGACAGGGGCCAGCCCATAGTGTATAAAAATCATCTGCTCCATCTCCACCTGGTATTTCTTCTGAATGGGCATTTTTCCACCAAGGCCAGAGATTACCCAAGGAACAGATGAGCACCACGCCGCCCTTGTGGAGCCATCAGCACTAAGGTAACTGCTCACATGTGTGTGTAATTCTGTGTATTCCATTCCTCCTTTTATTGGCATATCTGACTGTAATATTTGTAACATCTGAATAATAACTGTAAATATTAATATCTAGTGTACCATTAGGGTGATTAAATATATAAATTTAATCTTGAGTTGCTCTTTTTATCTTGATCACGATTCCCCACGTCCGTGTGCTCATATAACGCTACCTGGGTTGGTTCCTGACCCAATATAAGCCCGACCACGGACCGGACTTATATTAAAGAGGAGCTGGTGGCAGCATTTGTGCTTGGGGTTATTCAGGGCCTCTGGCAGTGACGGGGTGGAGGAGATTATATGTGCTTCTAGCTGCGGGCTAGAAGACATATACCACACTCACTGAGAGGTGCCTTGATAAACCAGCACAGGCAAGGCAGCTGCAGCCCTTCTTTATCCTCAGGCAGTTCTCTGACTGACCTGGGTTTAACAGGAGGCGCTGTGGAGCTGCCAGGTTCAGGTCACGATTCACCACAAGTGGTGGCAGCGGTGGGATTCCGGGGTGAGGTTGAACTGTCGGATCAGGGCCTTCTTGATGCTCGCATAGTCTTGCGGCTCCCCGGCAGGGAAGTCCCCCAAGGCTTTCATGGCGTCACCCCTCAGACGGGGGGTCAGATACTGGGCCCACTGGTCTGTGTCCAGGTTGTACTGCCTGCAGGTCTGCTCAAAGGCCAGCAGAAAAGAATCCAGGTCTCCGCCTGCCTCCAGAAGGGGAAAGTTCTCAGCTCGGACCTTCGGTGGCTTGGGCTCCTGGTTGGCGGGAACGGGCTGCGAGATCCCGAGCTGAGCCAAGCGGAGCTGGTGCTGGCGATCTGCAGCCTCACGCCGCTCTGCAGCTTCACGCTCTGCAAGTCGTTCTGCAGCCTCACGCTCTGCAAGTCGCTCTGCAGCTTCACGCTCTGCAAGTCGCTCTGCAGCTTCACGCTCTGCAAGTCGCTCTGCAGCTTCACGCTCCACAGCCTCGCGCCGTTCTGCAGCTGCCATGAGGGTCTCATAGGCGCTCTGATCTCCAGCTACAAGTCGAGCCAGGGCAGCTTGAAAAAGGGCATCCGAGCCCATCTGGCTGGAGCGACCAGCAGGTGGTGATCTGCCCACTGCGGGGCTGAGGACAGGGGGTCTTGGCCCCACTGCAGAGTCGACCACTGGGGATTGGCTCCTTGAGGACCTGTGCATGGTATCCTCCTCGCCTAGATCAACAGTGTCCTCCACCACCTCTTCCATATCAGCCACAGCAAGTGCCCTCTGCAGCGCTTGGCTCCTGGTACCCTGGGCCAGTGTAGCACTTCCTGGTCACTGACACACAGCTGCAACCTGATGCACCCACACACCTTATATTTGCACTCTGACTGTCTAGTGTTGAGTTGATCTTAGGACCCTGACAGTAAAAGCTACTGCCAGCAGTCCTTAGTGTTAGGGAGTTGGGTCTCACACACTATTATCTTGATCCCACCGCTGCCACCACTTTTGAGACTGCACTACCAGCAAGTGCCAGTCCTGAGGTGCCGAGCCGCCTCGCGGAGACGGCTGTCTCCACCACCAAAGAGAGGGTACTGTGGGATCCAGGGAGGGAGGCGGCCTGCTCCCCGATGGAAAAGGGAGTTTCTGGCAATTGTGTGGGCCCTGCAGCGTCTGCAGCCACACTTGCGCGGACGCCACTCCATCGTGGGGACAAACCACAACCACCTCAGCGGTTACACACGGTCCCCGTGACGAACGGAAGGTTGTTACATGGAGCCTTGCGCTCCAGGAACACAACTTCGCCATTAGCCACAAGAGTGACCAGGACCACGGTAACGCTGACAGGTTACACTGCCAAGGGGAGGTAGTGGACGGGCGCACGGGAAACACAGGAATGTGCCATCCCCTAGCGCCGTCTAAGAGGGGAGGTGTGATGAATATTGTTTCATTCCCCATATTACATCCAGGAAGCAAATCGAAGACACATCTCACTCACAAGGAGAGAAGCCCCCACCCTTGCACTGGCAAATGGTAGAGTAATTAGTATGTAGATGAAAGCTGACTGTCCACACAGCAGGACCCATCCTTAACTTTGATGTGGTAATTTAGTTGGCTTCCTCAGAACTGGAGTCATGCCAAAAGGTAACACGTCCAATATCCTGTAAGGCCAGTGGCAGAGGGAATCCAGGCAGACAAAACGGAGCCGTGACTATAACCTTAATATCTCATAAGCCGTCCACCCTGTGATGCTATCGAATATAAAAATGAATTCCACACATCTAGACGGAAATAGAGCTGGTATTCACATGAATGTAGGGTGACTGGAAGCCATGTAAACAGGATATTGGCTGGTAGGGTGTTCTCAAGGCAGGCGTGTTTCATATCCAGACGAAGATAAAATCATAACTAAAAATATGAAAGTATTATCTTCCGTCTGCGATGCTCATGGATACGGCTAGGGAACATTATAGAATTCGGGTGTCCATATCTCCCCTCAGAGGGGTGGGAGTTGTGAGACATCCCAGAGGTGTGAGATGGGTGGAGACAGGGGCCAGCCCATAGTGTATAAAAATCATCTGCTCCATCTCCACCTGGTATTTCTTCTGAATGGGCATTTTTCCACCAAGGCCAGAGATTACCCAAGGAACAGATGAGCACCACGCCGCCCTTGTGGAGCCATCAGCACTAAGGTAACTGCTCACATGTGTGTGTAATTCTGTGTATTCCATTCCTCCTTTTATTGGCATATCTGACTGTAATATTTGTAACATCTGAATAATAACTGTAAATATTAATATCTAGTGTACCATTAGGGTGATTAAATATATAAATTTAATCTTGAGTTGCTCTTTTTATCTTGATCACGATTCCCCACGTCCGTGTGCTCATATAACGCTACCTGGGTTGGTTCCTGACCCAATATAAGCCCGACCACGGACCGGACTTATATTAAAGAGGAGCTGGTGGCAGCATTTGTGCTTGGGGTTATTCAGGGCCTCTGGCAGTGACGGGGTGGAGGAGATTATATGTGCTTCTAGCTGCGGGCTAGAAGACATATACCACACTCACTGAGAGGTGCCTTGATAAACCAGCACAGGCAAGGCAGCTGCAGCCCTTCTTTATCCTCAGGCAGTTCTCTGACTGACCTGGGTTTAACAGGAGGCGCTGTGGAGCTGCCAGGTTCAGGTCACGATTCACCACACCCATTATTAAAATAAAAAACATCCTCAGCCCAGAACTCGGCTGCTAAGTACCACCCGTCGCTAATCCCCCTTCATTTCTAAACTCCTGGAACACTTGGTCCACTCTCTCTGATCTGCTATCTCTCTGACAATCTTCTTGAACCCTCTACAAATCCGATTTCCGCACCTCACACTCTACTAAACAGTCCACTCACTAAATCTCTAATGATCTACCTAACAGGTAAATGGTAATGGTCACTACTCCCTATTGATCCTCCTGGATCTCTCTGCTGCATTCAATACTGTGTATCACCAGCTTCTTCTCTCTATACTCTGCTCTTTGAGCCTCAAGGACACCGCTCTTCTGGTTCACCTCTCTACCTCTCTGACCACTCCTTTACTGTATCTTCGCCGACTCTCTTCTACCTTCCACTCACGGTTGGGTTCCATGAGGGTTCATCTTAGGTCCCCTATCTCTCTCTTTATACACTGTCCCTATTGACAAACCATCAGTAGATTGGTTTTCAGGAGTCACCTCTATGATGACAACACCCGTAGACATGTCTTCCCTGACATCACTCCTGCATTATTACAAAACCAGTGATTGTCTGTCTGCTCTTTCTAACATTCATGATCCTCTCTCCTACTTAACGAATCTGTCAAAACTGACCTTCTCGTGTTCCCTCCATCTAGATCTTCCAAAACAATATGTGCCATTTCTGTATGTTGGTTCTACCATTACTCCTGCAGCAACACTGCTGTCCTTGGGGTTATATTTGACCACAGATCTCTCCTTTACTCCCCACATCCATTCACTCGCTCGTTTATGTCTACTACACCTCAAAAATACTGTAGAATTCAACCTTTTCTTAGGCGGCTTCACACCACGGTATTATCTGATACGGGCTGTCCAGGTATGAACTGGACATCTCCGGATCTTATTTCGGCCCACAGTATCCCTATGGAGCCTGGATGGCAGTCATTGCCATCCGTTTCCATTGATCTGGGAAAATGCGGGACTTTTATCCTGGACACAAAATCGCAGCTTGCTGTGATTTTTTCTCCAGTGGAAAAAGCGGCACAAATCGGATCCTCTCAGATCTGGCGCCCCGTAACATGGGAGTCTATCGTGCCGGATCTGACATAAAATAGGATGCGGCTCCCGGATGCCAGCTGCTGAAGTTTAACAGCGAGCGCTGCTAAACTTCAGCACCTGGAGCTGTCTCCTGCAGAGATTTCAGGACCGCGGCTAGCTCCCCGTAGCCACGATCTTGAAATTTCAGCAGCTGCGATCTGTTGATTCCGGCAGAAAACAGGACCGCCCTCCGGTTCTGTTTGTCCAGGCAGTCAGGTTCTGTCCGGTGTTTCCTGCAAAACACCGAACAGAACCTGAAACACCACAACTGTGGTGTGAAGCTAGCCTTACTGTTGACTCTGCAAAAACTCTAATTCTCGCCCTTATTCATTCTCATCTGGATTACTGCATTTCTCTTCTAATTGGTCTCCCTCTTATTACCCCTTAAGGACCAAGCCTCATTTTTGCAATTCTGACCAGTGTCATTTTATGAGGTTATAACTCTGAAACGTTTCAACATATCCCAGTGATTCCAAGACTGAGTTTTCATGACATATTGGACTTCTTATAAAGAAGAATTCAATTAATTCCAAATATCCAAAGCTTTAAGCGAGTATTAAAAACACATCTCTTTAGATTAGCCTACCACCTCACCTCATCTATGTAATTATTCCCATTCTGTCCTTTTCCCAATCTGGCCTCTTGTTTCATCTTTCTACACCTCCATGCATTTTATAACTCTTTATCTATACTTGTACAGATCCCGGCTGGAGAATGCAGAGTTACGTGAATCCCCTATTTATTGATTTTTGATGGCTAGACCATATACGAGAGCATTTGCTACTATTACCTTTTGTGACTCCCCTATTTCCTCATAGATTGTAAACTTGCGAGCAGGGACCTCCTAAGGTGCTCAGTGATGTATTTATTATTTTTTTTTCTCATATGGTCTGTATTGTATTGTTTGTATTTTCTCATACTGTACTGTATTTTATCTTATTATTGTATTGTATTTTAATATATATTATTGTATTGTATTGTATACCCTGTGAACTGTAAAGTGCTGCGGAATATTTTGGCGCTTTATAAATAAAAAATTATTATGGTGTGTTGTCTTTTTATGCAACTTGTTTTATTGTCTCTTGCAATAATCTCTTCTCTACTTATGTGTCCTGTATAGAATTACAGGGGTGAATTCAGGAATTAAATAATGGTAGAGGAAAGCAAAAATTTAGTTGCATACATTGCTTTGATCTTGGATCACATCTTTTGTCACTAACACAAGGGAAAAGTGGAACATAGAAACACCTAGTTCTTGGCTGGCGGCATTTGGTGCTGTTCACACTACAGATTCTGACATTGCTCACTATGGTTTCTCTGCTTCTGAGTTCCACAGGCAGACTCAGTCATCGACCAGCTGTGTTCTCATTAGTGAACGGGCTAGCAGGAGTTAATCTCTGTATGACTCCTGATTACCTCTATGATCACATGTCCTGGAAAACCTATCAAAGTTGCTCCCAGCCTTTTTAAGATAGTGGAATCTGTCTTCTCATGCTGACTATAGCTTCTGCAATACCATGCGCTGTGGTGATCCAGTTGCTGGTGATCTATTGAAGTGCTGTTTGCTGTGCTGTGAAAATCCTCTTGCCTGGTTTTCCTCCCTGCCCTTTATTTCCTCCTGTGCACTTATTGTCTTAAAGCTCTGTGTGTGTTACTGTGAGTATTTTTAGTTTCCCTGTTCATCTATTTGTCTGGGGGTTTTCCATTCTGTCCTGCTCCCTCCCCCTCCTGGGTGGGGGAGGAGAAGTATTAGACTAGGGCTGACCAGGAGCAGGGCAGGGGTGGCAGCTAAGAAAGCCATCCTCACCATCAGAGGTAACTCTGGGATAAGGGACAGCTAGGGCCTCCGAGCCTGAGGGTCAGTCTAGGAGACCCTGTCCCCCTGTTATTCTTTACTACCCCATGATAACTAGCAACTTGGTCAGGGTAGATGTAAATTCCACTTTCAGCTAGGGACATTTGTAAACCACTACTTTATTTGCATTGATACAGTCAATAATGCAACCATATTGTCACAATATAGTAGATCCATACTAGGTCTACCTAAGCATTTTGAAAAGTGTTATCATGCTGCAGACTATACAGCAGTCCATTTTGGGTCAAATGTAGACCATTTTGGGTCTACATTTGACATATAACCTGGAAATTTTCCCAGTGTAAATGTTTATGGACATTTTAGATTATAAGTAAAGTGATGTTCCAAAAGAGCGCTTGCTATTGCCTGGCATATGTTAATATACCTTTGCCTCCATCTTTGTGTTGGTCATCTTAGTACAACTGACAAAAATTTCAAAGCCATATGCTACACAATTTACATTCTTTTTTAAAGGGCAGCCAATAGCAGATTCCTATGAGTTTACTGGCATGCGGCTGAATATGTTTGGGGAACATGCAAAATTCTTGCTGTGCAACTTAATTGTCACAAGGGGCAAAATGGTCTTTGAAAACAAAGGGCAAATTTCCTAATATTTTCAAAGTGAATTCAAAGCAGAAATGTCACTTTACATTCACATTGCAGTCATTGAAGGTGCAGTATTTGCACATCTCAGTGGCCCAGTTACAATGACTTAAGGGAAAATGGAGGTGTTTTAGTGATTACCATTACTTAGATCAAGAAAAGTTACCTCTCTTCTGCTTAATTGTATCTATTCAGTGGTTTCTATGGACTATAGTGTAGTAAGACGAGTGAAGTAATATTTTCTTTCAATGATTCCCGGGCAGCTATTCCAGCTTCTCTCCTGAGTCTCATATCTCTTTTGACAAATCAAATGGAATAACCCAAATGTGATTGTCTGGTCCCAGAGATGCACTCGGTTTCTTCTGGTGCCTAGGATCATCCCTAAAGGAGATGAGTTAGGTAAAATGAAGAATTTATTCTGTGTTTGATATTTAGAACTGTTCACTCAAGTAGTTTCACTGCTTTTACTGGGGGCACTACAGATGTCAGGGTGCTCACAACTCTTCTGAAAGGCTTTGGGATAAGTGATCCATCCAAGAAAAGCTGAAATGCAAAACTGGATACATCAGAAAGTTACAGTGAAAAGAATTGTATTCAGTCTATGGGAAAGATTTCCTTCACTTCTAATTGTACAAGCAAAATTTTGATATTTTGGTGTAGTGTTCTGCAAAGCCATCTACAGGGAAATTCTGCCGGGAATGTCAAGAGAACTTCCCATGGAGATTACATGTGTCATTTGTTGAAAAGACTGTTGGCCTTCTTGGAAATACTGTATGGTAGTATTTACACATCCTATCGGATTATGATTAAGCAAATTGAGAAGAAGCTAAGCTCATGTGTCCTAATAAGACATATGAACAACTTGGGTAGGATCTTTCACTCTGAAGCCCTGGAGTTGAGTCCTGTTATAAAGCGCATCTTCAGCACTTATAATAATTTTATTTACATATAGGTTCATCGCTAGGATTACCCTGTATTTAGTTCCAACAATCTTCCCATCAACTCTAAACAGCTTCCCTGTCCCTGCTGAAAAATGCATCCCTACAGCATGAAGCTGCCACCATGATTGTCTGTGATTATGGTGTTTTTGGTTATGCAGTCTTAGGCTGGTTTCACACTGGTGTTTTTCACCATCAGTGTGAATCTGTCACATACTGGCTGCACCCACATCAGTTCTCGGCTCCATTGACTTTCAATGGGGCCAGACATACTTGTGGGTGCATACAGTTTTGTATGTTTTGCCCTTGCATTTTGTTGGGATTTGGTCTCCATGGAAAAAACCTTGAACACCTTCATCCATGGATCTTAGGAAAAATTAGAGTTGGGTTCTATTAGTCATGGATTACTCCGGACTTCGGATCCCAGTGGATCCGGATATCCGGACCGTGCTCAATGTTTTGCACATGCACAGAACACATTTCTAAATGACACGTCTGCTAGGGGGAGTGTCATTTAGCAACCACCGGATTCATGACAAATCTGTAAACGGATGCTCCTGTATGAGGTGCGGGTGCATCCAGTATATTATTGCAGGGGAATCTGGGGGCATCCAGGCTTTTCCTGCATACCCCCAGATTCAAGAATACACTAGTTGGAAAACAGCTTAGTTTTTTGCCACACATAGCGTTTTGCATTTAGTCCAAAAAGTCCAAAAAGTTCTACTTTATTTTTTTTTTTATTCAGATAGTTTTTATTAAGTTTAAAAGACATACAAAACCAAACATTATACATGAAGCATATGTGCATTTGTGTACAGGAAAATAAAGCAATAATGACGGAACATGTATAATAAAACCACCTTACCTGCCCGCCTCACCCTCCCCCCCCAGGTCTGATAGATGAGAACAAATAAATACACTTACAAAAGGTTTACACAAGTAACTAAGTCGTCACGAGCCATCCCAAAGCTGAACACACACTAGGTTCTATAACTCAACTCAACCGTCGGTAGATCGTTCTACTTTATTTTAATCTGATCAGAGCATGTTCTCCCACATGCTTGATGTGTCCACTATATGATATTTAAAATAAAAATCTCTGTTTAGATGAAACCAATATAAACATTTTGGGCTAAATTCTAAACTAATACTGCACATCACTTTCAAAACACTATTTCCACTGTCAAACATGGGGTGTCAGCATCCTGCTGTAGGGTGGCTTTTTTTCAGCAGGACAGGGAAGCTGTTCAGAGTTAGGCTGGGGTCACATTTGGATGGCACAATTCCGTTAACCGACGTCCATCACTTTGCAATGATGAAAACATTGTGGCACCAAAAACCAGATTCGGTACCGCAAGGTACATTCATGCACCTTGCGGTACCGGATCCGGTTGCCATAGGCGGCCATTATAAAAAAAAACGGATCCGGTTTTTCAACTGCTCCGAAAAATGCAGCCTGCATGATTTTTACCGCAGGCTTCAAAACTGGATGCGGTAACCGGATTGCATTAAGTGCAATCCGGTTTTTCTATTGCAACCTATGGCTGTGGATCCGGATCTAGTTTTGACCATTTTTAATGGTCAAATCTGGATCTGGATTTGAAAAAACAACCGCATGTGTGACCCTAGCCTTACATAACATATTAACATAGTATTTAAGGTTGAAGGAAGACCTTAAGTCCATCTAATTCAAACCATAGCCTAACATGTTGATCCAGAGGAAGGCAAAAAAAAACCCATGTGGCAACACTATGCTCCACATTGGGGAAAAAAATTCCTTCCTGACTCCACATACGGCAATCAGACTAGTTCCCTGGATCAACGCCCTATCAAAGAATCTAGTATATATAACCGGTAATATTATATTTTTCAAGAAAGGCATCCAGGCCACTCTTAAATTTTAGTAGTGAGTCACTCATTAAAACATCATGTGGCAAAGAGTTCCATAGTCTGGGTGCTCTTAGGGCCGCTTTACACACACCAACTTCTGTGGTGACCAACTTCTGAACAGATCTCTAGTGGCAGTGAAATCATGGACACATTGTTCCATTTGTACACGGAACAATGTGTCCATGATTTCACTGCAACCAGAGATCTGTACAGAAGTTGGTGTGTGTAAAGAGGCCCTTATGGTACCTTTACACGCCGCTAGAACATGGTGGAAACAACCGGGTAGATGAGAAAAATGTATCTTGCACCGCCAAATCAACCCGAGGTAGCGGCGTGTAAAGACGGTTGTTTCCACCCGTCACTTGCGGCACCTGTTTCAGAGCAGTGCTCTAAAACAGGTTGATTTCAAGCCGATGGTAGCGGCCTGTATCGGCGTGTAAATAAGGAACAAGAGGGTTGTTTCGACACCTTGCTATCTACCTGGGGCGTGACACAGGCTCTGGGAAACCACCCCTCTTCAGCGATCATTGGAGGAAGCTCCTGCGTTACGATTGGTAGTCGCTGCATAGGGCGGCATATTTAATGAGCTGACCAGTCACACTACACAATTGCTCGAGCGTCATGTATTAGTCAGCCTCCTGCGCTGGCTGGCCAATCATGATGCTATTGCGTTGTACCTATCAGCGTACGAAATTCTCGTAATCCACAATTCTGGCACGCCTATGTGTTGTTCCTGCTGACCAGGTCCTCCCATATTACCCTCTGTAGTGGCGTGTAAATGAGGTAAGGTGCTCTGCAGAAGGTAACTTTAGGCACCCGGCGGTGCATCCAGAGATAGATTCAACCTTCTGTAAAGCACCTTATAGCGGCGTGTAAAGACGGTGCGGGTACCGTTTGTAACCGTTCGTGCGTGCTCGTGCACGTGAAGCACCCGGTTGTTTCTACCATGTTGTAGTGGCGTGTAAAGGTACCATTAGAGTAAAGAATCCACGTCGGTAATTATGATTATACCTTCTTTCCTCCAGATGTAGAGGATGCCCCCTTGTACCCATCTCAGGCCTAAGAGTAAAAAGATCATTAAAAAGGTCTCTGTACTGTCCCCTCATATATTTATACATTATTATAAGATCACCCCATAGCCTTCATTTTTCCAAACTAAATAAGTTTAATAACCTGTCTTGGTGTTGCATATTCCTCAGTCCTGTAATAAACTTGGTTGCTCTTCTCTGCACCCTCTCTAGTTCAGCTATGTGTTTCTTATACACCGGAGACCAGAATTGTACACAGTATTCTAAGTGTGGTCGCACTAGTGACCTGAATAGAGGTAAAATCATGAGCATTATGCCTCTTTTAATGCATCCCATTATTTTATTTGCCTTTGAAGCAACTGCCTGACACTGGGTACTAAATGTGAGTTTATCATCTACCCATACACCCAGGTCTTTTTCAGTGGTAGTTTTGCCCAGTGTTTTTATTAAGAACATAATTATAGATTTTAGTTGCTCTGCCCAAGTGCATGAACTTACATTTATCCCAATTAAAGCTCATTTACCATTTATATGCCCAAGCTTCTAGTTTACATAAATCCTCCTGTAGTATAAAATTGTCCTCCTCTGTATTGATTACCCTGCAGAGTTTAGTGTCATCTGCAAATATTGAGATTCTACTCTGTATGCCTCCTACAAGGTCATTAATAAATATGTAAGAAGCCGGCCCAATACTGACCCCTGTGGTACCCCCCTGTTAACTGTGATGCGAAGATGAATGGAGCTAAATACAGGACCATCCTGGAGGAAAACCAGTAAGATCCTGCAAAAGACTTTAGACTAGGGCAGTGATGGCCAACCTTTCCGAGTCCAAGTGCCCACACTGCAACCCAAAACCTAATTCTTTATAGTGAAGTGCCAACATCATAATTCACTCTAAATTACAACAGTGGCTGTCACAAGCACAGGGGTGAGAGCCAGCAGATGCCACTTCTCTTCCATGTCCACCCTGATGATCAATTCTATTATTTTAAAAGTTTATTTTAAACTTTTTTGCAGTCTTCAGCAGTGGTCATCAAGCTCATGTGTGCGATCAGCCAATCTCACTGCCCTTTTCAGACACAGCAGGTGGATCTGTATGGAAAAAAAATTACAGAATATTAGATAGATAGGAGATGACAAACCGAAAACAGGCAGCACTCCTTGATGTGGTAAAAAGGACGGTTTTTATTCCAACCTCATGTGATGCAACGTTTCAGAGGATGCCCTCCTTTATCAAGCATAGCAACCTCTTAAACATTGCATCACATGAGGTTGGAATAAAAACCGTCCTCTTTACCACATCAAGGAGTGCTGCCTGTTTTTTTTATTTTTTATCTTTGTGGAGACTGAGCACCGTGAATACAGGAAGTATTGCACTCAAAAATCTTTTTTAGAAGGTTGTGCTGATTCTGTTTTACTGTTTTTTTAGATAGGAGATGGATAGATTTTAGCATGGAATATAAGCAGATTCCACACTGAAATCCTGGACTCTGTCTTGTAGTAATGTCCCATTCCTGACCCTTTCCTTGTAATGTCCCATCCTGGCCCCCTTCTTGTAGAAATGTCCACAACCCTGTGCCCTTGTAAGAATGTACCCCATCCTGCCCCCTTGTAACCATGCCCCATCCTGCCCCCATCCTGTAGCCATGCCCTATCCTGCCCCGATCTGGTAGAAATATGCCACATTTGTGTCTCCTTGTAGTCATACCACATTCTTTTCCCATCATGTAGTAATGTGCCATCCTGTCCTCATCCTGTAGTAATGCCCCCTAGTAATGCCCCATCCAGCCCAAACACCTGTAGTAATGCCCCATCCTGCTCCCATCTGGTAAATCAGATGCCCCATCCTTTTCTCCTTGTAGTCATGCTGCTTCTGGTAGTAATTCCCCATCCTACCTCCACCCGTTAATGCCCGCATCCTGTAGTATTGCCCTATCCTGCCCCATCCTGTAGTAATGACTCATCCTGCCACCATCCTGCAGTGATGCCCCATCCTGCCCACATCTTGTAGTATTGTCCCATTCTGCATCCATCTTGTAGTGATGCCCCATTTTGTAGTAATGCCCCCATCCTGTAGTAATGCCCCCATCCTGTCCCCATTCTGTAGTGATGCCCCCATCCTAGTTATCATTCATAGCAGGGGTCTCAAACTCGGCATACTAAGTGGGCATGCACATAAAAAAAATTAAGGTGAGGGCCACATTCTTTTCAAATTCAATACAATACAATTCTCGGCAATGTTCATGGTGACATCAGGGGTCACCTGAGTTCATGGCTCAGCTATGAATTCGATTGACTTCTGACTGTCACTGTCAGTCTGCTTGTCGCTCTGGACAGACGCTTGTCTGTTCAGAGCGATGAAGCAGAACTAATATTGCTCTGCCTGTGGACTATGACGGACTGAGGGTTTTTTTCTAATAAAGATGGAGTCCCTAAATGTGTTTTATTTGTAATAAAAAAAATATTTCTGTTTTTAATGTCTACTAGAAATTCATGGTGGCCATGCCTAATTTGGCATGATGTCATGAATTTCGAACTAAGTACTAGCTGAAAATACAAAGCTGGTATTAACCCCATTATTACTAAGCTTGCCGCCCCCCACTAGGGCCACTGGAAGAGCCAGGTAAAGCGTCTGGAAATGGTGCTACGTGCCTTTTCCAGGGGCGGCTGCGGGCTTCAGTGTGGGGAGCCCAGAACACTTGGGCCTTACCACACTGAGAATCCCATCCCACAGCTGTCTGGTTTAACCTGGCTGACGATCAAAATATGGCTGGAGCCAATGCATTTGTTATTTTATTTAAATAAAAAAATATTGGTCTTCCCTGTATTTTGATTGACAGCCAAGGTAAGGCCTGGCAGCTGAGGGTTGCAATCCATAGCTGTCTGCTTTATCTGCACTGAGAAAAATACAGCGGAGTGCTGTCATTTTTTTAAAATTATTTTTTACACTACTATGTGTGTGAGGGGCCCAACAGCCAATCACAGATGCTCTGACAGACAATGGGCATCTGACTGGCTGTTGTACCAACCTGAAATTGGCCCATATATTCTAATCTAGATGCTAGAATGAATGGGCTGGTTTTAGGTTACTCCAGCAGCCAATTTCAGACACCCACTCTCTGTGATAGTGTCTGTGTGTCACGGTGTAGGGAATAATGATAAGGGAATGCCAGTTACGGGCTTGGTGACCAGGGAAGACTAGTGTGACCCTAGTCTAGGAACCCTGAATGGTCCTGATCCCAAAGGTATCGCTGATGGTGAGAAGGTTCAGGCCTCCAGCCTCTCCCTAAAACTCCTCCAACAGCCCTGCACTATTTCCCCCTCACCTCCCTCCACAGAACTGGGATACAGCACCTCCAAAGGAAAGAACATCAGCCACACAAACACACAGGTCAGCACAGCACGGCTTCCAGGCATAGAGTGAAACTCTATCAGCAGCACCACCTGGTGAAAGGAAAGGCTACTTAAAGGCTATGGGGAGGGCAGTTCTGGTGAGTCACACATTAACCCCTCAACCAGAAGTTGATCCTAATAGTGAATGCAGTTCTGGAGTACAACACAGGAGGCAAAGACACAACCATCAACCATGCAGCTCTTAAAGACAAACACATACACAGCAGCATCCAGCAATGTCAGCGGCAACTAAGCGCGTGACAGTACCTCCTCTTTTAAGAGAGGCCTCCGGTCTCGACTACAGCACATCCGAAATAAGTCCACATCCCCTGAGCGACGAGATATGAAGGACATTACGGGTTGTCAAACCTGGGGGTAGGTCAAGGCGGTACAGCACAGGATTACAAATGGCCGATATCCGAAATGGTCCTATAACCCCAGAACCAGAAGCCCCAGTAACACACCTCCACCTGACATGTTTGGACAACACCCACACATACTCATTAACTCTCAGGTCTGGACCTGCATGTTTATTTCGAAATCTGCAGTCATAGGTAGAGGGCACACATCCAGGACTGTAAACTGCAGCAGTGTCCCCACAGGGCCCAGGGTTCCCTCCCCTGGAGTGCACTGCAGGAACCACTGTTACTCACCGCTCCCTCCGCCTGGAACAACGCCTAGACCTACCATCGATCGAGGCATAGTTTGGACTCCACCCCCTTTTCCAGGCTCTCTCCCAGTCACTTCTGGAAGCGGAGTAGGAGTCGGGGCAACCAGTATGGTAGAAATAGTTGTAACTAGGCAATTACTCACACAGAAAGTCCCCCAAGTTACACCCTTACTGGCCCACCAGTCAATCACTGGGTTGTGTTTCTCCAGCCAGGGAAGGCCCAATACAATGGGAGTGGGCAGGGTCTCCAAGAGGTGACAAGACAGAACCTCCTGGTGGAGAGTTCCTATGCTCAAGTTCACATTACGCACCACTTGGAGAGGACCTTCTGGCTGAGTGGAACTGAGTCGATCGAGGCGATGGGAATGGGTCTCACTAAAGCACTGCTGGTGAGACCATGAGCCCGAGCAAAGCGAGAATCCATCAAATTGACCCCCGCTCCGCTATCGACCAGAACTAGCACAGTCTCTGTCTTACCATCCACCACCTTAGCAGACAGAGTGAACAGAGACTTAAGGAGGAAGGAAAGATAAACTCTCTGATCTTCGCCTTCTGAACGACCTGAATTAGGCTGTTTCTGAGACTGCGTGGTATTGGAGCAAAGTGGACAAACCTTAATAAAATGGTCAGATTATTCTACAGGAAAAACATGCCCCGCCCACTTTGTGAACAGTAGCCACAGGAGGTTTAATACGAGAACTTACTGCCCCCAACTGCATTGGTTCATCGGGTATAGTCTCCTCAGCAGGGATAGGAACAGGAGACGAAGCAGGTCTCGGTCTCTCCCTTAGGCGTCTGTCAACCCGTATGGCTAGGGACATCGCAGCCTCCAATGACTCAGGTGTGGCATACTGAACCAGGGTGTCTTGCAGCCTACCTGACAAACCCAAGCAGAACTGACTCCGGAGGGCTGGGTCGTTCCACTGGGTGTCAGTCGCCCATCTCCTAAACTCTGAGCAGTACTCCTCCACTGCTCGTGTGCTGCTTGAGTTTACGGAGATTAGACACCGCAAAGGTCACCCTATCAGGTTCGCCATACACCTGAACCAGAGCAGCAAAAAACCCATCCACCGACCTCAACGATGGTGAGTCGGCTGGGAGGGAAAAGGCCCAGGTCTGGGGGTACCCTTTAAGTAGGGAGACTATAATCCCCACCCAATGTTCCTTACTTCCCGATGAATGGGGCCGGAGCCTGAAATAAAGCTTACAAGCTTCATGGAAAACAAAGAAATGTGTCTCTTTCCCCAGAAAACCTATCTGGAAGAGAGACCTTGGGTTCTGGCATGGCCTGAGCATGAGCCAATGCCAGGTAACCCATGACTTGCTGCAGCTGTTGTTCTACCCGAGTCTGCAGACTGGTTATCTCTTCAGAGATGGTCTGCATCATGTCGAGAAAATGCATCAGCTGAGGCAGTCTGAGACATAGTGTCTCAAGGAAAAAGGTATGGGCTGCTGATAATGTCACGGTGTAGGGAATAATGATAAGGGAATGTCAGTTACGGGCAGGGTGACAAGGTAAGACTAGTCTGACCCTAGTCTAGGAACCTTGAATGAATCTGATCCCGAAGGTATCTCTGATGGTGAGAAGGTTCGGGCCTCCAGCCTCTCCCTAAAACTCTTGAGCTGGCATATTTATTAACGGGGGTAATATTTCTATTTTTAGTAGTGCTGCTAGTAAACCCCTAAAGAACTCTGTGTGATAGTTCTTCTATGGCTTAGATGGCCTCAAAAGCTTTATAAATTATAAATCTTTTAAATATATTTAATTATATATCAGTTTTAAAGTGTTATCATTTTTAAATACAACAAATAAAAATCTTTTTTTTACCATCAATCTATTGATTTTAGTTATTTGTAGGTGTAAGTCATACATCTGGTAGGCTGATCCCCAAACCCTATTATTATTATAATTATAAAGCATTTGAGGCCATCTCTCCCTAAAACTCCTCCACCAGCCCTGCGCTATTCCCCCCACCTTCCTTCACAGAACTAGGATACAGCAACTCCAAAGGAAAGGACATCAGCCACACAAACACACAGGTCAGCACAGCACGGCTTCCAGGCATAGAGTGAAACTCTATCAGCAGCACCATCTGGTGGAAGGAGAGGCTACTTAAAGGCTAGGGGGAGGGCAGTTCAGGTGAGTCACACATTAACCCCCTCAACCAGCAGTTGAACCTAATAGTGAATACAGTTCAGGAGTACAGCACAGGAGGCAAAGACCCTCACCGCCATCAACCATGCAGCTCTTAAAGACAAACACATACACAGCAGCATACAGCAATGTCAGCGCCAACTAAGCGCGTGACACTGTGATTGGCTGTTGCGCCCTTCACAGATTGACATCATAGAAATGTAAAAATAAATAATGAAAAAAAAATACGTGGCGCTTTGTGGTATTTTTGATTCTCAGCGCAGATAAAGCAGGCAGCTACCTGGCTTTGCCTTGTCTGGCAATCAAAATACAGGGGAGCCCAATATTTTTTTCTTATTTAAATAAATAATTTAAAAAAAAAATGTGTGGACTCCCGCCGTATTTTGATCGCTAACCAGGTAAAACCAGACAGCTGGGGGTTAAGATTCTCAGCGTGGTAAGGCCCAAACGCAGCCGTCCCTGGAAATGGCGCATTCATCGTAGCGCCATTTCCAGGCGCTTTACCCGGCTCTCCCAGCGGCCCTGGTGGGGGGTGGCATGCTGGGTAATAATGGGGTTAATACCAGCTTTGTATTCTCAGCTGGTACTAACACCACTTCAAAATCACCCAGAATTCCCTGTCAAGGGCTCTCAGATGAATAATGAGTACGATTTCTATTTTTAAGTGATCACTTTATTAGTCATTAATTATAATATTCCATAAAAAACATTAAAATAATTTTTACATAGAAGTTCCTGATAACATAATTGATTTATATCTGGGTCCAGGACTGGGACCACTGACATCAATAGTTCTACAATACAAATTACACGGTGACCAGTGATATCAGGTATATAGGGGAATATTTTAACACCTCAGGCAGCGATACACTCAAATATATGTCTTGACACTGTTTTTTACAAATCCAGAGTGCCTGTGCACTGGCCCTATCCTCAATACCAGCCACAATTATGTGTGTACCCTGTGTACTACCAGTGCCTCTTCTAATCAGTATTATACAGTGCACTGCTGCCCCTGTGCCTTCCCAATTTCCCCTCTAGTGTCTCATACCTGATTATGTAGATTGTGATCGCAGTCCTGGCTCCCCCACCGCCTACGGCCGTTTCGTCTCCTTCCTCAGGGCGACGCCTGAGGAGGAGACGAAACGGCGTAGGCGGTGGGGGAGCCAGGACTGCGATCACAATCTACATAATCAGGTATGAGACACTAGAGGGGAAATTGGGAAGGCACAGGGGCAGCAGTGCACTGTATAATACTGATTAGAAGAGGCACTGGTAGTACACAGGGTACACACATAATTGTGGCTGGTATTGAGGATAGGGCCAGTGCACAGGCACTCTGGATTTGTAAAAACAGTGTCAAGACATATATTTGAGTGTATCGCTGCCTGAGGTGTTAAAATATTCCCCTATATACCTGATATCACTGGTCACCGTGTAATTTGTATTGTAGAACTATTGATGTCAGTGGTCCCAGTCCTGGACCCAGATATAAATCAATTATGTTATCAGGAACTTCTATGTAAAAATTATTTTAATGTTTTTTATGGAATATTATAATTAATGACTAATAAAGTGATCACTTAAAAATAGAAATCGTACTCATTATTCATCTGAGAGCCCTTGACAGGGAATTCTGGGTGATTTTGAAGTGGTGTTGTGTAAGGTGAGGCATTTACAGTTGGTGGACTTTTGAGATAATAAAAAAATCAGCTGGTACTAAGCCCGAAATTCATGGTGTTACGCCAAATTAGGCATGGCCACCATGAATTTCCAGTAAACAAAAATACAACACAGAGACAAAATGTATTAGAAATAAAACAAAACTCATTTAGCGACTCCATCTTTATTAGAAAAAAAACCTACCCTCCGACGTAGTCCATGTGCAGAGCAATGTCAGCTCTGCTTCATTGCTCTGAACAGTGTCTGTCCAGGGCGACAAGTAGGCTGAGACTGACAGTGACATTTTGCTTTCTGGCAGCCACCATCATCATCATCACACACACAGTCGCCATCACCATCATCATCCACACACAGCCACCATAACCGTCATCCACACATGGCCACGGTCACCATCATGCACACACGGCCATGGTCACCATCATCTACATACGGCCATGGTCACCATCATCCACACATGGCCACGGTCACCATTATCCACACACAGCTACAGACATCATCCACACACGGCCATGGAAACCATCCACACACAGCCACCCTCACCATCATCCACACACAGCCACCCTTGCCATCATCCACACACAGCCACCCTTGCCATCATCCACACACAGCCACCATCATCCACACAGCACCATCACCCACACACAGCCACCATCATCCATACAGCCACTGTCACCATCACCCACACACAGCCACCATCACCCACACACAGCCACCGTCACCATCATCCACACACAGCCACTGTCACCATCACCCACACACGGCCATGCTCACCATCATCCACACACAGCCATGCTCACCATCATCCACACACAGCCACGGTCACCATCATCCACACACAGCCACCCTCGCCAAACATCCACACACAGCCACATTTGCCATCATCCACACACTGCCACCGTCATCCACACAGCCACCATCACTCATACAGTCATCGTTACCATCACCCACACACAGCCACCATCACCCACACACAGCCACCATCATCCGCGCACAGCCACCTTCACCATCACCCACACACAGCCACTGTCAATATCACCCACACTCAGCAGCCATCACCATCATTCACACTCAGCCACCGTCACAATCACCCACACAACAGCCACCAGCATGCACACACAGCCACCATCACCCACACACAGCCGCTGTCACCATCTCCCACACACAGCCACAGTCACCATCACCCACACACAGCCACCATCACCCACACACAGCCACCGTCACTATCATTCACACTTCACAATCACCCACACACAGCCACCAGCATCTACACACAGTCACCGTCACCATCACCCACACATAGCCACCATCATCATCTCCCACGCACAGCCACTGTCACCATCACACAGCCACAGTCACCATCACCCACGCACAGCCACAGTCACCATCACCCACACACAGCCACTGGCACCATCACATTCACTCACAGCCACCATCATCATCATCCACATCACTATCATCCACAGACAGCCACTGTCACGATCATCCACACACAGCTACCATTATCATCATCCACCATCACTCATTCACACAGTCACTGTCACCATCATTCACACTCAGCCACCGTCACCATCATCCACACACTGCTACTGTCACCATTATCCGCCATCACCATCGTCCACACAGAGCACTGCCACTGTCACCATCATCCATGCACACCACACACACCTACCACACATACACACCCATATACACACATGTTCCCACCTGCTCTGTCCACTGACATGAAGCACCCCCTTTGATTGCTTCTCCCTGGCCTCCTGCATTGCAGATGCAGCCAGGAGAAAGCAATCAAAAGTGGATGCTACTCGTCTGCTGCTCTGCCAGTGGGTGCGTCATGTGACTACGCTCAGCTGAGCACGGTCACATGACGCTGGAGCCGACGCATGACGTCATGCATTCGATGGCGCTGGCCTAGGCGTGTCGGAGCGAGGAGAAATGTCTCCTCCGATTGGACAGCTTTGAATTGCTGGCATGATGGTGCCTGCAGTTCAAAGGGGCAGTGAGAGGTGAGGCCGCGTGCCAGCAGGGAGGGCTCTGCATGCCCTCCCTGGCTTGCGTGCCATATGTTCGCCATCACTGGACTAGGGAGTGGAATTCTCTTCCAGCAGGACAATAACCCTAAACATACTGCCAGAGCTACAGTGGATTGGTTTACATCAGAGATGTTTAACCTTTCTTTTCTTGGGAGTCATATTGAGCTCCCGTCCCGCTCCCTGTTGTGACACCCTGATCCCTCATTACCAGTATGACAGCCAAATATGGAAAGAGAAAAAAAATGGCGGCACTAACCCAACAAAGTTCTTCAATGTGCAGTTTTTATTGCTTGCAGGAATAGGGTTACAGTTGTGCGGGGAGGGAGGAGAGGCGGAGGGGGCCCCCTCCGCCTCTCCTCCCTCCCCGCACAACTGTAACCCTATTCATGCATGGAATAAAAACTGCACATTGAAGAACTTTGATGGGTGAGTGACGTCATTTTTTTCTCTTTCCATATTTATTTTTTTTTTTTTATTTTTTTTTTTTTATAATTCTTTATTTTGAGAATATATGAGTATAAACAGAAAAATCAGAGCAAGCCCTCAAATATCACCAGTTCCATGTAGTGATACAACTATGTCGGGCTCATAAGAACAGTACAGCACCATCATAATATGGAAAATAAGAAATTGAGAAATAGGTCCTTAGCAGTCCAGCAACAATGGCCTTGTGCCAAGGGAGGAGTAGAAAGAAAAGGCAAGGGGGGAAGGTGGAGACGAATCGACTTGGGAGAGTGAGGAAAGTGAGGGAAGGATGGGAGTAGGTGGGATGGGGGGGAATCCAGGGTAGGGCATCCCACCCCAGGCCCGCCACGACAGGCAACCCACTCAAATTGTAAGATGATCCGAGGGCAACCCACCACCAAGCAGGGAGTGATACCGCTCAGTTTGTTGGAGTTCCATCCAGACCAACCAAGTAGAACCAAAATTAGTCTGCGAATCTCGTAGAGAAGATGTCAGATCCTCCATATACATCAGTTCATTGACCCGTCTCATCCAGTGGGAGATGGTGGGAGGGGTGTTTTTCCCCCCAAGACCGGGATACAAGATCTGGCAGCTATTATTAGAAATTTGAACAGAGAATTCCTATATATCTTCACGGGGATCTCACAGTGATGCAAGAGTATCAAAGCCGGTGATAAGGGTAGTTTATTAAACCAGTTGTATCACATTCTCCACTGCAGACCAGAAAGGTCGTATAACTTCACAATCCCAAAAGATATGCATGAATGAGCCTCGCTCCTTCCCGCATCTCCAGCATTCTATACCCGTCCCTGGGAACATTGCATTGAGCTTGACCAGTGTTTTGTACCACCTTGAGAGCAATTTGTAATTGGCCTCTTGGAACTTTGAACTAATGGAGGTACTGTGAGTAAGTTGGAATATTCTCGCAATCTGGTCATCTGTAAAATTAAAATTCAATTCAGTTTCCCACTGTGAGATAAAGGCGGGCGGAGTCTGGTCTTCAAGGGAGCTCAGCATAGAATAGAGCAGGGACAAGGCGTGTCTGAGTGGACCCTGGACGGTGCATAATGATTCAAATTGCGTCCTGGACCGATTAAAACAAGTCCTCGGAGGCAATGAGTGCAGATAGTGTCGTAGCTGAAAGCATCTCTACCAACCTAATTTGGTCGGTTCTTCCCAAGACGACAACACTTCCAGGGTCGGCCAATCATCTCCTCCACCCATAACTTACGCTCTATCTCTCCCAGTCTCTATCCACAATGCAAAGGTCTTATCGGATCTGGCAGCAATAAAATCGGGGTAACTTATAATTGTTGTAAGTGGTGAGCAGGGCGGGATAATTGAGGCTCGCAGAGGCAATGTGTTGTAGACACGCAATGTGGTACCTATAGTTGGATAAGTAAGCAGCCGGGGAGGAGCCGACGCCATCGCCCATGGGAGTCCATTCAGCGGAATGGGCAGAAACTTCGTTCAATTTGCACCCAGGCCTTATGCTTATTGTTCCTGCACCAGTCTACCAATCTGGTCAGATGGGTTCTCTCCATACAGTATTTATAACGTGTATCTGGCAAGAGCACTTCCCAATGTTTGGAGATTTTTGGAGTCTAATCAATAGACCTGTGTAAACCCACTAGTGCCCGGTGTTTTCCTCTTCAAATTATTAGTATGACAGCCAAAGCTTTCCCACAAAAATCACACCAAGGTCCAGGGGTTCCTGCCTTACCCCAATTCAGATTTGCTCTTTTGTGTGTGTGGCTACTCAGAAAAATTATCATTTGGAGACCTGCTCTTCATGGCTGTTTGCTAGACCCGGTGCTAATGAACCATGGGCCCACGACCACAAGGGGCTTTCAAGCAACAGGAAGGGGACCCCTGGTTTAGATCATAGCATATTCATGTGTATGAAAGGCCCAGTCAGTCCAAACCTAAATCCCATTGAGAATCTGTAGCAAGACTTGTAAATTTCTGATTACAGATGCTCTTTATCTAATCTCACTGAACTAGAGCTGTTTTGTAAAGAAAAATGCACTAATACTTTAGCCTCTAGATTTGCAAAGCTTTTAAGGGCCTGTCACACGTGTCAATGTCGCCCGCGATATCGCTTATGCGTCACAAATTATTAATCGCCTGAGCGATGTGGAATTATCGCAGGTAAGATGTCACACGCGTCAATATGACCCAGCGATGCGGTGATGTCGCCATCTTGCGAGCGATTTTATTTAGTCGCTTGTACGATGTCAAAATAGAAAATACGTCGCTGAGTTTAGTGTCACACGCAGCGATGCACAAGGTCTACTGAGCGATGAGCGACAGGTTTTACATCTGGCAGTGAAACCTGCGATCAGCGACATATCGCTGGTTGCATCGCTTGGTCACACACTTCAATGTCGCTCCTGCGTCACTTTTACGTCGCTTGAGCGACTGAAAATCCGTGACGTATGAGCGACATTGACAGCGATATCGACGCGTGTGACATCCCCTTTAGAGACATACACCAGAAGACTTGCAGCAGTAATTGTGACAAATAGTGGTCTTCGGTTGGTTTCACACTACTGGTTTTTGGTATCCATGTGAATGCAGCTGAAACTGGATGCACCCACATCTGTATTTTGCCCTATTGACCTTCAGTGGGGCGGGAGACACTTGCAGGTGCATCCAGTTTTTTCAAGGTTCCCCTAAATCGGGTGTCCACGTTTCTTCACTGAGACCAAAAACACATTTTGGAGTAATTTTGGTGTCTGCTTCAAAACCGTGGAATCTGGATCCATCTGAATCTGGATTTTTTAACTGAGCATTCCCAGAATTCAATTTTAAATGACAAACCCACTAGGGGGCATGTCATTTTCCACCGGATCCAGCTAAAACAGGTACACAACCTGATGCAACAGGATGCTTGCTCACTGGTATTATCACTGATCTGTGAGACTGATCAGTGAAAATACCAATGTACAGTGTTGGCCAAAAGTATTGACACCCCTGCCATTCTGTCAGATAATACTCAGTTTCTTCCTGAAAATGATTGCAATCACAAATTCTTTGGTATTATTATCTTCATTTAATTTGCCTTCAATGAAAAGAACACAAAAAAAATTGTCCTAAAGCCAAATTGCATATAATTCCACACCAAACATAAAAAGGGGGTGGACAAAAGTATTGGCACCCTTAGAAAAATCATGTGATGCTTCTCTAATTTGTGTAATTAACAGCACCTGTAACTTACCTGTGGCACCTAACAGGTGTTGGCAATAACTAAATCACACTTGCAGCCAGTTGACATGGATTAAAGTTGACTCAACCTCTGTCCTGTGTCCTTGTGTGTACCACATTGAGCATGGAGAAAAGAAAGATGACCAAAGAACTGTCTGATGACTTGAGAAACCAAATTGTGAGGAAGCATGAGCAATCTCAAGGCTACAAGTCCATCTCCAAAGACCTGAATGTTCCTGTGTCTATTGTGCGCAGTGTCATCAAGAAGTTTAAAGCCCATGGCACTGTGGCTAACCTCCCTAGATGTGGACGGAAAAGAAAAATTGACGAGAGATTTCAACGCAAGATTGTGCGGATGGTGGATACAGAACCTCGACTAACATCCAAACAAGTTCAAGCTGCCCTGCAGTCCGATGGTACAACAGTGTCGACCCGTACTATCCGTCGGCGTCTGAATGAAAAGGGACTGTATGGTAGGATACCCAGGAAGACCCCACTTCGTACCCCGAGACATAAAAAAGCCAGGCTGGAGTTTGCCAAAACTTACCTGAGAAAGCATAAAATGTTTTGGAAGAATGTTCTCTCTTTTTACAGGAGAAAAATAGAGGCATTCAAAGAAAAGAATACGGTCCCTACAGTCAAACATAGCGGAGGTTCCCTGATGTTTTGGGGTTGCTTTGCTGCCTCTGGCACTGGACTGCTTGACCGTGTGCATGGCATTATGAAGTCTGAAGACTACGAACAAATTTTGCAGCATAATGTGGGGCCCAGTGTGAGAAAGCTGGATCTCCCTCAGAGGTCATGGGTCTTCCAGCAGGACAATGACCCAAAACACACTTCAAAAAGCACTAGAAAATGGTTTGAGAGAAAGCACTGGAGACTTCTAAGGTGGCCAGCAATGATTCCAGACCTGAATCCCATAGAACACCAGTGGAGAGATCTAAAAATGGCAGTTTGGAGAAGGCACCCTTCAAATATCAGGGACCTGGAGCAGTTTGCCAAAGAAGAATGGTCTAAAATTCCAGCAGAGCAATGTAAGAAACTCATTGATGGTTACCGGAAGCAGTTGATCGCAGTTATTTTGGCTAAAGGTTGTGCAATCAAGTATTAGGCTGAGGGTGCCAATACTTTTGTCCGGCCCATTTTTGGAGTTTTGTGTTAAATGATCAATGTTTTGCTTTTTCCTTCATTCTCTTTTGTGTCAAATTAAATGAAGATAATAATATCAAAGAATTTGTGATTGCAATCATTTTCAGGAAGAAACTGAGTATTATCTGACAGAATTGCAGGGGTGTCAATACTTTTGGCCAACACTGTAGGTGCATCCACTTGCATCATGATAAACAATTGCAGGGGATTCCCGGGGGGCAGGTTTTACCCACATTCCCCCAAATTTCAAAAACCAGTAGTATAAAACCAGCCATACAGAGTATTATCTCAGGGAAGATGAATACAAATGCATGTCACAATTTTCAGATTTATATTTTTAACATATTTAGAAAACCATGTGTCATTTCGTTTATACATTACAAATACTTTCTGGTTACTGTGTGGTATATAACATAAAATCCCAATAAAATAGATTTAAAGGGAACCTGTCAGATAGTTTAAACCCCCAAACCTATCACTACCTGTCCCTGCAGCTTCCTACTACATCCCTAACCATCCCTGTCTGAGCTGTGAATTATAAATGTGGAAAAAAGCGATTTATATCTTGCATTTTTCCCCCGTTCTGAGGACATTCCTAGACATTTGGGCGACATGTGGGCGGTCCCTCCAGATCCATTCTCCCCCCCTTACTACTAGTGTCACGCACTAGTGGCAATGATAATTAATGTAAGCGTGGACCTGATTTAAAATTCACGGCCGTGCGTCATTTCTGGTTCAGTGAATTGGGGGGGGGTGTATTGGCTGTACAGGCCAGCTCCAGAGCATGCACAGTGCGTATATCAAAGAAGGCCTGTATAGATAATACACCCTCATAATCAATGGTATCACCAGGGCATGATACCAGCAGTTGGGGAGGGGGGGGGGGAGAATGGACGCTGAGGAACTCTCCACACATCGCTCACAGGTCGCCCACATGTCTAGGAATGCCTTTAGGACGGGGAAAAATGTAAGATATAAATCACTTTTTCCACATTTATAATTCACATTTAGCTCAGATAGGGATGTACCGTGTTTCCCCGATAGTAAGGCCCCCCCGATTGTAAGGCCGCCTGGGGGTAAAGGGGGGGCCTGCCAATGTAAGGCCTCCCCCGATTATAAGGCCTTACAATCGGGGGGGCCAATATAAGGCCGCTAGCGGAGGGGGGGGGGAGCGGGAGCGGGTCGCACGTCACGTGCGCCCGCTCATTACATATGCACTGCATCCCCCTGTCAATCAGCGACAGGGGGAGCAGTGCATTATACAGTATATATGGGCCCCCTCCTGCTGGCACACTCCCCCCTGTTATGAGGCCCCCACCGCTGCTGCTGCTGAAGAGATCTTACCCTCCAGGGTCTTCTTGCAGCGCGTCCATCCGTCCTCTGTACTCGCTCGGCGGTCTCCCGGATCATGTGACCCGTCGCAGCGCATGACGTCATCGCGACTGCGACGGGCCGGTCACATGATCCGGGAGACCGCCGAGCGAGTACAGAGGACGGATGGACGCGCTGCAAGAAGACCCTGGAGGGTAAGATCTCTTCAGCAGCAGCAGCGGTGGGGGCCTCATAACAGGGGGGAGTGTGCCAGCAATAGGGGGCCCATATATACTGTATAATGCACTGCTCCCCCTGTCGCTGATTGACAGGGGGATGCAGTGCATATGTAATGAGCGGGCGCACGTGACGTGCGACCCGCTCCCGCAGTGTCCCAGCAGGAGGGGGCCTGTAGGCCACACTGCTGGGGCACCCAATGTAAGGCCCCCCCCGAAAGTAAGGCCGGGGGCCACTTTTGGCCCCCAAAAGAATGTAAGACAGGGCCTTACTTTCGGGGAAACACGGTAGTAGGAAGTTGCAGGGACAGGTAGTGATAGGTTTGGGGGTCTAAACTAGCTGACAGGTTCCATTTAAGTTTGTGGATGTAACATGGAAAGTTGTGGAAAGGTTAACGAATATGAAGGCACTGTATGTCACTTTTAAATTACTAAAAAATTAGAATCCGTTTACCTGCAAGATTTTTCTTTGATCTTTGGGAGCTAAAAATATTATCATTTTATTGTATTACTAGCTGTAGTACTCGGCTACGCCCGGGTTAATAAATAACTGCTGTTAGCTATAACAAAATAGAATTTGAATATGTCATATTAATGACCTGTAGGAAAATAGAAGCTGAGCTGTGATTGATTGCTATAGGCAGTCTAATAAATCTCCAGCCAACAGTAAACCCTCCCCCTGGCTGGGCAGTATATGTTACCTCACACATACACATAATAGACAGCTCATGTGACTGACATCTGCCTTAATTCCCTATATGGCACATGTGTTGCACATTGGCTGTTTTAATCAGATGTTTATGTTTGGAAAATAAAGATAGCACACATGTGAGGCGAGTTGTGTGAGGTGATTTGTGCACATCTGTGTCTGTGTGGTGTGTGTGTCCCTGGGGTGTGTATGTGTGTGTCCCTGTGGGGAGGTCTGTGTGGTATGTGTCTCGGTTGTGTGTGTCTCTTTGTGGTGTGTGTGTGTCCCTGTGGGTGAGTGCATGTGTCCCTATAGGGTGTGTATGTGTGTGTGTCCCTGTGGGGGGGGTCTGTGTGGGGTGTGTTTGTCTCTGTGTTGTGTGTGTCTCTTTGTGGTGTGTGTGTCTCCCTGAGGGGTGAGTGCATGTGTCCCTATAGGGTGTGTATGTGTGTGTGTCCCTGTAGGGGGTCTGTGTGGTGTGTGTGTGTCTCTTTGTGGTGTGTGTGTCCCTGTGGGGTGAGTGCATGTGTCCCTATAGGGTGGCTATGTGTGTGTGTCACTGTGGGGGGGTCTGTGTGGTGTGTGTGTCTGTGTCATGTGTGTCTCATTGTGGTGTGTGTGTGTCCCTGTGGGGTGAGTGCATGTGTCGCTATAGAGTGTGTGTGTGTCCCCTTGGGGGTGTGTGTCTCTGTGTTGTGTGTGTCTCTTTGTGGTGTGTGTGTGTTTGTTCGGGTGCGTGGTGAGTATCCAATGTTGGGTCTGCATCTTAGCAACTATACACTTGCTGTTACTCTTTGTGTGCGTGTGGTGTGTATACATGTCCCCGTGCGTGGTGAATATCTCATGTTGGGGCCCCACCTTAGTGACTATATGCTGGTATATGCTGTTAGTCTTTGGCGCTGTCATTAAGCCCCTCTCATTCAGAACTGTCAACTGGTAACTGTCACTTTTTCCCCATTATGTAGATAGGGGCAAAATTGTTTGGTGAATTGGAATGCGCGGGGTTAAAATTTCGCTTCTTAACATAGCCTATGACGCTCCTGGGGTCCGGACGTGGGACTGTGCAAAATTTTGTCTCTATAGCTGACAGCTGTCGATTTTGCTCCAACTCTTTTCCATTCACTTTTTCCCCATTATGTAGATAGGGGCAAAATTTTTTGGTGAACTGGAATGCGCGGGGTTAAAATTTCGTCTCACAACATAGACTATGACGCTCCCGGGGTCAAGATGTGTGACTGTGCAAATTTTTGTAGCTGTAGCTGACAGCTGTCGATTTTCCTCCAATATTTTTCCATTCACTTTTTCCCCATTATGTAGATAGGGCCAAAATTGTTTGGTGAACTGGAATGCGCAGGGTTAAAATTTCGCCTCACAACATAGCCTATGACGCTCCCGGGGTCAAGACGTGTGACTTTGCCAAATTTTATGGCTGTAGTTGCGACGGTGTAGATGCCAATCCCGGATATACACACATACACACACACATACACACATACACACATTCAGCTTTATATATTAGATTGTTGTATAATTTATTAATGTATCAACATTTTGCTGTACTGTAGTTGTATTGATAAAAAATAACATTGTTATTACTTACTTCTGAACTCCACAATATAACATACCTTGTTAGACAGTGAAAGTCCTTTAAATGCCCTGGCTTCACTGCTCAATGCGGTTTTACAGCATCCCGATAAACTGCTGATTATATCATTGCCAGAATCATAACATTTATTGGCAAAGGAGGGGATGATCAGTTTGAGGCCATGCTTGGAGTGTTTTCAGGCTGCAAGACATTGCTATTGGTTGCTGTTTCTTTGTTCCATTATACATTCTCACAATACAGGGATAATCATTCTTTACTGTCATCCCATAGAGAAGCTAAGGGAGTACAGTAGCTGTCCTTAAGATCTAGAGATTTGCCACAGTTCCTTTATTATTTTTTAAGCTGTTATCCTCTAAAGATTTAAGATGCAGATGTCACCTACACACAGTGGAAGTGGCCAGATTGTGGTCAGAATAAATATTCATGAGAAAGCAGCCTTTTAGTTAACTGAAGATTAGTGATAGCAATGAGATACATGATGATCATTAGGTATATAAAATAAATGTGTGCAAGTGGATGTGCATGAAATATTAGTAGAATGGTAGAATCTGCCATACTTACCCTTGTTTGACAAATATTGGGATGGAGAATCACGTGAAAAATGTTTATCAATCTAATATCTATTTCATATAGACTGTATATATTCTAGTGTATATCTGTATCATATCTATCTCCCTATCCATCTCAACGCAAATGTTCAGATAACCTGGTAACATTTAACAGACTCGAACTTGATCCAGGATCACACACATCGAGATAAGAAGTCATTTTTCTGGTTGAAACAGTGCTCTTCTTACATAAGATTTCTAAATCTTTGAAAATGTAACCAATCCTAAAATAAGATATTTACTTGATCCACCTATATTAATTAAAGGGGAGGTAGAAAACTAATATTGATTTTAATCCTAAATGTTTATTGTAATAATCTAATCGCTTTTCTAATACACTTTCATTAGTGTCTTTCATTCCATCTTTACTCTCCAACTGCCTTTTTTTGCCTACTTCCTGTTCCTGATTAAAATAACTGCATGTATAATTATTTTGCGGTGCACGATAGGTAAGAGATGGTGATACATTCCCGAAACCAAATTTTATTTACACAGCATACAACGCGTTTCAACTTTTAGGAGTCTTCCTCAGGTATCAAATATTACATGATATAATATATGATGTACATCATATAATATATGATGCCTGAGGAAGACTCATAAGAGTTGAAACGTGTTGTATGATGAGTAAATAAAATTTGGTTTCGTGAATATACCATTGTCTTCTACCCATCGTGCAGCGGGAGCGCATACTGCCTGGAGAATAATTATACATGCAGTTTCCTATGAAAGACACTTGTGTGCTTCCACGAGTGTCCAAGGACTTTGCTGCAAACCAGAAAAGGAAGGAAACAATAAATATTCCACATAGTGGTACTGTAATTAAGATATTAAAGACACCAAAAAGGTGAGTGTAACAGCACTTTTTTCAACATACATCCAAATCTAACTGCTACACTTATGGTACCTTTACACGCCGCTACTGGATGGTGGCAACAACCGGGTACTTCACGTGCACGAGCACGCACAAACGGTTGCAAACGGTAATCGCACCACCTTTACACGCCGCAACAAGGTGCGCTACAGTAGGTTACATCTATCTCTGAATACACCGTCAGGTGTCTCAAGTTACCTTCTGCAGAGCACCTTACCTCATTTACACACCGCTACAACAAGCTAATATGGGCGGACCTGGTGCAGCAGGGACAACACATAGGCGTGCCACAATTGTGGATTACGAGAATTCCATACGCTGATAGGACAAAGCAATAACATCATGATTGGGCAGCCAGCGCAGGAGGCTGACTAATAAATGACGCTCTAGCAATTGTGTAGTGTGACTGGTCAGCTCCTTAAATATGCCTCCCTATGCAGCGACTACCAATCATAACTCAGGAGCTTCCACCAATGATCGCTGATGGGGCGCGGTAACCCGGAGGCTGTGTCACGCCCCAGCTACATACCAGGTACATAGCATGGTGTAGAAACAACCCTTCTGTTCCTTCTTTACACGCCGATACAGGTCGCTACCATCGGCTGGGTAACCACCTGTTTTAGGGCAGTGCTCGGAAACAGGTGCCGCTACTGGCGGGTGGCTACAACCGTCTTCACACGCCGCTACCACGGGTTGAATTGGCGGTGCAAGATACATTTCTCTCATGTACCCGGTTGTTGCCACCATCCAGTAGCGGCGTGTAAAGGTACCATCAGTCTGCGCTTTCTCTTCTCTCTGTTTTTTACTTCTACCTGATTACAATTACTTTAAAAATCCCCAGTGCATGATGGGATACTTAAACTGGAAATCATCAGGGAGCAGAGGCTACTGTCACTGCCACAGACTCTGTCCCCACCCTAAAGCGAAGCATCATTGGAGACATCCATTTCAGGGTTTGAGCTAGCCCCTGCTCTATTGAACAAGCGTCATCTGTTAATTCCGACTTGTGCTGAGCATGTCATCCATTGTGACTGTGTTATATTATTTTAAATGCACAGTGACAGTGCACTCCCTCACTGGCTCTAATGAGAAGTGATGAGCTGATAGCAGAGTGCAAAAATTGTAATGCACAATAATTGTAAAGAACCAAAAACAAACACTGGCATGTAGTAAAGCACACCGCCATATACAAAAAATATAGTTACAATAGCTTTATTAGAATAACATAGGGTCAAAGATATGAAAACTGTTTAAAACAATGAGACAAAACTGCCAGCAGAAAAAACCCCTGCACAAAAAAAGAGTTTACATACACCAATTAATGTGGAAATAATGGGCACAACAATGGAAACACAATATAAACATAAAGTGCAAGCACACACATGAACTGATTAAATTATTTCAAAAGAAAGGTATGCATTCTGCACCAGACCGAACATATCAAGCATTGAAAGTAAAAAATCGACTCCCTGCCTGTAATGGTACCTTTACACACCGCTACCAAAGGTAGCAACAGGTAGGCACCGCACGTGCACGCGCGCGTTTTCAACGGTTGCTAACGGTACCTGATACCGCAAATACACGCCGCTACAAGGTGCTCCACAGAAGGTATTTTCATTCCCCGGAAGTGCCGACGGGTGCCGCAGGTTACCTTCTGTGGAGCACCTTCCCTGATTTACACGCCGCTACTACAAGGGAATCTGGGCGTACATATTGTGCGCCGTAACTACATAGGCGTGACAGAGTTGTGTATTACGCGACGCTCGTACGGTGATTGGACAATGCAATAACATCATGATTGGCCAGCCAGTGCATGGAGGCTGGTTAATACATGACGCTATAGCAAATGTGTATTGTGGCTGGTCAGCTCGTTAAATATGCCGCCCTGTGCAGGGACAGCCAATGGGTACACAGTAGTCCCCACCAATGCTCGCTGATGGGGCGTGGTATACATGACGCTGTGGCACTCCCCAGGTAACTCAAATACCGTACCTGTGCCCCGATTACACGCCGCTACCATAGGGATTGTACCTGATTGTTTTTCAGCACGGCTGAAACACAGGTATCCAAAGGGACAGGAAGGTGCAACCTGAATTACACGCCACAACCTCGCGGTGTTTTGAAGGTAAAAGGTACAATAGTCTCCGACACCTGCCGGTTTCTCCCTTTCGGTAGCAGCGTGTAAAGGTACCATAAAGGTACACACAGTGGTTTCTTATCTAGTGTACATATTAATCACATGAAAACAACATTCAAGATTTTACCCACAATGGAGCCTGAGGAATAGTAGAAATGCCAGAGGTCCAGAGAAAAAGACGTATATGTCATGCGGTGAACAGAGTGGAGTTGAATGAATCCCACACATATCACCACGCATGCAGCTTCGTTTGGGAATGAAGCAGGGAAAGCAGAAAAAAGCTCGACCCTAAAGAATGACGTCTTGTTCAGTAGTGCGGCTGGTCTCTGTTCTCCTTGTTGCATTTTTTCCTTACATTATGCACTGACAGTGTGCTCACTTACCAACTCATCATTTTTCAGTTGAGCCGGCAAATGATTCCACTGTCACTGTGTTTTGAAAAGGATATTGCACAGTGATAAAAGAGCTCATACTGAGCAAATGTTAGAATTGACAACCAATGCCATAGTCAGTGGAGCTGGAATTAACCTGCCCCTAAAACGTTACTGATCACCCTTAAGGCCCCGTCACACACTTCAATGTCCGAGCGATCCGATCAACGATCCGACTTGACCTAGATCGCTTGAACGACGTTCAATGATCGTTAGTGAAATGTCACACGTACAGATATCGTTAACGACACAGCATTGATTCTGCGACAAGCAAACGATACTTTCCGTCGTTATATCGTCTACATCCTTCAGTTCAGAATAGGCGAGGTCGTTAACGACATCGTTATCGAGGTGTCACACACACCCATGCTGCAGGTTGGACGAACGATCATCATCTGGTTTGTGGTCCGGTTCACCAACCTCCGATGAACGATCTGCCCGATTATCGTTGATCGAATGTATATGTCACATTCAACAACGCCGCTACAATGTTGTTTGAACGACTGAAAACCTGTGGTGTTTCAATGATTTTGTTAATGATATCGTAGTTTGTGATGGGCCTTTAGTTTCAGGGTGGGGAATGCATTTACCACAGTAACTGTAGCCTTGGCCCTTGATGTCTTATTTGACTATCCCAGCACACACTGGGGATTTTCAAATGTAATGTCATCAAAACAGGAGTGGTTTAAAAAATAAACAAAAAAAACCTTTAAATTACAGAGGGAACACTAGGGACATTTTAATTAAAGTATATTTGAAAATCTACTAGAATATTCCAAAGAAGTAAAATTTAGAATTCAATTGAATATTAGTTGTTTTTTTTTGTATAATCATTTTTATTGAAGTTTAGTAATCATGTTAACAATCAAACAGTTTGTCAGACAAATTACCAATTATCACTCCCCTCCATACCATTGAATATTAGTTTTGTACCACTCCTTTAAGAATGCCCTCCACACTCCAAAAGATTAGGAGGAGGACCTCTGCCAGAATCCAATGTTATTAGTTGATACTTGTATAAAGCTTTCAGCATCTCATTGACTTTGCAGAGTTACTAATCCATTATACAGTGTCGTATAGAATGACTAGTTACCTAGTTACCTGTTCAATTCATAGCCAGTATTATAAAGCTAGTGGTGTAACTATAGTGGGTGCAAAGGTTGCATTCGTAACCTGGGGAGTGTTGCATAGGTGGGGGACAAAATGTCCCTTATGAGATCTACTTTATATTAAAGACCAATGACCAGAGTAGCGTGCACTGTTGGAGATTTTGCATTGGTTTCCCCAAGTTTGAAGTAAGTCATAGCACTAGCAAGAACCATCAGTGTTCTTTTTTATCCACTACAGTTTTTGATGTAGCTATTTAACCCCTTCAGCACCCAGCCTGTTTGGACCTTACTGACCTTGCCATTTTTTTGCAATTCTGACCAGTGTCCCTTTATGAGGTAATAACTCTGGAACGCTTCAACGGATCCTAGCGATTCTGAGATTGTTTTTTGTGACATATTGAGCTTCATGTTAGTGGTAAATTTAGGTTGATAATTTTTGCGTTTATTTGTGAAAAAATTGGAAATTTGGCGAAAATTTTATAATTTTCACATTTTGAATTTTTGTGACATAGTTAATAATTAACATTTCCCACATTTCTACCTTACATCAGCACAATTTTGGAAAATAAAAAATAAAATTGCTAGAAGGGTTCAAAGATCATCAGCAATTTTTCAAGCAAGATTTACAAAACCATTTTTTTAGTGACCGCATCACATTTGAAGTCTCTTTGAGGGGCCGCCTACGTTACAGAAAACACCCAAAGGTGACACCATTCCAAAAACTGCACCCCTCAAGCTACTCAAAACTACATATAAGAAGATTATTAACCCTTCAGGTGCTTCATAGGAACGATAGCAATGTGGAAGGAAAAAATAGACATTTTAATTTTTCCAACAAAAATGTTCTTTTAGCCTCAATTTTTTCACTTTCACATGGGCAACAGGATAAAATAGATCCTAAAATTTGTTGGGCAATTTATCCTGAGTACACCGATACCTTATATGTGGTCATAAACCACTGTTTGGGTACACGGTAGGGCTCGGAAGTGAAGGAGCACCATTTGACTTTTTGAATGGAAAATTAACTGCAATTGATAACGGACACAATGTCACATATGGAGAGCCCCTGTGTGCCTAAACATTGGAGCTCCCCCACAAATGACTGCATTTTGGAAACTAGACCCCACAAGGAACTTATCTAGATGCATAGTGAGCACTTTGATCCGTAAAAATGAAAAACTGCTTTTTTTCACAAAAATGTTCTTTCAGCCTCAATTTTTTCCTTTTCACATGGGCAACAGGATAAAATGGATCATAAAATTTGTTGAACAATTTCTCCTGAGTACAGCAATACCTCATATGTGGCAGAAAACCACTGCTTGGGTGCACGGCAGGGCTTGGAAGGGATGGAGCACCATTTGACTTTTTGAATGGAAAATTAGCTGCAATTGTTAGTGGACACCATGCAGCCCCCATCATCCCCACATGCAACCCCCATCATCCAGCCCCATTACACACATGCTCACACACACTCACTCACATACACACACACTCACATACACACACTCATACACTCACATACACACACTCATACACTCACATACACACTCACACATACTCACTCTTACACATACACTCACATACACACACTCACTGACATATACACTCACATATATACATACACTCACACACTCATTTAGACATATTCACATACACACTCACATACACACACTCAAAGACTCACATACACACATATACACACACGCACTCACATACATACACTCACACACACTTATACACACTCACATGCACTCACACTCGCATACACAGTCACATACACACTCACATACTCATACACACACACACTCACACAGACTCACAGACACTCATACACACACAGCTGCTGCGAGCGGGGAGTAATCGGCGGGCAATGCAGTTATGCCGGCGCCATACTAAGGTGTCTCAGCCGCAGTACATACACGACAAGCAGCGGCCAATCAGTCACCAGCAGCCGCTAGCGTCTGATTGGCTGCGGCTTGGCGTACATCTACTGCAGCTGAGACACCTCAGTACAGTGCCAGAATAGATCGCTCCCCTTGATTCCGCTGCCGCCGGCTCCTGCAGCATCTCCCTATCACCTGATGCCTGCTGCCTGTGCAGCAGGGGACAGGAGAGGATTGGATGTCATGGAGATGCTGCAGGTGTCGGCGGCGGCGCAATCGCAGGGTACAGGGTAGTGATTGCGGGCATTTATGCCGGCGCTGTACTGAGGTGTCTTAGCCGCAGTATATGTACATCAAGCAGCAGCCAATCAGCTGGCGTCTGATTGGCCGCTGCTTGTCGTAGATGTACTGTGGCTTAGACACCTCAGTATGGTGCTGGCATAAATGCCCACGATCGCTCCCCCATACCCTGCGATTGCACTGCCGCCGACTTCTGCAGCATTGCCCATGCGATCCAATTATCTCCTGTCTCCCAATGCCTGCTACCAGTGCAGCGGGGGACAGGGGGTGATCGGATAGCACGGGGGGATGCTGCAGGAGTCGCTGGCAATAGCGGCGCCATGACCACAGGCAGCGATTGATAGGCAGAGGGCGATCACAGGGGGGTGATACAGTGGTCACCCTGTTCCAGCCAATGGCCGATGATATTGCGTCATCGGCCATGGCTGGAGATTGTAATATTTCACTAACTTTCATTGGTGAAATATTACAATCGCGCTGATTGGCGGTTTCAATTTCAACCACCAATCACCGTGACTGTAGCCACGGGGTGCAAAGCCAACCCCCTGCAGTAAGCTACAGGTCTCCATGTACCTGCAGCACAGATGACATTTCACAGTTCCCGGTCATCGGTGCTGCAGGAACGGGATCCCACCATGATGTTGCACAATGTCATAGGTCAGGAAGGCACCGACACCCATGACGTTTGTGTAATGTCATGGGTCGGGAAGGGGTTAAAGAGAAAATGTCATTTTTCCATAAATCAATTCTACATGTGAAAATAAGCAACTAGCAGAAGCATGGATTTAGCCAGAGAAACTATCAATGATTAGTTTATGTTTTCTGCTCTTATGAATTAACTTATGGTTTTGGCTTAAGAAACAGCATGAAGAACTGCCACAAAACAGCAGTAGTTTTCCAAAAGTCTCTATATTAAGTCACCCTAAACTACTGTTGAAATTGCAACCAACACTAATCACAATGGAATTGTATACAGTGGTATTCAAAATAATAACAGTCCAATATGACTAACCAGATTATTCACAGTTTTTGGCATAAATTATATTACACAACTATATCCACAACTTACATAGTTTACATAGTTTCAGGCGATCCCTAAAAACACATCTTTTTAGGGCGGCCTATCATGATCCCTAGTCAAATTCATCTAGACATAGCCTAGCCGCTCCACCAGTCTCAAGTGGATCACAAATAATGGTTGGTGGCCACTTATGCTGCTCCCATCTGTTCTCCATCCCCTCAAGCTGACTATACCATCATTGAAAATAAGCACCTGTACTTTGTGTCACCCCCACCTCATTGGTAGATTGAAAGCTCTTTTCAGCAGGGCTGTCATTATTTTGTTCTAATTATTGTATTGTATTATGCTTTGTATTGTATTGTTTTTTGTATTGTATTGTATTTTCTGTTAACTGATTCTTATGATTGTTTAAATGTATACCACTGTACTGTGAAGCGCTGCGGAATATGTTGGCACTATATCAATAAAGATTATTATTATTACCACGTGTCAAAAAATTTACCAGGTGGTGTAGATTATTAAAAAACCTACAGATTCAGCATTCATAATCTGCATATTTTTGAGTCTGTGTACTTGAATAATTAATTAAAAGGGGGTGTATTCAAAATAGGCACTTCAATAAATTTTTATTAGATGTAGAAGTTGAACAGGATATGGTAAATATGCATAGAAAAAAAAAGTAATGCCAAGTCATATAGTGAACGTATGACAACAGTTCAGTAAAGTACATATTAGGGTATTTATATTGAAAACACAAAAAGGGAAGGGGGGGGGAGGGGGGGGTTGAGGTCAGAAAATGAGGATAGGGAGACTCTTGGGGGTAGTCGACAGAGACCATGTTATTCTTCGAACATGCTGATTTCTGCAAGTGGCGAAGTCTGAAGGTCAGGTGGTCGGTGGGCTTTTTCCCACGGAGGAGCCAATTTAAGGTAGTGGGCTGTACGACAAAATGTTCAACCCCAAAAATTTGAATGGGGGAGGGATGAGCAAAAAACCAACTGGGGGGGGGGGGGGAGGTGGAGGGTGGGGGGTTGGTGGATGGGAGGGGAAAAGATCAGGAAATTTTAGAGTGAGGGAGGTAGAAAGGAAAGGAAAAGATGTGTAGCGTGAGATGGGGAGGGGAGGAGCCAGGAGGAATAATAGAGAGTAGGATAAGAGGGGAAGGGAGATCGTGAGGTAGGTAATGGGGTAGTGTATGGAATGAGTATAAGCACATTTCGAGAAAATTTTATGGTAAGGTGGAGAGAAGAGGAGCAAGGTAAGAAGGAAGGAAGGTAAGGAGCCGCCTCTCGGACGCCCCGATGGACGCCTAGAACATAGGTTTCATAGCAGCTGGGTGTGACGCCCATAAGTGCCAGGCCTCTCCAATATACCTGCGTCTCGGAGCGTCCATCGCTAGGTGATATTCATGGCAGAAGATTAGATTCAATTTATTGGTAACATCACTCAGGGATGGAGGGGAAGTATTCTTCCATGCGGCCGCCACACACAGTCTGGCCGCGGTCAGGATGTATGAGGTGACATGCCTGGGGATCGGAGGGAGAACCTCCGCTCCTATGTGAAGAACTGCCAGCTGTGGGGTTAAGGGAATAACTGTTTCGGTAACCGTCCCCACCAGGCTAGCCACCAGAGTCCAGAACTGTGAAATCCTAGGGCAGTACCACCACATGTGTGGCAAATCTCCCTTCTGTCCACATTGTCTCCAGCACAGGGGAGAGTTACCTGTCCCGAATTTAGCCAGCCTGGACGGGGGGGTATACCATCTTAGGTGTATTTTTTTGAGGGACTCCAGGTGGTTTATACATCTTGTGGATTGGGTGACACTTCTGATTGCTCCCTCCCATTCATCTAAGTCTGCAGAGAAATTTAATTCCCTCTCCCAAGTTTCCATGTAGTATAGCTTGTTAGGAACGTTTTGGGACAGCAATCCTTCGTAGATAGCGGATAGGCCCTTACGGGCTCCACCATCCGCAAGGATGTGCTGTTGAAGAGGGGAAGGAGCAGGCAGTTTCAAATCATGAGTGCAGTCTGAGGACTTGAGGAAGTGGCCTACCTGGGAGTACTGGAGGAAGGTATTTTCCAGCTCACCCTTCCCATCGGAAAAGTCCCGGAAGGAGAGTAGCTTCCCATCCCTCATCAGGTTTCCCAGGGTGCCAATTCCCAAATCCTGCCACGTTGTCAGATTTAACGTTGGAATATGAATCTGGAAAGCTTCCATGGGGAGCTTGTCAGGAGCTAGTCTGATCCATGAAGCGGGAACTCCTCCCCAGACTTTTTGCATTGATCGAACTGTGGACAACGGGTGTGTCACCTCCACCGGACCCAATCCCCTCCCAGCCAAGAGCTTGTATGGGGAAATCTCTGGCGCTAACTCCATCTCCAATTGAACCCAACCCAAGTCCGACTGTCCCTTCCACAGCTCCCTTGACGCCTCGAGGATAGTTGCTTTTAGGTATGCCTTCACATCTGGCACTCCCATGCCTCCTCCCTTAAGTTTCAGGTACATCGTCTGTTTATTAACCCTTGGTCTGCCCTTCGCCCAGACAAAACTATTAATTTGTCTCTGTAATTGTGTGAGAAGCGTTGTCGGGTAGTTCAATGGGAGGCATCGGAACAGGTAGAGCACTTTTGGTAGCCCGATCATCCTGAAGGCCTGAATGCGAGCCATCCAGGACAGTGGGGGGCAGGGACCAGAGTCTAGGGAGCCCCTCAGAGACTCCATCAGTTTTGATATATTAGCACGTGCTATTTTCTGTGTAGAGCATAGAACGACTCCCAAGTAGGGTATGCCGTCTGGAGCCCATGTGAAGGGGAATCGAGATGAGAGGGCCCCTAGCTCCAACTCTGTTATATTAATCGGGAGCGCCATCGACTTCCCCACATTCAACTTGTAGTAGGAAATTCTGGAAAGAGTTTCCAGTTCCTGAATTAAGGCCGGGAGAGAGTCGTCAGGGTTTGTGCATGTCACCATAACGTCATCCGCATATAATCCTATGGTATGCTGTTTAACTCCGACTTGAATACCAGTGATGTGTGAGTTGGACCTGATCGAGGCGGCGAGAGGCTCCATGACCAGGGCAAATATCAGGGGTGACAGGGGGCAACCCTGTCTTGTCCCATTTGTGATTGCAAAATGTCGTGAGAAGTATCCCGACATGGACACCCTGGCACCTGGATTGGAGTACAAACTCAGAATGGACCTCCGGATCGGGCCGGAGAATCCAAATTTTCCAAGAACCTCTCCCAGGTATCCCCAGTGCACCCTGTCGAACGCTTTTTCGGCGTCCAGAGACAGGAATACACTGGGGGTTCCTCTTCCCTCCGCTATCTCAATCAGGTCCAACACACGTCTGGTTCCGTCCCTTGCCTGACGTCCCATTACGAAACCCACCTGGTCCGAGTTCACCAGTTGTGGATCACCTGAGCCAGACGGGAAGCCAGCAGCCTTGCGTATATCTTTACATCTGTATTGAGTAGTGAGATGGGACGATAGCTGCCTGGCATATCTGGGGGCTTCCCTGGCTTATGAATAGTGGTGATCGTAGCTTCCAGGGCCTCAGCTGGAAGAGAGCCCTCATCTTGCCAAAACTGGAAAAGACGGAGGAGGTAGGGAGCAAGTCGAGACGAACAGAGTTTATAGTATTCATTTGCAAACCCGTCTGGGCCCGGTGCGGAGTTGGATTTGAGTGTCTGGATAGTTGTCGTCACTTCAGTCAACGTAAATGGTTTATTCAGATCTGACAGTACGTCTGGTTGCAGGGATGGGAGGTCGAGTCGCGACAGATAGTCCTGGATTAGATTTTGTGAGGGCTGTGGAGTCTGGGGATCACCGGCAAGGTTGTATAGTCTAGAGTAATAGTTCGCCATAACTTCCACTATCTCCGTCGGGTCCCTGACCTGATTCCCCTCCGGCGTAGACATAGTTGTCACCATGGAACGTGTTACCCGTTTTCTCAGTCTTTTTGAGAGGAGTTTACCTGCTCTGTCCCCCGCCGAGTAATATTGAGTGTTTAGTTTTCTCAAGCTTAGTTCGTGGTAGAATAGCAGTCGGGATCTGAGTTTTGTGCGTAACCCTAGTATTTGAGATGTCAGAAGTGGGGAAGGGCTAATTTTATTTACCTTTTCTAGGTCCCGTATTTGATCAGTCCATTCCCTCCACTCCCTCTCTCGCACCCTCTTCTGTTGGGAGGCTTTCTGTATCAGGAGGCCACGGAGAACTGCCTTATGGGAATGCCAGAGAGTGGCATCTGTCACTTCCTTATTGTCGTTTATGTGGAAGAATTCCTCTAGTTTTGTGTCTAGGAAGTCAAGAGTGAGTTGGTCCGATAGGAGTCCGACGTTCATCCTCCAACGGCGATGAGTACCACTCTTTTGCCCCAGATTGACCGACAGCGCCACAGGTGCATGATCTGACCATGTGATCAGGCCTATGGAGGCTGCAGAACAACGGGGCAAAATGTCGTCTCCCACCAGAAAGTAGTCAATCCTAGAATAGGATTTGTGGGGGCTGGAGAAGAAGGAGTAATCCCTCTCCTCCGCGTGTAGATACCTCCACACATCATGGAGTTTGAACTCCCTACTCACATCGGCCAAGTCTCCCCCCCTTCTTGTGAAGGGCGCAGAAGAGTCCAGTCTGGCCTCCAAAACGTGGTTGAAATCCCCACATATTATCAAAGATCCCGTAGCGAAGTCTCTCACCTTTTTGAAGAGGGACCTCAAGAATTTTATTTGGCCAGAGTTCGGGGCGTATACCGTCACTATGGTGAGCAGCTCCCCAGCTATGTGGCAGTTAAGAATGAGGTATCTTCCTAATGGGTCAGCCTTCATGGATTGGAGCTGAAACTGGACTCTGTTGCTAACCAACACGCAAACTCCTGCTTTTTTTGTTTTGTTATTAGCAAAAAATATGTGGGGGTAGGAGGGGTGTCTTACCCTATGGTTGTCCTCCAATAGTAGGTGCGTTTCCTGAATACAGATTACATCTGCAGTGAGTCTCTTGGTCTCTCTCCAGAGAAAGGAACGTTTCACCGGGGAGTTCAAACCTCGTACGTTGAGGGATGCCATCTGCAGAGTGGAAGGAGAGTGTGACAAGATAGATTGGGACATTATTAATTGATGAGGGAGCACTGCAACTTGCGAAGGCGCCAAAGGGGGCCCCGAGAAGCAGCCCCTGGAGAAGTAAGAGAGAGAAGAACAGAGTTGATGAGAGGGGTGGTGAAGATAGAGTTGTTAGGGAATGTGGGGGGGGGGGGGGGGAGTGAGGGAGTAGGTAGTAGGTGGGGGGGGGGGGGATTAGGGAGGGGGGATTATATACAGGGTAATAACACAAATGTAAACTCGCAGTTAAGTCAGACTAAAATGTCTAGACTTATGGGGGTAGAACAAGGTTTCCCACTAGAGTCTCTCCAGGGAGGGGTCAGGACTGAGGTCACCCCAGATCCAGAGGGACCTCCAAACCCGGGGGGCCACCGACAACTCCACAGAGAAAGTTCAGTGAGAATAAGTTGGCAAATAGCCAATCAAGGAGGCAGAGCCACAAAGATCCAAAGTTTCTTATCCCGAGAAACGTCACTGTCAATCTTGTCCCCGAAGGTGTGTAGCCTGGGGGTCCTCAGGAGGAGCCCTTGGTGAGCGCGGGTGGGGGCTAGGGAGCGCCAAGTTCCATGCTTTTAACGCTTTCCTAAGCAGAGTGGGGGACGCAAAGGAATGCCTAGTTCCCTTGTAACGAAAGTTTACAGCTGGGGGGGATCCCCATGCATACTGGATCCCCTTCTCTCGTAACGTACGGCAGCTGGAGGAGAACTCACGCCTCCTAGCCAGCGTGCCTGGCGACAAGTCCGGATAGGTCGCCACTTTGTCAAAGGGCTTTGGCAGTGTGGGATTCGCTCTCATGGCATAAAGGAGATGTATTCAAAATAATAGCAGTGTGGAGTTCAATTAGTGAGGTCAATCATTCTGTGAAGAATCACGTATGAATCATGTGGCACTTATTTTAGGAGGAAGCCAGCACATATTGTACATGCATTTCTCCATTAAATCGTGGGAAATATGGGTAGTTTGAGACATTGTTCAGAAGAACAGCGTACTTTAAATAAAAAGGTGATTCGAGAGGGTAAAACTTAAAAAGAAGTGCTGAAAATAATATGCTGTTCATCTAAAATGATCTCCAGTGCTCTAAAATGAAAAGCAAAACCAGAGAGAAGTGAAAGAAAATGGAAGACTACCATTAGAATGGATCGAAGAATAGCCAGAATTGCAAATGCTCAGCCAATGATCAGCTCCAGGATGAACGAAGACAGTCTCAAGTCACCTGTGAGTACTTACAGTAAGAACTATTATAAAGATTTTTGGCTTAAATCATGTTTTTGAACACAACTGTTATATAGCCAGGCTGATTGAACTAAGCCAGTTGTATATAAAAAAAAATCTGTTAATGTAATATGTGTTTATTAAATTAATAGTTTATTAAAAATCACTGGCATTAGGGATTAAAAAAGGGGAATAATATTGCACGATCCAACTACCAGTGTGCTATCATGGGTATGGTGATATATTTCTGTGAAAAAAATGATCGTTTTTGTTTTTTTAATCTTGCAAATGGTCCTTCTGATTGATTCTGCTTCATGTTGAGAACATGACATAACACAGTGCCTTGAAAAAATGACATATTGACAAGAAAATTTCTCTTTAATTGAACCGACCAGGTTTTTGCAAACTTATCTGAGAACAATATAATGTAAAGCAGAGATCCTGATCCCAATGATATGTTGCTTACTGGTCTGCAGGATTGGACTGGCCATCAGCTCCCTGCTTCACTGCTTACTTCTGACTTACCACGTGGAAGAGGTACAGTGCTGTGCAAGTTAATTGGGACAAAGCATTTTTGTAAGTAAAATGGTAAGTTGGTTACCAGTCAGTGATTCAAACCAGTTTTAACTGCATTGAACAGGTGTGAGTGTACAACCTTGAGTAACAAATTGTGGTTTGATTGGTTTTAGTCAGAAAATAACAGCTAGCTTCCCCCTCAGGTTCAGTGAGAGCTTGTTTCTGTAAGGAGTGGTTTAGTGTACTTTTTCTCTCAGTGTGATTCGTGCCTGTAAAAATGGATGTTACTCCACGGGAGAGATCTAGAATTATTACTCTTAATGAACATACAAGTCTGACTGTAAGAGAAATCACTTCCACCGTTGGTATTGGAAAATCTACCGTTTCAAGAATAATTCGCACACACAATGAAACTGGATTGTTTTCTCCACAACGAAAAAGGAAATGTAGAAGAAAAAGGAAAACGACACCAAGAACTGATAAAAAACTTATTGCAAATAGTAAAACTAATGCAAGAAAAACAAGTAAAGACTTGCTTTGTCCCAATGAATTTGCACAACACTGTTAAGTGCTGCACAAGGGACATCAGGTGGCACGATGACATCAATGCATCACGCCAAACCATCTAAAAGAGATAGAGACTGTGGTGGCTGGCAAACCAGGAATAGGTGAGCATAATATTTTCAGTATTATGGTCCTTTAAGCGGCCATCATGCTGTGTATGGTGGAATGTTCTGTGAGGGCCATCATACTATATATATATTGTGAGACATGCCAGCGCTATAGCACGTGGCTGGCATGACTCACGTGACCGGCGGTAATGTGGGATGCTAAACCCTGCAGCATGCACAGGGTAAGTGCAGGTTGGCTCGGTAGCAGCACACACGGGGTTAACTGCTGCTGCTGAAAGCTGAGGTTTGTGTGAAGGAGTGATTACAAAACTCACTGGATTGCACCTGTGAGGAGAGCCAGTCTTCCACAAGCCTGCAAAGGTGCAGGACCATGAGATGGGTCTGAGAGCGTGGATGAGACACTGCAGAGCCGCAGTGTGAGAGGTACTGTTTGAACCTCTCTGTGTGAGGTTGCTGGAAGCAGCGAGGAGCGGCCCCTGAAGGAAGGGGACCGGAATGCTCTTTTGGACTATTGTTTTTTTGTCTCTTCTGTTGGTGGAATAAAACCTGTGTGCAGTGACCCGTGGTGCCCGGATCCCTTGTCTTCGCCGTGCCGCCGCTACCTCACATATGGTGCAGAATGCGGGCATTGCCGGCCCGGTGAGGTGTAGCATTCATTCCTGGTGAAGCCTGCGCTACGGTCGCCTTTCCTTCCGAGAACCGCTGGTGAAAGTGACTGTTTCATGAGGCTAATGAGCGGCTGCTAAGTGAGAGGAGCAGCAGTCATTATAGCTGCCAGTCTCTTGCGGGGTGCCCGGCAGCGCATGTCCAGGATCCAAGCGGCTAAATTCCAGTACAAGCCCACCACCAGCATGGAGGAGGTACTCAAACACCTGGTACAGGCTCAGCAGCAGCAGTTCCAAGCACTGCAACAGCAGGAACAAAGACACCAGGAACAGATGGCCCTGTTGACCGAGGCTGTTCGTGCCAGACCGTGGGAACCGCCCCAAGGCCCAGGTGTCGACGGCAGTGTCCGGAAAGCGGTAAGACAAGCGCTGCAAAAGATGACCCCGGGGGATGATGTGGAGGCATTCCTGGCCGTGTTTGAGCGGGTGGCTGAACGGGAGAGACTGCCGGTCGCCCAGTGGGCCGAGGTGCTGGCGCCCTATTTGACTGGTGATCCCCAAAAGGCATACATAGATCTGTGTACTGAGGATGCCCTGGACTATGGAGCCCTGAAGGGGGAGATATTGGCCCGTACCGGGGTCAATACATATGTGAGGGCCCAACGGGTGAGCCAATGGGCCTACGAGGAAGGCAAACCCGTGCGCTCACAGGCCTATGATTTGTTGCATCTGGTTAAAAAATGGCTGCAGCCTGAAGCCCTGAGTCCGGCCCAGATGGTAGAGCGGGTGGTGGTGGATCGCTTCGTGCGTACGCTGCCCATCCCCATACAACGGTGGGTGGGACACAGTGACCCGGGTACCCTAGACCAGGTGGTGAATGTGGTGGAGCGCCATGTGGCCACACAGGACTTGATCAGGGACACGGGGACACTGCGAACCAACCGCAAGGCCGCGCCCACCACACCAGAAAGCAGGGACCCCCAATCCGGACCCCGGGTCAGCGAGCACCCGGCTCAGGCCAAGAACGGCCATCCCCCTGCAGCAAAGCGGCGTTCCGGACCGCCGCCGTTCAGCCCCTGGTATAATGGAGGTCAACCCCGATGTAGGAGGTGTCAGGAGGTTGGACATATGATGGCACAGTGTCCCCTCAACGGGGAACCCATGGACTGTGACTACTCCCGGAGGCGGTCCATGTTCACCCACCTCGTCGGAAAAGGGCGCTCGGACCCCAGGGACACTGGGAATGTACTGTGCCGCGTTCGGCTTAATGGTCATGAAGTGACGGCTCTCCTGGACTCAGGGAGCAACGTGACCCTCGTGTGTGCCTCCTTGGTCTCCAGGACCAAACCCACCGACCGAAAGGTCAGGGTGATGAGTGTCCATGGGGATCATCGCAGGTGTCCGACGAAGCGTGTCACGTTCGCTACCCCAGCCAGGAGGGTTCAACATGTCGTGGGGGTAGTAAAGGATCTCCCTTATGATGTTGTGCTGGGGAGGGATATGCCCTTGTTACGGGTGTTGTGGAACGAGTATATGGCCCCCCGGATGAAGGACAGAAAGGGCCCAGAGCCCGAGAATCCCGCCGCCGGGATACCCGGAGGACTTAATGTGACTGATTCCCGGGTGCAGAGCCCAGTGCGCCGACTCGCCGTCCGGAGCGGTGCAGCAGTGCCGCGGGCAAACCCCGTGTTGCTCGTGGGGCCCCAGGCCTCTGTTGTTGGTACCCGTCCGGGGTTTGTGGGTGCCGGGGGTCCGAACGGGTTGGTTGCTCGTGGGGTCTGGCACCGCTGGTACCCCCGGGTGCCCCTGCTTGGCTCAGCCGGTTCTCCACACCGTGACGCGGTCTGCACGCAGGGCCCGGGGTTATGGCCTTGTGTTCACCCTCTACAGGATTGAACAAGGAGGGGGGTATGTGAGACATGCCAGCGCTATAGCACGTGGCTGGCATGACTCACGTGACCGGCGGTAATGTGGGATTGCTAAACCCTGCAGCATGCACAGGGTAAGTGCAGGTTGGCTCGGTAGCAGCACACACGGGGTTAACTGCTGCTGCTGAAAGCTGAGGTTTGTGTGAAGGAGTGATTACAAAACTCACTGGATTGCACCTGTGAGGAGAGCCAGTCTTCCACAAGCCTGCAAAGGTGCAGGACCATGAGATGGGTCTGAGAGCGTGGATGAGACACTGCAGAGCCGCAGTGTGAGAGGTACTGTTTGAACCTCTCTGTGTGAGGTTGCTGGAAGCAGCGAGGAGCGGCCCCTGAAGGAAGGGGACCGGAATGCTCTTTTGGACTATTGTTTTTTTGTCTCTTCTGTTGGTGGAATAAAACCTGTGTGCAGTGACCCGTGGTGCCCGGATCCCTTGTCTTCGCCGTGCCGCCGCTACCTCACAATATATATATATATATATATATATATATATATATATATATATAATAGAGAGAGAGAATTGTACTGTGGATACCATCATAATATTGTGTATGAGGGTAGGTATTGTGTGAGTATCATACTGCGTATGGAAGATTGTACTGAGAGGCTAATGGACCATCCTACTGTATTAGGAGTTCTGGGATGTCATACTATAAATTGGGAGCTGTGAAGACATCATACTGTGAAGGAGGTTATGGGTCCATCATGCTGTGTATATATATAGAGAGAGAATTCTACTGTGGATACCATCATAATATTGTGTATAGGAGGCTGTGAGTTGTAGGCCTCTACTGTGTATAGGGGACTATAGGGCAATCATACTGTGTATAGGAGGCCATGAAGGCATTATATATTGGGCATAGAGTTCTGTGACGACATCTTAACCTGTGTGTGCGGCAAACAGGGGCTGTGGGGTCATCACATTGTATCAAGGCTATGGATCTGTGTTTTCAAATGACAGGGCTACATTTCAGTCCCAGTCCAGCCCTGCTTTTCTGCTTGCGTCAGTTTTGATAAAATCACTTTTATTTAAAAAAGATTATTACTAGAAGATTAATAAACATTCTGTCATGGAGCTTTCATTTGCATGATCTCTGTATAGCCCATCACTGATGTCAGCTTCATGCCTATTAAGAGTGTACTTTGAAAACTACTATTCATTGGGTAAGTATAAGAGTAGGGGCAGAGACCTTAGGTTAAAAGCACCACTCCAGTGCTAAAAACAAATAAAATGCCTGAGTGGTGCTTTAAGAAAAAAAAAAAAACTAGTAGATTTGCAGCAGATAAACCAGTGATTTTAAGAAAAATTACAGAAAACCAAATTTTTTTTAATCTCCCTGGAGTTCCCCTTTAATTCTCTTATTTTGAACATACTAGTTTTGGCCCAACTAATGACGAACTTCAGTTTCCCTGAAGATGGTCATTTTTGAGTTTTGGTTTATATGGTTTATCTATAGTTTTCATGCCCGAATGTAGAGTTGTACTATAATATTTTAGGGTTGGAAAATGTGGAAAAATGTACATAAAATTTGGTTTCTTCAATCCAGTCTGCAAAACTGGATACATGTTTTATAGTATGTCAGTGATTGCCTTTGCTGCTGGGCATAGCGGCTGCAGTCTAGGAGAGGAAGGGTTAGGCTGGTGACAGTGCCATCTTAATTCACATTAATTTCAGCATTGCAGAAAGCCATCCATTAGTAGAGAGTTACAGCCAGCGTTAACAGTAACACTGTAGCGCCATTAATTGGAATGAATGGTTGGGTAACTTTTATGAGAGGTCACAATGGCAGTAATATTGTCTTCCAAAAATGATTGGATTAGAAATTCGCATGCCAGCTGTAAAGACTTTGCCATGCTGTGCCATTCGTCAGCATGTCTCACCTAGGATTGATGGGGTTTTAATTATAGAGGGTGGGGGACTAAGAACACAATATTGTAATTCCTGTAGGAGTAATGTTTAATAAAACTACAGAGAACATTCCCCTGACAAACACCCCAGTAGGGGGATTGTGTAGGATAATGCGCCATAAAGCACTGCTGAGTTTAAAGTTTAATGTAAGTTGGTTGAAAAATTGTTGGGGTAGGAGGGGTGGTATAGCACTGCTGGCTAATGCTAAGCATAAAGTATATGAGCTATCAGGGGTCTCATAGGACTTTATCCAACCCATTTCAAGCTTTTTAACACACACAAAGCCTTAGTAATGTCAAAGTGACCTCATCATTACAACGGATGGTAGGTTGGTAGAAACAAGCTACCCATTTAATAACAACCCACCAACAGACTGTTCATGTTCATTTAAATGAAAAAGCAATCTATTTAAATGCAGCAGTACAGTTGTCAGATACACAATATCACTGATCAATCACACTCAGTCTGTTACTGCTGTTGTTAGCACCTCTCCTATCTCTCTCCCCCTAGCAATTGAAAATCTATACTACTACACTCATCTACTTCACAGCTTCAGCTATATAACACATTACTGTCTAGAATATTTGTCCAATGTTTTAGTGCTTTCTCTTTTTATCTCTATTGCCGATATGGAAACTCTGACTCTTTATATATAAATATAATGGCTTCTGCATTCCTTGATTTGGCTTTTATACATGCTAATCCAGGAATGATTGGCTGCATTATTCTATATAATGTGACAGTTATAAGGCATTATGAAAAAGTTCACGCAGTCACATCCTATATCATGTCAGTCTTCTGTGCCTGATTCAACCTTCTCTAATGTGAAAAAAAGGCAGCTTGGATTTCTTTCGGAAATTGTTCAAATTCACCAGTACCTGGGAATTTCATAACACTTTGCTCGAATTTGCATCTTCAGTGAAAATGTTTTTTTTTTCTCAACTATAAATTTTTATTGGGTTTTTTATAATACAGAAGAAAAGAACAAAACATTGAACAAATCAAGGTAATACAATCGCTCAAGGAAGAAAATTTAATAACCTGGTTATGATAATTTTGGCGTAGACCCCCAGGGGCTCCATGTCTATATCATCAAATGTTTCTTGTTACCTCAGTGTTAGCAATCCACCTCCCCCAGGGAGCCGGCAGGTTCTGATACAATTCCCATAAGGGACATCCAGGTACGGAGGATCAGCAGTGATAATCTCCCTCTGTAAATGACTGGTGGTTAACAAATAAGAAATAAATGGACAAGATAATAACAAGAACAACCAAGAAGGATAGGAAAGAAATCAAACGGGAATGTAGGGGGGAGATAAGAGGGGGTAGAAAGAAAGAGGGGAGGAGGGGGGAAGGGTAGGGGAGGGAAGGGTAGGGGAATAGGACCCTCCAGGACCAGGGGAAACGCCCCAACATTAAATACCCTCCTGGGCAGCAAAGTAATCCCATGGGGCCCAGACCTGGTTGAACTGGTCGACTCTGGCTGCCAGTAGAGCTGTCAAGTACTCCATCCTTCTGATGTCTGACAACCTGGTGAACAGATATTTAAGGGAGGGCGGCTCCAGTCTCCTCCAGAAGAGGGCTATCAAGCATCTAGCCGCAGTAAGAATATGCAAGAGGAGCTTAGAGGCCAGTTTGCCCACCCGTCCAGTATGTGCATTAAGAAGGTATACCAGTGGGTCTGGCTCCATGTCAACAAACAGAACCTTCATGATAAGATCCCTAACAGATTTCCAGAATCCCTCAAGTCTCGGGCATGACCAGAAGATATGGAACAGGTCGCCCACATCCAGGCCACATCTCCAGCATGTATCTGGTAGGAGTGGGTTTAGTTTATGAAGGAACTCAGGGTATGGTACCAGAACATCATGAGTTTGTATTGATTTTCCTTATAAAGCGTGCAAATGGAGGTCTTGGCTGCTCTGTCCCAGATATACTGCCAGTTCTGGGGGGTAATATGTCTGCCCAAAAGGGCCTCCCATTTCTTCATGTATGAGAAGCTCTCAAGACCCCCATTGCTAGAAGCAGCGAGGAGTTTGTAGATCTCTGAGATCAAACCTTTAGTACTTGTTCCCCTCCTGCATATTTTTTCAAATTCCGATGGGACCGATACCCCTGAAGTGCCATATAGCGATGTAGCAAAGTCCCGAATTTGGAGATATTGATCGAAGACCCTATTAGATAGGGGGGGGAAGATAGTTTTCAAGCAGTCAAAGGATTGAATCCCCATAGTCCTTCTATCGACAATGTCCGCAAACCGAAAGAGGCCCGCGGATGAACCATGGCTGGCTCCAACCCACCTGGTAGCAGGGGGTGGTATATAAACGAGACCATTGGCGATGCTGGGGAGGCCAGGGCAAATCTCCTTTGACAGTGCTTCCAAACGTCCCAGGTTACCTGCATTGGACCTAATAGTGGGATTTGTGGAGCCACCTGGGCTGGTGGCCACAGTAAAGAGTTGGGATGAACGGGCGCCAGCCATAGTTTTTCAATTTCAGTCCACTTGTTGTATGCCCATAGAGTTGACCAAGATGGTATTCTTCGGAGGTGTGAAGCCCAATAATACCTCATTATATCTGGTACTGAGAGCCCGCCTCAAGATCTGTGTGTCGTCATAATATCCTTAGCTATCCTGTGTCTCTTGTTGTTCCACACAAATCTCATGATGGCCGTCTGGAGAGATCTAAGATCCCCCAGAGGGACCGTCACTGGTAAGGTCACGAAGTAGTACAGAAGCTTGGGGACCAGCGTCATCTTCAGCGCGGTCACCCTACCCAACCAAGATAAAGATAACGGTGCCCATTTGAAAAGGAGGGCCCTTAGCTCTTTGAAGAGCGGGGGGAAGTTATATTTATAAAGGGTACCAAAGGAGGCCGAGATATTAACCCCTAGGTACTTTATGGTATCCATTTTCCATCTGAATTTAAAGTTCAAGGTCAGATAGTCTAGTACGTCAGGCGGTATGTTGACGGGTAGAGCCTCTGTCTTACTCCGATTCACCTTATAACCCGAGAAGGAACTGTACATCTTTAAAGAGGACATCAGGTTAGGGAGAGAGACGTGGAGTTTCGTCAGGGTGAGAAGGACATCATCAGCAAAAAGAGATATTTTGAATTCTTCAGTGCTAAGAGTCACTCCTGAGATACCTGTGTTGCTGCGGATGTCAGCGGCCAGCGGCTCAATGCACAGAGCGAAAAGGAGGGGAGAAAGCGGGCATCCCTGCCTTGTCCCGTTAGAGATAGGGAAGGAGGGAGATGTAATAAAGGGTAGCTTAATGGACGCCGTGGGGGATCTATAGAGAGCTCTGATTGCACTAAGGAATCTCCCTGTGAAGTCAAAGGATTGAAGGCATGCGAACATGAAGGACCAATCTAAGCGATCAAATGCCTTCTCGGCATCTAAACTTAAGGCTAGCATCTGTTGGCTCCGTCGGTTGACCACATCTATTAAGTCTATAACACGTCTTGTATTGTCTCCACCTTGCCGGCAGGGTATAAACCCGACCTGGTCTTTGTGAACAACCTGAGGGAGCCAAGGACCCAACCTGGTTGCTAAAATCTTAGCATAAATTTTTATGTCAGAATTCAACAGTGCAATAGGCCTATAATTGGCGCAGTCCATAGGATCCCTGGGCGGCTTAGGAATAAGTATAAGGTGGGAGTGTGACATGGAGGTGGGAACTTCTGCACCATCCATAAAGGAGTTGAACAGAGAGGTCATGTAAGGGAGGAGAGTTTTGGCAAAAGTTTTATAGTACAGATATGTGAGGCCGTCTGGGCCCGGAGATTTACCTTGGGGCAGGTCTTGTAGAATCTCTTCCACCTCCTCGCATGTGACCGGTTGATCTAGAGCCGTTAGAGCTTCCGCCGGGAGCTTAGGGAGATTTAGGTTAGTTAGATAAGCCTCCAGGTCTCTGCTCCTCCGTGAGAGGTCCCCTCCTCCGGGATTGGGAAGATTGTAGAGACGTGTATAGTAGGAGAGAAAAATATTCGAAATGTTAGAAAAGTTATAGTGGATCTTCAGTGAAAATTTTAAGAATTAAAGAGGTTGTCCAATGTAAAAAAAACAACAACTCATTTTTAAATGGACCAGAAGTGAAAAATGTCTTTAAAGGGATTATTATTTTTAAGGAAATTGGGCGCCAAATTATATGAAATACATAGTCAGAAATAACTACCACCACAATTCTCCATACAGACTGCCTACAAAATCCCAGGGGGTCCGTTCCACCTGTGGGGAGTGTTCTATACGAGCTGCCGTCCATCTATCCCTGGGGGTCTATAACGCAGTGCTGGTCATACCTGACCAGACACCACAGGTGGCGTCACAATCACATACCAAAATCCCCTGTAAATATTCCTTTAACTGTCATGGCCACAGAGCTGGGCTACTGCCACCATGACTACCCCAAAAGACTGCCGGCCCGGAAACTGAGTACCACGGCCCTTACGACCGCTTCATCTGTTTCACACACAGTGCAGGGGGGACACCTTGTGGAAGGTTTATGAATTGTTATTAATCAGAATTTTCTAATGAAGCATGTTTGAAAGTTTATTAAAATCACTTTCTCTACATTATTATTATTAAATAAACATTTAAATGTCAGTTACACTTTAAACATCTTTTTATGGCAGTTGGTTACTTTTCAGTATTGCTTTCAATCACATTTGTGATGGACTCATATCACATGGGCATGACAAATTTTACAGTGTAAGGCCCCTTTCACACTAGCATTTCTGTCTGGATCCGACAGATCCGAACAGAAAACCGCATCTGCCGCATTTGCCGCCTATGGGCCCTTTCACATCAGCGTTTTTTTAAATTTGCGGCAGATGCGGTGAAAAAACCGCATCTGCCGCAACTGCCGCATAACGGTTCCACTTGCGGCACGGTTGCGGTTTTTTCCATAGGAAGTATAGGGGGACTTGCGGCAGATGCGGCAAGTGCGGTATTGCACTTGCGGCAGGTGCGGCAGAGAAAAAAAACCGCGGCTTACTGCGGTTTTTTTCTCTGCCGCACCTGCCGCAAGTGCAATACCGCACTTGCCGCATCTGCCGCAAGTCCCCCTATACTTCCTATGGAAAAAACCGCAACCGTGCCGCAAGTGGAACCGTTATGCGGCAGTTGCGGCAGATGCGGTTTTTTCACCGCATCTGCCGCAAATTTAAAAAAACGCTGATGTGAAAGGGCCCTAACACTTGATGCAAGCCCTATGAATTCTCCATGGGGCATGCGGCAACTGCTGTATTGCCGCAATCCAGCACATGCAGCAGTTGTGGACGTGAAAAAAAAAACGCAGCCAACCGCACATTTTTTCGTTGCTGCAAGTGCCCTATTGTGGCAATACCGCACCTGTCGCACTTGCTGCAAGCCCCATAGAGAATGCATGGGGCTTGCCGCAAGAGCACCGCAAATGCAGCCGTTAGGCGGCAAATACAGCAGATGCTTTTTTTTGTCCGGATCTGCCGGATCTGGACAGAAACGCTAGTGTGTAAGGGCTGTAAGGCTGCCTTCAGACTGCATGATTTGTGATCCGTGTCTATCTGTTTTAAAACTGATAACCACGGATCAGTTTTGCCTTCCCATGTATTTTTATGCGCATGGATTGGTCTGCTTTCACATTGCGATTTTTTAGGATCCGTGGCTGTCCGGACAGCCACAGATCCAGTTTTGCCCCCATGTATCCCCATGGGCATCAGATCACATCGGATTTGCCAAAATGGCATCCGATTTGTGTCGGATCTGATTGTGTCCGATTTTTTGCTGTGCCCAAAATCGGAGACTGCTCCAATTTTAGGCACAGTGGACCAAATCAGACAAAATCGGATCTGACATGATCCGTGGTCTTTAACATGGGGGCCTACGGAGCACGGGTCTGAGAAAACAGCTGATCTGTACTCGGACCCGATTTTAGTGTACTGAGTATGCTCAGTACACTGAAATTGCTCTGTACCATCTAATTTCACTTCCACAATGTATATACAGAAATTGCGGAAGTAAAATTAAGTAAAAGCAAGGGTTAAAAATAAAAAATATGTATTCTTACCGTTCCAGCAATCCCCCAATGCCTCCATCAAGCTCCCGATGGTTACATGACCTGGCAAGGCGGGGTTACCCGATCAACTGATCGGGTCACATGACCAATTACTGCAGTAACTGCGGTCATGTGACTGATGACGCTGATCGGGTAACCCTGCCTTGCCAGTCCCTGTAACCATCTGGAGCTTGATGGAGGCGTCGGGGGATCGCCAGAAAGGTGAGAATATACATTTCTTATTTTTAACCCTTTTACTTAATTTCACTTCCGCAATGTATATATACATTGCGGAAGTGAAAGTGCCCCACTTGCCTCCTGTCAGCTGTTTCTGTGTTGGGACCCGTGAAAATCACGGCTCCTGACACAGAAATAGCACCAGGAAGCACACCTCTATGTCCTTTCCTGTCCGTGGGGTCCTGCAAAAAGTAGGATCCCAGGGACAGGAAAAAAATTGCAATGTGAAAGCAGCCTAAGTGGCCATCCATGTGTGTCAGTTTTGACACTGATCCATTTGTGTCAGTTTGTGTCAGTTTTTTTTCATGCACCGATCATTTACTGAGCACAGGGGAGGATGTAATCTAGGATTGGGTGCATTACATGAGCAGGCGACAAAGCTTTTGTCTTGCCAAAATCTGACCATTCTGTGTTCATTAAATGATCAATGTTTCAGCATTGATGCCAATTTATTTTCTTAATTTAAACCACATTTTAGAGGGTTTCAGCTTTCAAAATAGTCATCTATACAACCAATGGATGAATTTAACGTCAGGTTATAAGCTTTTATTTACATAATAATAATAATAATAAAGCTTTATTTATATAGCACCAACATATTCCGCAGCGCTTTACAATGTAGGGTTAGCGTACAGAAAATATACAGTAAGTAATTACAATAGAGAACAAATAAAGTACAATCATTGGATACAAAAACAATAGGCATAGAATCAATGTGAAAAAAAAAATACAATAAATAAAGCAAGAAATGAAGGTGACCCTGCTCAAAAGAGCTTACAATCTACAACGGGATAGGGGTTGTACAAGGTGCCGGGGCTTATTGCACTGGTGGTCCAGGCATCTTGAGGAAATGGGGTATAGGGCTAAGCTTACATGAATGGTCATCAGTCTGTGTAGACCTTTATGGTTTGGTGGAGTTTGTAGAAGAATAATGTCCAGAGGATAGCCCATTCACTGTCTACAGTACAATGGACATGTTAGGGAGTATGATAGGCCGCCTTAAAAAGATGCGTCTTTAGGGATCGTCTGAAGCCATGCAAGTTGTGGATAGTCCTGATTTCTTTGGGTAAAGCATTCCAGAGGTTTGGTGCAGCTCTGGAAAAGTCTTGGAGCCGGGAGTGGGAGGATCGGATTAGTGCAGATGTTAGTTGAAGGTCATTTGAGGAACGTAGAGAGCGGGTGGGGTGATAGACAGAGATGAGGGAGGAGAGGTAGGGGGGAGCTGCACTGTGAAGAGCTTTATGGGTGAGAACAAGCAATTTGAATTTGATCCTGTAGTATACGGGCAGCCAGTGCAATGACTGGCACAGAGCAGAGGCATCTGAGTAACGATTGGCCAGATGGGTGATCCTGGCTGCTGCATTAAGGATGGACTGGAGAGGAGAAAGTCTGGTGAGGGGGAGGCCGCTTAATAGAGAGTTGCAATAGTCAAGGCGGGAATGGATTAGGGCCACGGTGAGGGTTTTTGTTGTTTCCAGGGTGAGAAAGGGGCGGACTCTAGAGATATTCTTCAGGTGTAAGCGACAGGAGCGGACGAGAGATTGCGTGTGGGAGGAGAAGGAGAGATCGGTGTCAAATATAACACCCAGACAGCGAGCTTGCTGTCTAGGCGTTATCGTGGTGCCGCACACTGAGAGAGAGATGTCCGATTTAGGGAGGTTAGTGGATGGGGGGAGCAGAAGAAGTTCAGTTTTGGAAAGGTTTAGTTTCAAATAGAGAGTGGACATGATATTGGAAACTGCAGCTAGACAGTCATTGGTGTTCTTTACTACCGCAGGGGTAAGGTCAGGGGCTGAAGTGTATAGTTGAGTGTCATCAGCATAAAGATGGTACTGGAAGCCAAATCTGCTGATGGTCTGTCCAATCGGGGCCGTGTAGAGAGAGAAGAGGAGAGGGCCAAGGACTGAACCCTGAGGGACCCCAATAGTGAGGGGAAGAGGGGGGGAAGTGGAGCCAGCAAAAGATACACTGAAAGAGCGGTCAGAAAGATAGGAGGAGAGCCAGGAGAGAGCAGTGTCCTTTATGCCAATGGAGTGCAGCATAGAGAGTAGGAGCTGATGGTCGACAGTGTCAAAAGCTGCAGAGAGATCAAGGAGAATAAGCAGAGAGTGGTCACCATTACGTTTTGCTGTCAGAAGGTCATTGGTCACTTTGATGAGGGCAGTTTCTGTGGAGTGAAGGGGGCGGAAACCAGACTGTAATGGATCTAGAAGAGAGTGAGCGGAGAGGTAACGGGTGAGGCGGGAATAGACCAGGCGCTCCAAGAGTTTAGAGATGAAGGGGAGATTGGAGACTGGTCTGTAGTTATTTGTGCAGGTTGGGTCGAGAGTGGTTTTCTTTAATAATGGAGTAATGATCGAGTGTTTGAAGGAGGAGGGGAAAATGCCAGAAGAGAGGGAGAGATTGAAGATTTTGGTTAGATGAGTGGTGACGACTGGAGAGAGGGACTGGAGCAGGTGTGAGGGAATGGGGTCGGTAGTGCATGTGGTGGGACGAGAGGAAGATAGGAGCCTGGAGACTTCTTCTTCTGTGACTGGGTCAAATGTGGAAAGTGAACCGGAGGGGATGTGAGGAAGAATGGGGGTGGCAGTGCTTGGAGGCTGAGAGCTGATTTCCTGGCGGATGTTGTCTATTTTATCCATGAAGTAGGAAGCCAGGTCATCAGCACAGAGGTCGGTGATGGGGGCCTGCACTTTAGGACTGAGGAGAGAGTGAAAGGTGTCAAAGAGTTTTTTTGGATTGTTGGATAGTGAGGAGACCAGGGTGGTGAAGTAGGTCTGTTTGGCAAGGTGAAGGGCAGAGTTGTAGGTTTTGAGCATGAATTTATAGTGGATGAAGTCTCCTGGTGAGCGAGTTTTCCTCCATAGGCGTTCAGCACTCCTGGAGCATCGCTGGAGGAATCGGGTTTGTGATGTGAGCCAGGGCTGTTTTGTTCTCTGTTTGGAGGTTCTGCGGGTGAGGGGCGCTACTTGGTCCAGGGAGCTTCTGAGAGAGTCATTGTAGTGATTTACTGCCTGATCTGGAGAAGAGATTGAAGAGATTGGGGACAGAGATGAGATGAGGGAGTCTGTGAGTGCTTGAGGGTTAATGGCCTGTAGATTTCTGGATGTGTGATAGGTAGGCTTGGGCTGTGTTGGCCGAGGGTTAGTGAGTGAGAAGGAAAGAATGTTGTGGTCAGAGAGTAGAGTTGAGTTATCCAAGGGGGAGGATGAGCAGAGCCGGGTAAAGACAAGGTCAAGGGTGTTACCGTTTTCGTGTGTCTTAGAGGTTGAGAGCTGTGATAGGCCAAGAGAGGTAGTTAGAGATAGGAGCTGGGATGCAGATGGGGAGATGGGGCTGTTTATGGGAATGTTAAAGTCTCCCAGAATAAGGGTTGGTAAATCTGAAGACATGAAATGCGGGAGCCAGGCGGAGAAATGGTCGAGGAACTGGGTGGGTGACCCTGGGGGGCGGTATACCACTGCTACTTTGAGGGGGAGGGGATGGAATAGCCTAATGGTATGGACCTCAAAAGAAGGGAATGAGAGTGATGGGGCTGGAGGAATGACCTGGAAAGTACATTGTGGGGACAGGAGGAGGCCGACTCCACCGCCACGTCTGTTCCCAGGTCTAGGGGAGTGAGAGAAGTGTAAGCCGCCGTAAGAAATAGCAGCAGGGGAAGCAGTGTCTGAATCCTGGATCCAGGTTTCTGTGAGGGCCAGCAGGTTAAGAGAGTTGGTAAGAAAGTAATTGTGAATGAAAGGAAGTTTGTTGCATACAGACCGTGGATTCCAGAGAGCGCAATTAAAAGAGGGAGGTGAAGGTGTGCAGGTGATATTAATAAGGTTAGTGGGGTTTCTGTGTGAGGTGGGAGAGGGGTTGAAGTTAGCAGATGGTGGACCAGGGTTGGGAGAGATATCACCTGAGAGGAGCAGCAGTAAAAAGACATAACATGGGTAAGCGACATAACTTCTGTCAGGGAGTGTATATCATTTACATGGAGTAGCATGATAACAACATCTATGTCTATGAACGTTTTTTGCATTAACATTTACCAATGGATCTATTAAAAAGAGACAAAATTTGAATGACTTGGACTAAGGAACAAACTATGTATTTCAGAGTGATTTATACAACCAATGGATGAATTTAACGTCAGGTTATAAGCTTTTATTTATATAACATGGATAAGCGACATAACTTCTGTCAGGGAGTGTAGGTACAAATAGTACTATCACCTCATCTTACTGTATAATTAATGGAAGCACAGATAGAACTGCCTCTCAATAAATGAAGTAGGCATAGACAATACTGTCTCCTTGCCTCTCCCTGTAAGCAGGGGTGGGATTCAGCTGGTTCCCTCCAGTTTGGGGGATGCAATTGTTAAAATTCCAGCTGGTTTCCCAAACTGGTAATGAGCAGCATCCCAATCTGGTTCTGGGAGCAGTCTCAACTTTAATATGCGTCCATCCTTTGGCTCTATGTCACTTTTTTCTTCATCTGGCTCAGTGTAGAAGTTGGGGAAAAAAGTGGGGAATGTACTTTAGAAGCGATCAATTATACATACTTTATAATACAAATTACAAGCTGTTTTCACATTCCCAAATGGCTCAGTATTTTATTATGTTGACTCTCAAGTGAAAGCTTACTGGTTCGAATCAAGAAGCAGCCATGAAGAAGATTTCCCAAGAAAAGGGAAACACCATCCTCCAGCTCATCATTAGCAGTCTTTCGGCCGAGAAAATTGCAAACTGCATAATGTGAGTGCCATGACAGTTGGAAAAATATGAAATGAAGTCCATCCATTTATTCAAAAGTCACGAAGTGGACATCCAGAGAAAATATTGAAATCAACAAGATGGCTCATCACATGGTCAAACAGTTCTGGTGCGACAAACATGGCAGTGGAGGTGTCTCGTATCCTTCATAATAGTGAGATCACAGACATCCATGCAAGCAATGTGTGACACACTTTACATGAACCTGGAATGGTGGCCCAAAAAGGTGAAGAAGTCACAACTTTAATATCATCATAACAAGCTTAGGCTCAAGTTTGCAGAAAAGTGAAAAGTAAGAGATTAGAAACGGGTGATTTGGAGCGATAAGTTCAAAATCTATAGATTAGGCTCTGATGGGTGCAAATTGGTCTGGAAGAAACAATGGAAAAGGGGGCAAACAGATCAAGAAATTGAAGGGACTGTAAAATTTGGTGGAGGAAGCCTGATAATATGGGGTTATTTCACTGCCAAAGACTTTGGATACTTGACGAGGATCGATGATGGTGTAAATGTTGAGCTATATGTGAGTATCCTACAAGATAATTTACTTCATACACTAGAGTACTATGAAATGGACAACATAGTGTTCCAGCAGGACAACTATCACATTCATCAAGATTAGCGAATAATTTTTTTAATGACAATGAAGTAGAGTTGCTGGATTTGCCCTGCAGTCCTCAGACCTCAACCCAATTGGACTCTTGTGGCTACAGTTGAATAAAAAGCTGTATACTTACCCAATTGAGCCGACCAATAAGCACCAACATTGGGAATATGTAGAAGAGGCCTGGGATCAGATTTCAGACAAGAGCTGCTTAAATCTGATCAATGGCTACCTGAAAGGATTCAGGCAGTGTTAAAAATGAAAGGATTTACAAAATGCTAGCAAATCAATAAAAATTGTAATTTTACTTTAGGAACAAAATAGTAACAATGCAGTGACATGACAAGAATCTATGACAAATCATATGCTATATAGTTACAAATTCTATCCAGGACCAAGTGTCTTTCGGTCTGAGGAAGGAGCTGGATGTTTAGCTCCGAAACGCGTCGGAAATAAAACTGAAGATCTTTTATTTAAAACACTCCAGTGTTTCTAATACTTATTGGAGCAGCGGCGCGGACCGAAAGACACTTGGTCCCGGATAGAGTTTCACCCCCACGATTGTGGAAGTGCGGTCCCGGCTGCGGCTGCTGTGTTTGAGCGATCAAGCTGGTTGTGGGCTTCACAACCGTATCAGGTGAGCAGTTTTCACACTGTATGGGATTCGTTTTGTATTAAGGATAAGACCCTATGCGCATTCTCATTTTTTAGATATACCGTATATACTCGTGTATAAGCCGACCCGTGTATAAGCCGACCCCCCTACTTTTGCCCCCAAAACTTGGGAAAATCTATTGACTCATGTATAAGCCGAGGGTGGACCCCAGCACAGGTATACAGCCCCCAGCAGTGTGGTATACAGCAGCCTCCCCAGTGGTATATACAGGCCCCAGCAGTATTACAGCAGCAGCCCCAGTGGTAGTATACAGCAGCAGCCCCAGTGGTAGTATACACGCAGCCCCAGTAGTATATACAGCCCCAGTGGTAGTATACACGCAGCCCCAGTAGTATATACAGCCCCAGTGGTATATACAGCCCCAGTGGTAATATACACACAGCCCCAGAGGTATATACAGCCCCAGTGGTAGTATACAGCAGCCCAGTGGTATATACAGCCCCAGTGGTAGTATACACGCAGCCCCAGTAGTATATACAGCCCCAGTGGTATATACAGCCCCAGTGGTAGTATACAGCAGCCCCAGTAGTATATACAGCCCCAGTAGTATATACAGCCCCAGTGGTAGTATCCAGCAGCCCCAGTAGTATATACAGCCCCAGTGGTAGTATACATACAGCCCCAGTAGTATATACAGCCCCAGAGGTATATACAGCCCCAGTGGTAGTATACAGCAGCCCCAGTGGTATATACAGCCCCAGTGGTAGTATCCAGCAGCCCCAGAGGTAGTATACAGCCCCCCCATCAGTATACAGCAGCCCCAGAGGTATATACAGCCCCAGTAGTATATACAGCCCCAGTGGTAGTATCCAGCAGCCCCAGTAGTATATACAGCCCCAGTGGTAGTATCCAGCAGCCCAGTAGTATATACAGCCGTAGTGGTAGTATACAGCAGCCCCAGAGGTATATACAGCCCCAGTGGTAGTATACATACAGTCCCAGTAGTATATACAGCCCCAGAGGTATATACAGCCCTAGTGGTAGTATACAGCAGCCCCAGTGGTATATACAGCCCCAGTGGTAGTATCCAGCAGCCCCAGAGGTAGTATACAGCCCCCCCCATCAGTATACAGCAGCCCCAGAGGTATATACAGCCCCAGTAGTATACACAGCCCCAGTGGTAGTATCCAGCAGCCCCAGTAGTATATACAGCCCCAGTGGTAGTATCCAGCAGCCCCAGTAGTATATACAGCCCCAGTGGTAGTATACAGCAGCCCCAGAGGTATATACAGCCCCAGTGGTAGTATACATACAGCCCCAGTAGTATATACAGCCTGTGAGGCACCGCCGGCATGATCCGCATGGCCGGGGTACATCACATGTAGGATCAGAGGATGATCCTGTGCACACTGGCCGGTTTTCCTGTGATGATAATACTGTGTGAACCAACCTGAACACAATGAGGTTGCAAGAGCCTAATGAGCGGCAGTGAGAGTGAGAGGAGATCGAGGAGTCCATGAGGAATAGGATGTGATGAGTGAGTGCTGACAACCCGGAACACAGGGGGTTAACCTGAGCTGTGTGGAAGCTGATGATTAGCAGCTGAGGGGGTGTGTCCATGTGGGAGTGGCTGGCACGATAAGAGCTGGCCACCTGAGTGATTGTGAGATTCATTCATTCTGGAGGCTGAGATTGATCCTGGAAGCTGAGTTTGATGCAGATGGAAGCTGAGACCAGCCTGAGTGCAGAGCAGTCCAAGGCTCTGTGTGCATGACATGATGGGAGCATGCTAGCTCCATGCCGGTGCCGAGGTCCGTGGTCGTGTCCGCACCTAGAGGGGGAAGCCATGGTTGACCCGTGGACGCTAGACCGGGCGTGGGGTGAAACACGCCCGGGAAAGGAGCCTGTGGGGGATGCCTGGTGGAACCTGTGACCCAGGTAGCGAGACCCGGATCCGTGCCCGGTAAGAAAGCAGTTCCCGAGCGATAGTGTGAACTGTGCACCTGGTGTGCGTAAATCAGGTTAGGCGAGTATAGACCGCCCTTGGGACCGACTCAGTGGAGTCCGTTAAAGGTCCTGATAAACCGGAATGTATGTAGCCCGTGGAGGCAATTGTATGTAGTGTGCCAGGCGGGCATAGACCGCCTTTGGGTCCGAGTCAGAGTACTCAGTTAAGGGACCCGATGAACTATGTGTATGAGGGCGTAAGTAATGGCCCTGAATGAGAGATGATGACCTATGTAAGACCCATGTATAATAATGTGGAGAGACAGTGACCCAGCTGGTATGGATGATGTTGGAGGCGTTCCGTCCTTGGGACGAGAGGGAGGCTTGCCCTGCTGCTTGCAGAGGGTACCCGTCCCTCAACCACGACCTCTAATGGGGTGAGTGTGCCTGTGGTGCCAGAGACAGGGGTAAGAGGGCTCCAGTAGGTAACGGATGTAGAGGTTCCCGTCTCCTATGGTTTGCCAATCCCTGTAATGGGCCATGGAGGGGCCACAGTCCATGGATGTGGGCTGTGAGCAGGTGTGTGATCCATGGACGTTGGAATGATGGATCACATGCGGTGTGTAAGGTCCCGGTCAGGCAGGATTCCTGACTAAGGGTGAGTGTTGAGTCATCATGCTGGGGGACTAAAGCCAGGCGGCAGGTACCGCCATTGGGACCCACAGGGCCCGTTGAGGCGTATGTAACAAAGGTCAGAAGCAGGGGTTAGAAGGGCTCCCGTACTGGGTAACGCGTGGTTAGGCCTGAGGCCGCAGCCACGGGTTACTAGGGTTTGCCAATCCCTGTTATGAACCCGGAAGGGTCATTATCGAAGTATATCAAATGTATTTATTATAAAGGTACTGTAAGATGTGTAAGTAGGCCGGAGGCCGTAGCCACCACGGGAGCTGTTAGTAGAGCTCCAATGGGGACAGAGAGTCGTGGTTACAGGTCCCGGGTTACTGTGAATGTATATGTGCAATGTTTTATGTAATATATGATGTGTTTATGTAAAGTGTTTATATGCAATGTGATATGTGTCCAACATGCTACCCGGGTTATGTTGTTAATATGTGAAAATAAACGGGTACACATTGGTTAAACTTATAAACACGTGTTCTTGTCGTTGTGCAAGCGGGTTCCCCGGTTGCTACCTCACAAGCCCCAGAGGTATATACAGCCCTAGTGGTAGTATACAGCAGCCCCAGTGGTATATACAGCCCCAGTGGTAGTATCCAGCAGCCCCAGAGGTAGTATACAGCCCCCCCATCAGTATACAGCAGCCCCAGAGGTATATACAGCCCCAGTAGTATATACAGCCCCAGTGGTAGTATCCAGCAGCCCCAGTAGTATATACAGCCCCAGTGGTAGTATACATACAGCCCCAGTAGTATATACAGCCCCAGTAGTATATACAGCCCCAGTGGTAGTATATAGGGCCCCCCTCATAGTTTGGCGCCCCCACCTCACTTGCTGGCCCCCCCCGCATGCAGCGCTGCGCATATACATTACCTGTCTAGCAGCTGTCACCCTCCGGTGGCGGATCGCGGCTCCCGGCTCCGGCTTCCATCTTCATCTCTGTCTTCCTGCTTTGTGGCCGGGGCTCATCGCGATGACGTCATCGCGACGCCGGCCGGTCACGTGACAAGCAGGAAGACAGAGAGGAAGATGGAAGCCGGAGCCGGGAGCCGCGATCCGCCACCGGAGGGTGACAGCTGCTAGACAGGTAATGTATATGCGCAGCGTTGCATGCGGGGGGGGGCCAGCAAGTTAGGTGGGGGCGCCAAACTTTGAGGGGGACCGTATTGACTCGCGTATAAGCCGAGGGGGGGACTTTTCAGCCCAATTTTTGGGCTGAAAAACTCGGCTTATACGCGAGTATATACGGTAGTTACAAATGAAATTTATGTATGAGATAGTCAAGATGATTGTCTATGAAATGAAGGTAGTCTCCTTCTCAAAGCTGCAGTAGATTGTGAGATATGGAGACCGAAAGTGAAAATTTCTAAACATTGTTTCCCTTTTTCTTGTCAGTAATGTAAGTGTACAGATAAAACAGTGATCATTATGCATCATACACAGGAGCTCTTTATATAATGTATAGTGTACAGGTAATACAGGTATCACCAGTGACATACACAGGAGCTTTGCATGTAGTGTATAGTGTACAGGTAATACACAGATCAATCTGAAAGACAACTTTAAAATATTGTTACCCTTTTGCTTGTTAGTGTATATCTTAAAAACATAGCTCCTATTTATAATGTCACCAGTGATCCTGTATTAACTATACAGTATATAATATATACAGAACTCATGTATATAATTTCACTGGTGATCACTGTATTACACTAAACACTATAAACAGAGTTCCTGAGTTTGTGATCTGGGGCTGTGTGACAGCAACGTTTTTAATTATGCCATTTTAGGGGGTAGATGCCGTTTTTGTCTTTTATTACAATGTGGTGACCAAAATTGTGCACATTTTTTTGTTAATAGTTTTATTTTCAATGGGGTAAAAGGTGGTGATTTTAACTTTAATGGATTTTTTAAAATATTTTTACAAACTTACTCTTTATTGATTTCATTAGCCCCACCTAGGGCGCCTAAATACTGCAGTGTCTGATCATTTCTTCTGCTGTTCAAAGCGATGCTTCTGCATTCCTCTGAGCAATAGAAATTCCATTGATCTGTGAGTGCTTGTATACAGGCAACTTTCACAGCGTGTTTGATGCACGACAGTGATGCGAGTGCTGTGTAAGTTGCTAGTGTGGTGACACCATGTGTGTAGAGAGTGTCCTCACTCTCTTGACACATGGTGTCATCACACCATGGGTCTGAAGAGGTTAAATCAACTTTACAATATGTGCCGCTAATTGCCGGATTTATATGAGAACTGTGAAAAGCCGGTGGGTCTGTATGCAATTTGTGTACCTAACAGACCCCTCATCTCCTCATCGCTTACAGTACAAGCGGTGCTGTCCCTCTGCCGTGGTGCTGAACTCTTAGGCGCTGAAGCCCTGTCTGGGCTTCAGCATCTGATCGCCAGGAGTATTCAACACCACGGCAGATGGACAGCTCTGCTTGTACTGTAAGCGATGAGGAGATGCGGGCTCTGTTAGGTACGCAAATTGCGTACAGACCTGCCAGCTTTTAACAGTTCTTATATAAACCCGGCAATTAGCGGCTCATATTGAAAACTTGATTTAACCACTTCAGACCCATGGTGTGATGGTCCATGTGTCAAGAGAGTGAGGACACTCTCTACACACATGGTGTCACCACACTAGCAAATTATTAACCCTTTGCACACAGAGTTCGCAACCACATCGGCAGCCCCTGTGCTGCTGAGTGGCCCCGCAACTCAGAAGAATTCAATTGTCATCAGAGATTTAGTTAAACATCTTGTACCGCTGCTGTTACAGCGGTACAAGATGATTAGTCACTGTACAGCACAGCGGGGGAAATATAAGCCCGTGTGCTGTATGGGTGCGAGTTTGACTCGCACCCATATACTTTTACTGCCTTTCAGGCGAGGGAATCGTGCTGTGTGCACTGAAGCACAATAAAGAACCGCTGTTTATGAAGCTCTGAGTCGACTTCTTTTCTTCTCCTATAATACAAAAGAGGGAATCGCATGCAATCGCAGCATGCTGCGATTGCACTCGCATTGCCCTCGCAAAGTGAGGGTAATGCGTGAAAATCACATTGCTGTTACCTGTATCATTTAAAGATACAGGTCCGAGTGCAATGCAAGTTTTTCTCGCATTACACTCGCGCGAGTTTTGCGCCAGTGTGCCTTCATCCTAATGATAATATCTCTTGAGGTTTTATAATTGCCCCTTGAATGGGGTACAATCTGAGCTTTAAAAGTTGAGCAATACTGCTTTAAAATATCGTTTATTCCAATACATCTGTACCTTGTTGCAAACATAGTGAGAACTTTTTTTTAACCATTAGTTCTAAATTCTCATGAGAAAATTTAAAAAATATGAACACATCACCATGGGTCCCTGATTTATTTTAGTACCATTATATTGCAATGAAGTGCGGATATTATTCAGAAGATTACTGCCATTACCCTTGCCATGACTTGCTGTCTCTCACAAGAATGTCTGATAGTAATTTGACATAGATCTCTTACAATGAGCCATACTGCATAAGTGTGTGAAAGCAGCTCCTGAAGAAACATGTGCCGAAGCCAGTCACTGCATAAAATATCTGCCATCCACAGTTGTAAACCGTGCCAGCTGGTTGGCTGTGTTAAGAATTTCTGCTCAGTTGGCCACTCGTTTGCAAGTGGTCCTCCCCTCCCTCATTGCGCCGGACCAGGTAGGATTTGTGCCTGGTAGACAGGCGCGAGATGGGACAAGGAGAGTGATTAACCTCTTAGAGGTGATGGAGAGGGGGGGCGATCTGGGAGCTTTGATCTCCCTAGACGTGGAGAAGGCATTTGTCCGAGTGCACTGGGGGTACCTTAGTGCAGTCCTTAATAAATTTGCATTAATAGGCCGTTTTTATACTTCTATAATGGCCCTGTACTCTGCCCCTAGTGCCTCGGTCCGTGCCTCTGGGTTCATCTCGTCGTCTTTTCCCATCACAAATGGTACCCATCAGGGTTGCCCTCTCTCTCCGCTCATATTTGCCTTGGTGATGGAGCCAATGGCTGCTATCATCAGGTCAAATCCTGCTGTGACGGGAGTATCTTTGGGAGCAGCGGAGCATAAGATTGGCCTGTACGCCGACGATGTGATCTTCATGTGCACAAATATAGATACGACTATACCGGCAATAATAAAGGTCTTGGATGATTTCACCAGAGTGTCCTATTATAAATTGAATCTAACTAAGTCGGTGATATATCCGATTAATGTCCCAACTACTATTCGAGAAACGTTACACCAGAATATCCCTTCACTTGGGCCTTTACCGGATTTACGTATCTGGGAATAAAAATAAGTAGTATAAAACGTATATTACAAACTAACTGTGACATACTGATCAAAGATTTATCGGCTCTCATCTCCTCGTATTCCTCCATACAACTGACGTGGATGGCAAGAATACAGCTAGTTAAAATGACCCTCCTCCCTAAAATGTTATACTTGCTCCAGTGTTTACCCCTGTATTTCCCAGTTAGGCAAATCACCCGAATCCAGACTTTATTAAATAAATTTATCTGGAACAATAGACCACATAGAGTGGCGGACAACATATTGGTCCTGCCTGGAAAGTTGGGGGGTCTGGGAGCTCCAAATATACGAGCATCCTACAGAGCAATCCTCCTTGAAATAGCGCAGATATGGTGGACTGGCCATATGGGACCCTTATGGCATCAGATTGAGCACTGGAGTGCACCTAGACATTCCACCAGACTACTGCTGGAGACTCAGCTTCTACACGGCAAGGAGCCCACTGGCTTACTATGCTCTATGCAAGCTGTATTGAAAATTTGGTCCCAGTTAAGGGTGCCACACCTGGGTTTTTATATTGGTATATTTCTCTAAATGCTCTGGAGGATTTGATTGACTCATTATCCCTACATGCTTGGAGGAGAGGAGGAATTAATTAAGGGAAGGTCGCCGCCAGCTTCTCCAAGGTGTTGGGGATTATGTGGGGGTGTGGGATCGGCGACTCATGTCTGGTGGTCTTGCTCAGGAGTGGTTCCTTATTGGAGCAGAATAGAGAGGCTACTTAAAGACCTGATGGGTCTTCCCTGCACTCTGACCCCTCAGCTGGCACTTCTGGGCATTGGCATAACAGACTTTCCCCGTACTTTATGACCCATTCTTACTAATGTTCTAATAACAGCCCGAATATGCTTGGCTTCTAACTGGAAGATCCCATCGATACCTACTCACGAAGATCTTATAGGGAAACTGAATCTCCACTTTCAATATGAGCTGACTTTAGCACATGACTTCTCTCGCAAGACGAGGATCTTGAACTGGTGGGACCCCTGGGTTGAGTCGATTTACAACACTGTTCAGATTTAAGATCATTGACAATGTGTATAAAACCCTGACACCTCACTCCCGATAACATTTGAAACGAGCGGTGAATATTGGGATTGGATATATAATCTTAACAGTACACTAAGTAATAAATGCTGTGGAACATATGATTCTCCTGCTTTCCCACTGTGTATAACCCTCCTTACCCCCCCCCCTTCTTGAATATCCATGACCTGTTATTTATTATTTGATCCCTTGAGTCCTGTTCTGATACAGCTACATATACTGCATCTAGCTGTCTTTGTTTTATTGTTGTACATTTACTTTGTTTAAACCAATAAGAACACAATGGTTAAAAAAAAAAAAGAAAAAAGAATTTCTGCTCAGCCTAATACTTAGGTCATACTTTTACGGAGGACAATAAACGCATTTTACTGAGGACAATGGACAATTTTCTGCCTAGGAAGATACTTTTTGCTCTTTTATATTACCTGTTGGATCCTAAATTAGGTGTTATTTAGAACCTGTTTGCTATGAGTTCACCTATTTTAATATGCAGGTAGTTTGACTGAGGCTACCTTCACATTTGGGTTTGTGTCTGCATGCTGATGGCATGCAGACACAAACGCAGTGCAAAGCAGTGCCATTTTGATGTGTCCGCAGCGGGAGAATGTCCGCCTGCGGACACATCACTGTGCAGCCCGGCAGCCAATCAGCGGTGTCCGGGGGCGGAGATCAGCATCGGAGATCTCCTCCTCCCGGCCGCCGGTAAGCTTTGGGACATGTCGGCGGGGAGAACAGCTGATTTGACAGCTGTTTGAATCTCCCTCGCCGACACCAAGAGGAGATGTCGGCGCGGGAAGATTCAAACAGCTGTCAAATCAGCTGTTTCTCCCCGCTGACATCGCTAGCAGACTACCGGCGGCGGGGAGGAGGAGATCAGCAGAGGCTGAGCTGATCTCCCGGTGGCCGTCGGTGAGCTCCTGTGACATCACCGGCGGCCACCGGGAGAGATTTCAATGAGTCCGCAGCGTTCTCCTGTGCTGTCAAGCGCAGAACACTGCGGACCCATTGAAGACAATGCATGTTTTGTGCGCTTGGGGACGCTTGCTGATCTTCCAAGGTCCCCGAGCGCACAAAAAATGCAACATGATGCGTTCCGGGTGCGGACGCTGGACACCGGAAGGAGCAGATATCGTCCGCATAAGCACCCGAACGCAGCAAACGCAAGCACTATGCGTTCCTATGTTAAACATAGGAACGCAGTGCGCATGCGTTTGACTGCGTATGGGAACGCAGCATGAGCTGCGTTCACATACGCAAATGTGAAGCCAGCCTGAGAAGATTAAAGACTCCTATAGATAATGTTTTCACATAAGACAGCTTATGCAACTCCCTATAGAGAAAGTGTTTCCTAATGGGTGCTAAGAATTTTCCTTCTCCATAGGTACAGCAAAAGTAGCAAAAAATAAGTGAGGAACTGGGCAGAGGGTCATGTTACATTCTGTAAAAAACATAGACTAAGTGACATTGCACCATGCACTGGGCTCTGTGTACCTAGTGTACCCCTAGGTTTGGTCAGATATTTTTGCTTTGAATACCAGTATTTTGATTTTTTACTTCTGTTCCCAGAAAAATGTATGCAGGTTGCAGCCTCTTCATTTTATCTGTTAAGTCATTATGAAGCAGAGCAGGGCATTACAGTTCTAGAATCTATAGATCGCTTAATAAAGCAATAAAATCATACTTTCTCCTCAGCTTTCACCCCTCCCTTCAAGTAGACAGAAATTCAGTTATGTATAGTGCTAAAGTTTCAGGGGAAAGGAAGCTACAAAGTTGATATGGGGGAGGGGAGACCATGGTAGTGCTGAATAAATCAATGCACTGCTTTGCATCTGCTCCTAGCCTGATACATGGCAGCACACATTATGGACTATCATATAATTTTACAGCAGAGGATCAGAACGTGTTTTTACATCTGCTTGGTGACATGATTGCTATTTGAAAGGAGAACACCCCCTGTACTTACATGACAAAGGATGGTATATCAGGGGCAGGATTTCAGTGTGAACATGGGGCTGGTGGCCACGTCCCCTGTTCCACAGACGTGTGAGTGGGCAGGAATGTAAGATGATGCTGGAGCCCCCAGCGTCCTCACCACTGACACCTTCTGTCACTGCTGCAGCGGGAGTCTGAATTTGTCCCCAAAGGGAAGGGTGAAAGCTGAGGGGCAGATATGATTTTTTTTTTTTTTTATAATTCTTTATTTTTCGTTTTATAGTAACAATAGAAAAAAGAACCAAAACTTACAGATTCAATCATCTTGCAAGTACAAAGAACTGTTCTTAATAAAATGTATTCTCATTAATTGAATCACGAATCAGTTTCTAATAGTCAATAAGCTTGATAAAAGTATTCAATTTACTATAGCAATATTAAAACTAACTCTGGCATGAAAAACAAGCTGTCTAGTATAACACATCGGAGTTGTTTGCCAGTCATAATTATAAAACAAGCATAACGTACTCCATAGGTATCCGTCTATTACCAATAATAATGACAATGAAAGACAAAAAAAAAACAAAAAAGAAAGGAAAAGATAGGAAACACATAAAGAAAGAAAAGAGTAGAATAGACCAGAACAGGGGATAGGATGGGTGGTGGGGTATGAAGAGGGGTATAAGGGAGGGTAAGGTAGGGGTCTCGTGAAGTTACCAAACCTCAATGGAGTAAAAGGAACTCTCAATCGCACCCATTTACTAACCAGTTCTTAAGAGCAAGTTCCTCAGGAGCTTCTGTGAGACTTATACAGGTCAGATTGTTGGAAACTCATCCAATTAAACCACGTGTTTCTGAACTTCTCATATGAATCATGTATAGCTGATGTCAGGTCCTCGAGAAGCATGAGGTCGTTCACCTTCTCTATCCACATAGCCACAGAAGGACATGTCTCCTTTTTCCAAAGTATCGGAATGCAGGATCTCGCAGCCATGACTAAGAACCTCAACAGTGTATGTTTATATTTGTTTGGTGGAATCCTACAGTGGTGCAACATGAAGAGGCCAGGATCTAACTCATCCGTGTATCCCGTAACTTGCCTTGTAATCTTTTTCACCTCCGACCAGAATGGTTGGAGCTTCGCACACTCCCAGAACACGTGTAGTATTGTACCATCCGCCCCACCACACCTCCAGCACTTCGGGTCTATAGAAGGAAAGAGTCTATGCAAATAAGCTGGGACTCTATACCATCTCGTCAATAATTTATAATTTGCCTCCTGCAGCTTTGAGCTTATCGAGGTAGAGTGAGCTAAAGAATAAATTGCAGATCTCTGTTCTGTAGACAGTTTGAGACCAAGATCTGTCTCCCATCGCAGCATGAAATGGGGAGTCGGGAGGTCCGGTGGAGAAATCAAACACGCGTATGTCTGTGATAAAGCATGCCTACAGTCAACTGTGGTAGAGCATAGAGATTCAAACAGTGTCTTAGGATTTAAAAACGTCCTCTTAGGAGGGAGTCTATGAAGATAATGTACAAGTTGTACACATCTCCAGAAACCCAGAGCCGTCGGGTAGGTAATTGAATTAAGTTGTTCAATGGTTGGCCACGCTTCTCCCTCACTCCATTTTTCAATCCTATCCAGACCTGCTTTTATCCAACGTTGGAACACGGGGTCATCAAGACTTGGTCGAAAGTCCGGGTGACTAAGGATCGGACTCAAGACAGAGGCAGATGGTATCATTAAGGATCTAACTAACGTGTGATCACAAATCTTGAGAGTAGACCCAATTGTCGGATGGTCATATAATAACTCTTCTTTTCGAAGTGACACCCAGGGTAATGTCTGAAGTCTGAAAGGAGTAAAATCCTGTTCGATTTGTACCCACAATTTATTTGTACCATGCCTGCACCAATCTATTACCCGCGTGAGGTGGGTGGCTATGTAATACAGTTTGATATTTGGGAGATTCACACCACCATCTTTTTTGCGTCTATACAGGATTGATCTCGCTAGACGTGGTTTCGAGTTATTCCAGATGAATTTTGTCTGCAGTTGTGCAATTGTCTTAAAGAAGGATAATGGAATGGTGATAGGTAATGTCTGTAGGTAATATAATATCCTCGGAAGGATATTCATTTTGAAAAGTTGGCATCTACCAGCCCCAGATATGATTTTTATTGATTTGTAAGCAATCTATAGATTTTAGAACTGCTTCATCATGTATCAGGGCAGGGACAGTAAAAAAAAATTATCTCCCCGGAGTTCCACTTTAAAATATATGTGTACTTTTTCCATAAAAAAATAAATATTTGTTATCTATTTACCTAGAGAGATATGTCACAGTATGCCTTTAGCTATTTTTGTGTCGTTAAAATCCGCTTCATCTGACATGCCTAGTTATAGGGCTGCAAGTTAGAGTTCAGTGAGCATTACTCATGTAGTTTACCTATTTTCCCCCTCCTTTTTCTCTATGCCCTTGCATATTTCCTTCCAGCTTCCTTCTTCATAGACAATACTGTAAGCAGTACTGAATCTAGCTTTCCTGCTGCTTGAGGCACAAATTGAAAATGCTGCTCCATCCTGCAGTGCAATATAAACTTGCAGGGAATAGTCCCAAATCTGCTTTTGTCTTTTGCACTTCACTTTTTTATGGATTTATTGTATAGTAAAAATAACATAATTCCTCATTTCAGCATGATTACAAGATACACAATTAATTTTTTAAGAGGTGTAAAAAAGGCTGGTTTGTAAAAAAAAAAAAAGTTGTCATTTTCTGAAATTCATATTCATTTTTCTACTGATGGGGCAACTTGAGTGCTTTTGTTTTTCATGGTAAGCTGGCGGATTTATTGTTATCAATTAGGGGTGCATGCACAGTATAGATCACTTTTGGTTGAATTTATAAGAGAATTTGGAGACTAAAAAAGCACAGTTATGGTGTTCTGATTTCTTTTCCTCTTTATGGCATTTACCATATGGGTTAATAATTTTAGATCTCAATACACCAGACTAGTATTACAGATGTGGCGATACCAAATCTATTTATTTTTTTTACAATTTTTTCATTTTGATAGGGTAAATGGGTTATTTGCATTTTTATATTTACCGTATATACTCGTGTATAAGCCGACACCCCTACTTTTGCCCCCAAAAGCTGGGAAAAGTTATTGACTCGCGTATAAGCCTAGGGTATGAAATGCAGCAGACCCCATCCTATTATATAGCCCCCGTCACTGGTATATAGCGCCCCTCATGCAATGGTATATACAGGCCCCAGCAGTGGTATATACAGGCCCCCTCTGCAGTGGTATACAGGCCCCTGGCCCCCTCTGCAGTGGTATACAGGCCCCCTCTGCAGTGGTATACAGGCCCCCTCTGCAGTGGTATACAGGCTCCCTCTGCAGTGGTATACAGGCCCCCTCTGCAGTGGTATACAGGCCCCCTCTGCAGTGGTGGTATACAGGCCCCTCTGCAGTGGTGGTATACAGCCCCCCCTCCTTAGTATGTGTCCCTCAGGCTGCGGCACATATTAAAATAATAAACATTTAATCACCTTTCCGGTGCTGCTCCTCCGGTCCTGGCTTCTTCCTGCTTGTGCTGGCTTCTATTGCTGTGGCCGATGCAGCAGATGACGTCATCTGCTGCGCCCGGTCACATGACACCGGCACAAGCAGGAACAAGCCGGGACCAGAGGAGCGGTGCCGGAAAGGTGATGTATGAAATGTTTGTTATTTTAATATGTGCCGCAGCCTGGGGGACACATACTAAGATGGGGGGCTGTAGATCTCTAATGGGGGCCAGTGTAGTGCAATATGCATCGCTCCCCCCGCCGCTTGATGGACGGGGGGATGCCGTGCATATTCATTACACTAATGAGGTGGCCCCCTCCTGCCTCCTCCAGCACCCGGTCACAGCCCCCCCCAAGCAAATACACCGTGAGTCGAGTATAAGCCGAGGGGGGCACTTTTCAGCACAAAAATTGTGCTGAAAAGCTCGGCTTATACTCAGTATATACGGTAAAAAAAAAATATACTTTTAAACCTTTTTTTTTTTTTTACTTATCTTCAGCCTGTGATTGTCTGATTTATTGTTCTATATACTGCAATATACAATGTTGAAGTGTATAGGACAAAAGACAGTGTCCTATTAACCCTGGCATGCAGCTGAGCTTCAAAGGAAAGCCAAAATGGGAACGATGAGGGCCTTCTGCAGGCAACTAATCCGAAATCCACCTTCTCGTCACGTAGGGCTGATGGAAGCTGATGCATGTGTCACCAGCAGCACTTCCATTTAAATGCCAGAGATTGAGAGCAGCATCAACATGGTTAACAGGAGCGATCAGAGCACAGCCCTGACCGCTGCTGTTAGTGTTAGGCTACATTCACAATGCATTTTTGATGCATATTTTGGGGACCATTTTTGCAGTGGCTGTGCAGTGAAATGGATCAATATCTGAGCTTACCAGCAAAGTCAATGAGTTTTCAAGATTCGTCATTCAGACACAACCTTTTGCAGTGGTGTGTTTTCTGACTCAGTGAAGGCACACTGTCATGCATCAAACATGGAGCGTGTTTGATGCATGACAGTGATGCGGGTGTAATCCGTGATTTGTGTGAGTGTGGGTGAGTGTGCATGGCTGTATGCATGTGAGTTTGTTGCGTAAGTGCGTGTGTGGTGCATGTGAGTGTAATGCTGTCCGTGGTCATGAAGCAAACTTCAGGACTGCACACAGCATTTGCTGGTGAATTGAAACTCTGTGGCTATCAAAGCCTCAGAGTTTGAATTTGCCGTTTCCCGGTACAATAACCAATCACCTTGACAGCAGTGACAGCAGTGGTGCAAGATGATTAGTTAAAACACAGCTGATGTGTAAAATTTTAAAATCCCAGGGTTTCGCTCTATATTAACCCCATCTGCAGTCTCTGTGCGGCATGTCAGCACAGAGACTGCAGATGCGGCTAATAACCTGGTGTTTGAAGGGTTAAAACGATGTTGCTGTGGTGGTAGCTTGTGTCCAAGGAGTGTCCACACTCCCTGGACACATGCTGACATCACACCCTGGCTGTACAGGGGTTAATACATTGTTTAAATCAAATCCGCTAATTGTGGGGTTTTATAAATTCACTTTAAATGCCGGCAGTGGTACTGTACGCAATTTGCATACAGTACATTGGTGCAGTCTCCTGAAGTCAGGAGCTCTCCGATGTGCTGTACGTAATTTGCATGCTGCGATTGAACACGCATTTCCCTCGCAATGGGAGTGTAATACGAGGAACTCGCACTAAAGATACTGTCACACGCAGTGATATGATTTCGATATCGCTGGCGATTTGAAGTGAGCACGCACGTCTTGGCCACTTTTTTTCACATCGCAGTGGAGCTGTCACACGTAGCGATTTGTTGGGCGATCTCCGGCAATCCTGTTTTCCAAAAATCGCCTGGCGCAGACCGGAAGCAATTTCCCTTTTACACATTACCGCGTCACACGCCTCCACCAAATCATCAATGTTGCCGGAGACTGTGAGTGCGCCGAGGAGACAGGCGTGCCAGAGTGTTTCTCACCGTGCCCCTACAACTCTGATTGGCGAACACAACTGCGTTACCATTGATCAGCCTTGTCAGGACGTCTGCCCACTACATGACGCATCTGCCCTTTCTACTATCTTGATACTGCACGCTCGTGTCATGTGCTGCAGCTTCCAAAAGGCAGCTCGTCTATTGCTCTGTGGATTACACTATGAATGGCTATGTGTGCATCTGTTTTATGTAGGTAAGCTGAAAATCAACACTCTGGACATATGTGGCTGGATTGTGTGTGGCCCTGGCTGAACTATGTGTGTGCAGACGTGTGTGTGCGGATACTCATGACTACCTCCATCCTCAACAAACACAATACAAATGTTCATGTGTGTGGACACATGCCCATGTGTAAATCCATATAATATGGACAGGGAGACACAGTCTGAGCAACAGTGTGGCCCAAAGGGCTGGACCCATGTACTGGACATTAGCAGACAATGCTGCAGGGACCCATAATGACCATTGTGGTCTCACATACCTCTGTGCACAGCATAATGCTATGTGCAACTGCCCTGTGGTTAACAGTAAAGACAGACACAGGTAGTTCTGATCAGAATGTTTTTTTGAGATCTGTGCACAAAACACAAAATAAACAATAACATACCAAACATAAACACATCACACAAATAAAGACAAATGTGAGCTCAAACAATGACAATAAGAAAACAAATAAAGGTTAATTATATTAAAAAAAAAATGACATTTAAAGTCCAACCTAAAATCCAAACAAAAAATAAACCTACTGCAGCCACACTGGGTACTACACCCTCCTCCTGCTGGTGGTGCCTGACAACCCCAGCCACCCTACACCTGTTGTTGCTGCCAGGCCACTGCCCCAGGGCCATTGAAGTAGGAGCAGTAGCTGTCCCTGCTGCTTCTGGCACCCTGCGGACTCCGACCCTGGCTCAGTGGCTGGAGTGGCGCCAGACCGGGGTCGGTTGCACGCCACGCCCCGGGACTGACTTCCCCTGTTCTGGAGTCCACTGAATCCACATAACTTACCGACGTGTATGATGCTGTATCCCTACGACGCAGGAAATTATGCAGCACACAGCATGCCAGCATTACTATATCTATAGATTCCAGTTTCATATTCAAAGTCGTATGAAACAAGCATGTAATGAGAAAAAAAAAAAGATATTGCGCCACACTGTACAATGTTTAGTCAGGGGGGGATCGGTGAGACCACCCCCCTGCTCACCTCGTTCTGTTGTGCCGACCGCACAACAGGTTGATAAGCTGTGGTCTAACCCGGGGTCTCCACGCCAGCTCAGTGCCGAAGGTTGTTGTGGTTCACGTAGTCCGCCGGTGATCGGTCCACGTGACACCAGAAGGGGAGTGTTGATGTGACGTATGAGAGGTCCTGAAAGCCGAGCCGCTGCTGATCACGCTTCCCGGAGGGGAAGGAATTTGGTGGCCATACAGAAGTAAATGTGATAGTATGTCAGCGCTCAGAGGCAAAATCAGGACAACGCTCTATCATTAATTACCTTTAGGCTTTATTCAATCGGTATGGGAATCCAGTCTCCACAACGCGTTTCAACGCAATGAGCGTCTTTATCACTTTATCAAGTGATAAAGACGCTCATTGCGTTGAAACGCGTTGTGGAGACTGGATTCCCATACCGATTGAATAAAGCCTAAAGGTAATTAATGATAGAGCGTTGTCCTGATTTTGCCTCTGAGCGCTGACATTTACTTCTGTATGGTATGAAACAAGCGGAATCTATTGGCCATGATCCCGAACACATTTTCAACCACACGGCGAGCCAGGGATAGACGGTAATTGAAAATGCGTTGCTCTGAAGTAACAGTCCTCTGGAGATATGGCCGAAGTAGGTGAGCATGAAGTGGAAAGGCTTCATCCCTCACAAATGCAAAGTTTAGATGCCCGGTTGTTTCATCATCTGAGGGCAAGTTGAGAGCAACTCTCCTCAGCTCTTGGCCAAAGGAGCTGTGTCCAAACACACCCCCATCTGACACACGGCCGTTCATGCCAACATCCACACAGAGGAACTCATAGTGAGCATCTACAAGGGTCATGAGGATCACACTAAAATAACCTTTATAGTTGTAAAAAAAAATGACCCGCTGTTGGGGGGTTGCGTGATCCTCACGTGCTTACCATCCAATATCCCTCCGCAGTTTGGAAATTGCCAGCGATCACAAAAACCACTGGCAACGTCCATCCATTCTGCAGTGGTGGTTGGTAACCGCAAAAAGGATGGCGCCAGGCACCTCAGGATGGCCTCACACGTCTCGGGTATGATGCGGCTCAGCAGTGGCCGCGACACGGCTGAAGAGTATTGCAGGTCCGTTCATCGAACGACCTGTTGCCAGGAACCTCAAAGTTACAGCCAAAGGCTCCTCAGGTGGCACAGCTCTATGTATCACAGTATCCTCACGGGCTATCCATGGCTGAATGCGGTCCAATAGGAACTTGAATGAGTCCTCGGACATACGGAGATAGTTCCAAAAGTCATGTGGACTCCTGTCCTCCAGCCGACGGACCAGGTGCAATGGGCTCAGGTTGTCTCTTTGCAAAAGCCACTCCTGAGACCACACACGGCGTGGTCTGCGAGCCCGCAATCTCTCAGTTCTCTCCTCCACCCACAAGTCCTCATCCACCAAGGCGAGAGCCACGAGAAGATCTGGCAAAAAACAATTGTAAGTACAAAATGACATGTCACAACTCACAAAAAGCCTACACTATTTGCTTGCCTACATACATGCTACACATACAAGTAGCAAAAACAAGGTTATGATGCAGTGCCCAACCCCCTCTGAAATATCCACCATTCACACAACATACAATAACATTAGTTTACCAAGATACACACACTAACAAGAAATGGCCAACCAACACATTACCCATGAACTAGATGTCCATCACAAATATACATTGTCACTAATAATAACAACATATTGTCGACCATCATGTATAGAAATGACATGACAAAATTATAGTTCAATAATCATATGGCCCGTACATGTACATTTGTAGGACACAATACCCAAAACCATATTGCCAACACGTACAACATGCATGGGGTATGAACATAGCCATGTCAATGCTACATCACACACTGCCGGAGTCACCATTAGCAAACTACATCCCTGTTGAGTGACAATAACCGGATATTGGCCCGCACACATTCACAATACTCAAAACACACTCAAGGTGTCCACATCCCCACAACACAACCCTTTTGTGTGTGCAAGTCAGTATACATTTCTCATCACTGTATATATTGGCCACACACCATCATGTAGCCAACTTGTATACACATTACACAATTTAAATCACTACATATAAGCACAATAATTATAAGACATCCCCCATTGTGTAACCATGCATACACTATCCGAAATCTTGCACAAGATCACACATCCGGAGTCTGGCCTGCACACACCTGGAGGTGTATTTTTGCTGGCCAACACACTACACATGTATATTACTTGAAAGCCATCACATCAAAAAACACTATCATCGTAGAAGGGACGTCTCAAGAGTGCTACTTACCCAATGACTGTGGCCAGCTAGCTTGACCATACACTGGCGTAGCTGCTTTTTGTATGCTATGCAGCCAATCACAGAACACTGACATCAACAAATACACACACATATGTCGGTGTTGACATGCCCGAAGCCTGTGATTTGCTGACGCTGAAGCGTTGTGATTGGTTGGCGGACCATGTCAAAGTGGCGGTGTGGAAAGTATTTGTGTGTTGCAAAGTTCTATGCAACATCTTGGTAGCGTCTCTTCAAGCACACTCTGCTGGTCAGACGGTAGGTATAGCGATGTGCATGCATGGCTAATCTGTACATGACTGTGTTTTTCCCTTATACCCCTACCTACTGCACCATATGTAATGTTGTATAGAAGAATGTTGTCTATATAGCGTTACATGGATGGTGTTTGTGAGGTTTATGTCGCCATGTTCCTGACATCAGTGTAATGTGTCACACATAATGTGGGGCTATACAGTACATCTGCATAATGTACGGTGGTCCCCATTGTCTAATCATGGCCCAAACACATCCCAACCGGAAATGTAGACATACGGCAAACCAGAGTGCCATACAACTGGCTTGCTGTTGCTACATAGTGGCTTGGGTAATACATGTATACCTACACTACCGTATGTGGAATAGTGCATCTTGAAGCCTTTGCAAAGACTTCATGTGTTTGGAGTTTGTGGGTGGCTTATCATATGTCAAAACCTTACAACAATATGAGGCTTCATTGGAAAGAACTTCACGAATTATGCCACAATGATTACCAGTTGTGATGATGTGCCCATTATTCATGGGACCTTATGTGAACATACAGACATATACAGTTAGGGCCAGAAATATTTGGACAGTGACACAATTTTCGCGAGTTGGGCTCTGCATGCCACCACATTGGATTTGAAATGAAACCTCTACAACAGAATTCAAGTGCAGATTGTAACGTTTAATTTGAAGGGTTGAACAAAAATATCTGATAGAAAATGTAGGAATTGTACACATTTCTTTACAAACACTCCACATTTTAGGAGGTCAAAAGTAATTGGACAAATAAACATAACCCAAACAAAATATTTTTATTTTCAATATTGTGTTGCGAATCCTTTGGAGGCAATCACTGTCTTAAGTCTGGAACCCATGGACATCACCAAACGCTGGGTTTCCTCCTTCTTAATGCTTTGCCAGGCCTTTACAGTCCGCAGCCTTCAGGTCTTGCTTGTTTGTGGGTCTTTCCGTCTTAAGTCTGGATTTGAGCAAGTGAAATGCATGCTCAATTGGGTTAAGATCTGGTGATTGACTTGGCCATTGCAGAATGTTCCACTTTTTTGCACTCATGAACTCCTGGGTAGCTTTGGCTGTATGCTTGGGGTCATTGTCCATCTGTACTATGAAGCGCCGTCCAATCACCTTTGCAGCATTTGGCTGAATCTGGGCTGAAAGTATATCCCGGTACACTTCAGAATTCATCCGGCTACTCTTGTCTGCTGTTATGTCATCAATAAACACAAGTGACCCAGTGCCATTGAAAGCCATGCATGCCCATGCCATCACGTTGCCTCCACCATGTTTTACAGAGGATGTGGTGTGCCTTGGATCATGTGCCGTTCCCTTTCTTCTCCAAACTTTTTTCTTCCCATCATTCTGGTACAGGTTGATCTTTGTCTCATCTGTCCATAGAATACTTTTCCAGAACTGAGCTGGCTTCTTGAGGTGTTTTTCAGAAAATTTAACTCTGGCCTGTCTATTTTTGGAATTGATGAATGGTTTGCATCTAGATGTGAACCCTTTGTATTTACTGTCATGGAGTCTTCTCTTTACTGTTGACTTAGAGACAGATACACCTACTTCACTGAGAGTGTTCTGGATTTCAGTTGATGTTGTGAACGGGTTCTTCTTCACCGAATAAAGTATGCGGCGATCATCCACCACTGTTGTCATCCGTGGGCGCCCAGGCCTTTTAGAGTTCCCAAGCTCACCAGTCAATTCCTTTTTTCTCTGAATGTACCCAACTGTTGATTTTGCTACTCCAAGCATGTCTGCTATCTCTCTGATGGATTTTTTCTTTTTTTTCAGCCTCAGGATGTTCTGCTTCACCTCAATTGAGAGTTCCTTTGACCGCATGTTGTCTGGTCACAGCAACAGCTTCCAAATGCAAAACCACACACCTGGAATCCACCCCTGACCTTTTAACTACTTCATTGATTACAGGTTAACGAGGGAGACGCCTTCAGAGTTAATTGAAGCCCTTAGAGTCCATTGTCCAATTACTTTTGGTACCTTGAAAAAGAGGAGGCTTTGCATCACAGAGCTATGATTCCTAAACCCTTTTTCCGATTTGGATGTGGAAACTCTCATATTGCAGCTGGGAGTGTGCACTTTCAGCCCATATTATATATATAATTGTATTTCTGAACATGTTTTTGTAAACAGCTAAAATAACAAAACTTGTGTCACTGTCCAAATATTTCTGGCCCTAACTGTATGTCTGGTTTTGATGTACTTTCTGGTTATGTTGCAGATGGGGGACAATCAGGATTTTGTTCGGGCCTTGTTGGCGATGTACCAGGACCACGAATGCCTGTGGCGGCTGCGTTCACCTGATTAAAAAAAAATCAGGTGAAGGATGTGGCCTATGGCCGCCTTTTTTCCCTCGCCCAAGACCACCACCCTGGGGCGAGGTGGGATTAGGTGAAGGCCAAGATCAAACACCTGCGCACCATATTCAAAAAGGAGCACAACCTGGTCCAGAGGTCCCAGTATTCTGGGATGGGAAGTGAGGAGGTACGTGTGCCACAACTGTGGTACTATGACCTCCTCACTTTCACTCTGGATCAGGAGGCTCCTCGGAGAGTACAGTGCGCCAGGGAGTTTGATCACACCACCACGGCCACATCCGAAGCCACAGCTCCATCACAGGAGGTACGTTTTATGAAGCTTCTTGTGTATGGAACTCCCTTGGTGGTAGTAGTCACGTGTTATTTTTGCAAGTGCCTTCAGGCACAAGCCTGTCTTTGTTTTTCTTAAACTGTGTGTGTTTTGGTGATGGATCACACACTTGGCTACTCTTTTTTTTTTTTTTTGTGGTTGGTTGTCAACACACATCACTTACCATGTTGTCCAGTGAGGAAAGTTGAGTGGACATGTTTCACTGTTTCTTCTTGTTGTTTTCTGTTGAATGTTTGTGTGGCTCTAATGCAATGGCGTCGTACTGCTGCTTGTGCAGTACATCTGCACTGGCGAATATCCTTTTTGTGGGACATGACAAGTGATTCACTCTTTTTATTCACCCAGTCTTTACAGGATCCGCCGGACCACCAGGCCACGCAGAAGGGGTCACTTGCTCATGATCCTCCTCCTACAACATCTGCGGGGGAGGTTGTGCCTGGTCCCAGTTCGTTGGCCCAGCACCCTGGTCCCAGCTCTTGGAGCTACCGAAGACGGGCACTGACGCCACCTAATACTGAGCTGGGAGCATGGGCAAAACGGGTGCTGGTTCACACTGAAAACCAGCCAAATACTGGGATTGGGCACCTAGTGAATGAGCGGGTGTCCATGATGACAGGACCTCAGCGGAAGATTGCCGAGCGGATCATAATTCGGGTCCTGGAGGCGGGCGTGGACCAGGTACTGACACCCCAGGTCCATTTTGTCATCCCCAGTGGCCAGGCTTCAGTGTCACATGGCCCTCGGCTGCCATCGCATGGGCCCCGACAAAATCCTGAAATGTCCAGGGGCAACAGACCCCCCCCCCCCCCCAGTTGGTGGAATGGTTGGGGATATGGGGATTTGGAGCCTCAACCCACGTCTGATACAGTAGATGGTTACACCTATGCGGAGAGACGCTACCAATGACTTTGTTTTTTTGTTTGGACATTTCTTTTTTGAAAATAGTCATTCACACGGTGTGTGTGATTTTTTGTGTGTTTGTTGGCAATAAAATGATTTGTTTGAGCATGTTTGAACTTGATGTCTCATGTATGTGTAGATATGTATAGTGATGTAGTATGAGATGCCAAGGCTATGTGTCACTTGTATAGCCCACATAAGCAAGATGTCATGGTCACATAAATATTTGGACATATGCTACATCCCTTTGTCCCCTAAGTGTCACAATGCATTTGTTGGAGTTGTAAAGTTGTCACCTACATAGCTCAACAATTGTTTACACGTCACCCACAAAATGCTTGTGTTGTTTGGCATCCAATGCAGATGAGTAGTGTTTACCCATTGTTTTGTTTGGGATGCTCCTTAAATTGGGTCAGTAATGTAGTGTAGTGCTTAGAACATTCATGTTGTCCATTCATGCTGCACATCTTGAACTTGGAAATGATGTTTGCACCGTCAATGCTAATATGACCCCTCACAAATTTGTTATTGGCATCAAGATGTAGCCTTAGCAAAGAGGTTTCCAACTCCATAGTCAAGCACCTCTGTGTCATGAGTCATGAGGCCAAACACAGTAGTCAGATTACTTGGGAAAGGTGTTTTGCGATCCGCGCTGCCAGACTGACTCGCATCAAAGAAGACACTTGTAGATGAAGTGTTAATCAAATCCTTCTTTTATTCACGACGCGTTTCGGTGCCCACCTGGCACCTTCATCAGGGTGATGAAGTAATCTGATGCTTCTCCACGTCTGAGTGGTCGGTGAAGGTCTAGCAGCAGCCATCAGGATATAATTCCTAACACGTCTTCAAACCAGTTGTGGGTGACACAACTGGATCAGGTGAGTGAACCCTGTTGCTCACTGAGTTTCCAATTTAGTGTCTAGTGATAAGGGCACTATTGCGCCTCTTGTTCCCCCAACCCCCCCTTTTTGTACAAACACAGTAGTGGGATTTGTGCACCAATTTTATTGTTGAAATCCCTGCTTTTGGGGGTTGGTCTTATTGGCCTTTTTGTAAAGGTTGGCCAAGGTCAATCCAAATGTTTCTTTGCTCTTTCCTCAGCAATTTTTTTTTTTTTTTTTGGAAAACTCAAAATAGCAAACATATGGTGGTGACAGTGGACTCACAGGCATGTTGAACACATTAAAATTGTCCACTAAAACCAATTTGAAAACAACCATGGCAACACAAAAGGATGTTGTGAAAAGGGGATGGTCCAAATGTCCAAACATTAGGCCTCTGGGCCAACCACTGGATCCTCCCCAGCCTGGCCACCAGTGAGACACTCAAAACAAAGTATTCACTGATCTCAGGGAGACCAGTTCAAGAAAACCCTGCGGGCAGCCGGCTAAAGCGCTCAACACAGTGAATTCCTAGGCCCATTGCCCCCTGGGAATTTTGAATATGCAAATAGAGTCTGTGGAGCCTCGTTTAGGAGTCTCAACACAGGACTAGCCAGATCTTCCTCTAGTGAAGGACCTAGCCATGATAACCACCATATTAAGTGGCCCTTTGAGTCAATATCCAGCTCTTTATAAGCTTAAAGATATGACAAGGGAATACCAAGGCCAGGTATCCATCCACAGAGATCCCTGAGATCAGTGAATACTTTGTTTTGTTGGTCTACTAGGCATTGCTCCCACCTAGCCAGAATCCTACTCCACACTGATGAGGGGCAACACCCTGAAACAACTGTCTGTGGATGGATACCTGGCCTTGGTATTCCCTTGTCATATCTTTAAGCTTGTAAAGAGCTGGATATTGACTCAAAGGGCCACTTAATATGGTGGTTATCATGGCTAGGTCCTTCACTAGAGGAAGATCTGGCTAGTCCTGTGTTGAGATTTCTAAACGAGGCTCCACAGACTCTATTTGCATACCAGTGAGACACTGGATGAGAGCCTACATTCTGTTCAAATTGCCCTGCGCTTCACGGTGGACAGCAACCAACTCCTTGATGGTTTGTTGCCCTGTAGGGTAAATATACAACATTAGGATAATGTTCTGTGTTCAACAATGTTATGCCACTGTGTTAACAAACTTACGATTCGGGACAGCATCCACAACTTCCTGTGGTGGTGGTGGGGATGACGTCCCTGGCAACATGGGCCCAGCTGCTATGGCATCTGCATTAACCAAAAGGATACCACAAAAACAAGAAGACATTAACACAGGGTCACACAGGGGACATTGAAAAAAAAAAGGTTGGTTCATATGGTCGACACGTACCATCACGGCAAACTCCAACAGGATCACTTTCACCCTGTGGGGACCATTCAACAACAGGGCTCGCTACTTGACTCGCTATGTCGGGTGGAGGGGTGGCACGAGGTGGTGGTGTGTGTTGCCGCCTGTGTATGGGGCCTGGGTCAGGCGTTGGGCCTCTGGTTGCCCTCCCAGGTAGTGTGGCGGTTGGGCTGTGTGGGCTGGAGCCTGGGCTAGCAGCTGCAGAGGGTCCTCTGAGGTGTCCCAGAGGCCGAACTGGCTGCAGGTGTAGAGGCAGGCCTTCCAGGAGAAGGTGTCGGCGGGCTGCAAGATGGTGTTGCTGGCGGGGATGGATGTCTGGCGGGTGGTGGGCTTGCCGTTGGTGATGACTGCCCTTCAGAGCTGTCAGCATCCTATGTAAGATTGGACATTGCAATTATCAGCACATATACACCATCCACAACACCTATGGCAACATACATGTCATTTGTATGTGTGTCAGTAATGACTGCCGTCACCATGTGAATGCTTGTTGTTTGGCCCATAGTAATGTGATGTGAGCTGAGTGTGCAGATGTCTACATGGGCATGGTCAAATTCACTGTTTTGTGGCCATGCAGTACACACAACTATATAGTGTTGGCCATGACTGAGACTTTGACACACACAATTAGCCCTTTAATGTTGTATGTGCAGACCTATGCTGTGGGTGAAGGGGTTACATGATGGAATCTTGCCCAGTACAACACACTGTTTTACCAACTATCGTGACACATCCATATCCATACTGATGCACGTGACCACACAGGGCTAAGGTGTTGTAGTGGCCATGTGGCAATATACATTTAGGATCTGGGTAATGGTACCTTCACACGCCGCAATATCGGCTGGCAATATGAGGCAATCTAACGTGTGCGTGCACGTTTTTCATGCTCGCCTCAGATCGCCAATGGTGATTACATGCCGCAATCTCACCCTGAAAGAAAGGCGATGTGTCCCCCGGAAATCGCCTCACCCACAGCGGAACCATTCCGGTGGAATACCCTCACCGCTTCACACGCTGTAATCCCAAAGGCAATTTGGGCATACATGTTCAGCACGCCAAGGAGATAGGCGTGCCACAGTGGTTTACACTGCGCCCCATACACGCTCATTGGACAATGCAACAGCGTTACGATTGGTCAGCCTGCTCTGGAAGGCTGGCTAATACATGACGTCATTGTCTATCGGAGTTTGCACTGAGTTTGCGGATGGTTGTGTAGTTGAAGATGTGTGTGGTGCTGAACGGACAGCTCTTCAAATATGGCGCCCTGTGAACTGACAGCCAATGGCAACACAGTAGCCCACACCAATCATTGCAGATGGAGCGCGGACTACATCACGCTGTGGCACGCCTACGGGAAATCATAGGTGACGCTTATTCCACCACTATCACCCTATCACACGCCACAAGCAGGAAATATCGCCTTCATGATTGAGGCTGATTTCAGAGCAGTGCTCAGAAATCAGGCGAGAGGCAATTTATTGCCGCAAAATTTCCCAATCACACGCCGCACCTGTGAGGCAATTTCATGGTGATTGCTCCGGGGCGACCTATCGCCTTTATGATTCCCAGGCGAGATTGCGGCATGTGAAGGTACCATAATGGATATCTGGGAAATTCATACAGCATTGTGTGACAGCCTATATGTCACACAGCATGCTGAGACTTACAGTATGTGTCATGGTGGCCAATACATGACGTACATGTTAACTTCACCCTTATTATCCAGCTAGGTGTCTGGATGTACTGATATTGCGGACATGTTGACATCAACAATGGCAACACATACTATTGTAGTCTGCACTTTCATGTTGTAGATTGCAGACCCTGCAGATGCAGAGGGATAAAGCCTCAACATCAGGTGATCAGGGTACCTATCTGACAGGCTACACTTCCATGTGGTATGTGTGTATCCAAAGTTCTCACCACGCAGCCTCCTAATCTGTGCCCGGATGGTGTCAATGCACCCTGGACACTTGTATTTGAGGTCCGCCACCTTCTTCTGTATCTGCTGGGTGGTGCGCTCCACACCCAGTCTCCTCAGCAGGGACCTCTTCACTTTATGCAGGATGGCCTGCTTGTGGAGACATGGGTGCTGTTGGTGCTGGTGGCACCAATAATCCCAGCTGTCAAGAATGTTAAACATAATTAGCAGCTCTGGCTCGCCTCATGCTGCTGCTCTGTGTCTTGATGCCATCGCTACTTCTGCAGGGGAAGGGAAAGCACCTGGAAGGCAGGGCCCAACGTGACACTACGACATGACGTCATTGCGCATGCTGGTTACGCCGAGGGAGGGACTGCATAAGTTAAGGCGCAACAGAGTTGTGTGTCTTTCTGGGACGCCGAAACATCACCTCAATACATGAAGAGGGAATCGAAGGGTGACGCACGTGCATGCCAAATGGCGGACATACATGCGTTACAATTTCCTTTCTGGTGACATATTCTTTGTGATTTGTGTATGGTGAACATGTTGCTTTTCACATTTCAGCCAACAGCAATAGCAGTTGGCTTAGTACACATATATTTCAGGGTATGTTTGCATACACCAATGTAGAATTTCGGCCTATGGCCATTTCTTCAGGACGGTCAATCACCATACACGCAATATCACTATGATATGGTACTTCATGATGCTCCTACTTTGCCTTTCAACACACTTGTAAGAAGATGAGTCTGGTGAAGAACGCAAAGATCATCAAATATGGCGCCTTAACCATGGCCAGCCAATGGGAACGTAGGAGCGCCCACCAATCGCGACACACGGGGCGCGCCAAACACAATGCTCAGGCACGCCTCTGGAATTGCTTCCAGATGGTCTGAGCTCACTTTCTATATCGCTTTCGCCCAGTCACACGCCATGATGCGCAGAAATCGCCTGGTGGTTATCGCCTGATTTCTCTGCAGTGCAGGGCGATCAGGCGACGCTCCATCGGCGATTTGTCGGCGTTAAATCGCCCTATCTCATGTCATTACGCACAGGCGATGTGGTTTCCACATCGCCGAATTATGGAATTGCCAACGAAATGGCCGTTGATATTGCCGCGTGTGACGGTACCTTTATGGGACCAGTATCATTAAATGATACTGGTCCGAGTGCACTGCCTGTCTTCCTCGCATTACACTCGCACGAGGCACACGGACATTGTGCCTTCAGCCTTAAAAATGGATCCTCAAAAAGAATGAGCAATTCAATTTGTATGGCATTTTTCTGATCCGCTTTTTCCATTGAAATCATTGTCTATATGAGCTTAAAAAAATGCAACAGTCTAGAACACATCAAAAACGGATGAAAAAACTGATGTTTTTTGATGCGTCTTTTTGAAAATCTGATCCAGTTTTGCATCTGAAAAACGATCCTCAAAAAACACATCAAAAACGCTGTTTGTGAATGTAGTCATAAATGTTGCTATGTCATAGAGGTAGCATCTACCACTTGTTCAGCAGGTTCAGCTCCTGAGTGAGGCTGAGTTCACATGTCCATAAAGGTACCGTTACACGCTTCAATGTTGCTAAGATCTCACCAACGATCTCACGGGAGCGCGGTCGTTAGGACATCTTTTTGAGATCGTTGGTGGGATGTCACACATCTAGATATCTTTAACCACGCCCCAACTATGTGCGAGCAGCTATCGTTCGCACAACCCAACGACATCGTTATCGTGGTGTCACACACAACGATGCAGTAGATTGGCTGAACCACGATTGTCTGATTTGAGAACATGTTCTCAAATCTGCGATCAAATGATTTATCGTAGTCGCATTTCGGTGTAACACGCAACGATGTCCTAACGATGTCGTTTGAACGACTCCAAACCTGTAACATTTAAGCGATATTGTTCACAATATCGTACCGTGTAACAGTACCATTAGGCAGCCGTTAGAATGGAACCTGCAGAGATCCATTGGTAAAACGTGTAAACTTTTTTGGATATTGGTAAATAACTCATGTCTGCCTGATACATGGTAGTATATAGAGAATTCATCCGTTATCGTATTGCTATTTAGTAATCTGATATTCTTGCATTTCTAAGGCTGCTTTCACATCAGCAATTTTTGACATTAGCGGCAGATACAGCAGTTTTGCCGCATTTGCCACATAATGGCTCACTTGCGACAAGCATACGTTTAGCCCAATTCATTCCCTATGGGACTTGGCAGCGTTTTTTCTGTTGCCAGAAGTGCCTGATTTGCCGGATCTGGCAAAACCGCATATGTCACACATGACCACAAGTCCCATAGGGAATGAATTGGGCTGAACGCAAGCTTGTCGCAAGTGACCAGTTACGCGGCAGGTGCGGCAAAACTACCAGATCTGCCACGAATGGTGAAAATCGCTGATGTGAAAGCAGCCTAACTGATCTGTTTTTGTGATCTTAGAGGATCTGTTTCAAATGGAAGATAAATAACAATCCGTTAAGGCTATGTTCACTTGTTCAGTTTTTGGCCCGTTTTTCACATCAGTATTTGTAGCCTAAAGCAGGAGTGGGTGATAAATACAGAAGTGGTTACGTGTTTCTAATATACTTTTCTTCTGATTGCTCCACTCCTGGCTTTGGCTTGTAAATACTGATGTAAAGTTTTGACCAAATACTCAACTTGTGAACATGGCCTACTAGAAAGATGTCACCACTTACAGTGGTGTTCAAAAGTCCTGCATAGGCGTGAAGAAAACTATATATTTCATACTTCTGCATCTCTACAGTGAAACTGGTGGAACATACTGTATATGTTTTTGTAATCCCTCATTGTATGCCATACTCATTTTTGAATGTCCCAAGTGTATAAATTGTTATGGTATGCGCATTTTTGATCATTTTTTTTACAGCATAACCATACCTACACCAGTACAGTGTGCAGAATGGTGAACAGGTTTCTAAGTTCATTAACTTCCAATGCAAGTTCACACAGGCTTAAATTTTACTTTTTAAGATTTATTATTTTTTATTTAATTCAGAGTCCTGAAAAGGGCCTTTTGAGTGCATCTTTAGCTTCTAATACTTTATTGGCCAGCCTTTGCTCTTCAGCACCAACTTGCATCTCTGTTGCATTGAGTGAACAAGCTTCTGCAGATGTTCACGAGTGATGATGTGGTTCCAGGCCTGTATCAGAGCCTCAATCAACTCTCTCTTGGTCCTTGGCTGTTTTTTAGATATCTCTATTGATACCTTGTGTCACAAATTTTCAATTGGCTTGAGGTCCGGGGACTGGGCTGGCCAGTCAATAGTAGCCACCTTGTTGTTTTTTTTTTCCATTCCGTTACTGTCTTAGCTCTGTGACAAGGAGCATTATCATTCTGGAAGATATAATCCCCTGAAAACAGGTGTTGAGCAGAAGGCAGCATTTTCTTATTAAGGACACTCTGCTTGTTTTTGCTTTTCCCATTGAAGAAACCTCCACATAAGGGACCGTCATCATCCTGGAGATCTCAACACCGGCGGTTTCACAAGGCGAACGCGTTCCTGGGGCGTGGCCTGTCGCCGGCAATATCGCTAATGCATCGCCTAATGTAAACGGGCGAGGGCGACACGTCTGAGCGGTCGCCTGGTTTCACATCAGAGCTCTGAAACCAGGCGACCATCCCTGGGCGATGTGTGCTGATCGCCCTGTATAACATCTCATGAGCGATGTGAAAGGCAACAGCACACATTGCCTATACCTAGCCACATATTGTCATATGTGTACCCTACCCCCACGTTGGCCTATCCTGGCCTTCTTTTAAGCACACTCAACCTAACGTAATGAACTGCAAACAGCACTGTTTATGCAGTCCCCACATATCTGGACATGTTGTTCTTGTGACAAAGTATGTTGTTGCCTCAACAGGTAGGGACAGTAGCCCGGAAAATCCCCCATCCCCTGCGGGAGGACCACCACCATCACAGAGCCAAGACGGGTCACCAGGGCAACCGTCGGCAGGAACGCTGCCACATGCCGAAGGAGAGCTGTCGAGTGGGGCCAATTCAGCCCAGTGGTCCCCTCAGGACCCCACAAGCGGCCAAGAAGGTGTGTGTAATGTCAATATTACTCATATATACTGTGCACTATATCTGTCTTTCTTGTTTTGTCCCCTTGATTTGTATGTATGGACCTTTGTTATGGGCTAACAAATACACATATGCTGATCTGATTACAGATAACCCCAGGCAAGCGGTGGGCTGGGCAGGAAACCCCTCACCATCCCCACCCCCCCAAATGGTGGCTCCACAGCCCCCTGGTAAGTGCAAACACTTCTACGTAAAAACACACCTGCTATGTGTCCTAAACATGTTGCTGATGTTGATGTTCTGTATCCTCTGCAGATGGCCCATCCCTGCAGGACCTGGAGGCGGCACATGATCAAGCGGCGGAAAATCTGGCCCAATTAAGGCGCCTCATTGAGGCCTATAAACGCGCCCATCCCCCCTCTGCCCCTCAAGATGACCTGCCTCTTCACCCGCATTGAATTTTAAAAACATAAATTTTACCCACGTTTATGGTATTTTACAAGTTTGCATTTTATGGACCATGTTGGTCACATGTTTTTGGAATAAAAATTTGTTTGAAACCATGGACTCTTGTTCATTGATTTTGGGAAAGAATGTATATATGTTAAATATTTGTTTCCCCTGTAACGGGGTTTTACCTCATAGCATTATTATGTTACAAAGATTGACATGATACCACAAGCACGTATTGTTGTCCTCAAAAGTGTATCGTTGTCCCCGGAAAGAGATGCATGTCCCAGTATATGGTGTACCACAAATGTAGGGTGACACAATGTCAGATTTATCGGGGTACATAAGCACTGGGGACATATGTACGGGACCCAGGGACAGGCCTTTGTGGTGACACTGTATGGTGCCTGTGTGTGTTATTCCCCATAGACATGTATTTCATTACACATATTCTGTACACACACATGGATGGACAAGGCAATGGTAGGTGATCAGTACATATGGGCCACATAACTGGAAACAAACAAATATTTGTGCACACACATACTTTCAAGGCTCCAATATGATCCAGACCAATAACGCAATAGTGATTTTATTAGCCAACGCAGTAGCACACAGTACATAAAAGCGCTGTACAAATTCACTGTACAATTAATCGTCACGCGAGCGCCGTGTTTTACCTTGTTGGCAGCGCCAATGCGTCTAGCAATAATCCGCGACACATCATGTAACGATGTGGCGCGGCGAACAAGGACACACAAAATAATGATTGGTGGTTGTTTGCAACCAATCACACGTCTTCAAGGCGTCACACAAGATTATGTTAACGCCTATCTCCGAGATGCGGCTCAGAATTACGCCCACATCGCTAATGTGGTGGTTCTGTGTGACGCCGAAGCGGCGACCAGCAACTTGATCGCCCGTGGGGCTTGGGCAACGCTCAGGCAATTTCCGGTCAGGTCATTGCCCAAGCGTCGCCTAAGTTGTCGCCCAGTGTAAATGGGCGTCGGCGACCTTAGGCGACACGCAAATACGTGCGCGCACACGTGCGTCGCCTGTGGAATTGCCGGTGAGATCTCCAGGTGTGACGGTACCCTAAGACTTGCCATCATTTCTAAAATGCAAAAAGTGCTTCCATCACTAAGTAGCACTTTTTCCCACTCCTCCTTCCTCCATTTTGAATATTTCAATGCCCACAGTTTTCGCCTTTGTCTTTGTATGGCTGTCATCAATGGCTTCTTTCGGGCCTTGCACCCTCTCAATCCTGCTTCCAAACATCTCTTCCTGACAGTTGATGTTGCTACGTCAATATTGCACTTTTCTTGCCATTCTCGCAGAAGCTGAGGAGAGGTGAGCTTTCAATTGGCAAGGGATGTTCTTATCAGTACTCTATCTTCCCTTTTAGTTGACTTTCTGGGCCGACCAGATCTGGGCCTGTCCTGGGTAATTCCAAGCTGCTTATGTTTCTGCAAAATTCTTACGACTGTACTCTGATTACAGCCGACCTTCCTTGCGATCTGGGGGCCAGTATAACCCTCTTCATGTAGCACCACAACTCGCACACGATCCTCCACTGACAAAAATCTGAAGGCTCCCATCATAAAGCTCTACAGTATGATTCACTAGATAGACCAACAGATAAAACAAACAAACAAAGCAGCAGATGTGATGCAATGTAATGGAATGTGATTGGCTGCCATATCAAGGTTATGATTGGTCACAAGAACCTCATTTGTGATTGGCTAATTTTGGATCTGAAGCTGTACAATATTTAGTTGTGCTTTCAATTCCCATATTGTTGCAATAATTTCAGGCAAAACTGCTTCAAAAGCTGAAAATATTACAGGGAGAGAATGCAAAATTGTATTCTGAACAAAACCATATATAATATGTCATATTAGCATCGAAGATATTCGACAGAAAACGTTTAAAACTTGAAAAATCAACTCCTGGTTTTGGCTTCGAAAACTGAAGTCAAAAACTGAACATGTGGATGTAGCCTTAAACTTTCCCACCATAGAATATAATAAATGTGTCTTATGTCTTTATGTCGGTCAAATGTGTCCCTTTTCTGAATGTCATTGTACAGTAAGTAAAGCGTAAGGATGTTTTTAGGGTGGATGCATTATTTAGATGTATTGGTCTTTTTTCTGACATACCGTCAGCAGCTTCTAGGCTCTGATGGTTGGGGGAGGGATAGCAATTGATGAAATGTTTGTACAAATTGTGCCTGCTTTGCTGAACACTAGTTATGAATGGATGTTAAGTCACTGCAGTTCCTGTAAACGTGTTTAGCAATGAGTTTTTTTTCTGTTTCATGTCACTTGCTAAGTCATCTTGTTTCAACTTGATCTTTTATAAATTATGCCAGACTTGTACTGATAAGGGAGACAGTTACGCATCTTTATTAAAGGTGTTTTCGAAGACTGTGATCCTTGAAAGGTGGGTTTCTAAGGGTACCAGCACACCTGGACACCTCGCCGGAGATATCACCAGCGACGCACAGGAGCGCGCACGTTTTTGGCACGCTGCCAGCTTCGCTGTAGCGTGTTTACACGCGGCGATACCTCCGGCGACGCACCGGCGATGTTACAGGCGCCATCGCCGCTGGGGTGTCTACAAACCCCAGCGGCGATGCTGTAACATGGGAGCCTATACACATCGCCCCAGAGTGATCGCCTGGTTTCAGAGCAGTGCACTGAAACCAGGCCACCACTCAGAGGCGACTGTTAGCGCTGACGTCGCCTCTTTACATTAGGCGACGCACCGACGCTGTCGGCAGCGATAGGCCACCCCCCTGCGTCGCCTATGAAATCACCGCTGATATGGCCAGGTGTGACGATACCCTAACTTCTGGCACTTTCTTTGGTCAACTGAAGGAAGGAACTATGGTAATTCAGCAATTTCCATGTCCCCTTCATAGGTTGCCCAGACAAAAGTCATTGAAGGGGTTATCCAAGATTTCTAAAAAAGAAAAAAAAATTGTGCATGTGCATCAGCGGGCAGGTAGCTGCCACCTACCAGCCTGTTCGACATCGTTCACTGCTGACACGGAGCAGCTTCTCCCCTCTGTAGATGGGCGTAATAGCCGACGTCATGCTGATTGACAGCCAGTTCCCCCAATCAGGTAATGGCGAGTCGGCTGTCAATCAGCATGAGGTCAGCTTTCCCCTGCCACTTCCACAGAGCAAAGCGGAAAATAAGCTGCCACTCAGCTTACCCCACCATGCTGTCCCTGGCAGAAGCGGTCTGTGCATGGTGAAGAGCAGAACAGGTAGATAGGTGACAGCTACCTACCTGTTCATGCTAAGGCACATTATTTTTTTTATAAAAATCCCAGCTAACCCTTTTATTATTAATAATAATAATAATAATAATAATAATCTTTATTTATACAGTATAGCACCAACATATTCCGCAGTGCTTTACAATTCAGTGTTTCATATACAAACGGTCATAGGTAACAATAAAAAAAATACAATACAGTAAGTAATTAAAGTAGAGAATCAATATAAAAAATACAATACACTAAGCAGAGAATTCATGTAAAAAATACAATAATTAAAGCAGAGAAACAATGTAAAAAATACAGTACAGTAATTAAATACAATACAATAAGCAGAGAATCAATGTAAAAAAATACAATACAATAATTAAAGCAAAAATAAAGGTGACTCTGCTTAAAAGAGCTTACAATATACAATAAGATAGGGGTTACACAAAGTACAGGGGCTTATTACAGTGATGGTCCAGGCATATTGAGGAAGTTGGGGGCAGAAATAAAGTTACATGAATGGTAACCAGCCAATATGTGTAGAGCTTTAGGGTTTGGTGGAGTTTGAAGGAGTTATGTCCAGAGAGATAGTGAATGGGCTATGTACAGTATAAAGGACTTCCATTAGGAAGCATGATTGGCCGCCTTAAAAAGATGTGTTGTTAGGGAGCGTCTAAAGCAGTGATGGCGAACTCCAGGCCTCGAGTGCCACAACAGTGCAGGTTTTCAGGATTTCCTTAGTTTGACAGTTGGTAAATTGAATGGCAACTGTCAAATACAATGGAAATCCTGAAAACCTGGACTGTGTGTGGCACTCGAGGCCTGGAGTTCGCCATAACTGGTCTAAAGCTATGCAAGCTATATATAGTCCTAATTTCTTGAAGTAGAGCATTCCAGAAAATTGGTTCTGATCGGGAGAAGTCTTGGAGCTGGGAGTGGGAGGTTCTGATTGGTGCAAATGTTAGTCGAAGGTCATTTGTACAACGTAGAGAATGGGTGGGGTGATAGACAGAGATGAGGGAGGATATATAGGGAAGTGCTACACTGTGAAGAGTTTTGTGGGTGAGAACAAGCAATTTGCATTGGATCCTGTAGTGTAAGGGCAGCCAGTGCAGTGACTGGCAGAGCGGAGGTATCCGAGTAACAGTTGGCCAGATAGGTCATCCTGGCTGCTTGCATAGAGTATGGACTGGAAAGGGGAAACTCTAGTGAGGAGGAAGCCAATTAATAGAGAGTTGCAGTAGTCAAGGTGTGAATGGATTACGGATAGGGTTGTTGTTGTTTCCATGGTGAGAAAGGGGAGGACTCTGGAGATGTTGTTCAGGTGCAAGTGACAACAGCGTGGACGGTGAGTGAGAGTTTTCCTCCATAGGGGTTTAGCAGTCCTAGAGCATCGCTGGAGGAATCGATTTTGCGATGTAAGCCAAGGCTGTTTTATTCTGTGATGAAAGGTTCTGAGGGTGAGGGGAGCTACTTGGTCCAGGGTGCTTCTGAGAGTGTCATTCTAATGATTTACTGCCAAATCAGCACAGGAGAAGGAGGACATTGGGGATAGTGATGAGTGTAGAGTGTGAGTGTATGAGGGTTAATGGCCGGTAGATTTCTTGATGTGCGGTAGGTTAAGAGTGTGCTGGGGTGGGCGAGGATTTGTGAGCGTGAAGGAGAGAATGTTGTGGTCAGAGAGAGGAAGAGGTGAATCATGTAAAGAGGAGGTTGAACAGAGCTGGATAAAGACCAGGTTGAGGGTGTTACCATCTTTGTGTGTCTCAGAGGTTGGGAGCTGTGAGAGGCCAAGAGAGGTGGTTAGATATAGGAGCTCAGATGCAGATGGGGAGATGGGGCTGTTTATGGGGATGTTTAAGTCATCCAGAATAAGTGTTGCTAATTCTGAGGACATGAAGTGCGACAGCCACGCAAAGAAATGATCGAGGAACTGGGTGGGTGAACCTGGGGGGCGGTATCCAACTGCTACTCTGAGAAGGAGTTGTGGAGCCCACTGGGACGGGGTACTTGGTACTGGACAGGGGTATCACGGGGGTTATCACAGCGGTCTTGGTCCAGACCGTGTCCCGAGCCCACAAGTAAAAGGGGTTATTTACAGGGATTGTCGTGACGCCACCCATGGGCTGTGGTCAATGGGGGACCACCACTGCTGCTTGCTTCTGCCAGGAGGATGGATGGTGCTGCAGCTGGATGGATGAGCCCGTCGTGGGTCAGGCTACTCCCGACAGGGTATATAGCAGTTTAACATGCAGGGAAACACACACTTGAGACACTGGCAGGGTTCACCGGCTTTTACTTAAGTTCTTCACACTTCTTCAGTACAGTTCACAAAGTTGTTTCACAAAGTTAACTCCACACTTGCAATTAACCCTACTGCAGCCAGGTTGCTGCCTTAGACCCTTCTCCTTCTTGATTTCTTTCAGGCCCTTCTAAGCTTCTCTTCTCCCTGTGTGCTGTATGGTAGGTCGCTCGGGTCCTTGTTGGCTTAACCCTGTGTACGGGTATGTCTAAGCTCTGGAGCCCTATGTGCAACTGTACCTCCTGCTCTTGTGCTAGAAAATCAGACATGAAATCTGCATCTCCCCGCCGGAATGTCTGTGATCCTGCTTGTAGCTGCGGTCACCTCAGAGCCGACTCTCTGGTCCCGGCCTAGCCTTCCAGTGCCCTTCTATTTCAAGGACCCACCAGGCTCCTTCCTACCGTGTGACTACGGCGTACATAGGGGATCCTTTCCTTCAGTTGTTCTCTGGCACCGCTGCTGTTTTCCTCGCTGGCCCAGCTGTACTGGCCTAGTCCTGGTCTTTACTGCTCGGCACCCTCTGGCCTACTACTGCTACTTCCTGGTTTTCTTCTTATGTAATTGGTCTGTCACCTTGCCTACATCCCACCCCCTGTGACTGGCCCTACCATCCCTTGCCCACCTAGAGTCCCGGGCTTGTGTCTGTGGGTGTGTTTTTGAAGGTGTTTGTGCAAAACTATCTCCACCTTCCTGGCTCCAGTTCTTACCTGTGGCCACCTTGGTTGCAGGGGCGCCACAGAGGGGATGGAAAATCTTAATGGTGTAGACCTCAAAAGAGTGGAATGAGAGTGATGGGGCTGGAGGAATGACCTGGAAAGCACATTGTGGGGACAGGAGTAGGCCGACTCCACCACCATTTCTGTTCCCAGGTATCAGTGAATGAGAGAAATGTAAGCCGCCATGAGGAATAGTAGCAAGGGAAGCAGTGTCAGAATCCTGGATCCAGGTTTCTGTGAGGGCAAGCAGATTAAGAGAATTGGTAAGAAAGTAATTGTGAACTAAGGGAAGCTTGTTGCATACAGACTGTGGATTCCAGAGCAAGCAGTGAAAAGAGGGAGATGAAGGTGTGCAGGTAATGCTAATTAGGTTAGTAGGGTTTCTATGTGAGGTGGGAGAGGGGTTGAAGTTGGCAGCAGGAAGACCAGGTTGGAGAGATATCACCTGACAGGAGCAGCACCAAAAAGAGAAAGAGCAAATAGTTTTTGTTTTTGTGACATGGATTATGATGTAAAACTTTGGAATATGATGGACTGAGATTCTTCAGTAAACTGAAGATAGCATGGGAGCTGTACATAGGGTTGGGAAGGGGAGAGGGGCTTATGTGAATGAGTGGTGATGGAGGGGGGATGGGATGGTGAAAGTGGGAGACAAAAGCACATAGGAAAACACACCATGAAATAAAAGATATAGCAAAGATTGAAAGTGAAAAGAATTATACACCTTGTTTTCAGTGGCTCTCTATCCCATTACCTTCCAGTCCCTTTTAAAAGAGATTGTTCCTTCTCTGGGTTCAACATTGTGTTACTCCGCTTCCTGGTCTCTGTTAATTTGCTGCAGATGGGACATCATGTTAACAGTACTGCTGCCAATCACTGAGCTTAGCAGCAATGTCATTTTAGAACGGCATGAGCCGCTGAGCTCAGTAAATGACTAGAGAACTGTAGAAATAATGTCACTTCTGCAGCAGATCAACAGAGACTAGAGCAGCAGTAAAGACACTGCTGAACTTGGGGTGGGTAAGTAAAGCTCACTTTATTTTTTACCAGAAAGTGAACCTAAGGGCAAACATTCCTTGAAAGGCTACAATGCGTTAATGTTTTTTAATGTTGACTGAACTGCTTGATCTTGTCGGGATCAACTAACCATCAAATGTGTATGCAGGCCTTTTGATTTCCCTACTGTCAATATTTGGGGAGAAAAGGATCAGGCAGTTAGATCTCAACTTACCTGAATATTTAGTTCTTTGGAGAGATAAGGCAACTCTGGAGTTATTTTGTGGTTTAAGATCCATTTCAACTGAAAGATTATCATGAATAAGCATTTCTAGGACTCCTCATTTCACGATAATCTTGCATAATAAGCAGGCTGCTCTCACACATTAAATGAGCAAAACTCATTCATCAATGAACAATGGCAGCATATCTGCGCTGAGCAATCTATTACAGATCGTTCAGTGAGCATTGTTAAAGAGGTGGTCCGAAGGCTGAAGACCTTTCAATCATAATCCCTATCTATTTATTGCTCCAATGTAAACTAATTTCTAATATGGCTATATTCAAAATTTCATACTCTTCCTGACTACAGTATCTAACTACTATTGATTTTTTTTCACTACTTCCTGTCTGTTGACACCTTGTTTGAGAATCCCAGTGCATGCTGGAAAATGCAAGCGAAGCATCATCTGAGGGCAGAGGCTGCTGTTACTGACACATCCTCCTCCGCCTCCCTGACACAAAGTGTCATCAGTGACCCTCATTTCAGGGGCTGCTCTGTTCCTGCTGTGTCCCTGCTCTTTCCCACCCTGCTTGCAGTGCATTGCACAATCTGCACACTGACAGAGTCTGCTCTGTTGATGATTCAGATCAGTAGATCTTGCAATACAGAGCTGCACTTACTATCAGTGCGCTCAGAGTACCTGGTGGTGTGAACATACCATGCCGTCACCGCTGGGGAAGCACTGGTCTCTGCATGCCGACAGGTACTCTGAGCGCACTGAAAGTGTACACTGCTCTGTTTTGCTGGCTATAATCATCTTTGCCAGCAACAGAGTGGATGCTGTCACTGTTCTGATTGTGTAGTGCACAGTGAGTAGAGACAGACAGAGCAGCCTGTGAATGGAGTGTCACTGATGACTCTTCATTTCAATGAGGGCACAGAGGCTGTGTCAGTGACCGCAGCCTTTCCCCCCTGCTCTGATGGTGCCTTGTTTGATTATCAACTACCAAAGTTTGCAATTCTGTAAATAGTGTAACTAGGGTAAATGTCCCAAAGCGGTACTACTCAAACAGAGATATCAACAGAGAAAAATTGTAGCAGGCCAGAAAAAGTTCATATCAACTATTTAAAAAAAATAGATACATATAATTCTGATAAAACAGATACAAATAGAAAAAATGGAGAGTGTGAGACCATGGGAAACACAGAGCCATTGTATGTGTAGATATATCAAAGTTAAGCATGGATGAGTATTCACAATTATATTTTCATGCACATTAGTGAAATACATTCCATCCACAAAAAGTAAAAATAAACACAATGTTGGTCAATAGTACATTTCATTGATTATAATAGTAGTGTCATAATCTAATATATAAACTTGAGTGAATATATGTGTGTGTGTTTGTGTCCACTAAAGGAATCCGCACCGTCGCATTTACTGTACAATCTCAAAATTTTTCACAGCCACCTCATGTGACCCGGAGAACCCCATAAACTATGTTTTGAGGGGAAATTTTAACCCCGCGTTTTACAGTCATTCGCCAAAAAAGGCATATTTACTGTTTCTATGTGATAATATATACTGCCTTGCCTGTTTTGGCAGTTAGCCTGGATATTTATCAGGTGGCCTGTAGCAATAAATCACAACTCAATGTCTGATTGGTTGCTATTGGCAACTAAGGACACTCATAGTAAAAGACAGCTTATAAATGTCTGTGAAACATTTAGGGAAGCCTGGCAAAGACAAGGACTTCTGGAAAATGGCGCACACTGGGACATAACTGTCAGTGAAAGAGCAGCCACACAAACCCCAAAGTGATTTAAGACATCTCATTGCTATTCTTCTAACAACCTATCGCACACAGCCCCCAGTATACAACAGGAGGCCGCACACAGCCCCCCAGTATAGAGCAGGAGCCGGCACATTGCCCATGTACGAGTGTGCAGAGATTTATTGCCTGAATAAAAATTTGGGGGTCGTCAGCTAAGGGGGTTGTTGTGGAGATAGGGAGAAATTAAGACAGTTTGTGTAGATGAGATAAATAAGGGCCTCAGGAGCTATGAGAGGAGAGTGGCTGTGGAGCAGTCTGTGTCAGATAAAGCTGAGACCCGTGGCTGATGAACTCGACAACCAGACCCCTGGTCGAGACCAAAGACTTACTCCTTGAGACGAAGCAAGTGTATTACTGCCAGGAGAGGAGTGCATTGGTGAAGATGGGTCGGCCATGCTGTGAGAGAAAAGACTGAATCCCTGCTGTAAGGCTTTGGTGTGGTATCTCCAGGTGAACACACTTTACCCCCCAAAAGCTACAGAGATTTAGGATCCCCTTCAGACAAAACAACGGAGTATTTCTGGTTACGACGGTCAAGTTTTGTTTTGTCTTTGACGCCGAAGACCATTGGAAATGACTGCAATCTGTACTTCCCCAGGCCTGGTACAGACTGCAAATGGACTAAACTGTACTATTAGATAAAATACACAGGTATCCAACAGCTGAAATATTTAAATATATATGTACATATATGTATACGGAGTTTATATGTATTGTGTGTATAGAGTTGATAGGATTGTAAATCGGTGTGTTATTTCATTAATTCTCACTAAACTGCATCCATCTGATTTACACCTGTTTTGCTGCTGCGTGTAGTTAATTTTCATTTATTTTTCCATGTAGATTTTAGGTAAATTTATTCCTGGCTTGTTTCCTCACACTAAGGAGGAACATTGAGGTAATACACCGACCCCTAGCCTGATGCTGGGTGTATGTAAATAATATAGCTAGTAGTTCTGGGGAAATAACTTATCCATGCATCTTGCTCTAAATTTTACCTTTGTTTCCACAAGTAAAAGGAAGTATTTTATTTTGCTTCTGCCTCCATCTCCATTTATGTGACTTGCTGGATCTAGCACAGACCTCTGGTCATTACTCCCAGTATACAGCAGAAAGCTGCAGGCAGCCGCCAGTGTACTGTAGGGGGCTGCCCCCAGCAGTCTGCTTCACCTTGGCTGATTATACAAAATAGGGTGGAGCCCATGCCATTTTTTAAAATAATTAAATAATTTTAATAACATCTGTGTGATTCCCTCTATTTTTGATTACCAGACAAGGTAAAGCAGACAGCAGAGGGTTGCAGTCCATAACTGTCTGTTTTGCCTGCTCTGGCTATAATAATAATATTTATTCACTTAAATAGTGCTATTAATTTCACGGTGCCTAACATACATTAGCAATACTGTCCCCATTGGGGCTCTAATTAAAACATCCTATCAATATGTCTTTGAATTGTGGGACGAAACCGTAAAACCCAGAGGCAACTCACACAAACACGGGGAGAACATACAAACTCATTGGGGGGTATTTGTAACCAGGACCCCAGCGCTGCAAGGCTGCAGTGCTAACCACTGAGCCACTGTGCCTCCCATATAAAATATAGCCATGAGCCCATGCCATTTTTTTTCTTTTTATCTTTATTGTTCACAGCAGCGTAAAGTCATCTTCTGCAGATGTTTGTATCTTGTGCTGCGGCATTTCAACAAACTTTATTAAAGAGGACCTGTCACCCCCTGGTGCATGGCAACCTAAATGCAGCACTGAATGCAGCATGTCTGCTGCATTCAGGGAAAGGGATCCCCATGTCTCTAGCCCCTCTGTAAGCTTTAAAAAAGACTTTAGAAACCTTACAGTTAAGAGGTCGTCTGGGTTGGATCTTATTAAGAGGTCCTGTCTGCTGGCACAGCCCTCCCTGCCTCCTCCTTGTGTATTCCTCCCCCTATATGTGTCTGCCGCCGCCTCCTCTTCTCCTGAGTCTGCCCTCCTTTTTTGCTCCTGACGTCACAAGAAGCAGGAGCAGAAGAGGAGGTCAGACCCAGAAGAAAAGGAGGCAGACCTGCTGCATTCAGTGCTGCATTTAGTTTGCCATGCATCGGGGGTGACAGGTTCTCTTTAACATACGAGCAGTACATTATGAAAGACCAGAGAAACAAGAGTTCTATTGCCCGTGTAACTAAACGTCATTTACTGTCCACACTTGTGTTTGTTGCAAATAAAACAGTTTATTAAGTGCAGAGGATACAGCAATTAACGTTTACTATATAAAATTTGACAAGGATAAAAGGTAGGGAAGGGAGGCAGGGAGACCGGGGCAGAGACGGAAAAACCAACAGAGAGTCCAGAGGGGCAGTAAAAGTGCAGGTGCTTAATAAAGTGCAATAACTAGGCAGACATAGGTGCAAAGCTCCAAGTAGTCTTAGTCAAATAGGCTGGGGTTACACATAGAAATCCGTTTTTGGAAGTCCTTTTCATCACCAATCCGTTTTTTATAGGGTGCTTTTTGTGTCTCCTGCACTCCTGTACGTTTTTGGACTTAGTCATTTTTTTCAGAAAAAACGCATGCGCGCAAACGCATGCGCAAACGCAAGTGGCTATATATGCCATGCGTTTGCGCATGCGTTTCCCATAGGGCCCCATGTTAAAAAAAACGCATAAAAACGCATGTGTTTTTTAACTGATGCCAAAAACGCTGTTTACTGCGTTTTTGGCTCAAAAACGGACAGGGCAATGTTTTGAGCTCCAGAGAAAAACGCACAGGGTGTTTATTACACCCAATGCGTTTTTCTGTCAGTTTTTGGACTTAGAAAAAAAAAATGACAAAACTGAAGCCAAAAACTGACTGAGGGCTTATGTGTAACCCCAGCCATAGCCTGGTTTAGGAATATAAATAAAAAAGAACAGTAATTATTGCTTACCCATGGACCCTGGTGAGGAGGTCTTCCAAACTGCCTGGAGGTCTAGTAGCCCCGACATGTGTTTCGCGTCGGCTGCTTCAGGGGGCTAGTGGTTTTTACGAGACACCCGATGTTCAGTACGAACGCCAAACTTTACAGTTGAAGTTATCCCTACAAGTGATACAACACTCAGTTTAATTTAAGAGCAGTACAGGAGGTGATGTATGACACTTCCTAGAATTCTGTGTTTTAACTCCTACCTCATTCTGCCATCAGATTACATATCAAAACCCTGCTAACAGATTCCTTTTAACACTGAGCTCTGTATAACCCTAACAACACTACTGATTGTCAGCTTTTTGTGTACGCTGTGTATAGGCAAAAATCTGCCTATTATGTTTTGTTGGAAGTGGGGTTATACAGAGCTCATAAATGTGGACGACAACATGACATAGGTTTACTAGTCCACTAGTGACAATTTACATTTGATAAAACTGTGATATTATCAAATCTACAACAATCAGCCTAGTAAGTGACACATCACTGGAATCAGGGTCTCTGTCTCTACATTATGCTGCTTAAATTAGGCAGCAAAAACACGGTGACAGATTCCTTTAACGTATATAACCAGTTTGAATGATTGTAATGCCCAACATGGACAGTAATGTGTATAATTGCATATACATAGTGATCATTCACCAGTTGAAATGTACTGTTTTTTTTAAATACCAGCTTAGGTCTTATGTGTTTGGTCACATTTAGTATGGATTATGAGGATAATGTCCAATGGTCTAGCAGTGAACATAAAGCTGGTGTTCCCATCATTCCCATTCTGCCTGTGCTGTGGCTCTTTAAATTGACATTGATCATCATTGTACCTAGAGTAAACAATGTGAACATAAAGCCTGGAAAACCTATATATCCTTCACTGTGACTCTAATTTGGTGCTTCACGTTAATTCTTTGTATCAGTTTGTATTGTTAGTGTTGGAGTAGATATTATTTTAGTAGGTCAGTGATTTTAGTTGGAATTACAAACTGTGGCAGTAAACTAAGGCTTTCTTAAAACTTCCGGGGTAAATGCTTAAAATATAAAAGCTGTTTGTTTAGAATAGGTGCTGCCATTGTATGCTCATTGTGATATGGGTGAGTAGTTGACAGAGGTTTCCTGGGACTACAAGCTGATACCAGGACTTACTAAACTAAATAATAAAGAAATTGCTTCTATGGCAAGTGTATTATATTAAAACAAATTTCCTGTTTGTAAAGATTGCTGACATGACACTTAAAACTTATGTCTGCTTTCAGATTACAGTGTTTAGCCCTTTGCTCCGTGGATTCGTAGTACATAAATGTGGACAGGGTAAAGCTGCATTTGCACTGGCCTATAACTGATCAGATTGCAACGGACGGTAATGTTTCATCATTTATGATAATTGTGTAAAGTGAATGTGATGAGGCCAGGGCTGTCTGGGGGTACTCGGTCACCGGGTCTGCTGAGTAGGGAGTCACAGGTGGACGGTATCCCGGTGCCGTGCCCTGGGGATCATTTGAAGGGGGTTGTGAGGGAATTATTTACAGGGGGACGTGACGCCACCTGTAGGGTCCGGTAAGGTGGTACCGGCGCTGCCAGCCGGCCGCTGAGGTGATGGAGGGGGGGCAGCAAAGTGTGGTACAGCTCCCCACAGGTGGAGCTTTACCTCAGGGCAGCAATAAAGGAAGATGGTGAGGGAGAGCAGTGAAGGAGGAAGATGGTGGGTTATAGCCGATGAACAGTCACACATACACACAGGGATAGTTGTTCCGGTACCTTTTACTGGTAGTCACAAAACAGGTACAGTTCTGAGTAATAACCGGGTCCCTGGTGCAATTTAGGATCAACTCCTTAGAAAGATATGAGGCCTCCTTTATCTCTATTCTTTCTCTTGAGGGATGAGTCTTGCCTGAGTTTGAGCTCTCCAATTCTCTATTGTCTAAAACTAACAATCAGGCCCTTCTGCGGGAACCCGGTTTATCGCTTGGCCCCTGGTCCTCTGTTTGGTTAGTTTTTAATGTCTATATTCTCTTCCTTCAGGGCTAAACTTCTCCTGAAATTGCTGGGCTTTTACTGTGGCTATACAAGCCCACAGCATTGGACTCCAGTGTCCGTTTGTCCTCAAGGGGGAAATATCTTTTAGTCCCTCTTCTTATTCCCTACCTCTTCTCCTTGCCTCCGGCCCCTTCCCTGGGGTGTGAACAGCTGACAAAATGGTCCCTTCTGGTCCTGGCATCTGTCTTTTCCAGAGACCAGCAGCTCAGCCTCCTCCTTTCTTCCTCTCCTCACACAAACTAACTGCTTAGCAACTGTCTCCTAGGACCAACTGTCTCCTCCTCTCAGCCTGGATCTCATTAAAGGGGAGCTGACTTAATGCAGCCAGTAGAGCTCCCCCTTCAGGTCTGGAGTGGAAGGTGTTATGTGCTGAACAAACCAAGGTGTCAATCCTATCTTGCACCAGTGTAACCTGTGGCAATCCCCCGCAGGGGTGCCACAAATGGAAATTCAAACTCTAAATAGGTTTAATTGAATACCAAGACAAATATTTCAGTATCGTTCAGACAATTGACACAAATACATATTCGAATTATCGAAATTACGTTCATTTTTGTACAGTGTCAATGGTAATGTTTGTACAATACTTACTGAATTCATGTATGCAAAATAAATAATATCACTTAATGAATTTGAACTCTTTCTGAACACAGTGCACTATGATGATATCATCATGTAATGATTGCTATTTGACCATCTCATTCACGAATCTAGCCCTGTATAAATCTGCTATCAATTGCAGGTCGTCAGTTACAATCACATCTTTCATTGATTAAATGATTTTCTGCTAGTGTAAATGAACCTTAAGTTTTTCATAAACTCTTTGTCACCTCTGTTCCTCCATTGGTCTAGTCATAGCATTTCATGGATGCAAACTGTGCTTAGCTGGTGGAAGTAAATATATAGTTATTCTTTGCGAGGATACACACATTTTTATTTTCCTAGGTTGGTTTATATTTTGTTATAGTGTCATAATTTACATTTTACTATAGCCTTCTTAGGAGGTATTTCTTTATAATTTGTAAGACTATGTAAGTGTCCATTTAACTCACGAGCATACAACCCACGTAGGTTCAGGTACAACACAGACATATCACAGGGAAATATCTCAGACTCCCTTCACTGAATCCAGTCAGTACTAATACAGTTTACAGGATGTGTCGTTTGCAGATACGTCCGCACACACTGACTCCTGTCAGTCACTCACAGGACCTCTAACAGAGGCTTCTTCTTACAGCCCAGCAGTCTCCAAAAAGGCTGCAGTCTCTCTCTCCACATTTCAAACACAGACTTCCTTTTAACATCTGAGATACACCCATGGGTAGAGGCATGTGTTAAAGTCAGTCACGCCTCTGTTTCAAGCTGTCTATTAACCTGACTTTTAATGCCTTAAAACCTTGTGGCACTATAAGTCACATAGAAGCCTCCAGATTTACACCGCAGAGGACAACAATCTCTGTGATATAGACCGTCCATTTAAAATGTAGCTGGTCGCCACATTACACATCCCCTCTCTGCCAAAACCGTAAGGCTTGGCACAAAAGTATTCCATATCAGATGATCTTCTTTGTCGCCTCCGAACGTCATTCCTTATGTCATCATCCTTCATTGTCACCAAACACTTGTTTGTGAACAACAGACTCTGTCACCTCATCTATAAGAGTCACATCTTTGTTAGGCTTGCCCCACCCCAGGGGTCAGTACAGTGGTGTGATTCGCATTCACCCATATCTACTGTTTGGCCTGACTCTGTGTCATCACATAAGCTGCAGGGTTTTTTTTCTGGAAACTTTAGCGTCAAGCTAACGGAGGATTTACCACCTCTAAGACCATTGCATCCACTTCCTTCAGGACATGTTTGGTTGTCTTTCTGTTGGCGATTTGTTCTATCGTCTTTACTCCATAGAGACCAGTCACTCCATTTTCCTCTGATTTCGGTTTTAGCTTCCAAATTTATTCTTTCATTATTTTGTTTTTTGGTACCCATTTGATGGAGCAGTTCCTCAACTCGCAGTCTTTCAAGCTTTAATGGCTCCACTTCTCTTAGGTACACTACTCAATACTACAGGGAAATCTGCATATTTATAAGACTCTCCACTATACACATGACGTAGAACAGAACCTTACCATTTTACCAGGGTATTTTGTCTTTGTAGTCACCTGGAATTCATAGTCTCACTGTCCCAGCCTTATCCACCATTTCCTGCATGGCTCTTCCATTTCTTTCAATGACTTTTGTCACCAGAGCACTGGGCACCTGGATGACATCTTCCAGAAGATTTTGAGCTTTCCATGCATACTCCAGCCGTCTAGCTGCTTCTTCATTCCTCAACAGGATTACTCGCTTTGTGCAGACACAACTTAAGTGCATGTGACTCAAGATAGCCACCCACTTCACTGTTTCTGCAGTGACAGACAGTACAATTAACGACTTAGTTTCTGGGTTTCAGTACACCCTGGATGCTCTCACAGCCTTCTTTAATTTGTCATGCCCAGACTAGCAAGTGCACGCTTCTCTCAAGTCTTCAGGCACAAGTACAATGCACTTGAAAAGAGAAGTCTTATCCTTCTCTGCTGCCACCAAACGATTGTCTTGTTCAGTGTTTTGAGCAAGCTCTCTGAGCTTCACACTCTTCAAGACTTTTTGCCAGGATGTACAACTGCTGTTCAATAGTCTCCAAGGCTGCCTTTTTTTTTGGTTAATACTTTGACAGTTGACCTCTGAGCTCACAGACTTCTTTATCCAGCTCATCTACTTGGTTCCTAGGAGCCTCCACCATATCCTTCACCTCAGAACCTGCTTCTTGGTTCTCTGGAATCTCAGAAATGTATACACACTCCATCTCCTTAGCCTTAGAGTCTTTGGAGTCTTCACCATTCTCAGATATTTCAGCCTTTTCTGACACCGCAGAGGTGTGTCTATTACAGGTCTGCTTTCCATGACTTTTGTGGATTCTCAGGATTCCTTTTACTAAAGTGCTCACCAGAATTTCATCCCCTACAGTGTTTTTGCAGATTTCATCTCCTATGGCTTTCCCGACTTACAGATCATTAGTCTCAAACCAGCGGTTGTTCCTGGCAACATGACTTCCTTCTTCCTCTTTCTTGCCCACTCAGTCAGGAAGAGGATCCACATATTAAACAGAAGCATATGACACATCTTCTTTAATCACATTTTCAGAGGATGCTACTTATTGAGCCTCTTTGCGCCCCTTATGTTTCCAGCAACTGGAGGAGGATTTTCTCACTTTGCTCAGCTCCTATTTACTGTACTCTCTTTCTCTTTTATTCTTTTATCAGAATCACAGTCTACATTCTTATATGTGTCACCCACTTTGGTACCATGGATCAACAAGTCGCCACCTCACCAGGTGTTGGTGCCCTCTCCTGCAGTTTCCCCGTCTTTAACGGGCACACTGTCATTTTTCTTTTTAAACGTCATGTCTCTAAGTTGGGGAGATCCACCATTCTCTTTGGTCAACCCTAACTCTGGACTGTCAGCCTTACGACATACCAACTCTTTTTAGGTATCCACTCCTTTTTAGGAATCTGTCCTCTCTTGGGCCAGGGCCTCCATTTGAAGGTACATTCAGTGGACTCGCTACAGCATTCTCATGTACAAAATTGCAGTTATTCAGTGCGCAAGGTGATTCTCTGGCACCCCGTGTCTGAACTGAGCCCATAAAGGATTGTAGACCCTGGCCTATCACCATCTTTTCACACTGCTCAAACAGTTTCTGCTACTCCGGTTAAATGCCTGCTGCTGCTGTCACTGCTTCTGTTCAGTATTATGGCTACGGAGACATAAAAATTGAGACACTTAACTTATAAATATGGCCATATCGATAACCACACAGTAGCCATGTCGAGGCATGTCTCTACCATAGGGACCCAGTAAAACAGACAGGCCTCAAAGTGGCTACTGGGCAGTTATCAATATGGCCATATTTATAAGCTAAGTGTCTCAATTTTTCATGTCTTCTTTGAAATAATATTGTTTTATATTCAATTATATGTCTTAGTATTCCAGAATGCCATTGTTTTTTGTGACAATGCATTATGTCCAGCGTTGCACTTGTACACATTATATGATAGAGTGCTGCAGTTTTTTTTCTTGCAGCTATTTTTAAGCACCTGCTGTTGCTTAACTTGCTGCTGCTGTCCCTGATGCTGCTCAAGGGTCTGCTGCTGCATCAACAACTTGTTTCCTGCTGAACCTGCACCAGGTACTTTAACTGCTCCTCCATTTCACTCATGGCCGCTTTGCACCCAGATCTTCATGGACCTACTCATCTACCGCAAGCCATCAGGATCTTTGTGGGACCCACTAATCCACAGCAAACAGCCTTGAAAAATGTTTTCATGGGCCTGTCTAACCACAGCAAACCATTGCTGTAATCCCCTCATGTGCCTCCTGGACCTTTGCCTGCATTTTACCACCATACGTGACAGTTCATCCACTATAACAGGAGTTTCTCACTTGCTTGCAAGGTAATGAAAAGAAAATTTCTCCATTTAAAAGTTCACATAGTTTATTCAATACTCCATAAACTGCATTTCACATAATTAAACAAGAACTTTCCTCTGGCCTTACAGCAACATAAATGTATAGTATACACAGTCCATTTAACTCACTCATGGGTATACAACCCACATAGGTTCAAATACAACACAGAAGAATCACAGGGAAGTATCTCAGCCTCTCTTGACTGACTCCAGTCAGTACTCACACGATTTATAGGCCGCCACATTCGTGGATAAGTCTACACACACTAATTCCTGTGAGTCACTCATATGACCTTTGTCAGAGGCTCCTACTCAAAGCCCAGCACTTCTTCCATACTGGCTGCAGTCTCTCCACATGTCAAACACAGACTCCATCTTAACACCTGGGAGACACCCATGGGTGAAGGCATGTGTAAAAGTCAGACACACCCCTGTCTCAAGCTGTCTATTAACCTGGCTTGAATGCCTTAAAACCTTGTGGCACTTCAAGTCCCAGAGAAACATCCAGATTTACATTCCAGAGGACAATCAATCATCTCTGTGATATGTACTAGCCATTTACAATGCAGCCGGTCAACACATTACAATGTATATATACAGTTAGGCCCAGAAATATTTGGACAGTGACCGCTTCTTATTGATTTCGGTTCAGCATACTAATATTTTTATTTCAAATTAAACAACTGAGATGGTGGGTGCATGCACTAGTGTTTTTGCAGACTCTTGGTTATGGAATGTATGGTCGGCAGGAGGTCAAAAGGGCTTGAATACGTGGCTTAAAGGAGAAAGCAGAGTCAAGGGTTTCCCCAATGCAGCGAGCATACGGGACTGGGGAGAGTGAGCAGCCATCGACTTTGAAGAATCAGTTTTTTGGAGGTGTTGAATGAGTAGGAGGAAATATGATGAATTACATTTTGTCCATGTTAAGTTTTAGAAACCGAGCAAAGAAAACAAATGAGATAACGGACAGACATTGTGGGATTCTGATTAGTAAGGAGGTGATATTAGGTCTAAAGAGGTAGGTGTCTTCATATCATCATCAGAGATGATATTGAAAGCCATTTGACTGTATGACCTGTCCCAGGCTGAAGGTGTAGATCAAGAAGAGCAGGTGTCCAAGAACTGAACCTTGGGGGACAGTCAGGAGGCAAGATGAGGAGCTGGTGTTAGAGTGGGAGACACTGAAAGTCTAGTGAGGTATGAAGAGATCCAAGATAGGGCCAAGTCGGTGATGCCAAGAGATGAGAGAATCTCTAGTAGGGGGAATGGTTCATAGTATTGAAGGCAGAGGACAGGTCCAAGAGGAGGACACAGTAGTAGCGCTTGGCTTTGACGGTTAGTAGGTCATTGGTGACTTTAATTCAGGCAGTTTCATTTGTGTTATGTGGTCGGAAGCCAGATTGAAACCACTCAAAGAGGAAAGAGGAAGCAGGTGGAGAAGTGGGAAGACAGTTCAAGATGGACATGCTGTTCCAGTAGTTTAAAGGCATGTCATATGGATGAAAGTTAGACACAGAGGATGGGTCAAGGCAGGGCTTTTTGATGATGGGTGTGTTCAGGAAGACACCAGTTGTTAGTGTTAAGTTAAAAAGATGGGTTAGGGTCAGGACAAAGACTGCGGTGAGGTTGAGGATGAGGTGGGATGGAAGTAGGTCAAATGCACAGGTGGTGAGATGTGAACTGGAGAGTAGACAGGAAAGTTGATCTTCTGTCATGATGGAGAAGCTAGTGTTGGAGGAAAAGGGCTGAATAGTTAGGAGGAGGGGCTGTGGGGACTGAAGGCCAAAGCTTTTTCTAATGTTATCTTCCCCTTGAAGAATGGGGCATAGTGTTCAACTGAGTTGAGAGGAGAAGGAGGAGGTGCTGGGGGATGGAGGAAAGAAATGAGAATGTTGAATAGCTTTTTAGAGTTGTGAGACAAGGAGAATCTAAATGATTACCAGTAGGTTTGTTTTGCAGAAGTGAGAGTGGACTTGTAATTGGAGAGGGTCCATTTGTATGTGAAGAAGTGGTTGGTGGAATGGGATCTCTTCCATCTCTGCTCAGCAACCCTGGAAACCCACTTCAGTTCTTTAGTCAGGGTGGTGTGCCAGGGTTGCCCGTTGATGATGCGGGATTTGATATGCATGATGGAGGGGGCAGTTAATTCCAGATCTATATTTATTGTGGTATTACATTAAGTGGCAGCAGCAACTGCATCGTGTAAGGAAACTATGTCTGCGAGAAGGAGAGGAGACTCGGAAAATGGATGTGAATCAAGATGCTTGATATTTCTGCCAGGGTGTGTAAATTTGTAGAGTGGGTATTGTGCACTTGGAAAGGTGAGGGAAGAGAATGTAAGTAGGTTGTGGACTGACAGAAGGGGAGGCGAATTAGCGAATTTAGATGGGAAACAGTGATGGGTGGAGATATGGTCAAGTGAGTGGCCATCATTGTGAGTTGCTGCCGACGCTCAAAGCTTTGAGAGCTGGTAAATATATTTTTCTGTCATATTTGTTTAGCTATGTCCTCTAATTGACTTTCTACTTTTCCTGGAGGGTGTTGAAGGCTTATGTCACAGGCGTATAACTCGGAAGAGGATTGCATCACAATGCTTAGACTAGTGGCTCCACTGATCTGAGCGAGTCAGCTGCATTGAAGTACATGAATCTGTCACTCTGGTTAGGAGAGCTATGGCCAGTCCTTGCACTGTGATGCGATCCTCATCTGAGTTATACGCCCATCTAATCCTGGCCTAAAGGTTACATTACAGGGTCCTGAATAGGAAGAGACCATTTCATGTTGTAATGAGATCCATGTAATCATCCCAGTGAATTACAGCTGTCAGTGATACGGGATTCACACAGTTGAGCGTGATGACTTAGCCCTGTTGCAACTTTCTAAAAGCTCTTAGTTTAGTTTAGGCTTATATTGCATATTTTCAAGTAGAGTCACACTGGCACATGACTCTCACGAGTGCAATACAAGAAAATCTCACATTACACTCGGCTCCATGTTAGACAATGGTGCAGCTTAGAGCTGTGAGTTTTTCCTCAGTTCTAATTGGACTGAGTAAAAAAATGAAGCATGTTGTGATTGTCAACAAGTCTTGGCTCACTCGCACCCATGCAAGTCCATGGGCGTGTGTGAAACATTACACTGCACTTAGACGAGACTTGCAATGGGGAGATTAATCTCTCCATCTTTTTCGCAGTATTGGATCACAAGCACATGACACTCAGCTCATGCTTGTGTCGCACCCTGGGGCAGGTGTTACTCGGATCTTGGTCCTGTCTTGAGTCTGCGGCGGCAATGTCACGGCGACGTGACCAGGCTCGGTATGCCCAGGTGCGGCAATAAAAAGGGAAATAAAGAAAAGGGGGAATAAAGTTTGTAAAAGTAGTTTGTGACGCCAACCGTGGATTGCGGCCAGTATAGCCGCCACTGCCGGTCATACCTCTGGGGATTATGTTAAGAGCGACAGCCGGGATGGTGAACCCTCCTCAAGTAGGGCTTTGTCTCCAGGGCAGGTGTAGAAGGGTAGCATCTGGACACTGCGCGCTGTCTTTCCAGGCGATCTCTATAGGCAGGTCCAACAAACGGATCCGATAAAAAATCGGACCGATGGCATCCGATTTTGAGCATCCGATCCGATTTACAATGGACAGCGTCAGATTGCGGGAAAACGTGATGTGAAACCAGCCTTAGGCTAGTTTCACATTGCGTTATAGTTAAATCCGATGCTGTCCGATGAAAATCGGACAGCATCGCATCCAAACTGATCCCTGCAATCGGGTGCCAAATAGGCATCCTGTTCCGACATTTTGCAGGATCAGTTTGGTCTGTCACCTCGCACCCCCTCCTCTCTGCCTCCTGTCATCTCAATGTCCCCCTGCTGTCCCCCTGTTGTCCCCTGCTGTCCCCTGTTGTTCCCTGCTGTCCCCCTGTTTTCCCCCTGCTGTCCCCGTTTTCCCCCTTGTCCCCCTGTTCTCCCCTCTCCTGTCCTCTTCTCCCCGCTCCTCCTGTCATTCCAACATAATAAATCTTTATTTCTCACCTGCCAGTGCTCCCCAAACGTGTCCATTGAGCTCCCGATTGGTTCTACAGGACCTGCGATGATGTCAGAAGCGTCATCGGGTCACATGAGCGGTTACCGCGTAACCGCTCATGTGACCCGGTCAGCTGATTGGGTTGTGACATCATCACAGGTCCTGTTACCGAGCGGGAAGCTGATGGAGACGCCGGGGGAGCGCTGGCAGGTGAGAATAAAGATTTTTTATTTGGAACACTTGATTTTAGTTATATTTAACTTCCGCAATGTATGTATATACATTGCGGAAGTTAAATTAGGCGGAACACAATAATTTTAGTGTACTGAGCATGCACTGAGCATGCTCAGTACACTAAAATCTGGTCCGAGGAGACATCAGATGTTTCCTCGGACCCTGCTCCATAGGGCCCCCTGTTAAAGTAATCGGATCGGATTTGGCATAATTACCATCCGATTTGCTTCCGATACTATTCTCTCCGATTTTTTTCAGGAGCCAAAATCGCAGCAGTCTACGATTTTTGCTTCTGCAAAAAATCGGACAGAATCGGATTGGAGGCAAATCGGATGGCAGTTATACCAAATCCGATCCGATCCCCATTGGATAACATGGGGGCTGATTCGGATCCGATGCTGTCCGATTTTCATCGGACTGCATCGGATTTAACTATAACACAATGTGAAACCAGCCTTAGTGGACATGTAAACTGGACAAAACTCACTCAAGTATATGGGTGCGACAAAAAATAAACTGATGCCACACGAACAATTCTAGTGACATCCGATTCATACTGAAACATTCATTATCATTCTGTAGCAAAGAAGACTGTAAATGGTTGTGTAAATGATTATTGCATAATAATAGCTCATGAGAAAAAGAACACATTGTATATGGATGGCATATTAATGTCATACAGATGGCAAATGGATGCTAAGCAAGAAAAAAATTGTACACTCGCACTGTGCTTGCATTACATATGGAATACCAAGCAAATTTCACTAGTCCCCCTTTTCTGTATGAGATAGTGACCGATTTTTTTTTTATACACAAGTGTAAGTGACCCTTGGGGTATGTGCACAGGTTAAGTATTTGGTGCTGACATTTCTGTACAATTTCTGCATCTCTTGACAAGAAAAACACAGACGCAAAAACTCATGTTTTGGTGTATATTTACAGTACTTTTTAGTGCAGATTTTCCCCTTAATTAGAATGAGTGAAATCTGCAGCAAAAATGTTGCAAGAATTGACATGCTGCGTTTTTAAATCTGCAAGGAGAAAATACTCAACGTGTGAATTAGACTTCAGGATTGTCAACGACTTCAGGTTTTGTGACAGATCTGCACTATAAAATGCATTAAAAAGTGATAAAAATGCAATGTGTGAACATAGCCTTACGGAGATATTTGCATCACTTGTAAGTGAATTATGAGAGATGTCTTAAAAGATTATTCATGCAGGTGCTATCTGCAGTTTGAAGGGCTGATTTGCCAATAACCTATAGACAACTCAGTTATTAGGCTGGTTTCCCATTTGCGTTCAGCTCCGCTGTGTGTGGCAGGAGCCGAACGCTTGCGGCAACACATGCATCGTGCATCCGTATGTTTAACATGGGGACACGGTGTATGATTTTGCCTGCGGATGGATGCATTTGCGTCCAGATGCGTTGTTTCTCAGAGCACAGAAACACAACTTGTTTCATTTTCTGTGCATCCTAGGAAGTATGATTTGTACACAAGCCGTTGCAAGCATACACGGAGCCCAATGGGTACACAGGGCCATCCGGATGGCAACACAGGTGAATGCAATGAATTTTCTTCTCTCCTCCCGACATCAGCACATCATCTCCTCCTGACATCTCCTCCCTACATATGGTCCCAATATCTTCTCCCGACATCTGCTCCCGACATCTGCTCCCAACATCTCCTCAGACATATCCTCCTCCCAACATCTCTTCCTCCCAACATCTGCTATCGACATCTCCTCCTACCGAAATCTCCTCCTCCTGACATCTGCTCCTAACATCTCCTCCCGACATCTCCTCCTCCTGACATCTGCTCCTCCCGACATCTTCTCCTCCCGACATCTGCTCCCGATATCTCCTCATCTTCTCCCGACATCTCCTCCCAGCTTATAATGGATTCCTATGGACATTTTGATGTGAACGCATGCAGATAATCAGTGTTGCGTTTACCTCAATATGTCTGCATTCGGCACTGCCTTTGCGTCTGAGTTCAAGAAACACGCGTACTGAACGCAAATGTTAAACCAGCCTTAGACAAAGCATCGTCAATGGCAAAAATGAAGTGTTAACACCAAAATTGTCAACACATTTTACCATACTGAATAAATTACGGGGAAAAACACTTTGAAATTTAGCAAAATCCTTGTGCAATTTCTAGTTGCACAGATATTTTATGAATTTTGTGCATTTTTACTCCTCTCCAGACAAACTTTTTAGAAAAGTGGGTGCAGCTGGGTTGGGACAGGGCATGACCAAGTACACTTGACTAATTCAAAATAAGTTACAAAGATGGGATAATTTGCACCAGAAATATCCTCAAGTGCCTGGCAGTAGCACGGAATTGAGGAATGCGCCAAGTTCACTACAGAGAATCCGTAACCAGGTTTTTGCAAGCCTATCTGAGGGTAGAGTGATGTAGTAGCAGAAACTTCCAGCAATGTGTCACTTACTGGGCTACGTATTAAGGTACACACAATCTCGCCTGGCAATATGAGGCGAGCTAACGTGCGCGTGCATGTTTGTCATGGTTGCTTCAGATTGCCGATGGCAGCATCACACGCCGCAATTTCGCCCTGAAAGTAAGGTGATGTGTTGCTCCGGAAATCGTCTCACCTACAGCAGAACCAATGTTGCCTCATTCCATCGCCGCTTCACACGCCGCAATTCCAAAGGCAATGTGGGTGTACATGTTCAGCGCGGCGAGGAGATAGGCGTGCCGCAGTGGATTACACTGCGCTCCATACGCGCTCATTGGACAACGCAACAGCGTTACGATTGGTCAGCCTGCTCTGGAAGGCTGGCTAATACATAATGCCATTGTCTGTCAGAATTTGGCACAAATACACGCTCGAGTCATCAATTGTGGCTCCTGCAACACATTTTCGAGCCGCAAAAGTGTCGCACAGGAGCGGTCTTGTGCATTACAGTGGATTACAGTAACAATTGCTAGGTGTGTGTATGTAGGTGATTGCGGTAAGCTACAAACACTATGGACATATGTACCTGTATTGGTCCACGCCATGGCAGAGCTGCCATGGCTGAACTGAACTATGTGTGTGCACAACATCTTTGCGTGTGTGTACTGAAGTGTACCTACATCCCCCACAAACACCATTGCATTGTCCATGTGTGTGGACACGTTTCCATGTGGCCAAACACATCATAATGGACATGTACACACAGTCACGGCATACAGTGTGGCCCAAAGGGCTGGACATGTGTACTGCACATTAGCACACAATGCTGAACGGATCCATCAATACCATTTCACGTATCACATACCTCTGTGCACAGCATAAAGCTATCTGCAACTGCCCTGTATAGAAAAGTAACAACACAAACAGTTTTTTTTTGGTTTATAAATAAAGTCTTTGTGCACAAAAATTATAAGGCAAACAACACACACAAAACATTTTGAACACAAGTGCCAACATGACACAAATAAATACAAAAAGAACAAACCGAATGGCCATACACAAACATTGCAGAGTAGTGAACCAACAACCTCAAAACTAACTAACTAACTAACTAATGTGTAAACACCCCAAACCAAAAAAAAAAAAACATATTCGTCATGGTGCAGCCACCCTGATGACTGCACCCTCCTCCTCATGTTGATATCTCACAACACCAGCCACCCTATACCTGCTGGTGCTGCCAGGCCACTGCCCCAGGGCCATTAAAGTAGGAGCAGTATGCGTCTCTGTTGCTTCTGGCATCCTGCTGACTCAGACCGTGGCTCAGCGGCTTTAGTGGCGCCACACCATGGTCGGCAGCACGCCAATCCCCGGGATGGACCTCCCCAGTTGTGGGGTCCACAGAATCCACCTAACTTCCCGGCATGTATGATGATCGATACCTACGACGCAGGAAGTTATGCAGCACACAGCAGGCCAGCACTACCACATTGATAGATTCCAGTTTCATATGCAAAGGTGTATGAAACACGCGGAATCTATTAGCCATGATCCCGAACGCATTTTCAACCACACGGCAAGCCTGGGATAGCCGGTAATTGAAAATGCGCTGCTCAGAAGTAACGGTCCTCTGGGGATATGGCCGTAGTAGGTGAGCCTGAAGTGGGAAGGCTTCATCCCCCACAAACGCAAAGTTGAGATGACCGGTTGTCTCATGATTTGAGGGCAAGTGCAGACCACCTCTCCTTAGGTCTTGGGCCAAGGAGCAGTGTGCAAACACCCCCCCATCTGAGACACGGCCGTTCATGCCAACGTCCACGTACAGGAATTCATAGTGAGCATCCACCAGGACCATGAGGACTACGCTAAAATATCCTTTGTAATTATAATACAATGACCCTGTGTTGGTTGGTTTTGTGATCCTCACGTGCTTACCATCCAAAGCACTGCCGCAGTTTAGAAATTACCATCGTTCCTCAAAACCTCTGGCATTATCCATCCATCCTGCGGGGGTTGCTGGAAACTGCATGTAGGATGGCAGCAGACAACTCACGATGGCTTCACACGTCTCGAGGATCAGGCAGCTCAGCAGTGGCCGTGAGACAGCTGCAGTGTATTGCAGGTCTGTCCTAGAACAACCTGTTGCCAGGAACCTCAAAGTTACAGCCAAACGCTCCTCAGGTGGCACAGCTCGACGCCTCAAAATTTCCTGTCAGGCTATCAATGGCCTTATGCGTTCCAAGAGGAATGTGAAAGAGTCCTCGGACATACGGAGATAGTTCCTGAAATCATGCGGACTCCTATCCTCCAGCTGATGCAGCAGGCGCATATGACTCAGTTCGGGCCGTTGGTGAATCCAATCCCGAGCCCACACACGCCGTGGTCTGCAAGCCTGCAACCTCTCAACTCTATCCTCCAGCCACAAGTCCTCTTCCACCAAGGCAAGAGCCACGATAACATCTCCACCAGGGTCCACGATGATCTCACCTACCCACCCCTGCAAAAGGAACAAATAAACACTTTCATCAAAAGAACACATTATCAGCCCTCCAAAGTCACCACTACCTCCTTCCCTACACATCTAGCCAGTTACCCACATCCTATCAGACTCTGCTCATATGGCCACCCACATACATATTTGCCACCATTCAATGGTCACAAAGAGCATTACACTGGCTCACCACAACACCTGTTAGCACTACACCCATGGCCCTCCTCCCCAACTATATGTCCATTGTCCAAATTGTGACCTCATTACCATACCCCCATATAGCTGCTCCTAATGTATGGGTACGACAACAAGGGCTAGGAAAATATAAAGCTCAAACACACAGACAGGTGGTTAGTGACAAAGGAATGAAAGAACATGCAAAATGTACCAGAGCCATGGGCTACTCACAAATGATCATCCCACGCAGCTGATAATTGCATAGTCATCATTTCCAACACACATCCCTTGGGTAGTGATAGTGCTGAATCTTCACAGACAGACATTCCCAAGCCACATGGGCCACTCCACATCTCAGTGTGGCCAGATGAATTCCATTCAGTGTGGTAAAGGCCAGTACTATGTGCCCACATTACATATGTTCCACTAAAATAACCATAGAGCCCTCCTTGCTACATGATCCTGTATGGTGAAGGCAAAATGGATTGTCAATGAGGAGGGTGTTTTGTGGCAACGAAAGCCATCCATCCATTTTGCGACACAGAATAGCTCCATCAAACACATTCCAACCAACATACACCAGGACTTGGGCGTCTGCTACAGTAAACAATAATGATCCGTAGTGCAAAGAAGGATCAAACGCTATACACAGCCATATTAACAATGATGTGTGAACATCAGTACTTACTTAATGACTCTGGGCAGCAAGCTTGCCGTAACACTGCTGTTAGCAGTTTTTATGTGGTAACCATCCAATCACAGAGCATCAGCGTCATCTAATTGACGTAGCCGCCTGGACGTTGCCACGTGCGACTACTGATTAGACACCTGGGCTGCTTTGTGATTGGTCATGCTGTGTATAAAATTGGGCCCAGCTGCTCTGCCACCCATGCTCTTACTTAAATGTGCATTGTCCTAGTAGCGTCTCATCACCACAACTCTGTTGGACTGATGGTAAGTCCTTGGATATGCTATTGTGCTTCTCATGAATGCTCTATTACTGTCGGCTTTACAACCATATTTTGCGACATGTATGGGCGTATTCCGTGGAGCTTCATGTTGCGTCATGTAGATGTGTGGTTTGCGACGCGTATGCATTGTTAACCACCTCCGTGTCCTGTTGCACACATAATGATCCTTCACACCAAATTACATCACAATGTGTTCTACAGCACTACATCGTTACATAAATATGTGTAGAGGTTCTTCCTGTGTCTACATTTTGTGTGGGACGCCATGTGTGCCATTTCAACATGATCCAGCTTTGTTAATTTGCTTTGCTAGGGCCAAACCACATATTCCCCGTGTCATGTGCAGCATGTCACATCTGTGTACACATATAAAGCCCATTAATGCTTCTACATACACAAGCTAATTACCAGACCACCTGTCCTTGCTAGTGCTGGACATGGATTGGCCACACATAGTAGGGTGTTACCTGATATGTACATGTATGTGTATGGCTACAACAGTATGTTTGCTGTTGGCAGATGGCTACGAGTCCTGAATTTGTGCGTGACCTCATAGCCATGTACCAGGACCTTGAATGCCTGTGGCGGGTGGCATTGACAGACTACAAGAACAAGGCGGCGCGGGATGTGGTCTATGGGCACCTTGTCGAGCTGGCCAACCAGCTCGACCAAAGTAAGACCTGGATGGTGGGGATGGTTGTTTGCTAAAATCAAGCACCTGCTCACCGTGTTCACCAAGGCTCACAACAAGTGGATGGACGCTCCGGGGCTGGAGTTGAGGTCCCTAAGCCAACGTCTGTGGTATTATGACCTCCTCACCTTCACCCTAGGCCTGGAGGCTCCTCGGGGAAAACGGTACAGCAGGTGCCTCGCACAACCATCCTCGGTCACATCCAAGAGCCTGGCCCATCACAGGAGGTGTATAATTGTGTTTTGCTACCTATGTACACACCTGGTTGGTTGCACTGATATGTGGTTTGCTGCACATGTAGAAGGCACAATCGTGTTCTTTCACCATTCTTCTTCCGTGAGTTCTTCTGTATGTTGCCTCGTGGCTGTTGGGGCACATTGTGCTGTCTTATGTTGGTTCACTTGGCATATCAATTTGGAGCGTCAGGTGAGTACACAGCACTGGTCTACTTCTTTCTTCATCTCTGTTTCAAACCCTGCTACTGGTCAGTTTGGTGTTTGGCATGCTCAGATAGGCACAGTGTTGTGCTGGGTGGTTGGTTGTGGTAATTGATGGCAGTACATTGCTACTTTGCTTAATTATTTTTTTTTCTTTGTTTGCTTTACAGGCCCCGCTGGCCAGGCTGAACCATCTACATCTCATAGAGTGCCGGTGCCTGATCGCAGTGGTGGGGGGCCATGCCCAGGGCCCAGCTCAGGCATTTAACACCGCCGTACGCCTGCACCACCCAACACTGAGCTGGGTACCTGGGCAAAACGTGTTCTGTTGGACCGAGAGAGGACCCCAGCCAGTTTGATCGGCCACATGGCCAGTGAGTGGGTGTGTAGAATGGAGCCGGAACAACGTGCCATTGCCGAGAGGACCATCATTCGGGTCCTAGAAGTGGGCGTTGATGGGGCACTGAGATGGGGTTGCTCCATTGCCATCCCGAAGAAAAGACCCCAGTGCCCCCTGCACCCCAACAACCCATGGCTAGAGGTCGCCGAAGTCAGAAACTCCCCCACGAAAACAACAACCCAGATGGGCCCCCAATGTGTGGGAGTACAGGGATGAGTGGAAGGAGCCATTGTCAGATTCAGCAGAGGATGAAGACGCAAGATGCTACTAGGCAATGTACTACATTGCCTGAAGGACTGTTTATGTTTTGTTTATGTTCAAATCAAGTTTTTTTTCTTCTTTTATTTTATTTGAGTGAAAAAAACAGCCTTTGTTTTCCCATACCTACGTCCACATATGTGTCTGGTTCTGCATTATGTTTGTGTGTGTAGTGTCTTGTGAGTGTCATGGTGATGTTTGTGTGGCAAAAGGAGAGCCCTCATATCCACAATATCATAGTTGGGTCATTGTAGCAGACAGGAGCCTATCCCTAGGTGACATGTGTAAGTATGGGGAGGTTAGGAGTCTTCTGTGGCCAACATAGGCGAGTCTGTTTCTGTGTGTGTGTGTGTTTGTTAATGTGGGTGTGATATTGGAGAGTGTGATGTAAAATAGGGCTTCAGCCGTGGTTCAATGGTACAGTATGGTCTGTATGTCACACTGCACACCTACACAAAGTAATTAGCCATGTGTTGTGATTAACAATGTAACCGGGCCAAGGTGTTCATGTGTGTGCAGAGACGAGGGATAACACAGTATTTTGATTAGCAAGGCCTTTATTTATTTTTTTTCACAAAAATAATTTTTGCCAGATTAATAGTAGGCAAACCATACTACCCACTTTCCCAATGAGGGATACTATAAGAAAAGAGACCAAACAGGGCCTAAAAAACAAAGGTTCCAACATGGCAAAACAAACAAAGGTCCAACATGGAAAACATGAACGAATTATTGTGGTGGATATGGTGGCCACATTATTGTGGGGGATATGGTGGGGTAGGGGCCATGGCGAACTGGGCTGCCTTGAGGGCCTGGGTCATGGCAACCAACGGGGGAAGATGTTGCTGCCCTTGTTGGTGTGCCCGCTCCATATGCTGCTGTGCCTCCCGGTGAGCCACCAGCACCTCAATAGTTGGTACACCTGTATGGGAAATAAGGACATTAGTCAGTGACATGTGTAGGTGGGGGTGGGTGACGTCATTGGTCAGCATTTCACTTACGTTGCATATCACCATCCCGGTTTCCATCTTCAGGAGATGGTGATGCGCTGACAGCCCAGCCTGCAGCGTGAGTTCTTGCCCCTTGACAAAGAGCGTGAACTAAAAATACCTCAGGGCTCACATATTGCTGTCAGGGACACACACCAAGATGTAGATTACAAAGCTTGTAGGCCTTTGCCAAAACTTACCACCAAACACAAAACCAGCAGGGTGAAGGTCACGTTGTGGGGACCACACGACACCAGGGCTGGGCCGGGAGCTGGAGATGCTTGGGGGGGTTGATCCTGGGCTTGGGGTATGTGGCCACAGGACAGGTGCTTCTTGTGTCCCGAGTGTTGAGGGACTTCCTGGGCCCTCCTGGGAAGGTGAGGCTGGAGTCCTAGGTGTTGAGGGACTTCCTGGACCCTCCTGGGAAGGTGAGGGTGGTGTCCCGGGTGGTGAGGGACTTCTTGGGTCCTCTGGGGAAGGGGGTGGGGGGGTCCTGGGTGGTGTAGGGGACCCTCGGCCCTCTACAGACAGGGAGTTCTCCTCATCTGTAATATCAAAAATGAAAAGACACCGCTTTAACAAAAGGAACACAACATAGGGCAAACACGTACTGGGTGTGTATCAGTGTCATTACGGTGTGAAGGCTAGCCTAAAAGGTTTGGGTCTGGAGCGACCCTATGGTTAGGGCCCAGTCTGTTTTTGGACATGACCACAACACCAGTGACCACATATTTGGGAGGTAAAACACCCTGTGTTTAGCAGAGGATGGATTTTTACACCAAACACAAGAGCAGACAATAAGCATATGGTGGTGCCACCATGGGGACAAACACATAGCAGTCAGCTTGTAGTCACTTTTCCAGATTTTGATCAATGTGTTGTGAAATGCTATGTCTGAGAGGGCACACATGTGGTGCCAGGTGTGATGTGGCCCTTCAAATAACCAGTACCTATGTTCAGCCACACACAGGTCAAGGACCACTATAGCCGAAAGCATTATCAAAAATTATTAAGTGTATTCTGCACCTTCATGTTGCAGTGTGACCAACATGCAAATGCACATTGGTGACAGATCGACATGGTGGTTTATGTCACACTATGTGCCATGGCACAATACCTCATGATGGTTGTGTAGTGTTTGGAGTATGATGATTGGCATGTGTGTGTTTGTCATTGCCACATACTCACCATGCAGCCTGGCAATCCGGGCACGAATGTCCACAATCCGCCCTGGGAACTTGTGTTTCAGGTCTGCCACCTTCTTCATGATTTGCTTTTGTGTCCTCTCCACACCCAATTTCTGGAGCAGGGCCCGCTGTATTAGGCGCAAGATGTGCTGCTTGCGCAGCCGTGGGTGGCGGTGATGCTGGTGGCACCAGTAGTCATGCCGGTCACACAGGTCAATGAGAATCAGGAGTTCTGCCATCCCCCATGTGGCAGCGCGCTGTGCAACCGCCATGACTGTAGTACTATGTGCAGGGGAGGGGCAGGCACCTGGCAGCCAGGGATGAACGAACAGAAATGTGATGACTTCACCCCGCACACTGGCGCCGCCAAACAAGGTTGAGGCCGCTAACAAGTTAGATGTCCGCGTAGTTTGAGCAGTCCAATGTACCCATCAGCGTCACCAAAATCACACACGTAGGGTGATTGTAGTGCGTGGCCCATGGCACCCAGGTACGATGTGTAGGCCAACTTCTGAGCTGGCATGTGGCACTATACTCAACACAGCGCAGTTTAATACACGTGGACACATAGCTTGCGCTCTTCTATGGCGCGCGTAATTTCACTGTGTTTGCGTACGGTTGTATAGCAGAAGATGTGTGTGGTGCTGAACAGACAACCCTTCAAATATGGCGCCCTGTGAACTGACAGCCAATGAGAACACAGTAGCCAACACCAATCATCGCAGACGGGGCGCGGACTACAGAACGGTTGAGGCACGCTACGGGAAATCATAGGCGACGCTCTATCACACGCCACAACATGGAAATATCGCCTTAACGATTGCGGCCAATTACTGAGCACTGTTCAGAAATCAGGCGACAGGCAATTTATTGCCGCGAAATTCCCCAATCACACGCTGCAACCGTGAGGCTATTTCACGGCGATTGCTCATGGGGACATATCGCCTTTATGATGTCCAGGCGAGATTGCGGCGTGTGAAGGTACCTTTATTTTGATAAAAATATTTTTTTTATTTGCTGCAGATCAACTAGTTCTCTAAATGCTAAGCTCTGTACAACCCCACACACCACTAATTGACAGTTTCTGTGTACACTGTGCATAAGCAAAAATATGTCACCTATTGTTGGGGATCGGGTTATATAGAGCTCATGAATATAGTGTACTACCTGGCAGCAGCTTTATTAGTCTTCTAATAATAATCTATAATAACTCCTGCTTATAAAATATTGATTTCTATAAAAACCAAAGCAAGTAAGGCTGCTTTCACATCAGCATTTTACGCTGATCGCGGCAGTTGCGGTGAAAAAATCTGCAACTGCCCGATTACCGCATAACGGCCGCACTTGCGGTTCACTTGCGGCAAGCCCCATACAATGTCTATGGGGCTTGCGGCAGCTGCGGCAAGTGCGGTATCGGCACTTGCGGCACGTGCAGCCGTGAAAAAACCGCGGCATACCGCGTTTTTTTCGCGGCTGTACCTGCGGCAAGTGCCGAACCCGCACCTGCCGCACACTTACCGCAAGCTGCATAGACATTGTATGGGGCTTGCAGCAAGGCGGTAATCGCGGCAGTTGCGGTTTTTTCACCGCATCTGCCGCGATCAGCAAAAACCGCTGATGTGAAAGGACCCTAATTTGTATCAAAACACATTTCTTGCTGCCACCACTTGTCCTGTGAGTGATACATTGCTGGAATCTGGGTATCTATCTTTATATTATACTGCACTCAGGTTCTACAACCCCTGGCAAAAATTAAGGAATCGCCTGGCTCGGAGGATGTCCATTCAGTTGTTTAATTTTGTAGAAAAAAAGTAGATCACAGACATGGCACAAAACTAAAGTCTTTTCAAATGGCAACTCTCTGCCTTGAAGAAACACTAAAGGTACCGTCACACTCCGCCATATCGCCGGCAATTTGATGTAAGCACGCATGCTCGGGGTGATTTTTACACATCGCTTCGGAGATGTCACATGTAGCGATTTCGCGTGCGATCATCGGCAATCCTGCATTCCTGAAATCACCTGACCAAGACCGGAAGCGATCTCCCCTTCTCACAGCGCCACGTCACACGCCACCACTACATCAGCGATGTGGGCGTAGTGTTTGGCCGTGGCGAGGAGATAGACATGCCAGAGTGTGTTACACCGCGCCCCTACCACTCCGATTGGCCTACACAACTGCGTTTCCATTGGTCAGCCTTGTCAGGTAGTCTGCCCAGTACATGACGCATTTGCCCTTTTGACTATCTCGCTAATCCACGCTCGTGTCATGTGTTGCGGCTCCTGCAAGACACTTTGGTGTTGCCGAAGTGCCACACAGGACGGCTCGTGTTTTGCTCTGTGGTTAACACTAGGAATGGCTATGTGTGCGAGTGTTGTTGACGTGGGTAAGCAACAAACAACAGTATGGACATATGTGCATGGATTGTGTCTGGTCCAGGCTCAACTATATGTGTGCAGACGTGTGTGTGCGGATACTGATGTCTACCTACATCCACAACCAACACTATACAATGGTCCGTGTGTGGACACATACCCATGTGTGAATCCATATAATATGGACAGGGAGACACAGTCAAAGCATACAGTGTGTGCAAGGCCTAGACCGGTGTACAGGACATGTGCCCACAATGCAGCATGCACCCATAAAGACCATTGTGGCCTCACATACCTTTGTGCACAGCATAATGCTATGTGCCATTGCCCTGTAGTTACAAGTAAATACAGACACAGGTAGTTCTGATTAGATTTTTTATATCAAATGTGTGCACAAAACCAAAAAGATACAACAACATACATAAAACCACAAGTATTCACATCACACAAAGAATACAAATGTCAACTCAAACAATGGCCATAAGAACCAAAAAAAAAAACAATTCCTAGTAATAATTTTTTAGCTAAAAACATACAACCAACAAAAAAAAAGGAAACCTATTACAAACCAACACAAACACACACCTCCTGGTGCTGCCACACTGGTGACTATACCCTCCTCCTGCTGGTGGTGCCTGACTACCCCACCCACCCTACACCTGTTCTTGCTGCCAGGCCACTGCCCATGGCCATTGAAGTAGGAGGAGTAGCTGTCCCTGCTGCCCCTGGCATCCTGTGGACTGAGACACTGGCTCAGCGACTGGAGTGGCGCCAGACCTGGGTCGGTTGCACGCCACGCTCCGCAATGGACTTCCCCTGTAGTGGAGTCAACTGAATCCACATAACTTGCCGGCGTGTATGATGTAGTATCCCCAGGAAGCAGGAAGTTATGCAGCACACAGCATGCCAGCACTACTATATCTATAGATTCCAGTTTCATATTCAAAGGCGTGTGAAACACGCGGAATCTATTGGCCACGATCCCGATCGCATTTTCAACCACACGACGTGCCCGGGATAGCCGGTAATTGAAAATGTGTTGCTCAGAAGTAACAGTCCTCTAGGGATATGGCTGTAGTAAGTGAGCATGAAGTGGAAATGCTTCATCCCCCACAAACGCAAAGTTGAGATTCCCGGTTGTGACATCATTTGAGGGCAAGTTAAGAGCACCTCTCCTTAGGTCTTGCCCAAAGGATCTGTGTCCAAACACACCTCCATCTGAGACATGCCCGATCATGCCAACATCCACGTAGAGGAACTCATATTGAGCATCTATGAGGGCCAGGAGGACCATGCTAAAATATGCTTTATAGTTGTAATAAAAGGACCCCGTGTTAGGGGGTTGCGTGATCCTCACATGCTTACCATCCAATGCCCCACTGCAGTTTGGAAATTGCCAGCATTCCTCAAAACCACTGGCAATGTTAATTCATTCTGCGGTGGTTGTTGGGAAACGTATGTAGGATGGCTGCAGGCAACTCCAGATGGCCTCACACGTCTTGGGTATGAGGCGGCTGAGCAGTGGCCTCGAGACTGCTGCAGAATATTACAGGTCCATCATCGAATAACCTGTTGCCAGGAAGCGCAGAGTCACAGCCAAACGCTCTTCAGGGGGCACAGCTCTACGCATCACAGTGTCCTGACTGGCAATCCATGGGCGAATGCGTTCCAACAGGAACTTGAAGGAGTCCTCGGATATACGGAGATAGTTGCTGAATTCAAGCGGATTCCTGTCCTCCAGCTGACAGACCAGCCACATGTGGCTCAGGTTGGCCCTTTGCAGAAGCCACTCAAGACACCACACATGCTGTGGTCTACGAGCCCGCAATCTCTCAGCTCTGTCCTCCAGCCACAAGTCCTCCACCAACAACGCTAGAGCCATGATAACTCCTCAGGAGGGGAAGAGAAGGGAAAATGCTTCACCGGAATAACCACAGCCGCTGGTGCACGGATGGACTCCCAATGCAATCCACGATAATGAAGTAAAGGAATCCAGCACCTGACCATGTCTCCAATGTCCTGGAATGTATTTATTTGTGCATCAAAGTGTAAAACAAATTACATGGAACGGCAGTACCACTGAACCGCTGGACGCGTTTCGGACAAGAATCCTTTGTCAACAGCATAAAAGTTTTGACATAAATGACACTTATAAATAGTGAGAAAACATACAAAAAATGCACACAGGTGAAAATCATTATCTTTAGCATAGTGTGGACTGAAGACACACCCATTGTAATTAACATCTTAAATGTCAGACGCCAGCTTTCAGTTGCATAAAGATCAGTATTGTATATGAATACATCACTCAAAATGTCAAAAAAATATATAAATATTCCATGCAACAAACAATTGATAATCTACAGTACAAATATTGCATATTACCTGAAATATACATATCAGAGATTTTTATCTTTATTTCTAAGGGTGCTTTCACATCTGCGTTTTTCGTAATTCGCGGCAGATGCGGTGAAAAAACCGCATCTGCCGCGTTTACCGCATAACCGTTCCACTTGCGGCGCGGTTGCGGTTTTTTCTATGCAATGTATAGGGGGACTTGCGGCAGATGCGGCAAGTGCGGTTTTGCACTTGCGGCAGGTGCGGCCGCGAAAAAAACCGCGGCTTGCTGCGGTTTTTTTCGCGGCCGCACCTGCCGCAAGTGCAAAACCGCACTTGCCGCATCTGCCGCAAGTCCCCCTATACATTGCATAGAAAAAACCGCAACCGCGCCGCAAGTGGAACGGTTATGCGGTAAACGCGGCAGATGCGGTTTTTTCACCGCATCTGCCGCGAATTACGAAAAACGCAGATGTGAAAGCACCCTTACCCACAAAGACCTGTTTTTAAACTGTGAGAATAAACTGAAAATATGCGGGCACAAATAACTGACATGAATGATAAATATAAATCATTGGTAAAAGTATGACAAATCAGTGCGGAGATTTAACCCATTGGGCTGTCGAACATCTAAAGTAAGTATCCAATCGGTTTCTCGCTCTAGGACCTGCTGTTCCTTGTCCCCGCCCCTTTATAAACTTTTTACTTTTTCAATACCTGTAATAATCAAACTGTTCATATCACCCCTGTGTACCTCTAAAAAATGGCGAGAAAGGCTGGACATACCCCTCATGCTAACTCTGGACTCTGGATTGGCAGAATTAATATGTTCTGCAATACATTTTTTAAGGTTTCTGATGGTACAACCAACATAGTCCTTATGGCATAGATCGCATGATGCCAAGTATATTACTTGGGATGTATTACAGTTAATATAGGTACGAATGTCATAATTATGTCCCGAAGATCTATTCTTAAAGGTCTTAGTTATCCTCATATGTTGGCACAGATTACACCTGGAACCTCCACATCTGTAATTACCTACTACATTGAGCCACGATGGTGAACGGGCATTACTTTTAAATTCCGTGGGTGATAAGATGTTACCTAAGCTCAATTACTTTTTTGGAGCGCAGCGATATCCCTGTTTTATGATATTACGCACTATGGGGTTTTGGTATAAAATGGGTATATTCCTAGGTATGGTATTTACTATTGCAGTGTAATCAGTAGTATAGCTTGTAGTAAATGTTGGCACCTGTAGTCTGGAATCAGTAGCATTACACCTTCTTTCAACAGTAAAGAACCCCTAGACATGGAATGGACTTTATTCAATGCTCTATTTAGACAGGCCGGTTTATACCTGCGTTCCTCCAAGCGGCTACAGATAACTTTTATTTCCTGCATAAAAGAAGACTGTTCAGAGCAGGATCGCTTTGCCCTAATAAATTCACCCAGTGGTATGTTGTTAATTACATGCCTTGGATGGCAACTATTTGCATGTAAAACCGCATTGCCACAAGTTGGCTTGCGGTAAAGTTTTGACTGGATAATACCTGTCTCAAGATCCCCAAACAATTCTATGTCCAAATAGGCTACTGACGATTCATGAACCTGATGAGTGAACCTGATGTTGTAAGTGGTGTTGTTGATGTAATCCACAAACTCACGAACGTCTGCAGGTGGGGGAGGCACATTAACAGACGACACCCACACCATGATGATGTCATCTATGTACCTTCCCCACCACACCAGGCAATCAAGGTATGGATTCTCAGTGCAATTAATACATTTTTGTTCCCAATACATCATGTAGATGTTTGCTAGGGATGGGGAGAAACCCGCCCCCATAGGGCAACCACATAATTGTAAATATTAATCATTGTCAAACCTGAAAAAATTAGTGGTTAAAAGATGTTTAACTGACATAAGAATAAACTGGTTCAAATCCGATGAAAAAAAGAGAGGTTTTATCCAGAAAAAATTACAGTGCAACTAATGCAAGATTATGAGGTATACATGAATACAATGAGATGACATCTAATGTCACCCAATTGTATCCATCTTTCCAATGGATATAGAGCCACGATAAGCCTCTGTCCATTGTCCATTTTACCTGACAAACCAACCCCTGGGAAATGAAAAAACATATTGTCAGACACAACAAACATGTCCACACGCACCAAAACCCAACAATAACTACTTCTCTACACACCACCTAGCCATAAAACCACCTACAACATGCCTCTCATCCCCACCACATCCCCATCTCAAATTTGCACTATTCTGACTTCATACAATAGTAACATTTCAGAACATACAGACTAAAATAATCTGTTAGCACCCATCACCTTCCGCATTGTACACATGGACATCCCCAACTAGCATTCATTAAAATAACAAGCCCATTTCTAAGCACATCAGCTGTAGGTAGTCAAGCGGGAACTAATAAAAAACAAACAAGATGGGCCCTGAATTCTCATTTGTGCCCCCCCAAAACATATTGGCAACACGTACCACATGCATGGCCTAGGAACATAGCCATCTCAAGCCTTAATGAGACACTGCAGGATTAAGCATCATCAAAAAACACCCATCCATCACACATTACCAACCCTCCAGACACACTGAACCTGTCACCAGAAGCCCAAAACATACATTGTGTGTGTGCAAGTCAGGAGAAAATCCAGATCAATGTGGATGTTGGCAAAACTACAGCACTGATGCAACTTGGGTACACATTCCAGAATTGACTCTATAAAATGGAGGGACAATGATGAGGCTGCATCCTCCATTGTGTCAACATGTATAGACTTGGTCCTACACAGCACAACAATGTCAGACATTTGGAGTATGTAATGCACACACCTGGAGGTGGTGTGGTGCTGACAAAGACTGTTGTTTTTATTTGTAACAACCTTGTCTCAACACAAAACACACTCAGCCATCGTACAAGAGACGTGTGAACAGCAGTACTTACCCAATGACTCTGGCCAGCTAGCTTCACATTGCTCTGGCGTTGCAGGTTTTTATCACGTAAGCAGCCAAACCCTGTGCATCTGCGTCATCCAATACATGCACCTGCCTCGGCGTTGCCACGCCCAACTCCGTGATTTGCTGACTCTGTTGCGTTATGATTGGTTATCATCTGTTATAAAGATGGCTCAGTTGTAGCACTTGAGTGTCCACAAAGCATATGACCCATTGTGGTTGCGTCTCTCCAAGCACAGTCTGCTGCTCAGACAGTAGGTATAGCGATGTGCATGGCTTGATCATCTCTATAGTACTGATGTTATTAGGTTAGCACTACCTACTGGCCCATATGTAATGTTTCTACCAACGCTGTTGTCCTTGTTGCATTGTATGGAAGTTTATTGTGAGGTTTATGTCCCCAAGGTATGCCCCTCAATGTAAGCACTGACACATCATGTGACCCTACATAGAGACCTGGGCGTTGTAGTTTTGTCCGCTGTTATGTTGTATGTGTCAAACACCTCCTCAACCTCATATGCAGTTAGACTGCAATAACTAGTACTTATCCACTCTTTTGCTGTGCCTGCATATTGGGCATGGTAATAGATGTGTATCTACAGAACCTTATCTATATTGGTCCATGTAGCAGCCGTTGCCATAACTACATGTGGAAGTGGCCCTGTGCATGGGTCAGCATATCTATCCACATTACACAATGTGCGGCTTCTGTGAACTCATATGGCATATTTAAACAATGCTGTGTAGCTGGTGTCATAATGTGGCCATTATTATTGTTTCATCATGACATCATATGTACGTCTATGTTCTTGGTGACGTGGCCTGTGCTTATGTTGCAGATGGGGGACAATTAGGAGTTTGTCCGGGCCTTGCTTGCTTGTGGTGCCTGCAGTCACCTGATTATAAGAACAATCAGGTGAAGGATGTGGCCTATGGCCATCTTGTCTCCTTCTCCAAACAGCACCATCCTGGGGAGAGGTGGGACAAGAAGAAGGTGCAAGTCAAACTTAAACACCTGAGCACTGTATTCCGAAAGGAGTACAACCGGGTCCAGAGGTTCCAGCGCTCAGGGATGGGAAGTGAGGAGGTCTATGTGCCACAACTGTGGTATTATGACCTCATCACTTTCACTCTGGACCAGGTTGTCCCTCGATGAATGCGGGGCAACAGGGTGCTTGGGGTTGCTCAGGGTTCAGTCCTTGGACTTCTTCTCTTCTCTGTTTACATGGCCCCAATTGGACAGACCATCAGCAGATTTGGCTTCCAGTACCATCTTTATGATGTTGACACACAACTATACACTTCTTCCAGTGACCTTACTCCCGCTCTAATAAAGAACACCAATGACTGTCCGCTCGCTAACTGAAACTCAACCTTTCCGAAACTGAACTTCTTCTGCTCCCGCCCTCCACTAACCTCCCTAAATATGACATCTCTCTCAGTGTGTGGCACCACAATAACGCCAAGTCAGCAGGCTCGCTATCTGGGTGTTATGGTTGACTGTGATCTTTCCTTCATCCCATATATACAATTTCTTGCCCACTCTTGACACTTGCACCTGAAGAACATCTCTAGAATTCACCCCTTTCTCACCTTGGAAACCACAAAAACCCTCACTGTGGCCCTGATTCACTCCTGCTTGGCTATTGTTATTCTCTTTTAATTGGCTTCCCCAGCACTAGACTCTCTCCTCTCCAGTCTATCCTTAATGCAGCAGCCAAGATAATTTTTCCAGCTAACCGTTACTCGGACGCTTCTGCCCTATGCCAGTCATTGCATTGGCTGCCTATACACTATAGGATCCAATTCAAACTGCTCGTTCTCACCCACAAAGCTCTTCACAGTGCAGCACCTCCCTACATCTCCTCCCCACCCTTCTCCTCTTTGCTCTGGAAGTGACTTTAGACTCACTTCTACATTAATTCGAACCTCCCACTCCCGGCTCTAAGACTTCTGCCGAGCTGCACCAATTCCCTGGAGTGCTCTACCCAAAGAAATTAGGTGTATCCACAACTTACATAGTTTCAGGCAATACCTAAAAACACATCTTTTTAGGGCGGCCTATCGTGATCTCTAGTCAAAGTCAACTAGGCATGGCCTACCCGCTTCACCAGTCTCAAGTGGATCACAAATAATAGTATGCTGCTCCTATCTGTTCCCCATCTCCTCAAGTTGACTATACCATCATTGTAAATAAGCCCTGGCACTTTGTGTCACCCACACCTCATTGTTAGATTGTAAGCTCATATGAGCAGGGCTGTCATTATTTTGCTCTAGTTATTGTATTGTATTATGCTTTGTATTGTATTGTATTTTATTGTTTTTTGTATTGTATTGTATGTTCTGTTAACTGTTTCTTATGATTGTTTAAATATATACCTCTGAATTGTGAAGCACTGCGGAATATGTTGGCACTATATAAATAAAGATTATTATTATTTGTGAGCTTGGGCCACGGCTCTTAGCTCAGCAGCCTCTCGCTTGGCACTCTCAGCCTATTGCTTGACTCTCTTGTGGTACTGCTGAATGAGCCCTGCCATCTTTCATCATCATCTGTGGGGTATAGCTGTAGTGCCATCTGCAGTAGAGGGTCCACGTTGCCCTGGTCGCTGATGTGGCTTGCATCTACAGGTGGGACCTCTGCAGCAGTACCGTCCATTCTTTGGCTGGCCTATGCAGCTGAACACTGTACAGCAGCACCTTCGCTGCCCCAGGCACAGTTAGTTGAAGGGGGCTCAAGTCCATGTCCAGGTATTACCTGGTAACCTGGTGGGTTGTCTTGCCAGCATAGTGACCCTTTTCCTCCTCTCCTCATAAGGAGACAAGTCTTCGGCTCTCAGGAAAGATAAAACCTCCAAGGGTGCTGAGTGCACTAAGAAGGAGGAATCAGCAATGTCCCAAAAGTCGGAGATTAAAAAATATTGTGTCATAAGGAGCACTTTTGGGCTAAAGGAAGAGCAGGCTGCCCATTCTGTCCAGGATCAGATATTCAAGGGGTTGAAAGCAAAGAAACAAACCGGTTTCCCTATCCATAAAAAAACCTCATCTGGCTGGAGTGGGAATTCCTGGTGAAACTATTAAGTACTTCGTCCAAACTGAAGCATTGTTTCCCTTTGGAAGGGGATGCTTGCAAGTAGCATATCCCTTAAATTGATGTGCAAGTAGTTAGAGTGGCCAAAAAGACTGCACTTCTATTTGAGGATTTCTCGCAGTTGAAAGACCCCATGAATAGAATGTTCAAGAGTCTTCTTACAAATCATGGGAGCCATGCACATTGTCACTGATGACCAACATAGTCTACACCTCTGAAGTCTTCAGACAACAAGAAATTTCTTCCTGAGCTGAAACTGGCCAAGAAGCATTTTTTTATCCGTCCCACTCCCAGTTCTCTCAGTACAAGAGTAAAGGAAAATCAGGGCGATGGAGCAACCCCAGAAGGGGGAAAATAAAAACATTCTGGTCTACCAACAAAAAAAAATGACTCCGACTCTGTGGGGGTTGGATCTCGAACTTCTTTTCAAAGTGGCAGATAATAACCAAATGCCATTGGGTCCTCAGCATCATCTGAGAGGGTCTCTGTATAGAGTTCGAGTCCTACCCCTCTTGGGGTCTAAACATCACCTCCTTTCTATCTCAGAAGTTTGAGACCTTCTTATGTGAGATGTACAGGATCTTTTGAAGGCTGACGTAATTTCCCCCATTCCAGAGAAAGAATTAGGTGAGGGTCCTTACTCCCCACTCTTTCTGGTAAAAAAACATCAGGGTCGGCACAAATCATTATAAACCTGAAAGTACTAAACCTCCATGTAACCTACCTGAGATTCAAAATGGAATCAGTCAAAACTGTGATCCCATTAGTAGGTCCAGGATTTCTGATAGCAAGGATTGATCTTAACGGTATGTACTATGACTTCCCAATTCAGCAAGCCCACAGAAAATTCCTAAGGGTTGTGGTCTCTCAGGAGCATCATGTGAAGTATGTGCTTCCGTTCGACATTTCTTTGGCTCCATAAGTGTTCTCCAAAGTAATGGCGGATGTAGTTGCCTTCATCTGGGAGCAGGGGATTTGTATAGTCATATGGATGGTCTCCTAATTATAGCACCATTTGTCTCGGTGCCCAGAGACCAGATAGCCAGAACTATAGAGATTCTCCATTCCTTGGTCTGGAACCTGAAAAAATCAGAGTTACATCCAGCTACAAGGAGAACATTTCTGGGTGTGATTCTGGATTCAGAGCAGGAAATGTTGTTGTTGCACAGTGACAATCAATGGAACTGACTCACCGTAGCCGGGTCTGCACGTCTCGGGCGTTGCTTCTCCCTGTCACGATTCGGCGCCCGAGGCTAAGGTTTAATTATTCTTGTCGTGACTCCACCTGCGGGAATTCCGGTGATTTCACCGGCGCTGCTTGGGCCTCCGGGGGATGTAGGCAGCAAGATGGGACGCTCCCCACAGGACGAGCGGGAGTCCCCGGAGCCAGGAGCTGCACCAGATGTTGTACGGCAGCTTAGTTACTCTTAGCATGCGGAGTTAAACAGTTCTGAAGAAGTACAGACACCAGTGTTCTCTGTAACGGGTCTTTTACTGTAACCGGTAGATGATACAGGGTATACAGTTAACGGGTAACGGACTGGGTGGTCCCAGCAATGACCGGTGTTGTTTCAGAGCTCCGCGGTGTTCCTCCGTTCTTAACTTTTCTAGTTGTGCCGATGTCGCCTTAGTGCGCCAGTTTGGGTACAAGGGGGCTACTTGAATTTCTCTGCCGGTGTAATTACTGCCCGGTGTGTGGGGAGCCCGATTCCTTTTCGTGGGTACTCCGCTGGCAAGACGGCTCTAAGTGCGGCTACAGTGAGGCGCTCCTAAAAAGCAGTTCCTTCACTTCTGTTTTGCTGAGCAGCGATGAACGACTTGCTAGCTTCGGAACCAGTGATCCGGTAGTTGGTGGGGCGCGGGTGTATTTTGTTTAATTTGTTTTTATTAGGTATCAAAGTAAATTGAAACAAAACATTCTTTAACACGGGTCATAATACCGTAATATAGGAAATGTATGTAAGGAGAAATAATCAATTTGTTATTCCGCGAACAATATAGTCTTTAAGATATATTAACCTCGTGTGATAATTAAGTATGAAATATATAACTGATTCTAATGTCGGGGATAATCCCCTATTGGTAACAATTTCAGAATTCTTCTGTTGAGGAAAGTTTCCCACATTTCCATAAGGAAAGAAAAGAAAAGAAAGAAAGTAGATGGGTGAAAGGGAACAAAGAAGGGAAGGTGGGGGGGGGGGATTTATGCTGCGAACTTTAGCCTTGCCCATCTGGATATGTAGCAGGTGTTTGGGAGGTTGCATTGTCAGTGGAGCAACCATGTTTCCAACTCCGGCGAATCCCTGAACAGCAACCATGGAGCCCATTGGTCACAGAACCGTTTTGTAATTGAGTCTGTATGCAATGCCTGCGAGAGAAGGTCTTCCATTCTGTAGATAACATTCATTTCATCAACCAGTTCAAAGCGTGAGGGGGGTCTGGTGCGGCCCCACCATCTAGGTATAAGGCGCCTGGCCGCTGTTAGGAAGTGGCGTAATAGTCCTCTCTTGCGGGTGTATTTTGACCCGTTTTGGTAGTCACCCAGGTTCTAGTTTGAGGCATTGGGTAATGGCGCCTAACCGGTTGGTGGTCTGTAGGGCTGCACGGAACTGTGCAGAGCCCTCTTCACCTACGTTCCCCTCCGACCACTTTCTCTCTCCCCTCTCTCCTCTCCTACACTCTACTCCTACACTCCGCCCACCAGGACCTGATTGGCCCTCTATTCTTAGTGATGCATGTAGGGTATGGAGCTCTGAGTTTTAACCATGTCACTACTGAGACGGAGAATATTGCATCTTCAGTCAGGGATGCAATACCTTCCTGTGACGCACTCGTTGCGGGGCGCCACAGAATCTTATAGCAAAGATTTCTGTCACAGACGTGACACATCTAACCAACATACCGGGGGAGTGCCCAGGTCCAAATTTATCATCAGGGCTCATTGGACTCTAGTTACACCACTGCTAGTGTTTATTGATGACGTGACTGAAAACAGAAGCTGCCAGATGAATTCTGAAGAATACATGGAGATACTTTCTGTTCAAATTCAGCCAAATGCAGCAAGGTTGATTAGATGGTACTTCACAGTCAGATGGACAATGACACAAAATATTGGAATATTCTGCAATGGCAAAGTTAATTCCCAGATCTCAAAGAAGGAAGGACCCACAAACAAGCAGCAAAGTCAGCTGCAGTAAAGACAGAACATCACAAAGTTTGATAAGATCCTTGACTTACAGCCTTTAGGCAGTCATTGCCTGAGAAGCATTCTCTATGAAGTATTACAAATTTACATTTTATTTACAGTAAAGTTAATTTGTCCAATTATTCTGGAACCCTTGACATCAGGAGCATTTGTAGAAAAATGGTTGCAATTACTAATGTTTCAAATTATATTTTTTTCTTCATTTTAATTAAAGGAGTTAGTCTACGCAGCTATTACATTTCAGTTGCTTTTTTTGAATAAAGAATATTGGCATGCAGAGCCCAAATCACGACGATTCGGTCACTGTCCAAGTATTTCTGGACCTAACTGTACATAGCTTTATATCAAACTGTGCTGATATTTACTGCCGTAATTGTTTCACCCCATCTCATTCCTGTTCTGCTCCCCCTCACTTGTCTTAAGATCTGCACTATTCCATGTCATGTTGAGTATAAATATGTGGCACATCAGATTTTGTCTACCAGACTGAAGAAGAGACCGGAGTTGTCTCAAAAGCTTGCTGCTATTTATTACTATCTTTTCAGTTAACCGTAAGGTATCATCCACTGAGAACTCACAGATTTGAATATTTTTCTATTAAAATGTAATGCATAGATTTATGTGTATAGAATTTCTGCAGTCTGTGTATAAATAGATACTTGTCTGATTGTAATATTGTAATATCTTGTCTTATGGTCATACATGCACTTTAGATTACCCAGTATTGGAGAAAGCATGCAGCTCACACATGTTCTCCACTAGTCACCACTTACGCATTTCACAGCAAACTCTCAGACCTGCAGTGCAGTGTGTATGGGGGGAGGCTGAGAGTGAGCCCTCTGCATTTCCACAGTCCAGCCTCCTGACGTGCTGCCCTCAAGTTTCTTCTGGAGAAGGGAGAAATAAAAGGAGCCGCCTGCTGGGATTTCTGCAGTGAGATAAATCATGTTCCCTGGACATCTTCCAGTAGAATCTCTCTGGGCTAGTGAAAGAGAAGACAGAGTACAGGAGAACTTTCTGTCAACTCTGCATTATAACCTCTTGTTCTTTGATATCAGGGTTAACTGAATAAACTCCTCCTCATCCCCCATGTGTCCTGATTTTTTTTCTGTACAATTGCAGCTCTCTGCTACCATGTGTAATATAAAGTTTATAGCGATGGCTACATTCAGATCTCTGCCATGTCCCTATATGGATTTTAACTGCTTACCCGTGCAAGCAATCTAGTAGCCTTCAATACATGATAATTATTACTTCTCACCCACACAGCCTCTTATTATAGCATTATAGTCATTCATCTCTGCAGAGTTATTACTACTCCTTGCTGCACTGTATTAATGATATATTACTGCATATTTTGCATATTCTTACCCTCTAGCTGTATGTATTGCTATCCCCAACCATCTGTACAGAAAAATTACTGTCATTTAGTACTATATTTCTTATGTCTATCTGTAGAGAATTACTAATGCAATTTAGAACTATTTTACTAACTTCCATCTGACCTAAATTTTTACTCTACCATCTTCACCTATTTTGTTCTCATTGCATTACCACCCCTACCTGTAAGGATTTTTTTTACTAACTTTAATAACCGCATTACTACATTTTTTATATACAGAATTATTTCTTTACACCTGTATAGAACTGTTACCAGGGCAGCCTCAACTACAAGGGTTGAATGAAAAAAAGTAATGCCTACATCTTCGTAACTTGGGTTTCAATGGGAATATTTTAATAACTCAAACACAGAAATAATCCTTAGAATGTGGTCTTTAATTACCGATATTCACTTCTTCACATAATCACAGGACAATTGAATACACTGCTGCCAACGATGAACAAGTTTTCTGAAACCGTTATGGAAGAAGTCGTCACTCTGTTTTGCAACCAGCCTCTCACAGTCCTTTCAGCTTCTTTATCCCGAGAATACATAGCAAGTGCGGACTGCGGCAGCCCCCTGGGCCAGGCTGCAATTGGTAAAACATTTATTGTTCCTGTGGGACGCACAATAGAGCGCCAGGGGCCACATGCAGCCGCATCTTTGAGATCCCGGCAAAAGTGTATAGGCCCAGTTACACACACACATAATTGTACAGAGATTGTTCGCAGATCTCTGGTTGCAGTGAAATCATGGACACATTGTTGCATTTTGTGGTCGTGTACAAATGGAACAATGTGTCCATGATTTTACTGCAACCAGAGATCTGCGAACAATCTCTGCACAATTATCTGTGTGTGTAACTGGGCCTTATGCCTCGTGTGAGCGCAATTCAAAAAAAATCTCACATTGACCTTGGCCTAATGTTAGGCAATGAGGCGTTTCAGATCTATGATGTTTTCCTCAGTTCAAATTGGACTGAGGAAAAAAAAATTGCACCATGCTGCAATTGCCAGGGAACCTCGGCTCACTCTAAAGGTACCGTTACATGGCACAACGTTGAAACGATGTCGGCAACGATCTCGTGGGCACGCGGTCGTTTTTGGCATCATTTCAGCATCGTTGGTGAGATGTCACACATCTAGATATCGTGAACAACTCACCAACGATGTAGTGAGAGTGAGGAGGTATTGTTGGCACAACCCATACTTGCTCATTGCTGTGAATGGGCAAAGTCGTGAACAACATCGTTATCGTGGTGTCACACAGAGCGATGCAGCAGGTTGCTGGAGTTGATATCGTCAGGTTTTACAACATGTTGGTGAACCTGTCAACTCCGATCCAACGTAGTTGAATCATGCGGTTACATGCAATGACACACTTGCGATTGTTTCAATGTCGCTCAACCCATGATGTTTATTGCCCACAATATCGCGCCGTGTAATGGTACCTTAACCTATACAAGTCTATGGGTGCGAGTAAAGCATCGCACTGCGCTCAGCACACATCCGAGTGCAGTGTGATATATGCCGGGCTGGCAATGGCGGAGGTGGAAAGATTAGTTTCTCCGTTCTCTCAGCATCTGTGATCAGTTTGGCGGATTTTATCACAGTTGCATGACACTCAGGTTTTGCTTGCAGCAAAGCCTGATCCAAGTGTCATTAGCGTATCACATCAGATGCATTCACATCGGATGCCATATGGTAGTGTGACTCTTGCCTTATAGTGTATTACTACTGGACAACTATACAGAATTATTAACGACATCCATCTGCACAGGAGTTTACCTTTTACTGCATTATCACTGCACATCTGTACATATTTTATTACTCCATACCCGTACAGAAAACTGCACCTTTCACTCCATAGCTTCTACACTCCTGTACAGGACTGTTACTACTTTTTACTGCAGACTACCTTTCACCTCTACAGAATAGTGTGCTTTTTACAATAACACTTTAGCACAATGCAGAATTATTACTATGTACTGTTGCAGCGCAGAATATTTGTGTTTTTACAGCATTACTTCTGTGGAGAATTATTACTAACCCTCCACCTGTGAAGAATTATTAATATCTCTTTTTACATCCTTATGCTGTAGACGTTTACAGAAAAATTACTTTATTTTACCTGTACATAATACTGTGCTTTGGTACTGCATTACTACTACACCTATATATCAAACTATTACTGCCCTCCTCCTACCGACACACAGTACTATGCCCTTTTCTGCATTAATACTGAACACCTGCAGAAAATTAACACCCTCCATCTGCAAGAACAGTTTGCCTTTTATTACTGCATTTCATACATAAATAACTACCCTCCACCTGTACTGAGAACTGTAACCTTTATTTCATTACTACATTACATGTACATTACTACAGTATATGACTGTACACATCTGTACAGAACTACTGAGCCTTGTACTGCATATTACTGTTCTTCTGCACATAAATATTACTGTCCTTTACCTGTATAGATAACCTTACCATTTACTGCATTATTACTGCACAATACTCAATTACTACCATCCAGAATGCTATGCTTGTTACTGCATTTCTACTGGACACCTTTACAGACAGATATTTTACTACTCTGCACCTATACAGAGCACTGTGCTTAGTTACTGCATTATGAACATCCACACGTACAGAATACTGCAGATGTAGCAGCATGTTTACTGCACATCACTATAGAATTATTACTACCATCCACTTGCACTGACTACTGAACCTTGTTACTGCAATACTACTGCACTCTGTTCGGAATTACAAACACCCTCCATATCTAAGGAATACTGCACCTTTCACTTATTACAGCAAATTTCTATAAAATATTATTAAACTCCACCTGTAAATTATTATCTTCATTATCATCTGCACACAATTATTACTGCTTACTGCATTACTATTATAGTCCACCCAAAGTTGCAGAGTTACTGTCCAATTTGACTGCATTATTCTTTCTCCTTTGATACATTACCACTCATAATTTTTAATTCATGTGTGCTCCCATGTTATCCAAGAATGACCTATGACTTATTAATAGTCATACTAATAATCACAGGAGTACCCTCACATACCCAAGATACTAGAATAATTATAAAGGGCTGACACAATCTTTCTCTACCACTAGTATTATACCGACATTTTTTATGATATTATTACAGCCTTATCAATGCAATTTCTGTGAAATCTTTTTAACCCTTTCAAACTAGACCAAGGAAAAATACATCTTTAATACCATTCACTTGTATCAATATGACTTTGTCAGGACAGTATAACGGTGCCAGACTCTTTAGATCCCCTTATCCAAAACGCAAAGTCCCGGGTGTTTTCTTATACTTGTGCCAAAGTCCTTCAGAATAAAAGGAACACGGTTACAGCATTTGGCACCACTAGTGTGATATGACTTAAGCTTTAGAGTTGGACGACATTACTTTGCTGCAGTGTAAAATGAAATGCTAAGAGCGATATGTCAGACGGAGGTACAGCCCAACTCTATGCGTACTGGGCCGGCATTAGAGAATGATCAACCTTGCCCATATAGTTAACCCACTGATTGCCTTCAGGAAATGAGAAAACTGGCTACATATATCACGTGAATGACTACTGTTCCCTGATTTCTCATATTCTCAAAACATTCTGTAAAATGCCTATATGCTTTGGGCTAAAGGTTGAGCATTATGCTGCAGATGTATGCAGGAATTATTTAGGTGCATGTTGCTTGACCATTTTTTTATTTCTTCCTATACAAAACCAATATAAGAAAAATGAGTTTGTAAGTAGCCTCTGGCCCATCTCGAAGGGAACAGTTGTAACACAAAGCAATTAGAAATTCAGCATAGCATATCTACTGATAAAATAAGATCTTATTTATTAATACAATACCCTTTAAAGGGGAAGTGTCATATCTCCTGCCGCGTTGCCGATCTACACTGGGCAGAAAGACAGATTCCCAGCATGTGGCTCCATGTGATCTGCCTGTCCTTCCTCCCATACAGGGTACTCACTCAGCACGTGATCCAGCGCCATCCTTCAGCTCCCTGTATGTGACCTTCTCCTCCCAGAGCATGCGATTAGTGAACAGGGCTTCTGCGAGTGCACTTAGGCAGCGCTTGCCAGCTCTTCTCTCTAACGGACCAGTACGTTCTAACCTGTAAGTGCCTCTCAGCCTATTGCTGAGAGGTTCTGTGTATAGAAGACTCTCTTCCCTTAAGGGAGGTGTCTGAGCAACATATGTAGCCATTAGTAGCATTTATTGTTCTCAGGTCCCATTGTCTTTGCTATTGTCTAGTGTCTCTGACATCTTGTCTCATCTCACAGCCTGCCACGTCTGCACAGAGCCTGCTTTGTATGTACAGAACCTTCCACATCTGCACAGAGCCTGCCATGTTTACACAGAGCATATAAAGTTTGCCATGAGTCTTCCACATCTACAGTGAGCCTGCTACAACTTGTACCACCTTGCACTGAACCCTGATCCATTTTGGCACCCATTGCTGTAGCTAGACTTTCCTCACTGCTGATTCATCTAATGACTTTGTATGCTCTGTCAAATCATTAAAGACTGTGTAACTGTTAAAGCCTCTCTCAGCATCTTCCTGTTCTTGAGTCAGTCACAGCTCATCTGTGGTCCAGTGGGTCTACATCCTCACACTCATGCCTCTGTGAGCGCAACAATTTGCTCAGGCCATGGACCACACAACATTCTCTGCTCAACAGGAACTCGCCCATGTGCGAGAGGAACAACACAGGTTCTTGGCCATCCTTCAGACTATCGACACCCATCTGAGCCACCTTCAAGCGGCAGATACAACGACAACATCTACACAGCTCTCCAGCCTTCAGCAAGAGCTTATTCGCCTGCAGGAGACAGAAAGCCGAGTGCTGGACTACTTGATCTCGGTTGATAAGCGCCTGATGGCTCTGCAGACTAGTGCTAATCAAGCTCCGCTCCAGCCAGCGAACCTTATCCAGTCATGGTGCCTGTGTCCACCCTTCATCTCATCTCTGCAAGACTTCCCACTGGAATGGAGTTTCCAAGTTGTGCAGGGGTTTCCTCAAGCAGTTCCAACTGCACTTTAAAATGCTGCCGCAGCAATTCCCCTTTGGCCCCTGCCAAAATAGCCTTCCTAGACGCTCACCTGGAGGTAGGGGGCCTTGGCCTGGATTAATACCCTGCTGAAGAGAAATTACCCGATTGTCTCTCATCTTCAAAACTTTCTAGAGACATTTTGTAAGGTCTTTGACAAATCTGGTCAGGTTGTCTTTGCTACCGAAGCGTTGTTCAGTCTCCAGCAAAGCAACCTCATGGTGGGTCAGTGTGCTATCCAATTTTGAAACTTGTCGTCTTTATTATTATTATTATTATTATTATTATTTATTATATAGCGCCATTAGGTTCCATGGCGCTTTACATGAGGATAAGGGAGACAAGAACAAGTACACTAAATCTAGGCGATCGGGACGTACAGGTACAGGAGGGGCAGGGACTGAACTACAATGAACTACAATGTAGTTCGTCTGAACTACAATGGACTAATGTGCCCCTTGTGGGGGCATGCAGGCAATGTCTTTCTGGAAGGATCAAAGATGAACTGGCAGGATGCGATTTGACCACCACATTAGACAATCCTATCTCTCTCGCTAGTTGCATTGATCCGAGGTTGCAGGAGCGATCCAAGGAGAAGACTTGGGAGAGTAGACTCCCTTGTCTGGTTCCTTCCTTCCAGAGGTCTTCCTCTCCTCGAGCTCCTGTCTCCGCCTCATCGGTTGTTCCTTAGCCCATGGAATTTGACTGTATCAAGATGGCAAGTCACAGTTTGCTAAGAATTTGTGTCTGTACTGCGGAAGTTCCACTCATTTACTACACAGTTGCCCAGAGATGCCAGAAAAGTCATCTGCCTAGGCCAGATAAGAGAGGCCTCCCTAGGCGAAAAAAATATTTCTCTCCCTCTGTGTCTATACAGGTATATATTGGAGAGGTACGATTTTCAGAGGTGGCCTATGTGGACTCTGAGTCTGCAAGAAACTTCATCCAACAAGCCCTGGTCAATAGATTCAGGATTTCAGTAACTCTTTTGCAGAATCCTTGGCTTATGACCTCTGAAAATGGAAGATCCCTGAAGGACACCACTCTAGGTATCACAAGAAGTGTAACTTTAGATTAGAGCTCTTCACAAGGAGATGATGGTATTCTATGTGCTGCCCAATCTCTCACCTCTCCTCCTCAGGGCTGCCACTAGGAATTTCAGTGCCCCTCACAGACAAAAATTTTGGGGCCCCCCTGAGACTCTGCCCAGGCCCCACCCAGCTCCGCCTCCACCTCAACTCCACCTCCAGCCTTTGAACTTTCCACAGTAGCCCTGCACACTCTGGAAAAACTACACTTCTGCACTCCACATTATCCCATCCTCCTCGAAGTAGTCTAAGTATTCATCATGTCATCTATCATTCATATGTGATTTTCACACTTACAGTCACGTGCTGACAAGCTGCTCCTCCTAATCCTCTCAATGTTCAATTAAAAACCGAGAAGAAAAGCTGTCTCATGACCGTAAGAATGAAAATGAGTGACCATGTGATGGCTGCTGGAACCAGCAAGAGCTGAATCCTGAGAGTCAATATATTACACGCTGTTAGGATGGAGCTACAGTGCCTAATGTTTTAGTTAAAGGGCTTGTCCAGTGTTGAGATGAGTTTGTAGCTTCTAGGTGACTGCAGTCCTCTGAATTCTCACAGCATGGGCACTGCATACTTTCAGGATTCTCCTGTGCCAGTGGCAAGATTGGATGGTCATGTGAGCAAAAGTAGGTGATTTATATACTTCTAGTCACATTCCGACTATACGTCCAGACTCACTCAATTCATTTTCATTGACCGAGGCCTTGCATGTCTAGTGAGCACATGACTGTATGTATGCAAATTGCATATTTGTGGTTTGTGACCTCCCACTCTCATTGCCGGCACCAGAGAATCCTGACGACGGCAGTGTGCACTCTGTGAGAATTCAGAAGTCTGCAGTCACATAGAGTTACTCATAGAGTGAATGCAGACTATTTACAAATTTAGGACAAATCCCTTAATGCTCCTAACATAAATAAAAACCTAGTAACTCTTAACTTGTCAGACAGCACAACACATTATTAACATAGCCATGTATCACGTTACAAGTTCTGAAATGTTATACGAGTATTTGTACAGAGCCTATAAACAGAACAGGAATACATCACTAGACCACCAGAGGTATAGAAATACATCACCAGAACCTCATCAGTGCAGAAACGCAACATCACAAACCTCATCAGTACAGATACATCAAAACAACCACGCAGTAGCGTAGCTAGCGGGCGGGCAGGGGGGGCGATCGACCCGGCCCCCCCCCGGCTTGAGGGCCCATTGGCCGCCCCCGGGGGGCCCGCACTCCCTGGGGGGGCCCTGCACTCCCTGGGGGGGCCCCGCACTCCCTGGGGGGGCCCCGTGCTGGCAGCCGCCGTCGAGAGGAGGGAGGACGCGACTTCCTGCTGTGCAGATCTGCCGCCCCTCCTCCCCCTCCTACAGCAGACTCCCCGGGGCCCGAAGCTGGCCAGCTACGCCACTGCAACCACGCCAAGCGACTCGAGGTAATCCTTGACTCTTCCCTTTCCTTCAAGCCTCACATACAGGCCCTCTCCACCTCCTGCAGACTTCAGCTCAAAAGCATTTCCTGGATTCGCACTTTCCTTGACCACGACACTGCTAAAACACTTGTTCATGATCTCATCATCTCCCGCCTTAACTACTGCAATCTCCTGCTTTCCGGCCTCCCTGCTACCTCCCTTGCACCTCTCAAATCTATCCTAAACTCCCCTGCCCAACTAATCCACCTGTCTCCCCACTACTCCCCTGTCTCCTTCCTCTGCCAAGCCCTTCACTGGCTCCCCACTTTTCAAAGATCCCGGTTTAGAACACTAACCATGACATACAAAGCCATCAGCAACCTGTCCTTTCCATATATCTCTGACATGGTCTCCCGATACCTACCCTCATGCACCCTGCGATCCTCCCAAGAGCTACTTCTCTACTCCCCTCTCATCTCCTCCTCTCACAACCGCGCACAAGGTTTCTCCTGTGCATCTGCTATACTCTGGAACTCTCTCCCCCAACATATCAGACACTTGCATACCTTGGGAACCTTCAAAAGAAACCTGAAGACCCACCTCTTCTGTCAACACTACCGCCTCCTACTGTATGCTCACCCCTTCCGTTTAGACTGTGAGTCCTCATAGATAGGGTTTTCTTACCTCCTGTATCTGTACGACTTGAGTGTCAATATATATTTTACTTGTCCTCAACTGCCCTTTCCATATGTAAAGCGCCATGGAACCTAATGGCACTATATAAATAAATAATAATAATAACAATCACCCAGAAATTCATCATTAGAATCACCATCAGTGCAGAAATACATCACTAGATCCAGCAGAGGTACAGAAATGCATAACTAGAACCCACATCAGTACAGAACATACTGCATCAAAAACTCTCATAAGTACAGAAATTCATCATCAGAACCACTATCTATGTGTAGTAGCCTGCTTCCAGTATCCGGGTCCCCGTTTGGTGAACATAATCTGATCTAATTCACGTAGGACATTCATCCCCAGTATTACAGGTACATCTCCTTTGACGGGCTCGGGGACTAGTAAGATCCCTTTTCTCCCCACTTCTTGCCCACAGATACGAACATTCATCCACACAACCCCTGTGACCGGGATCGGTTGCTGATTAGCGGCAATCACCCGGATCAATGTCTCTTTCTCTGGCCTGGCCAGTGCCTGGAAATGTTGATTGAAGTATGCTTCTGGCATCGTCGTCACTTGTGACCCGGTATCTATCAAGCAATCCACCGGGACACCCTCGAATTCAGCACGTATGATGGGACACCCAGCGATCAGATGTTCGTCATGATACGGAGCGGCCTCCCTTCTTGCCTCCCCCGCAGAGTGCCGCACTACTGCGGGGGTTGGTAGTTTAACGGAGGCTTCTGTTGGCCTTGAGTGCTATTCCGGCACCCTCTGGCAATATGCCCCCGACCTCCACATCGCCAGCATTGGATGTCTTCTCTTCGTTGAGGAATACCTTGTGCCTCTGGTGGCTGCTGAGAGGAAGCCTGCACCCTCCAGTTTCCTATTGGTCGCGTCGGGGAATTATTGCGTGCGTACGATGGGCCAGGTTGAAAGGAGGATGGTGCAGCTGGGTAGGGGGGTGCAACAGACAGATCCCTCATTCTTTGCTCCATCTGGGTCAGCTTCTCCTGTACATTGAGAACGGATTTCTGTAAATCCTGCACCACCTGGACCAGCACCTCTTGGCGGTTTGGGTCCACGCTGGACTTGGCGGCTTGGATGCGCACCACCCCAGAAGCGTAGCTTTCTTCTTTACTTCGGGCTACTGTTTCTGCCAGGATTTGACGAAATGTAAGAGCCGGGTTCGCTCGGACCCGTTCTGACAGGGCTCGCCTCAAGGATATGCTGTGTAATCCTAGAATAAACTGCTCCCGGAGTATCCGGTCTGTGGAGCCTATGCCGCCGAGTCCAGCTGCCTCCTTTTTCTGCACCTCTGCTAGCACTTCTTGTAGTGCTGTGGCATACTGAGAGATCCCTTCTTCTTCCCGCTGCAGCCTCGAAAAAAATTTGGCGCGAAGATGCCCCACACTAGCAGTCTCGCCATAGATTTCTTCCAGGAATCCAACTAACTCTTTCAGGGTACTACGGGTGGGTTCTGGTTGTAGACAGACGTTTCTACGGGCTTCTCCCTCTAGGGCAGTCAAAGCGATGTCCACTTCAAGCTCTGGGCCGATGTTATAAACCTTCAGGGTGCTCTGCAGTCGGGACACCCAGTCACACAGTGCCATGTTATTGCCGTCAAACTTTGGGAGTACACTAAATATAGTGCCCATTGGGAGTGTCCTTGCAGGGGTTCCACCATTGCCCACATTACCCCCGTTAATATTAGCATTCCCGCCGTTGCTGTCTGCTGCCTCCATCTTGGTGACCGTACCCTGCTCGCAGCGCCACTTGAAGCGATGGCTGGGAGGACCACCGCAGTGCAGAATAATGTACGGTACACAAGATGGGAGTGCAAACCACAAGGGTGAATTTATTAACAGGCGGGGAAAGAAGTGAAGAAGGCAGGTTCAAGCAGGGGTAAACAGTGGCAAAAACGAGATTTAACAACCTGTTCGTTTTCTCTAGTTGGTCCACTCAATAGCACGGTTCTCCAACTATCACAAGGTAAGAGCACACAGGTAAATTCACAACAAGGTACAATGCTACTCTACGTGTAACCTTTCTGGCCTCCTACACAGGCCACACAGGCTGCCGTGTTCTATCTACTGAAGCCTATTCTAAACCCTGAAAGGTGCACAATATTCAACTCACAGTGATGCAGGGATTTGGATGCAGTCCCGGGGGCCCCCAACAACAGCAGTCTTATCCGAAGGTGCACACGTCTCCTGTCTCGAGTCGATGGGCTGCAAATCTTCTCCTTGCTTCAGATTCTCACTAGATACCGGGCTTGTCTGTGTCCCACTTTCATTTCACACGAACACTGCCGTCTTTTCCAAACTACACAGAAAGTCTGTTCCTCCCTACACATAAACGGGCTGTTCCAAAAAACACACTCTCCGAAGGGGGGGAAAACAGGACATACCATCATCCCACAGCTGAGGGGGTTTCTGTCTCTTAAAGTGGCAGCGTGTTTCTTACGGTCCCACACAGGCAGGGACTTCTTAAAGTGGCAACGCTTCTCTTACTGTCCATAGCAGTAGCCCCCCAAATACCGCTGCAACCTGGAGATCGAGTGCTAGTCAGAGAGAAGCGCCCCAAGGGCAAACTGAGTGAGAGATGGGAAGTACAACCCTACAGAGTAATTGGACGGGTTTATGCTGATGGCCCAGTCTACAAGGTGCAAGTTGAGAATGGGGCGTCCGGCCCTAGAGTACTACACAGAAATATGCTGCGGCCATGTCGGTCCGAAGCTTCTCCTACGCCAATATCTCCTACATTCTCTACCTCGCTCCCTGAACTCACGTCACCTGTGTGTGAAGTCGACGATGACTGGGGGACAGTCCCCAACACAGTGGGGGACCATCAGCCTTCCAGAAGCGGGGAGCCCATGGATGAGCCCCTACCGCCACGTGAAGAAGAGCCCAGCCAAGATTCTACTGTGGCTCCTGCAGCAAGTGTTCCTCCGGGAGCTAGCCAGGCCTGGCCTGATAGTCAAGATCTTAGAAGGTCTCAGAGGTCTACTGCAGGGGTTCCACCAATCCGATATGTTGAACAATGTACTCAGTCTGCTGTATTGCCATTGTTGTCTCCTCCACAGGTGCTGTGTTCACATTGAACGGCCCGTCATTACACTGTGGACCTGATGTTGTGATGGCCGAGGACGACCATCATTAAGTAGGGAGGCATATTGGGGGGCTACTGCTATGGACAGTAAGAGAAGCGTTGCCACTTTAAGAAGTCCCTGCCTGTGTGGGACCGTAAGAAACACGCTGCCACTTTAAGAGACAGAAACCCCCTCAGCTGTGGGATGATGGTATGTCCTGTTTTCCCCCCTTCGGAGAGTGTGTTTTTTGGAACAGCCCGTTTATGTGTAGGGAGGAACAGACTTTCTGTGTAGTTTGGAAAAGACGGCAGTGTTCGTGTGAAATGAAAGTGGGACACAGACAAGCCCGGTATCTAGTGAGAATCTGAAGCAAGGAGAAGATTTGCAGCCCATCGACTCGAGACAGGAGACGTGTGCACCTTCGGATAAGACTGCTGTTGTTGGGGGCCCCCGGGACTGCATCCAAATCCCTGCATCACTGTGAGTTGAATATTGTGCACCTTTCAGGGTTTAGAATAGGCTTCAGTAGATAGAACACGGCAGCCTGTGTGGCCTGTGTAGGAGGCCAGAAAGGTTACACGTAGAGTAGCATTGTACCTTGTTGTGAATTTACCTGTGTGCTCTTACCTTGTGATAGTTGGAGAACCGTGCTATTGAGCGGACCAACTAGAGAAAACGAACAGGTTGTTAAATCTCGTTTTTGCCACTGTTTACCCTGCTTGAACCTGCCTTCTTCACTTCTTTCCCCGCCTGTTAATAAATTCACCCTTGTGGTTTGCACTCCCATCTTGTGTACCGTACATTATTCTGCACTGCGGTGGTCCTCCCAGCCATCGCTTCATCTATACAAAAAAATTAATCAATAGTACATCAATTGTAATGTCAGGGCAACACAGTATACATATTTGCATCACATGAACCTACATCTTCCAGTATGCCCTTAATAATGGTAAAAAAATACTGGGCGTTGTTATTACCAGTCATCAGACCATATAGGAACCACAGCACTGATAAGAATTAGTCAGTATCACAAGAAAAATTACATCTAGGTACCTTTATGGATGACTGTCATCTTTTCTTTTCTTTACTTCTTTGAAGTTGCTGGGAGCTGCAGCTCTCTTCCCCACGCTCCAGGCTGGAGCTCACATGGACACCGCCGTCACACTGCCTAGCTGCTCCTGGTCATGTGTGGTGCACATCCAGTCACAAGGTCATTGCTTAGCAACGGGTATATACAGAGGTAGCAGCACTCACCAATCTTCCAGTCGTTTCTTTATTGTACAAAACAGCATAAAAGGCGATCATCAGAGGTGTTTACAGGGGATACAGGGGGGAGGATGGGATGTCCCTGCTGTTTTGTACGATAAAGAAACGACTGGAAGATTGGTGAGTGCTGCTGCCTCTGTATATACCCTTTTTCTTTTCTTTATCTTGTCCAGACGCATGATAACTTTTCACATCTTTGCAGACTTTCATCCTCTGTTTTTCTGCAGCACATCCGGACACAGTGCCCTTAAAAATAGGAGTGTCATTATCATGCTGCCTGAATAAAAATATCTGCCCTACACTGCGCTCCTGAACAAATAATTGCTCCTCACTGTTTTCCCTGCACAAAATGACACACACACTGTCTCTCCACATTCTCTATTCACTGTCCTCTCACACTGTGTCCACACCCATCCCTCTTCACTCCCCATACTGTGTCCACACCCATCCCTCCTCACTCCCCATACTGTGTCCACACCCATCCCTCCTCACTCCCTATACTGCCTCGGCACTCGTGCCTCCTCACTACCCAAACTTTGTCAGCACCCTGGCCCTTTGTTTGCAGGCCATAATAATCTCTCCCATCCTCTCCCCTTCCCCTAATTACTGTGGTCTGTGGATGTCATCTTCCGTGTCTTCAGCTCCACTGGCCCGGAGCACTTTCCACTACTTCTCTTTTGTGCCTCTACAGTGCTGTGACGTCGGCAGCGTGATCAGCTAATCACCCTGCTGATGTCATCCTGTTCTGGAAGTGCCCGCAGTCAGTGCTTCAACTGTATGAGCGTCTAATAAACTCTTGTACAGCTGATCAGTGGGAAACTGTGCAGCACATCCTCTGAGCTGCTGTCAGCTTGATGGTGGCTCAGAGAAAGTAAGGCCAACTCTCACTACAGCTGCCAGGGAGATACCACACACTGCCGATGGCGCTCCGCTGCCTGTTGCACCCGATGTGTATTCCCTGGGCTCCCGCCAGCCACCCCCTGGAATGCTGCCGGGCTCCGCCCCCTGCCCCTGGAGCCCGGGTAGTGGCAGAATGACAGAGGAGGGGCCCAGGCTGTTAGCATCTCCAGGCCCACCTCTTGGCCTCAGCTGCCCAGGCCCCTGACATGAGTCAGGACAGTGAGGCCCTGATAGCGTCCCACACCCTCCTGCTCAGTTTTCCCTGGTTACAAAAGCACAAACCTGTCACCAACAAGCATACCAGTGATTTATTACACTGGAGTCACTCCTGTCATGAGAATTGCCTTAAGACATAATGACAAGGTAACATCTAGGTCTCCATCTGCTCTACCAGGGATACCTTCCAACTATTAGTCATTTGCTAAAGTCTTTGACAAGAAAGAAGCTAAAATTCTTCCTCCTCACAGGAGTATGATTGTGCTATTGATATGATTCCTGATGCTTCTCTTTCTAGAGGCTGCATATTCCCCCTCTCACCGACTGAGACCCAGACCATGTCGGACTACATAAAGGAGAATCTGGAAAGAGGATTTATCCAAAAGACCTCCTCACCAGCAGGGGGTTAGTTTTGTCTTTGTGAAGAAAAGGGATGGATCCTTGCATTGACTACCGAGGTCTCAATCTGATTACAATAAAAAAAAAATCCCCACTTCCATTCATCTCTGAGTTATTTGATTGACTTTGAGGGGAGAGAATATTCTCCAAGCTAGATCTTCGATGAGCATACAGTCTCATCCAGATATGCTCTGGAGATGAGTGGAACATGATTTTAATACATGTGATGGACACTGAGCATCGGGTCGCGCCCTTTGGTTTGAGCAATGCTACTGCAGTACTAACTAGTTAATTATATATTTTGTGACCTACTCTCCACAGTACATTGGTCCATTTGAGGTACTTCAAAGGATCAAAGAAATGTCCTACAGTTTGAAGCAGCCACCATCCTTGCAGATCCACAACTCCTTTCATGTTTCCCTCCTGAAGCTATTCTCGATCAGCTGCTACTTTCAAGATCCAGGTTTGCCTCCTGCATTGGTCAGTGCTTTTTTCTTGGTCAATTGGCAAGGATTTTGGCCAGAGGAAAGATCCTGGGAGCCTAGAGAAAACATCAATGCTCCTCACCTACTGAAGAAGTTCCTGGTTGCCCTGAAAAAGGGCGTGAGGAAGGGGGTACTGTTTTGTCTTGTGCTATTGGACAATCTCCATTGGGCAGGGAGGCCGGCGGCCAGCATGTGGCTCCATGCAGTCTGCCCATCCTAATGTTCTCTCTTAAACATTAGTACCGTTGCTTGTTCTCAGGTCCTCTTGTCTTTGCCCTTGTCCTATGTCTCTGACATCTTGTCATATCTGCACGAGCCTGCCATGTCTGCACAGAGCCTGTCACAACTCCACAGATCCTGCCACATCTGCACAGAGCCTGCCACATCTGCACAGAGCCTGCCATTTCTGCACAGAGCCTGCCAAGTTTGACGTAAGTCTGTTACATCCGTCATAACCCTGTCACATCTACCATGAAACCTTGTGCCGCCTAGCTCTGGACCCTACTGCATTTTGTCCCACATTGCTGTAGCTAGACCTTCCTGCCTGCTGGGTATTCTAAAGACTTTGTCTGCTCTGTCAGTTCATTAAAGACTGTCACTGCTTAAGCCTTTCTCAGCCTGTTACTGTGCTAGTGTTAGCTTTCACATCTCGTCTGTGGCCCAGTGGGTTCTCATCCCCACACTCATGCCTCCTTGAGCACAACAGAAAGTCAATTTTATAAAACTATTTTTCTTTCTAATGCCTTATTAGGAATGTTTGAGTTAATATATTGGGGACCTCCCATTCATAATGTCCCTCTATTAGAGCAAAAAATTACTGCACAGACTGTCCACTGTGAAGGACCAAGCAGGTCAAGGTATTACATGGACAACCTACTGATTTCAATGGAAATCTTGTAATTCTTCTTTTCCCCTGTGACATCTGTGTGCTCTCCGTGTGCAATCTGTTTTTTGTCTCAGCAGCTATTTACTGTAGAATCATTTACAGGAACATTTTACAGTGTTCTGAGCTACAGAATGATAATGTATCAGTTAAAAAAAAGTATGCCTCTAGGATGGTCTGTGTGCTGTCCGTGATTTTGCCGGACCCATTGACTTGCATTGGCAAGTCTCGTCCGTGACTCGCATACTGTTGCAGCATGTTGCAACTTTTTTCTCATCCAGATTCTGGATGAGAAAAAAGCGCCCAACACACATTCATGTGTTCTCAGTCATTCTGTAACATTGGTCCGAGTGCAATGCGAGATTTTCTCGCATTGCACTCATCCGATTTTCACGCCATTGTGTCCGTACCCTAACAAAAAGAGGTTGCCCAATGTGGACAGAAGGCTAATAATCATAACTTATTCACTTTATTGTAAAATACAGGGTATATTAACAATTTTAAGTGGGCTGTGAATTGGTTCAAAAAACACCACATTTTGGTGCAAATTGTCGCATCTAGTTTTAGATGTCATAAACAGAAGACATTTGGAACAGTTCGTTATGCTGGATGATACATGTGATGCATTTCTCTCTCTCCCTATTCTACACCTATTTTTTGTTTCCTTTGCAAAAATATTGTGCGTCAAAATATCGGTGTTGCATTTCAAGCCATAACAACTTTTCAACAAGCCAGTCCCACTTTTTCATGTAGATCAGACCTCTTTTTGAGGAATTTAAAGCAACTTTAAAATAGTAAATATGCACAGCAAATGCAACACTTTTTGGTCAAAGTGAAGTAGAATTCTAGTGTATTTAGGTCAGTATATCTTTTCCACTGTTTGTGCTTTCACTTTAACAGAGGGGTATGGCTTATGTTGAAAGAATTATGATTTAAAATTTGCAAACAGTTGCTCAAATTTTGTTGCACAAAATTTGTCTAAAAGTGAGACACTTAAAAGGTCTAAAATTAAAACAACAATGTATTAAGATGTACCATCATTGCTCTGTGATTAATTTGGCACTTTTATACTGTCTTGTAAAAATAAAGGAAATAAGGAATTTTATTTTTTATCTACTACCCAATACAGTACAAAGATATATTCCTAACTTTCAATAAACAGCCTTGTCTAAAAGTGAGATATATAAGGGGAGGGGAGCGCACAATAGAGCAGTAAATGTGGACTACCAGGGGTTAATGTCGCAGTATTCCACTCACCTACTTAGGTTGTGAGGGGTTCACAACCAACCTTGTAAACATAAAAGGTCGCTGCAGATACCGTCCAGGAATAAGCAAGGCTTTAGTATTACCGGGATATCCTCCACGCTGACCTCAGGAGACAGTTTTGATTTTATTTTTTAATCACACAATACACCAAACAGAAGGAAGCCAAACACATTTCGTAGCCTTATGGCCACTTCATCAGTTCTACTAATGCCCTGATGAAGTGGCCATTAGGCTACAAAACGCGTCGGCTTCCTTTTGTTGGTGTATGTGGTGATTAAAGAATAAAATCAAAACTGTCTCCTGAGGTCAGCGCGGAGGATATCCCGGTAATGCAAAAACCTTGCTTCTTGTCTTAAAGTGGATATGTCACCAATTTAAGCATGATAAACTGGCTAACTAATGATATAGGAGCTGAAGACCTGAATAAAACATAGTTTTGCTTTTTGAATTTCTCATTTCAATTTCAGAAAAATTTTTTCTAAAGTGTATAGCACTTAATATGCTAACCTCTTCTTCAACCAAGAGGGTATTAACAGAGATTCTTCTCTGGGAGCGCTTAGCTGTTCAACTGTTTGATGCTACCTGTCAAGAAAACTTAGTCAGGACCTGCAGCTCTCTGGTGCCCACTTATCCTGATGGCAAAACCCAGTATTGCCAAAGGATAAGAAAAGGAGCCCAGCTGCTCTAATTTATGTTGTCTACGGTGGCACGTGATGTGACGGGATGTATATACTACCAGTTCCTGCCAGGAACATATATATACCTCGATCCAGTCACCCTCAGGCCCCCAATATCACATAAATACAAAAGATTATGCTGCCACCACCGATCTCTTTCAGGTGGATTGGTAACCTGTTTGGTAATGTGTAATCGCGGGGATGCACGTCAGCTTGTTATAGAACAAGAAGAACGAAACTAAGTAAATTTATAAAGTTTACTCCAGAAAGTTAGCAGTGTTTACAAAAGATATACAAGATATTACAAAAGAGACAATTTACATGTATGCATAAAACCATAAAACAGTTATTAAAATAAAAGGAATAAATGAGAAAGTACAAAACCTGTGCCATGTGGTGACAACTCAGATTCAGTGGGGTGGACGGCTCCCCAGAAATGTTCTATGATTCCTCCACGCAGCAAGTGTGGTGCTGTTTCTGACGTCCCAGGGTGGAATGAGCCCAAAATTGACACTTTGGTTTTATGTAATAAACCAGAAAACTCCCATTTTGTTTACCTCACAAGGGGGCTTTGTTTTCTAAACCCACCCAGTGTCACAAGACCTAACAACCTTCATTTTTCATATCTTTGGATTGGATGCCCTCACATCCAAGATATGTACATCATGTTTACCCTCACTAATTTACATGATGCTGGATACCAAATATGATATATCTATGATACTCAGAAGGTCAGAACCCATTTCCCAGGTTTCTTATTGGTTCCCAGATATAAAAAATATTTCATGATAACTGATTTCTGTATTTGTGGTATGAACAGGTCTTATGAAATTTGACGTTAAAAGACTAAGTTAAGACAAAGGAATTCAGTATGGACCAAACCAGAGCAGGCTAGCTGAGTTAGCTGAGTTCCTCTTAGCTCAGAGTTTAGCTTGTCGTAAAAATACTGACTGGGGGAAGCGAAGTGGAGATCTATGTATTTCCCTTACAAACGTACAAGGGGCGGAGAAGTCAGCCATCTCTGGCTGTCTTTTCAAACATTTTAAAACAATAACAAGAATTCATAATTTCCTGACACTACCCAATCGATAAGAAGGCAACGTCATGCAGAGAAAATAAGCAAAGGCCCCAGAGAAAGGCAGAATAATGTGACGTTTGCAATTCTAACCTGAATATGCAGATATCTCCTCTAACGTGATCTCATTGAAAACACCACTCCTGGTCCTCAGTGTCTAACAAGCATCAGGGGTGCTGCACTGGCTGGAATATTTTCAGAGGCACCAATTCATCAAGACCAGCAATTTTCTCACTGGTTTTGATTATGGGGTATGTGGGAATAATATGCTCCTTATTGATTAAGAGGTACTCACCTCTTAATGAATCAGGAGTTTCATGACAAGTGGAGTGTGCCTCCATGCCCCACGCCAGAAGCTTACTCCAGTCTCTAACTCGAGTAAGATATCTAACGAAGTGAACATCACAACTCATCATGAAATAGACGCACTCACACAGCATTCCCATCCTCAACCAGTACAACCTATTTCTTCATAGCTGGTAGAAACTAGTGGTCTTTGATGAATCGGGGTCAGAGTAATCTATGTGACAAATGTTTCTGCTCGCATGATCACCTTCATCACTGCTCTGCCACTGCTGCATTCCTTTGTAATGACATGACAGTGCCCAGGAGAAGAAAGCCGCATTGTTCTGGCATTGCTGAACATGCTCGTGTGAGCAGTGTTTTGTCAAATACAATGCGATGGATGAATTCCAGATAGATCCTGGGATGAGATCTCATCCCAGTGTGATCGAGTTAGACATGTTAGTCTCACCATATAACACTGTAAAACATGGCTCTGACCCTCTCTGGGGACACTAGCTTTTTTCATACAAGGGGAAAAATAAACTCCCCGGAGAAGAATCTTTGTTAATGCCACCTTGGTGGGGAGAAGATTACCAGATTATGCTCCCTAAGCTTTAGAAGACAATATCTCTGCAATGGAGAGGAAAAATAAATGTACTTTTTATTCGGCTCTTCAGTCCCTTTATCATATGGTGAGCAGTTTGACAGTACCAAAGTGTTGAAAGGTCTTTTATAAGGCATATGTCAAGATTATGAACATTTTGATTACCTTTTCAGAATTCTTGCCCTCTTCCAAGATGGCGTCTTTTGTCTCATGTGTCCTTTGTCTTCCTGCCCTTAGAAATCCCACCCCAGCCTCTAGTCAGTTCTAGAGTATTCTGCCTGTTTCTTGTTCCTGGTGGCTTCTCTGATTCTCTGCATACTCCTGCAAATCTGAGTGAATCTTCTGATTGTTGTTCTCTGAGGTTCTGCTGCCTACACCTGTGCCAGCGTTCCTCTGCTTCTGCCTGCTCGTGCTACTCCCTCTGTGCATCTTGCCTCGTCTGCAATTATTAACATGTAAGCTAGTTGTTGTTCTGTCGCTTCCTACGTTTAAATAGATGTAGAGCACGAGACTGTTCTGGACTCTGGTAATTTGCTCTGCATCTGGTTTTGGACTTTCTGAGACTTCCTTCTCAGGCCTCCTTGCTTGATTTAATGTGTTATATAGACTTGCTTATACATTTCCATGTTTGGAATTGACATAGACTTTCTTGTTATAGCATCTCCAAGTGTAAACTGCGCTTTATAGACTGCTCCGTTGTATTGCATTTTCCTCTGAGGTTTTTCAATAGACTTTTTGTTACATTTTTATTCAATATCTACAGTGTTTGTTTATGGACTTTGAGTTTTCCACTGCACTTGTGAATCACCGTGTGTTCATAATATAGACTTTTTCACCTATAAACTGTGTTCTGTTGTGTTTTTGCTCCAGACAAAAAAAACTACTGAGTTATCCTTATAATTATTACAGCATATTTAGATGAGAGGATTTAGATGAGTGTTCATTATTGGTTTGAGTAAGCATGTGGGCTGTCACTTGACAAATGAACAAAACACTTGTTCATACGGTGATTGATTTGTTTATGCAAGCAAGAAAATAATTGTTCTTAAGAACAAATTGTCCTTTGTAAACAGATGATCCATTGCCCACAATGATGTTAGCCTATGCACACAAAATGGTCATGTTAACTATAGTTCTCGGCGTATAAAATTCAGATTGACGCCATTAAATGATATCTGATTGCCTTACATGTAACAGATTATCGGCTGTCATCCAATTTAAATTTGCCATATGTTTATACAGTCCTGCCCATCTTTACTGGCACCCATGAAGTATAAGTACATAATGTGGTATATCTCCTGAAAAAGATGAATCAAGTGAAACAGCTTTTTAGTATAGAGCACTCATGTTAAATGATGAATGACAATTTACAACAAAAAACAATGGGAAAGAAAAATACATAAAAAACTAAAGCTTGCTGTGACACTGGTATTGGCACCCTTTACATTAAGTTAGTATGGAAACACATTTTGACTCAACTGTGGTAAATGACAAGTGAAAACCACCTGTGATGAATTTTCCTATTCCCATGTGACATGAATTAACCAAGGAATGTTAGGCCCTGTTCCTTTGTCACAATGGTGAAGACAAAGGAGCTGTCTGAGGACAGCAGAACTACTATTAGAAAATACAAAACTTCCATAGGGTATAAGGCCATCTCCAAAGACCTTGGTTCTCAGTTTCAATAGTGCGCTATGTTATTAAGAAGTTCGCCAAGCATGGATCCGTCAAGAACCTCCATGGACTGGTGGAATGAGGAAAACTGACAAGAGAGGTCTTCGAAGGTTGATGCGAATGGTGGAAAAAACACCATGTCAAATATCAAACACCTTAAGGCCAACCTGGAATAGCCTGGGGTTATGGTTTCAACAAGTACCATATGCCACACACTAAACTAAACAAAGCTTTATGGGCAAAGGCCAAGGAAGTATGTTTGACTGTATGGCCCAGCATCAAATTGTAATGCTGTTCTTTTATATTTGGTCTGCTGAAATATCGGGGTATGTTTGACTGTATGGCCCAGCATCAAATTGTAATGCTGTTCTGATATATTTTGTCTGCTGAAAATATCTGGGGTATGTTTGACTGTATGGCCCAGCATCGAATTGTAATGCTGTTCTGATATATTTTGTCTGCTGAGAATATCCGGGGTATGTTTGACTGTATGGCCCAGCATCAAATTGTAATGCTGTTCTGTTATATTTTGTCTGCTGAAAATATCTGATTCTCGCATCAATGTAACTGTCCTTCCCCCTGCACTCCCAATGCCTGTTTATGATCCTTTGCTCAAATATGCCTGTGAGTGACCATGTGGTACAGCCTTGCTTGGCCATGGGTTAATGAACTCCAGTTCCCTCCCCCTTTCCCCACACCTGAAATCAGTATCATTGAGCATTTAGGAGCCTTGCCTAGTCTGATGCAGACGTGTCTGATGTGAAAGTGTCGGATCTAAAGTGTCCAGATATGAAATAGACCTGAAATGGACCGAATTGACTGGGATAGACTGGAAGGTACTGATAGAAAGCCACTCAAACAATGTCTATAACTCTATTCTCTACTAATCATTACCATGTCTTTAACTTCACTGTTTGTGTTTATATGTGCCATCACCACCAACTTGTAAAACAAAAGGAAAAGGGGCGCAAATGTGTAGGATCCCCTTATTAAAAACGTCTAAGTGGCGTGGATAGGTGGCCACTCACCTTATCGGGTTGTGCAATTCCTGCACAACCCGGTTTAACAGCCTCCGCCGCCGGCGGTATATGCAATGCCTCTCCGCTCTCCTCTGAGATCACCACCAACTTGTATCACCCTATCCCCCCTCCATCACCACTCATCCACATCAGCCCCTCTCTCCTGCCCTACCCTATGTACAGCTCCATGCCATCTTCAGTTTACTGAGGATTCTCAGGCCACCATATTCTAACATTTGTCATAATAACCTAAGTCCTAAATCTAAAAACTATCTGCTCTTCCTCTTTTTGCTGCTGCTACTGTCAGGTGATATCTCCCCCAACCCTGGTCCGCCCTCTAACTTCAACCCCTCTCCACCACACACTAGAAAACCCCACTAACCTTATTACAATCACTTGTGCTCCTTCATCTCCCTCTTTTAACTGCACTCTCTGGAATTCATGATCTGTATGTAACAAACGTCCCTTTATTCACAATTACTTCCTTACCAACTCTCTTAACCTGCTGGCCCTCACAGAAACCTGGATCCAGGATTCAGACACTGCCTCCCCTGCTGCTATTTCTCATGGCGGCCTACATTTCTCTCATTCCCTTAGACCTGGGAACAGACATGGTGGTGGAGTTGGCCTCCTCCTGTCCCTACAATGTACTTTCCAGGTCATTCCTCCAGCCCCATCACTCTCATTCCCTTCTTTTGAGGTCCATACCATTAGGCTATGCCATCCCCTCCCCCTCAAAGTAGCAGTGGTATACCGCCTCCCAGGGTCACCCACCCAGTTCCTCGACCATTTTTCCGCGTGGCTCCCGCATTTCATGTCCTCAGATTTACCAACCCTTATTCTGGGAGACTTTAACATTCCCATAAACAGCCCCGTCTCCACATCTGCATCCCAGCTCCTATCTGTAACCACCTCTCTTGGCCTCTCACATCTCTCAACCTCTGAGATGCACAAAGACGGTAACACTCTTGAGCTGGTCTTTACCCGGCTCTGCTCAACCTCCTCCTTAGATAACTCACCTCTTCTCTCTGATTACAACATTCTCTCCTTCTCACTCACTAACCCTCGGCCACCACAGCCCAATCCTACCTATCACACATCCAGAAATCTACAGGCCATTAACCTTCATGCACTCAGACTCCCTCATCTCATCTATGTCCCCAATCTCTTCAATCTCCTGTCCAGATCAGGCAGTAAATCACTACAATGACACTCTCAGAAGCTCCCTGGACCAAGTAGCGCCCCTCACCCTCAGAACCTCCAAACAGAGAACAAAACAGCCTTGGCTCACATCACAAACTCGATTCCTCCAGCGATGCTCTAGGAGTGCTGAACATCTATGGAGGAAAACTCACTCACCAGGAGAATTTATCCACTATAAATTCATGCTCAAAACTTACAACTCTGCCCTTCACCTTGCCAAACAAACCTACTTCACCACCCTGGTCTCCTCACTATCCAAAAATCCAAAAAAACTCTTTGACACCTTTCACTTTCTCCTCAGTCCTAAAGTTCAGGCCCCTATCACTGACCTCTGTTCTGATGACCTGGCTTCTTACTTCATGGAGAAAATAGACAACATCCGCCAGGAAATCAGCTCTCAGCCTTCAATCGCTGCCACCCCTATTCTTCCCCACATCTCCTCCGGTTCACTCTCCACATTTGACCCAGTCACAGAAGAAGAAGTCTCCAGGCTCCTCTCTTCCTCCCGTCCCACCACATGCACTACTGACCCCATTCCCTCACACCTACTCCAGTCCCTCTCTCCAGTCGTCACCACTCATCTAACCAAAATTTTCAATCTCTCCCTCTCTTCTGGCATCTTCCCCTCCTCCTTCAAACACTCGATCATTACTCCATTATTAAAGAAAACCACTCTCGACCCATCCTGCACAAATAACTACAGACCAGTCTCCAATCTCCCCTTCATCTCTAAACTCTTGGAGTGCCTGGTCTACTCCCGCCTCACCCGTTACCTCTCCGCTCATCTCTTCTAGATCCATTACAATCTGGTTTCTGCCCCCTTCCCTCTACAGAAACTGCCCTCATCAAAGTGACCAATGACCTTCTGACAGCAAAACATAATGCTGACCACTCTCTGCTTATTCTCCTTGACCTCTCTGCAGTTTTTGACACCGTCAACCATCAGCTCCTACTCTCTATGCTGCATTCCATTGGCATAAAAGACACTGCTCTCTCCTGGCTCTCCTCTTATATTTCTGTATTTCTGACCACTCTTTCAGTGTATCATTCGCTGGCTCCACTTCTTCCCCTTTTCCTCTCACTATCGGAGTCCCTCAGGGTTCAGTCCTTGGCCCTCTTCTCTTCTCTCTCTACACAGCCCCGACTGGACACACCATCAGCAGATTTGGGTTCCGGTACCATCTTTATGCTGATGACACACAACTATACACTTCAGCCCCTGACCTTACCCCTGCGGTATTAAAGAACACCAATGACTGTCTAGCTGCAGTTTCCAATATCATGTCAGCTCTCTATTTGAAACTAAACCTTTCCAAAACTGAACTTCTTCTGCTCCCCCATCCACTAACCTCCCTAAATCGGACATCTCTTTCTCAGTTTGCGGCACCACGATAATGCCTAGGCAGCAGGCCCGCTGTCTGGGTGTTATGTTTGACACAAATCTCTCCTTCTCCTCCCACAAAAAAATCTCTCGTCTGCTCCTGTCGCTTACACCTGAAGAATATCTCTAGAGTACATCCCTTTCTCAACATGGAAACAACAAAAACCCTCACCGTGGCCCTAATCCATTCTCGCCTTGACTATTGCAATTCTCTATTAAGCGGCCTCCCCCTCACCAGACTTCATCCTCTCCAGTCCATCCTTAATGCCGCAGCCAGGATCACCCATCTGGTAAATCGTTACTCAGATGCCTCTGCTATGTGCCAGTCATTGCACTGGCTGCCTGTACACTACAGGATGAAATTCAAATTGCTTGTTCTCACCCACAAAGCTCTTCACAGTGCAGCACCCCCTACATCTCCTCCCGCATCTCTGTCTATCACCCCACCCGTTTTCTACGTTCTTCAAATGACCTTCAACTAACATCTGCACTAATCTGATCCTCCCACTCCCGCCTCCAAGACTTCTCCTGAGCTGCACCAATCCTCTGGAATGCTTTACTCCAAGAAATCAGGACTATCCACAACTTGCATGGCTTCAGACGATCCCTAAAAGCACATCTTTTTAAGGCGGCCTATCATACTCCCTAACAGAAGTCCTTTGTACTGTAGATAGTGAATGGGCTATCTCTCTTGACATAACTCTTCTACAAACTCCACCAAACCAAAAAGGTCTACACAGACTGTCTGTTGACCATCCATGTAAGCCTATTTCTATGCCCCATTTCCTCAAGATGCCTGGACCATGAGTGCAATAAGCCCCTGTACCTTGTGCAAACCCATATCCCATTGTAGATTGTAAGCTCTTTTGAGCAGGGTCACCTTCATTTCTTGCTGTATTTATTGTATTTTCTTTTTTACATTGATTCTATGCCTATTGTTTTGTATCAATTATTGTACCGTATTCGTTCTCTACTGTAATTACTTACTGTATTATATTTTCTGTACTCTAACCCCTACATTGTAAAGCGCTGCGGAATATGTTGGCGCTATATAAAGATTTATTATTATTATTATTATTATTGCTGAAGAAAAGACATAAAATGGAACAACAGATTTTTGCCAAAAAGTAAAATACAGAGCAACAGTTTGTTTACAGACGGCGCAATGAAGCTTATAAGGAAAAAATCAACCTACCAACAGTTAAACTTGGTGGAGGATCCATAATGCTCTGGGGTTGCTTTGCTGCACCTGGTACTGGAGGCCTTGATCGTATCACAGGAATCATGAAATCAAAGAATTATTAATAGATTTTAGAGGAAAATGTCCTACCCAGTGTTAGAAAACTTGGTTTGAGTCGAAGATCATGGGTTGTCCAGGAAGGCAATGACACAAGGCAGACATCCAAAAGTACACAGGAATGGATGAAGAAGAGAAAAAATTGACTGTTTTTAAATGGCAGCAATGAGTTCTGACCTCATTCCCATTGAAAATGTTTGATGTGATCTGAAATCTGCCGTTGGAAAAAATAACCATGCAAACATTCAAGAACTTGAACAAACTGTAAAGTAAGAAATGGAGAAAATACAGAGAAAAAGCTGAGAAGTGCAAGAAACTTATAGATGGCTACAAGAAATGTTTGGAGGCTGTCATTAATGCCAAAGTGTGGGTAACCAAGTATTAATTAAGGGTAACTTCATTGCTGCACATGCTGTGTATTCTGTTTCTTCTTTGAAATTGCAGCATGTTAGTTGACAACAATTTTTATTATTGTATTACTTTGGATCCTGAGGATATAACTTTGGTACATCTCCATTTATTTCTGAAGATATTGTACAGCCTTTGAAAAAAATTAAGGGATACTGATAATGGTGAACAGCAATGTATGATCTGCCCCTTAGTTTCCCATCTGCTATGTTGGAGACATTACGCTGTAGATACTAGAGAGAGCAGAAAAAAATTAAAAACATTGGCACAGGAATGTTTTTTTTTCTAGGTGTGGAATCCCCTCACTACTGGAATGCTAATAGTAAAATCACTAACTGGTTTTAAAAATAGATCAGACCATTTTCTTACAAGAAATGGTATCTGTGGATATAATTAGGACTGAACAACACTGTGGGGAATTGATCCAAGGAAATAATCGAATGACATTTATGGGCTCAGTGAAGTTCTTATTACTTTTTTAACTTAAATGGACGGCATGTTTATGTAGATGATCTCTCCTGGCAGGACAGATACACTGTGTAAGACTGGTACCAGGTCTGAAGACGCACAGCAATGAGACAAGTTTACTGTTCTTCCAATTTTGAATAATGTGCCAATGTATTGCCAGATTCACAATGTAAACACAATGTAAAATATTACTATTAGGCAGAATGTTTTCCCTGCACAGCACCACCTACTTATTGTAATTTATTCTTTAAAATGTAAAACTTTGTAAAATTCTTATAAAAATACTTTTTGAACATTCCTAGCTGCTAAAAGACTAATATATAGCAATTTTATAATAAAATCTAATTATGGGGTAAAGTAAAAAATCTTTATCGTGTTAGCCAGTAGATAGAAAAATATTAGAATCTGAGAGTCCTCAGTGGTTGATACCTTTTTAATAGCTCACTATAAAGATAAGAAGCAACGCAAGCTTTCGAGACACTATGGCCTCTTCATCGGTCTAATAATGACACAAATTCTGAAGAAAGACACATATATACATATGCAGGGTGGGATGATGCAGTAAATACGACAGGTGACGTAAAGCAGAAAATAGTAGTCAGTCTTGGGGAGAGAAGAGGAGCTGGGGAGGTAAAATCAAAATTCTGAGATAAGAGGAACAGATTGTATTATTGTTCTATTAGTGGTTGGTGGAGACCTGAAACTTCCTCAGTGAATGTAGAAAGCCATAAATCCAAGCGAGACATTTCACATAAGAAGTGTCAAAAGTTCATTGTCCTCTAACTGAGGTCTATTCAGAGATGTGATATGCCCAAATGCACTTTCAATTGATGTAAAAATGCATGAATCCATGTGAGACATTCAATCCTGTTTTGAATGTGTCAAAGGTCATTAGCAATTTGTATTCCCAAATTGTTCTCTCTTTCTGAGATTTGCAGTTACTTTTTAAAATGAGCAGACTCATGTCTGTTACCCTGTTGTCAGAGCTGCAAAAATGCTTGGCTACAGGTAGATCCATATGCCTTTCTTTTATTGTGTGGCGATGAGAATTCATTCTTGTTCTGAATTATAGTCTGGTCTCCCCTACGTACATGCCACCTGTTGGACATTTGGTTCATATAATTAAATACACAGCTGCTGGAGAGGACAAGGCGCTTCTGTCAGTGATGTTTTTTAGATTCGGAGGTTGTCTAAAACACAAGAGTGGGGGATCTGGAAATATTGATTTTAGTCGGGTATGTTTTTGTAGGAGTGGTTGCAGTTTCCATTCAGCAGCTACAAGCAACCAGAACAGGTGCCAAACCTATCCACTTATAATTGACTAGCCCCAGGGTATGGGGTACTCGGAACCAGGCTATTACTGTCTCTGGGGGAGTCACGGGGGCCGTGACCCTGTTCTGTGGCCCTGGGTCAGCTTTTAACAAGGGGGGTTTATATACAAGGGAGAATTTTGTGACGCCACCCGTGGTATGTGGCTATTGTGGGCCACCGCTGCTGCAGAACTTCCGGGGTTATGGACAGGCAGCTGGGATGGAGTGGCTCTCCACTGACAGAGCAGCTTCCCCGTGTCACGCTGGGAGGGCCGGGATGCCCAGAAGTAGGATGGGGCTGAGCATAGGGAGTCAGGGGAGCCTGCTCTGGCCCTGATACTGGGGTCCCTGACTCGCCCTGATCTCTGAGGTACCTCTAAAGGTGAGGAGGTCCGGACCACCAGCCTGAGTCCCTAACTTCTAAGAAGCCCTAGGCATAAGCCCCTACCTCCACCCACAAACCACGGAACCCAGCAACTTCCAATGGAGAGCAAAGCCGCAGCTTCGGATCAGCATCTGCTCACAACAGGTCACAGTCCAGAAGTGAACTGAATCAGCGACATCAGGTGGTTGTGAGCTGACCCATTTATGACCGAGGGGTGGGGAGCGACCAGCCCAGGCACACCCCTCAACTCACCTAAGCATGAGTCATATCCATCACACACACCTGCAACCTCACCTGTAGAGACGCGCACTGCATAGCAGAGAAAAAAAGGCTTAGTCTAAACCACAGCGGAAATACTTCTAGACTGCAAGGCAATCAATACATGACAGTACCCTCCCCTTCCTTTATGAGAGGCCTCCTGACTCTAAACCGGACACGTTCGCCAATGGTCTGAACTTCCTGACCGACGACCTATGAAAGATATTATGGGTACAGACCACTGGGGGGATGGCTATCTGGAACAACACGGGGTTGCAAATGGCCGAAAGTTTAAACAGACCAATTACTCCAGTAGTAGGAGCTCCAGCCGCACACTTCCACCTTATGTGTTTTGACAGCACCCAAACATAGTCATCCACACTCAGGTCTGGACCTGACCGGTTATTGCCATTCACGCGGGCACAGACAGAAGGTTTACTCTCAGGGGGGCAAATGGCAGAGATGGTTCCCGGTTTCGTCTCGGGGTCTTGTCTCACCAAGGGCTTAGTGGGGGTAACCACCTTCCCCCTAACATGCTTCACCAAAGAACACCTGAGTCCAGCTTTAAGCTGAGGTGCCGGCAGGGTTTAACTCCTATCCTTTAGTGGGTACTTAACCACCACTAGTGCAGACATAGGAGCAAGCCTGATCAACACTGCAGACACAGCAGCACGCTTGAGACGTCTGCAGCTGAGAAGCGGGGTTAGCACAGTATAGATAGACCCTAATGAAGTGATGAGTTTAACTGCAAAAGAAACACGACCGCCCAACCTGATGACATGCAGATAGGTTAGTGCAAGACTTCGCAGTCCCCAACTGGTAAGGAACATCAGAACCCACCCGTGTACCCTCCACAGCAAAGATGGTCACCGTGGGCAGGGTCAGATCCGGTCTCTCTCTTAGGCATCTGTCTAACCTTATAGCAAACGCCATTGCAGCCTCCAGCGTCACCGGAGCAGCGTACTGAGTCATGGTGTCTTGTAACCGATCTGACAACCCCAGACAGAACTGACTCCTCAAAGCAGGGTCATTCCATTGAGTGTCAATGGCCCACCTTCTGAACTCAGAGCAATACTCCTCGACCGGTCGTGTTCCCTGGCTCAGCTTCCGTACTTTAGACTGAGTAAGAGAGACAGCATCAGGGTCGCCATACACCAGGGCAAGCGCTGCAAAAAACTCGTCCACCGACCGCATGCATGGAGAATCGGTCGGCAGGGAGAAGGCCCAGGCCTGGGGATCCCTGTTAAGAAGGGAGAGTATAATCCCCACATGCTATTCCTCGCTCCCTGAAGAACGAGGAGGCAGCCTGAAATATAATTTTCAGGCTTCACTAAACACAAAAAAATTATCTCTCCCTCCTGAAAATCAGTCAGGGAGGGAGTTCTGGTACAGCCAGTGTGTGAACCGCAGTCAGATATCCAACCACTTCTCGAAGCTGATGCACCACCTGGTTCTGCAAGGTCGAAACCTCCTTGGAGAGTTCCTCAACCAAGTGCACAAAAGCTCGTGTTGACATAGCGGCTTCCTGGATCAAATAGTGGGTCACTGATTATGTCATGATAGGGGGCCGGGATGCCCAGAAGTAGGAAGAAGCTGGGCATAGGGAGTCAGGGGAGCCTGCTCTGGCCCTAATACTGGGGTCCCTGACTCACCCTGATCTCTGAGGTACCTCTAAAGGTGAGGAGGTCCGAGGCACCAGCCTAAGTCCCTAACTCCTGAGAAGCCCTAGGCATAAGCCCCTACCTCCACCCACAGACCACGGAACCCAGCAACTTCCAATGGAGAGCAAAGCAGCAGCTTCGGATCAGCATCTGCTCACAACAGGTCACAGTCCAGAAGTGAACTGAATCAGCGACATCAGGTGGATGTGAGCTGACCCATTTATGGCCGAGGGGTGGGAGCATCCAGCCCAGGCACGCCCCTTAGCTCACCTAAGCATGAGTCATATCCATCACACACACCTGCAGCAACCTCACCTGTAGAGCCACACACTGCATAGCAGAGAAAAAAATGGCTTAGTTTAAACCACAGCAGAAGTACTTCTAGACTGCAAGGCAGTCAATACGTAAACATCGGGGCAGTAAAGGTAGTTTGGGTGTTGAGTGCAGGATGACGGGCCCAAGCAATAGGCAGACTCACGATTTTGTTGATCACTTTGTCCTTTACTGATGGTAATGGTTATGAGCAGCTGTCCATGGAGTCCTTGTTGAGAGCAACTTGGGATCTTTCTAACCCAGCCGGATCTTTGGCTGCCTTATTGCGCTCTTTGTGTTGACTCCTGCCGCTGCATCAGCTACGCTGCTGGCCCTGTCTCTTCCTGCGATGTGCTGGTATGACAGGCAACTCGAGTCCCTTCTAACCCTCGTCTCGGGTGTCTCTTCCTGAACTCTCTCAGTTGCTGTGTCACCAGGTACAGGGTGGCTGGGAAACCTGGAATTCCCCACCCTGCACCGTCTCTGACCCGGTGCTGTGTCTGTGCGCTTTCCTCTGGGGTGAGCACGGTTCTGCTCAGTTCCCCAGGTGTGTCCCTGCGACTTTCCTCAGACCCTAGCCTTAGGCCTGGCACCGAATCAGCGATCCTGGCACGAGCTCAAGCAGCCTCAAGTCCAACAAGATGTCTTCTTCAGTCCTCCTAGGAACTGAACTAACTGGCTCCGCTCCAGACCAGAATTTATAGGGGAGCTCACCCTTAATCCGGGCTTGGTCTTCCCCTTCTGGCCTGGAGGCAGAAGGTGTTTTGTGTGGTTCTTGCCTGATGAGAAGACCCTTTTGTTGCTTTCAGCATGACACCACCGCCCGGGGGGCAGTGATGACACTGTGGCACGTAGGGGAGACCAGACTACAATTCAGGACAAGAATGAATTCTCATCGCCACACAATAAAAGAAAGGTGTATGGACCTACCTGTAGCCAAGCATTTTTGCAGCTCTGACAACAGGGTAACAAACATGAGTCTGCTCATTTTAAAAAGTAACTTCGAATTTCAGCAAGAAATTGACACATTCAAAACAGGATTGAATGTCTCACAGGCATTCATGCATTTTTACATCAATTGAAAGGTAATTTGGGGATATCACATCTTTGAATAGAGCCCAATTAGAGGACAATAAACTTTTGACACTTCTTATGTGAACTGTCTCGGACCGATTTATGGCTTTCTACATTCACTGAGGAATTTTCAGATCTCCATCGACCACTAATCATAGAACAATAATACAATCTGTTCCTCTTATCTCAGAATTTTGATTTTACCTCCCCAGCTCCTCCCCGCCCCCCAAGACTGACTACTATTTTCTGCTTTACGTCACCTGTCGTATTTACTGCATCATCCTACCCTGCATATGTATATATGTGTGTCTCTTCAGAATTTGTGTCATTATTAGCTTGATAAACAGGCCATTCCGTCTTGAAAGCTTACTTTGCTTACCATCTTTTCAGTTAGCCATTAAAAGCTATCAACCACTAAGGACTCTCAGATTCTAATATTTTTTTTAATTGTGGATTATATAGTTACAGGTGGCAGACTTCTTGCACTTGTACTGTGTGTGTATTTGTCATGTAGCTCAGAACCAAAGAAGTTAATACAGCGAAATGAAGAGCCACGTTTTTGTCTTGTAAAAACACACACCTACATAGTGCTAAAGGAATTTAGACAAGGTTAAATTTATATTTAGATTGTGAGCCCTAATGGGGACAGTATTGCTGATATATGTAAAGTGTTGTGTAATTAATGGCACTATATAAGTGAATAAATATTTTAATTCTTAAGTAATTTCAATTTTCTACACCTTTATTATTTTTATAAAATGGCTTTTTATTTATCCAATGTATATAATTCATTTACATATACTTGACCATCACTCTTCCTTTGTTTAACTGATAAATATGCTGTACATATTTATATATACAAAAAAATGAGGCAGCACTTCAGAAGATAATTGAAAAAAGGGAGATTTGTTCACTAGAAAAGTGACATTTCAGGTGTCACAAAACATTTATCAAGCTTGATATTGTGACAGCTGAAATATCACATTTTTTGGGAAATAATTACATTGTTTTTACTTATCTTCTGATATACTGCCTCAGAGTTTGGCGCAAAGCCAGCACTGCACAAAAGAACACGATACCAACAGTGAAGATCAGTGGAGGCAGCATTATGCTTTATGGCTGTTTTTCAGCTGCTGGAACTGGGGCTTTAGTCAAGGTGGACAGAATTCTAAAAAGTTCCAAATATCTATCAGTTTTGCATCAAAACCTCCAGGCTTCTGTAAAAAAGCTGAAGATGAGGAGGTATTTCACCTTTCAGTATTATAATGACCCTTAATATACCATCAAATAAGTAAAACAATTCCTTTTCCTGAAGATAATCCAGGTTTTGGTATGGCCCAGCCACAGCCCAGACCTGAAGCCTATTGAAAATCTGTGAGTTGAGCTAAACAGGTCTGTACACAGCACATTCTATGATAGTATCTCCTCTGATGCGTTTTGCACTGCTAAGAGCACATAAATCATTGCTGTCATATTTACTTGTTCAGAGACCAGCTGGAAACTGCACCACACCTTTATTTTCAAGTTAAATTCACAATCTATATCAGGGGTCTGAAACACATGGTCTGCGGGCAGCATGCCACCTGAGACTGCTTTATGCGACCCGCAGGCACAGCAGACCCCTTGGTGATCATGGCTATAGTGGCGCCGACGTCTGTGCTTTACTTCAGATGTTTGTTGGCACCACCGGCATCAATCTCTGCTGTCTTCAGCTACACCTATGGCAACCACCGGCCAATCAGAGGCCAGCAGCTGCCGGCTTCTGATTGGTTAGCAGCTCCTATTGGTTTAGCTGTGAAGAGCTTGATCCAGGCAGTGGGCGCAGACGTGCATCTCAAGTAAAGCACAGATGTCGGCGCCACTATAGACCAGGCCGCGATCATCAAGGGGTCTGCTATGCCTGTGGGTCACAAGTGCAGGGCGACGGGGAAACGGAGTAAATATGAGAACAATCCTGGGTATAATGAAATGTCGTACAATAGGTAAGCAAGACGGGGCATTAATTCAAGATATCTGCGCCTCCTTTGACAGTCCAGTGTTTAGAGGACTTTCAGAATAGGTATGGCTTGCATGCCTACACAAATTGCGTAGCAGAGGCAAAAGCCGATGGGACTTCAAAAGTGTTTCTAATAAAGTAGTAGATTTTAAACAATCATGTAACCTTTCACCAGGTCCCCACATATTATATACATGCTCACAATACATTTTAATCACAATTACACACATTAACATAAGTGAAAATCCATGAAATGACTCACACAGGACATAAATCTGCTCCCCCAACAAATACGCACCAACAAATGCATAGTGCGCATGACCTCTTTTTGGTGCATATTTTGTCTGAAGGTGCAGATTTTTGTAGACAAAAATCTGCACCACTATTCTCCTTGCGAATGCACCCTAAGGATGTTTTTGCACGCTGAGTGTATGGTGCAGAATTTGGACTTCCAAAATTCGCACTGATTGGCAAAAGAAATGCACCCAAACCATCCCTGTCCGTGTGGTGCGTCTTTGATGCAGATTTTCCTGAAATGAAAACGCAGCAGATTCGCAGCGGAAAAAAAACGCATCATGCGGACAGGACTTCACAAATCCTTTAAGTACCAAATACGCAACAAAATATGCATTGTGTGAATGGGCTGTTAAGGTTAAAGTTCTGAAATTATTCTTCATGGTATGATTTCCCTACCAGGAAAAAACCTGGCATTTTAACAAGGGTGTATAGACTTTTTGTGTATACACACTTCTAAATATTGAAACTGGAGCACCATGAATGAAAAGTTTTGGAATTAGGAGAAGACACACTATGCGAGATGTATGAGGCTCGCATAAATCTCGCATGACTCACCTGAAACGGCTGATGCCTCTCTGAACGGTAGCGCGTCAGTGTCATAGAAAAACATGCAGCTCATGCGCTCCCATTCAAGGCAGGGGCTGTGCGAGTATCTTACATGCATCTCGCATAGTGTGTCTCTTCATTTATGGAAATCATAGGATGGATAAACATGTTAATGATATGCAAAGGATGAAAAAAATTGGAAAGAAATTTTCAAAACATTTCAACTTATTCAATATTGACTATGAGCGCCATGCACGTAATCCCTACACATACACACCTTGGCTGCTATCAATGGGGTTTTCATGGTTGCTGTGAAATGTTCCGCCACCCTGATTGCACTTGGGCAAAATGTAAAGATCGACTGCTGTCAGACGCCTTTGAAATTTCAAGTCAATGACATCCCAGATGTGTTCAATGAAAGAAAAATCCAGGGGCTGCAGGCCATAGTAGCATGTTTAGGACATGCAGGCTGTTCAACATGTATGTACATACCTAAAATATTCTGATATACTAGTATGTAGAGGAGGGGCAGAGATTGGATCCTCATTAATTTACCATTACCAGCTATAAAACGAGTTTATCACTCTGGGGGATCAAATACACCCAAGCATTACATGGACAGAATCATTCCAAAGGGAATTATACAATGCTTCATTTTTCAACCTACCGTAATTTTTTTTTTTGTGCAGAATATCCAAGAAACTTACGTGATTTCTTTTTTTTATATAAAAATAAAAAATCCATACTGAATGATAATGATTACAAGTAATACGTGTCTGCAGCTCAATATTCTGAGATGAACACATTACCAGCATTTACTGTGAGTTGTAAAATGGTAATTACAGTCATAATACCCTGCTCAAGTACCGGCAGCCTCAGAAAAATTACAGAAGCATCTATATTTTTTCACAGACACTATAAACAAGTTTCTTATTTTAACAAAGTATCTAGTAATTTATGAATGGTCGGCATATCTGGTTGTGCTTCTGTATGAAAATTAATGAAATTCCACAAAATATACTTGAATACTCAGCCTGGGTGAAACCACTGAAGAAATACTGCAAGTATTTACACATGAGGTCAAAATTGTTAGTACCCTCATTTAATGAAAGAAAAACCCACAATGGTCACAGATATAACTTGAATCTGACAAAAGTAATAATAAATTTAAAGAATCTTTGAAAATTAACAAGTGAAAGTCAGACATTGCTTTTCAACCCTGCTTCCACATAATTTAAAAAAAAATTTGACTCATGAAATAGGCCTGGACAGAAATGATGGTACCCAGAAAATAATGTGACAAAAGGAACATGTTAAATCAAGGTGTGTCCACTAATTAGCATCACAGGTGTCTACAATCTTGTAATCAGTCATTGGGCATGACATGGTGTGCTCCACATTCAATATGCACCAGAGGAAGCAAAGGAAAGAGTTGTCTCAGGAGATTAGAAGGAAAATATAGACAAGCATGTTAAAGGTAACAGTTATGAGACCATCTCCAAGCATCTTGATGTTCCTGTGACTACACTTGCACATATTATTCAGAAATGTAAGATCCATGGGACTGTAGCAAACCTCCCTGGACATGACCGCAGGAGGAAAATCGATGATAAATCAAAGACATGGATAATACAAATGGTAACAAAAGAGCTCATCCGTTGTTATTTGAGCTAAAGTGGACTTCGTGCAAAAAATAGTAATGGCGGTCTAATTAGGAGCGCTCTAAGGAACAAGCAGACATGTAAGATGTTTTCATAAATGTCAAACCTTTTATTAACTTCTTAGCTCCCCTCACAGCTCCACTACGCGTTTTTGATAAGGTGAGTGGCCACCTACCCACGCCACATAGACGTTTTTAATAAGGGGATCCTACACATTTGCGCCCCTTTTCCTTTTTGTTTTACAAAGTGGACTTCGCGGGAGATGACCAAGGAGGACACCATTGTTGAAAAAAATCATAAAAAAGACAGACAGGAATTTGTCAAACTAAATGTTAACAAGTCACAAAAGCTTCAGGGAGAAGGTCCTATGGACAGATGAGACAAAAGTGGAACTTTTCAGCTCTATGTTCACAGATGTAAAAATGAAGCATATCAAGGAAAGAACACTGTTCCTACTGTGAAACATGGAGGAGGCTCTGTTATGTTCTGGGGCTGTTTTGCTGCATCTGGCACAGGGTGTTTTGAATCTGTGCAGAATGCAATGAAATCTCAAGACTACATATGGATTCTAGAAAGAAATGTGCTGTCCAGTGTCAGAAAAGCTTGGTGTTGTATTTTAATTGTTTTTTAAACTCAAGGGTTCCTGTCCCTTGTGCACAAATAAAATTGTACACTTTTCACAAGCATATTGGTTGTGCGCATCCTTATACAGAGGTTCTTTCCCTCCTTTTCTTATACAGTTAAATTGTCTCTGTGCTGCTGCACCCATTACTAATCCAACCAGGTTGTGCGCCCCAACTCCTTTTCACAAAAGCTTGGTCTCAGTCGCAGGTCATGGTACTTGCAACAGGATAATGACCGAAAGCACACAGCTAAAAATACCCAAGAATGGCTAAGAGGAAAATATTGGACTATTCTGAAGTGGCCTTCTTTGAGCCCTGACCTAAATCCTATAAAACATCGTTGGAAAGAGCTAAAACATGCCGTATGGAAAAAGCAACCTTCAAAAACAAGACAACTAGAGAAGTTTGCTCTTGAGGAGTGGCCCAAAATATCTGTCGAGAGGTGCAGAAGTCTCATTAACAGTTAAGGCCACATCAGACGCTTCAATGTCGTGAATGATATTGCTTAAGCGACCCGTTTTTTTGATCGCTTAAGCGATATTGTTTGTGCATCGTTGCGTGTAAGCGAGCGATTTTTCAACGAAAAATCTCTTGATTGTTTGATGGAAGATTTGTGAGCAGGACCTCAAATCAAGAGATAATCCTTTGAGCGATCTGCAGCATCATGGTGTGTGACACCGCGATGAACGATCTCCCAACGGCACAGCCGATGCCTATGCTGGAAGCTTGTATCCATGGTAAACATCGGGTTACAAAGCGCCGCATGGCGCCTAGTAACCTGATGTGTACAATGGTTACCAGCGATCTCGCTGGTCCACATCGCTGGTGAGTCTGCCTGTGTGACAGCTCACCAGCGATGTGAACGATGTTGTTAGCGATCGCACGTGCATGTGATCGTTAACAACATCGTTCATCAAATTGAAGCGTCTGATGTGGCCTTTAGGGTACCGTTACACGACGCAATATTTCATGCCGTTTCACTGGCAATTTGCTGGTTGCATTGAAATCATGGAGACATTGTTCCATTTTGTACACGGCAACAAAATAGAACAATGTGTCCATGATTTCACAGCAACCAGCAAATTGCCAGTGAAATTGCATGCAATATTGTGTTGTGTAAAGGCCACGTCACACACACAGATATCTGAGTCCAATATCTGAACAGATCTCTGGTTGCAGTGAAATCATGGATACATTGCTCCATTTTGTGGCTGTGTACAAATGGAACAATGTGTCCATGATTTCACTGCAACCAGAGATCTGTTCAGATATTGGACTCAGATATCTGTGTGTGTGAAGTGGCCTTAATGGTACCCTTCCAGGAATCGTTTGATTGCAGTGATTGCCTCAAAAGGTTATGCAACCAAATATTAAGTTAAGGGTACCATCATTTCTGTACAGGCCTATTTCACGAGTTTAATATATTAAAAAATTCTGTGGAAGCAGGGTTGAAAAGCAATGTCTGACTTTCATTGTTCATTTTCATAGATTTTTTTTTTTATTATTACCTTTGGCAGATTCAAGATATTTCTGTGACCATTGTGGGTTTTTCGTTCATTAAATGAGGGGTACCAACAATTTTGACCACGTGTATATGCTTAAACCTCACTGAAGTTTGCAGTGTAAATATAGCCTATGGGTATGTGTGCACGCTGAGTATTTGGGGCAGAAATTTTCTGCACAAAATCTGCATCTTCTGGCTAAAAAACTGTGCATTTGTGATGCAGATTTGTGTCATGCTTAGGTTGGTTTCACACAGCTGTTTTTTTTAATCCAGGGGAATGCAGGAAACACCTGAATTTCCCGGATTCCCCTGGATTCTCCAGCAATAATGCAACTGGATGCACCCACACCGGTATTACCACTGATCCGTTTCACGGATCAGTGATAATACTGGTGCAGGAGCATGCCATTGCATCTGGTTGATTACCTGTTTCCGCAGGGGGCATGTCATTTACATCTGCGTTCTGGGCATATGCAGTTCAAAAACCTGGATCCGAAGTCCGGATCCAGTGGGATCTGTGGTCCACCGAATCTGGGTTAGATAGCGGCGCTGACGTCAGAGGCAAACGCCCGATGACGCTTGCTTCTGAGCGCCGCTATGCTGATTGGCCCACACTATGACCTGGGCGGAGCTGCGGCCTGAACTCCGGAAGAGCAGGGACCATGGAGCGTAGGACCGGCAATACCGGTGCAAAACGGCATCGGAACACGGCGGACGGCAGCGGATCATCTCGGGGACTGGACCGGAGCATAGAGGACGGCACAGGACCATCGGGGACCCCACACCGGACCCGGTAAGAAGCGGTGCTATGTGTGTGTGTTACTGTGTGTGTGGTGTGTAAGGTGTGTATATATGTGTATGCATGTGTCTGTATGTGTGGGAATGTGTGGATGGATGGCTGCAGTGTGTGGATGGATGGATGGATGGTGGGGCCTCCAATGTAAGGCCCCCCCTGAAAGTAAGACACAAAAAGAATGTAAGACCCTGTCTTACTTTCGGGGAAACACGGTACATCAAAGGGGTAGAATAACTCAGTAATTTGATGATCGTCTGTGGCACTATGTATTAAAATTATAGGGATGCAAGCTTATAGGAGGACTCTATAGAAGGCTATACAGTAGGTGTTGTACTGTACTGCTGTAAAAATACATTAATGAGACTATTTATTTTGATAACTAGTTAATTAATCTATCTGGCTCATTCACACATTTTCCCGTTACTCTTTTACAAAGCCACCAGGTGTCCAGATCCCTGCATTTGTCTTTTCCCTGTCAGCATTTTAATGCTTCAGTTATCCACGGATCCTATACAGGAATTTGCTTTTCTCAGCTCTGCAGTTAAATTAATGGAAAACAAGACAGTTTGTAATCAAATTGTTATTCAGCTCCAGTAATAAAAGTCATAATGCTTCTACTTCATAAACAAGATTCTGGATAAAATCTCATTCAATTACCGTATATACTCGCGTATAAGCCGAGTTTTTCAGCCCAAAAATTGGGCTGAAAAGTACCCCCTCGGCTTATACGCGAGTCAGTGCTGTATACCGATGTATACATCGGTACATACCGATGTATACATCGGTATACAGCAGCCCCCGCATCCCCAGTAATGCAGGGCCCCCCCAGGGTCTCTCCGGTCACCTGTAAAGCAAGCTATACTTATCAGTGTCCCGCTCGCACCCGCCGCTGCCGACATCCACGATCCTCCATCTTCATGCGACTCCTCTTCCTGTTTCTGTGCGCGTCGCCGGCAATGACGTCATTCCCGGCGACGCGCACAGGAAACAGGAAGAGGAGTCGCATGAAGATGGAGGATCGTGGATGTCGGCAGCGGCGGGTGCGAGCGGGACACTGATAAGTATAGCTTGCTTTACAGGTGACCGGAGAGACGCTGGGGGGGGCCTGCATTACTGGGGCTGCCTGTATACTACCGCTGGGGCTGCTATATACCTCTGGGGCACTGTATACTACCACTGGGGCTGCTATATACCTCTGGGGCCCTGTATACTACCACTGGGGCTGCTATATACCTCTGGGGCACTGTATACTACCACTGGGGCTGCTATATACCTCTGGGGCCCTGTATACTACCACTGGGGCTGCTATATACCTCTGGGGCACTGTATACTACCACTGGGGCTGCTATATACCTCTGGGGCCCTGTATACTACCACTGGGGCTGCTATATACCTCTGGGGCACTGTATACTACCACTGGGGCTGCTATATACCTCTGAGGCCCTGTATACTACCACTGGGGCTGCTATATACCTCTGGGGCACTGTATACTACCACTGGGGCTGCTATATACCTCTGGGGCCCTGTATACTACCACTGGGGCTGCTATATACCTCTGGGGCACTGTATACTACCACTGGGGCTGCTATATACCTCTGGGGCCCTGTATACTACCACTGGGGCTGCTATATACCTCTGGGGCACTGTATACTACCACTGGGGCTGCTATATACCTCTGGGGCCCTGTATACTACCACTGGGGCTGCTATATACCTCTGGGGCACTGTATACTACCACTGGGGCTGCTATATACCTCTGGGGCCCTGTATACTACCACTGGGGCTGCTATATACCTCTGGGGCACTGTATACTACCACTGGGGCTGCTATATACCTCTGGGGCCCTGTATACTACCACTGGGGCTGTATATACTACCACTGGGGCTGTATATACTACTGGGGCTGCGTGTATACTACCACTGGGGCTGCTGTATCTACCTCTGGGACTGGTGTATACCACACTGCTGGGGGCTGTATACTTGTGCTAGGGTCCACCCTCGGCTTATACACGAGTCAATAGATTTTCCCAGGTTTTGGGGGCAAAAGTAGGGGGGTCGGCTTATACACGGGTCGGCTTATACACGAGTATATACGGTAGTTTATTACTGTAACCTCTGCATACTCTGCCTCTTTCTTTGACGCACTATATGCTTGGTTGGAGTATTATTTTCTTGAAAAAGCCAATATCCATTGTAATGTAGGCCAGACAATAGTGGGAATATCCTTAGCTATAAACATATTGTAAATTCTGCAGTAGTGAATATGATGTAAATATTCTGATATTATATAAAGTAAACATATTGAAACTTAAAGGGGTTTTCCCACAAACAAAGTTAATTTTAAAGTTCATTTTAATCAATAGATCTTGAATAATAATAATTTCCACAAAGTGTTTTAAAAAATTGTTCCTGTGCCGAGATAATCTTATATCTGTTTCCCTGCTGTGTACTGTGTAATGGATGTGTCTGGCCGCAGAGGGACATGGTCTGATCATACTACATCTCCTGGTCAGGGGGAGGATGGAACAGAGTATACAGACATAATAGTGTGAGATCACAGCTGATTGTTTTTGTGAGATAAAACATTTCCCTGCCTGTTAGTAAAAAATGTTTTACCTCAAAGAAAGAATTATTTGCAATCACATACTGTATTGTCCGTATACTCGTTTACTTCCTCCCTGGCACAGGATATGTGGCATGATTAGACCATGTTCCTGTACAGTCAGACACATCGATAACACAGTAGATAGCAGGGACATATAAATAAGATTATCACAGCACAGGAGATGTGGTATGATTAGACCATGTCCCTGTATGGTCAGACACATCCATTACACTGTACACAGCAGGGACACATATATAAGATTATCTCACCTCAGGAGATGTGGTATGATCAGACCATGTTTTTGTACGGTCAGACACATCCATTATACAGTACATAGCAGGGACACATATATAAGATTATCTCAGCACAGGAGATGTGGTATGATCAGACCATGTTTTTGTACGGTCAGACACATCCATTATACAGTACATAGCAGGGACACACATATAACACCAGGGAGCAACTCGGGATCCTCCACATCCAGCAAAGTCTGAGGCCTCCCTGCTGCACTTTCTCCTGTAGGTCCCTGCTGCTACTTGAAGCTGAGCTGCGGCTCTTTCTCTCCCTCTCTCCTGAGCTCTTCACCCTGCTTTGCCTCTGGGCACTTGGTATTCCCTACCCTCTGGTATTGGCTGCCTCTCTTTCCTCAGACCCTTGCCTTAGGTCCCTCAGCTAGGCTTAGCTATCCCAGGGTGAGATTGGCACTGCTGTAGCCCACAGGATGTCTTCCTCAGTACTGCTTCGTACTGAACTGACTAACTTTGCCCCAGACCAGAATTTATAGGGGAGCATACCCTGAACCCAGGTTTAGATCTCCCCCTTCAGGTCTGGAGGCAGAAAGGTGTTGTGTGCTTAGGTTTTGCCTGGTGTGAATACCCACTGTTGCTCTCAGATATGACACGACCCCCCGAGGGAGATAATGACTCTGGGGTGCCACATATACACACATGGCGGGTCACATCATACACATATACATATGTACACACACATGTACAGATATGTGGTGGGTCACGTCATACACATATACACACATACATACACACACATATACACATGTATATACATATACACATACACGTGTGGTGGGTCACATCACACATACACATATATATACACACATACACACGCAGTGGATCACGTGACACGGTGGGGACATACACATATAGACACACACATACATATATATATATTATATATATATGTATATATATACTGTATATTATCTCAGCACAGGAGATGTGGTATGATCAGACAATGTCCCTGTATGGTCAGACATCTCCATTACACAGTACATAACAGGGACACATATATAAAACTATCTTAACACAGGAGATGCGGTATGATCAGACAATGTACCTGTACGATCAGACACAGCCATTACACAGTAAATAGCAGTGGCACAAATATAAGATTATCTCAGCCCAGGAGACGTGGTATGATCAGACACATCTATGACGCAGTACATAGCAGGGACACATATATAAGATGATCTCAGCACAGGAGATGTGGTATGATCAGATCATGTCCCTGTACGGTCAGACACATCCATTACACAGTACATAGCAGAAACACATATATAAGATTATCTCAGCACAGGAGATGTGGTATGATCAGACCATGTCCCTGTATGATCAGTCACAGCCATTACACAGTATGTAGCGACCGGTGGTAAGGCCGCAGGTGTGTGTGTATGATCTTTCTCAACAGAATCCCCATACTCAGGTTTAACCGATAATAACGTTTCTTTACTGGCAAACATGTTTATATCACAGTCAACCGAACTATATGCGCACTTGTATATATTAGAGTCTCTGGATCTTCACTTCTTCCGGGTACGCAGCAAGAAAAAAACACAACAATGAAGGTATCTTTCCCTAACTTTCCCTAAAATTACGTACCAGTCTATCACAGAAGAAGATGTCGCTCCCACGTAGCAGGCCTGGGGATCTCACGAGGACGGGTCCCGGTGCAGCGCTGAAGGGGAAACTCCTCAGTCTTCTTCTTTGGTCTCCTTCCACAGGTAACGGAATTTTTCTTTTAATGTCTCTCCCAGTCTTAGGGCACACCTAGCAGCAGAAGGGAGATCACAGCAGCACAGAAGTCTCTCTCAGTCTCGGGGGCACCCCGAGCAGCAGGAGGAAGATCACGGCAGTACAAATGGCTCCCTTATGTCGGTCACAGCCCCTGCACATGCACTCTGGGTGCTCGGCGGGCAAGGTTTTGCAGAGCGGCCAGAGTCACAGCACCAAAGTCCAGTGGCCCAGGATCTGTCACGGGGGCTTCTGCGGGGTGATTTTTCCGGCAAGGTGTAGCAAAGTAGCCCTCTTTCAACAGACATCCACACGCAGGTCTTCCCTGGCTCAGCTCTGGATCTGTACTGACTTCCTGCTGCTCTCTCTTCCTGAGTAAACACATTTGCTGAAAAGGGAATTTCCCACTTCCCTGCGTTTGTTTCAGCACTTGTCCACAAGGGGCAGTAGCGGACTGTGCACAGTTCATTTCCATATCCATTTCTATGATACAGTCTGAATTGTTCACCTCACTACACAGTATATAGCAGGGAAACATACATAAGATTATCTCAGCACAGGAGATGTAGTATGATCAGACCATGTCCCTGTATGGATAGACACATCTATTACGCAGTACATAGCAGGGACCCATATATAACATTATCTCAGCACAGGAGATGTGGTATGATCAGATCATTTCCCTGTACAGTCAGACACATCCATTACACAGTACATAGCAGGGACACATATATAAGATTATCTCAGCACAGGAGATGTGGTATGATCAGATCATTTCCCTGTACAGTCAGACACATCCATTACACAGTACATAGCAGGGACATATATATATAATATTATCTCAGCACAGGGACATTTTTTTTAACCGCATCCAATTGTAAATTTTATTATTCCAAGATCTATGGATTAAAATAAACTTTAAAATTAACTTTGCTCATAAGAAAACCCCTTTAATTATACTTGGTATCTTGCCTGTAATTTCCAGGAGACTCCCTGAAAAACAAAGTCATCCTGGGACAGCTGATAAATCTTTATTCTTCTGTAAAGCGGCCGTCACATGCTACGATATCTTGAAAGATATCGCTTGAACGCGCCAGATTAAACATCGCTTGAACGATGTCTGTGCGTGTGACGGCAAGATACGACGAGCGATACATGATCAAATCGCAAGATCGAGATCTGAGCTCCGGACCTCACATCTTGCGATGAACGATTTAACGATCTGCTTCATCGTGGTGTATGACACCATGATGATCCATCTCCCAGCGGCAGAGCCTATGCTGGGAGATGGTAACTATGGTACACGTCGGGTTACTAAGCCATGCGCGGCGCCTAGTAACCGATGTGTACCATAGTAACCAGCGATCTCCCTGGTCCACATCGCTGGTGAGTCTGTCTGTGTGACATCTCACCAGCGATGTGAGCGATATTGTAAGCGATCGCGCGTGCACGTGATCGCTAACAATATCGCTAGCGATATCGTAGCGTGTGACGGCCGCCTTAGATGCATTTTCTGTACACAGTTGTGTGCTTTCAAACAATACCAAAAATATTACCAATATATTGTATTGAAATAGTTTTGTATTAAGTGTAGTTGCCATAAATCAAATGAAAGTACTTGCATGCTTTGCTGAGTATTGTTTACCTTGTCCTGGAGATGCTTTAGGACAGGAGTGGGGAACTCCAGGCCTCGAGAGCCAACAACAGTACAGGTTTTCAGGATTTCCTTAGTATTGCACAGGTGATAATATAATCACCTATACTGGTGATGATTCCAACCCTTGTGCAATGCTAAGAAAATCCTGAAAACATGACCTGTTGGTGGCCCTCAAGGTCTGGAGTTCCCCACCCGTGCTTTAGGATTAGGCTATGGAAACTGTGAAAGGCAGGGAATCAAGGAGACAATCTATGACTATAGACTATTTCTGCCATAACATAAATACCTGCCATGAAGGAATGTACTTGGTGAACCACAAAGCTGAGGTCCAAATATCCAACCACATGTATCAGAGAATCTAGGGTGTGCGAAGAAGTAATCTCACGCATCATTGCTCCAACTTCCCTAGCCTTCAATGTTAACACCGTAAAGGAATTGTCTATGTTTTTCTACTGTTCATTGATCAAATTTCTGCCTTTTTTGGCTTACTGGAGTCTTTTCTATGAAAGCAATGGGGCTGAAACTGATTGTGAGTTATATGTATCCCTTTTGTGCTAAGTACCAGCTAGTTGTGCGGTCAAATGCGTTACTTGGGGAACGAACATTATCTTTAGCTGTGATTTTCTTGACTGCATGGCCAGATCATCAGAACAATTCTTGCCATCCTGCTCTGACATCTTTCTTTCACTGGAGGTTTTTCTCTGATTATACTATTCTCACTATATGCTTGATACTTTTTGCATAGGAGAACCCCACCAGGTGGCAATATTTGGAATACTGGCCTCAGCTAGTCTAGTACTGATCACCGTGGCTTAATCAAAATCATTCAAATTTCTAAATTGTCCTACTCTAATGTGGATTCACATTGAAACTGAACCACAGAAAACATCCTCACTTAAAGAGGACCTGTCATCCCCCTGGTGCTATGCTAACTGAATGCAGCAATGAATGCAGCGTGTCTGCTGCATTCAGGGAAGGTGTCCCCCATGTCTCTAGCCCTCCTGTAAGCTGTTAAAAAGACAGATAAAGAGTCCGGAGGGACTTACTCAGTAATGAGTCATCGCTGTTGCTGGTGTCCTCCCCACCTCCAGCCTTCTCTGTGCCACCTCCAGCCCTCTATTGTTCAGCCTCCTGTATGTGTCATCGCTGAGAGCTGGAGGCGGGGAGGACACCAGCAACAGTGATGACTCATTACTGAGTAAGTCCCTCCGGACTCCTTATCTGTACACTTTATAAAGTCTTTTTAACAGCTTACAGGAGAACTAGAGACATGGGGGACCCCTTCCCTGAATGCAGCAGACGCGCTGCATTCAGTGCTGCACTCAGTTAGCATAGCACCAGGGGGGTGACAGGTCCACTTTAATTTTATGCTACATTTCAGGTGAGAACATATGTTTAATTTATAAAGAACATATTGTAGAAAAAAAAAGCTGCACTCACTAGACTTGTGATCAATTCTTCTTTATTCTGTACAAAAAGATTAAAAGGACATGCAGGCAGACGGACATGGTAAGTATTATGTATGTATGTATTAACAGACTACAGCCGTTTTGTGATAATCCAGCACTTGTTTGGGTCCATGCTGAAGAAGTGCTGGATTAGCACAAAACAGCTATAGTCCATTACTACATACCACGCCCAGCTGCCTGCATGTTGTACAAAATATAGAAGAATTGATCACAAGTTTGGTGAGTGCAGCTTTTTTCTTCTACAATATGCTTTTTATTCATGTACTTTAATTATATGGCAGAACACCACATGCAAGACAGTGATCCGAAATACCTGACTCAAGAGCTGGGGCTGCAATGCTTCTATTGAACTGAATTAGTGGCCAATTATGATGAGTGGTGCATAGCGCTTATCTACATTTTATGTAGATATCTAATTTATACACAAGGAAGCTCACATCTTGAAACATCAGACTTCACTAATAAAGTAGTCAGTTAGTGTTTATTTTTTATAAGTGATTACTCTGTATTAAAGTGAACCTGTCACATGAAAAAATGTTATGAAGTCACTCTGCAGATTAACATTCTGAACCTGCACATTAAACCCCACTTCCGAGAGGAAATTAACTTCAATTTCCCCAACAGTGTTACGGTTTCAGTCATAAGGGTGACAATTGTGTATTGAGAACAGCGGCTGTAACCACGGCCCTGCATTGACTGACTCTAATGCGGAGCGACTATCAGCTAGTGCAGGGGGGGCATGGCCACAGCTGCTGTTCTCCATACAGTAACTGAACCCACCCGCCGCTGCCCCTATGACTGAAACCGGAATGCTGCAAAAGGATTAAAGTTCTTTTCCTCCCGGCAGTGTGGTTTGTTGTGGAGATCACCGGCTGATTCGGAACGCTATTAAATCTCATAAAAAAGAAGGAAATATCAATAATTATAACAATTCAGCCTCTGAAAATACCCTAATATAACAAAGAAACCCAACAGAAGGTATATAAAAAGACATAACGAAATGACTCATAAAATCAATACTTTTTTATAATTGTACGATAAAACAATTATCAACATATATTAAATTATAACAATTATCAACATATATTAAAAAGACAAACACCAGACATAAGTGATGAAAAAATGATTAAAACTAACAAAAGTAAAGAGGGGGAGGGCAATCCTAGATATGAAATCTGACAGAGATGACAAAAAAGAGCTACATAGGTAAGAATATAATGGACGTTATGACAATAAAGGTGTTCAAATATCAAATCCAAAATCAATACTGTGTTGACAATGTAGAGAGAATCAGAGTATTAGGTAACCAGTATGTAATATATAAATAACACTGGGGAACACAATTTTTTAGGAGTTAGGTCAGACAACTTTTCTTAATTAGGGATGGGCGAATCTACTCACTAGGACTCGTTACTCGGCGAGTAGTAAGGGACTCGGTACTCTGCGAGTTTCCCAGCGTTTACTCGCACGAGTCCAATGCAAATCAATGGCAAACGCTGACAAAACTAGGATTGCCATTGTTTGCATTTGACTCAGCTACTGTGCCAGTGATAGCAGGGAAACTCGCAAAGTAACTGCTGTTTCTTTGCGAGCCGAGTCCAGCTGTCTTCTCTGTGCAGCTCCAGGGTCCTAGAGCCCACCTGCTCACAGACATGATGTAGCAGTGCTGAGATTGTTCTCAGTCTGCTCATTCCCTGTGCATAGACATCTATATCTATGCACAGGGGATGTAGCAGAGAGGACATCGCGTTTTGGACTACGTCGGACGGAAGAGGATTTTTTTAATTAAAGATGGAGTCCCTAATGGCTTTTTTTTTTTATTTCAAATAACATTTTTTCTCTGTGTTGTTTTTTTAACCCTTTATTGGAGATTCTTAGTGGCTGGGTCAAACGTGGCCTGACATTAAGAATCTCGGGCTTAATACCAGCTTGTATAACAAAGCTGGTATTAACCCCTTTATTACCCAGCGTGCCACCGCCACCAGGGCCGCTGGAAGAGCGGGGTTCAGCGCCAGAGGATGGCGCTTCAATGAACGCGCCATCTTCTGGGGCGGCTGCAGGCTGCAATTTGCAGCGGGGGGTGCCCAGAAAGCTTAGGCATCCCTGCGCTGCGGATTCCAGCCCCCAGCTGCTTAGCTGTACCTGGCTAGACATAGAAATTGCGCGGAGCCCCACGCATTTTTTTTTTATTATTTCATGAATTTCAGAGTCTCAGAGTCAGAGTCTCAGAGTCAGAGTCTCAGAGTGTCATGAAATAATTTAAAAAAAATGCGTGGGGCTCCGCGCAATTTCTATGTCTAGCCAGGTACAGCTAAGCAGCTGGGGGCTGGAATCCGCAGCGCAGGGATGCCCAAGCTTTCTGGGCACCCCCCGCTGCAAATTGCAGCCCGCAGCCACCCCAGAAGATGGCGCGTTCATTGAAGCGCCATCCTCTGGCGCTGAACCCCGCTCTTCCAGCGGCCCTGGTGGCGGTGGCACGCTGGGTAATAAAGAGGTTAGGGCCAGCTTTGTATTATCAGCTGGCCCTAAGCCCGAAATTTATGGCGGTCACGCCAATATTAGACATGACCACCATGAATTTCTATTAAATTGTTTTAAAAAAAAACACAACACAGAGAAAAATTTTTATTAGAAATAAAAAAAAAAGCCATTAGGGACTCCATCTTTAATTAAAAAAATCCTCTTCCGTCCGACGCAGTCCAAAACGCGATGTCCTCTCTGCTACATCCCTTTGCATAGATATAGATGTCTATGCACAGGGAATGAGCAGACTGAGAACAATCTCAGCTCTGCTACATCAGGCAGCAGGCGGGCTCTAGGACCCTGGAGCTGCGGCAGCCAGCACACAGAGCAGACAGGACTCTTATCTGTGCGAGTTTCCCAGCGATTACTTACAAAGTAAACGAGTCTAATGCAAATAAATGGCAAAACTAGGATTGCTTCAGGCTGAAGCTTCCGAGACACATCTGCGATTTGTAAATCTCACACTACTCGCTATTACTCCGCTTCCCCATTCATTAACATTGGACTCGCTAGACTCGCAACGAGTAAGCGAGTCCTGTGCTCGGACTCGCTAGAGTCAAGCGATTCCGAGTAATTTAGGATTCGCCCATCACTGTTCTTAATTAATTTTTGGATGCTGAATCCAGAAATGATCTCAGTTTTTCTCTATCACGTCAAGTTTTTGAACTATAGGATTTTTGTCTTCTCAAAAATATGTAAACTACTGTACCTAAAAAGTGTTTTGTTTTTTTTAAATAGTACAAATATGAACAAAAAATGAAATATATAACAAATAGGCATGACAAATATGTTTTTTAACACTATCATATGCCATGTAGCTCTATACGAGTCGAATTGTAATCAGATAACAAGTCTTATTACAGATATCAGTGCAATTGTGCTTCTCTGGCAGGTAAGTTGTGGAGGAAAAACTTGACGTGCTAGAAAAAAACTGACTACATTTTTGGAATCAGCATGCCAATTTTAGTATAAATCAGCTCAAAAACCTAGCTCAACAGAAATTTTTTTTCAAATTGTTCCCCAGTATAATATGAGATAATTTATACTAATATAATGACTACATATGCATATCACAGCCCGATGCAAAAGCTCCAATGGGGACCCCAATTATAGCATTTTTTATAGACCAAAGGGACTTTTGGGGTCCCCTAGGCCCCAGGGCGTGGGGGAGATTACAACCCCTGCACCTATTGTAGTTACACGCCTCTCTCCTACTGTTTTGCTGGAACAATCGCTGTGGAGTTAAAAGGGCCCATGAGCTGAACTAAAAAAATGTCACTGTTCTATAGGAAACTGATCCACCACAATTTATGCTAGACATCACATGGTGCAAACTGTAAGACACAAGGAAAAAAATATGCAAGCAATGATAAGCAGCAGCTTTATATCCATGGTACATTTACTTGCATTATTCTATAAACTTTACAGTATATTAAAAAACATCACTTTTTGCACATTTTTTTAGGAATATGCCCCAAGATGTCCCTGCATTCCGTAGTGGACCTTCTCAGTGATTTCATATATTTCTTGTCAATTGAAGGGCAATTAAATGTGCGAACATTCAGGAATTCAGATGCGGAAATGATCACGGCCGCAGTGTATTCATTAGCCTTCAATGCATAGAACAGTGAAGTGCTGATGCCAGGTCCTCTGTGAGGTTTAATGACACATCACCGCTCCACTGGACTCAATGACTCTCCAACCGACTCTTTTCTAATTCTCTAAAGATCATTGAGCTGCCAGCCAATGACACCATATCACAATTTACACTACTCAACAATGCCCTCTACTGGCCAAAGTGGTGAATAGCCACTGCACAACCTGCACCAATAATAAGTAGCAGTAAAGTGTTCAAGTAAAGCACATTAGTAAGAGATAAACTAAACTAATATGTAAAGACAATGCTTATAGATAGGCTTGATAATGTAAAAGAGTTGGCCAATTTATTTTAAGTGTTTTGAGGCCAAGAATTTGTGGCACTAATTGATATACAAGTATTATAGGCTCTTGTTGTTAGTGGCGCCTTCTTCACAGATTGCAAAGTTCTCGTGTCCGCAAAATGTCTACTAATGGAGTAACATAGGACCAGGTCTGTCCATCGGCCTCCTCCAGTTGAAAAACAGCTTTAGTATATTAAGTGTTTATCAATTGGAGCATACTCATTGACCGATCTAGTCACATGGACATGAGAGCTGTGCAGTTGGCACATACAAGAAGACAAGATGGAAATTAACTGTGTTAATAGGACATGCGCTACCAAGAACCATGGTAGAACATGGCAGCCTATGCTCACTGAGCATTTATTACAAGAGTTTAGTGCACATCAGAAGTGTGGTTTGCCTGTGTAACCAGGCTATTAAATGACTGCTGATTAGTAAATATTTACTGATCTGGATATGTTTGCACCTTCAGTGCCATAAAATCATACTTCCAACACATTTGAAAAAATATTGATAAATTGGATCATTTTCTAACAATTACATTTTATTAAACAGTACAAAAATTTAAATAATCAAACATTGGGTGTATTGCCTATATATTCTCACCTGTGTTCCCGAAGCTTTTACTTGTGAATGTTCTATTATTATCTAGAATCAACGAGAGCTCGCAGCTACCTACTTTGCTTCCACTCCCACTACCTGTTTAGCCAAATGTAAATCGGACAGCCACTGATCCGATTTGGCCCCCATGTTATCCTATGGGGGTCGGATCGGATTTGGCCTAATAGCCATCTAATTAGCATGCTCAGTACACTGAAATTGCTCCTAACCGTCAAACTTCAATTTCACTTCTGCATTGTATAATATACATTGCAGAAGTGAAATTAAGTAAAAGAAATAGTTAAAAATAAAAAATCTGTATTCTCATCTATCCGCGATCCATCACTGCCTCCAGCAAGGTCCGAGTGCTTATAGCACCTGCCGTGATGTCATAACCCGGCAGCATCATCTGGTCACATGACCGCAGTTACCGCGGTAACTGCGGTCATGTGACTCGATCAGCTGATCGAGTTGTGACGTCACCACAGGTCCTATAAGCACCCGGACCTTGCTGGGAGGCAGCGGTGGATCCCAGATAGGTGAGCATGCAGATTTTTTATATTTTTACCTTTCTTTTTACTAAATTTCACTTCCGCATTGTATATTATACATTGTGGAAGTGAAAGTGCCCCGCTGTATCTGTATCTGTGATAATCACGGACCCGGATGCAGAATAGGTCGCCCCCTGTGGTATCCTTTCCTGTCCGTGGGGTCCTACAAAAAGTAGGAACCAACGGACAGGAAAAAAAACGTTATGTGAAAGCAGCCTATCATGTGACTAATTTTTCACATGCAATGTTCACAATTATAGTCATGTGCTGATGAACTGCTCTTCCTAATTCGCTCAATGTTCAGTGAAAGACTGAGAGAAGCAAACAGAAAAGCTGTCATGTGACTGTAAGTATGAAAATCACATGAGTGGAGTGGCCATGTGATGACTGCTGGAAACAGCAAGAGGTGAATCCTAACAGTGAGTATATTACATGCTGATCAGATTGGGCTACAATGCTTAAAGGGAACCTGTCACCAGGTTATTGCAACCTAATCTGAGAATAGCATAATATAGGACCCGAGATCCTGATTCCAGTGATGTGTCACTTACTGGGCTACTCAGTGTAGTTTTGATAAAATCACTATTTAATCATCTGGAGATTATCGTTAGCAGTCTACTTGGCCTGCTGCCAGGTAGTCTGGCATATTCACAGACTGCTAAATCTGCAACAGAGAAAACACTAATTTTATCAAAATGACAGCAAGCAGCTCAGTAAGTGACATTACTAGAATCGGGGTCTCTATTTCTACATTTTGCTGCTTTCAGATGGGATGGCGAAAACCTGGTGACAGAATGTGTTAGAATGAATGGGACTGTCCATGTTTGAGATGAAAGTTGGCAGTCACTGTATGGGCCCGTTCGCACGATGCATATTTTGCCGCGTATTTGGTGCATTTCTGCTGCGTATTTGCAGCAGTGTGTTTTCCCAGCCAAGCCTATGGGTTTTGCTAATTTCTGTCCGCATGGTGCCACAAAAATACATAGCATACATGCTGCGTATTTTAGTGCAGGAAAATCTGCAGCATGTCAATTCTTGCTGCTGCTTTTTTCCGCATTTAATACACCAATTCCCGACCCGTGCTTCAGAAACAGGGCTTGTGCCCTATGTTAATGTGTGAAATTGTGATTAAAATTTTATATGTGAATGTATACAAATTGTGGGGACCTGGGGAGGGGTCACATGAATGTTTAACCCCTTAGGGACGGAGCCAATTTCCACCTTAATCACCAGACCGTTTTTTGTAATTCTTACCAGTGTCCCTTTATGAGGGTATAACTCTGGAACACTTCATCGGATCCTAGCGATTCTGAGATTGTTTTTTTCGTGACATATTGGGCTTCATGTTAGTGGTAAATTTAGGTCGATAATTTTTGTGTTTATTTGTGAAAATATAAAAAAATTGGAAAAAAATTTGAAAATTTGACAATTTTCGAATTTGTAATTTGTATTCTGATGAACCGGAGCGTTATGTGACACAATATAGTTAATGAATAACATTTCCCACATGTCTACTTTACATCAGCACAATTATGAGAAAAAAAAATGTTGGGTTAGGAAGTTATATGGGGTCAAAATTCATCAGCAATTTTTCATTTTTCCAGCAAAATTTACAAAACCATTTTTTTAGTGACCACATCACGTTTGAAGTCCATTTGAGAGGTGTAAATGACAGAATACACCCAAAAGTGACACCATTCCGAAAACTACACCCCTCAAGCTACTCAAAGCTACATTTAAAAAATGATTAACCCTTTAGGTGCTTCACAGCAACTAAAGCAAAATGGAAACAAAAAATTGACATTTTAATTTTTCCAACAAAAATGTTCTTTTAGCCTCAATTTTTTCATTTTCACATGGGCAACAGGATAGAATGCATCCTAAAATTTGTTGGGTAATTTCTCCTGAGTACACTGATACCTCATATGTGGTTATAATCCACTGTTTGGGCGTACGGCAGGGCTCAGAAGGGAAGGAGTGCAATTTGACTTTTGGAGCTAATTTACCATTCAAAAAGTCAAATGGCGCTCCTTCCCTTTCGAGCCCTGTGGTGCACCCAAACAGTGGATTACGACCACATATGAGGTATCGGTGTACTCAGGAGAAATTGGCCACCAAATTTTAGGATGCGTTTTATCCTGTTGCTCATGTGAAAATGAAAAAATTGAGGACAAAAGAAAATTTTTGTGAAAAAAAAAGTACTTTTTCATTTTTACAGATCAATTTGTGAAGCACCTGAGGGTTCAAAGTGCTCACTATGCATCTAGATAAGTTCCTTGGGGGGTCTAGTTTCCAAAATGGGGTCACTTGTGGGGGAGCTCTAATGTTTAGGCACACAGGGGCTCTCCATATGCAACATGGTGTCCGCTAACAATTTGAATGGAAAATTAGCTCCAATTGTTAGCGGACACCATGTGGCGTATGGAGAGCCCCTGTGTGCCTAAACATTGTAGCTCCCCACAAGTGACCCCATTTTGGAAACTAGACCCCCCAAGGAACTTATCTAGATTCGTGGTGAGCACTTTGAACCCCCAGGTGCTTCACAAATGAATCCATAAAAATGAAAAAAGAAAATGTTTATGGAAAAGAAAGTACTTTTTCATTTTTACGGATCAATTTGTGAAGCACCTGGGGGTTCAAAGTGCTCTCTATGCATCTAGATAAGTTCCTTGGGGGGTCTAGTTTCCAAAATGGGGTCACATGTGGAGAAGCTCTAATGTTTAGGCACACAGGGGCTCTCCATATGCGACATGGTGTCCGCTAACAATTTGAATGGAAAATTGGCTCCAATTGTTAGCAGACACCATGTTGCGTATGGAGAGCCCCTGTGTGCCTAAACATTGTAGCTCCCCCACAAGTGACCCCATTTTGGAACCTAGACCCCTCAAGGAACTTATCTAGATTGTTGGTGAGCACATTGACCCCCCAGGTTCTTCACAAATGAATCCGTAAAAATGAAAAAAGAACATTTTTGTGGAAAAGAAAGTACTTTTTCATTTTTGCGGATCAATTTGTGAAGCACCTGGGGGTTCAAAGTGCTCTTTATGCATCTAGATAAGTTCCTTGGGGGGTCTAGTTTCCAAAATGGGGTCACTTGTGGGGTAGCTCTAATGTTTAGGCACACAGGGGCTCGCCATACACGACATGGAATCCACTTACAATTCCAATTGTTAGTGGACATCATGTCACGTATGGAGAGCCCCTATGTGCCTAAACATTGGAGCTCCCCCACAAGTGACCCCATTTTGGAAACTAGACCCCCCAAGGAACTTATTTAGATGCATAGTGAGTACTTTGAACCCCCCCAGGTGCTTCACAAACTGATCCGTAAAAATGAAAGAGTATTTTTTTTTGCAAAAATCTTCTTTTTTTTCCTTTTTACAGACTAATTTGTGAAGCACTTGGGAGTTGAAAGTGCTCACTATGCATCTAGATATGTTCCTTGGGGGGTCTAGTTTCCAAAATGTGGTCACTTGTGGGGGAGCTCCAATGTTTAGGCACACAGGGGCTCTCCATATGCGACATGGTGTCCGCTACCAATTTGAATGCAAAATTAGCTCCAATAGTTAGCGGACACCATGTCACATATGGGGAGCCCCTATGTGCCTAAACATTGGAGCTCCTGCACAAGTCACCCCATTTTGGAAACTAGACACCTCAAGGATTATATCTAGGGGTATAGTGAGCATTTGGAACCTACAGCTACTTCACAGAATTTGATAATGTCATATTGAACATTTTCTTTTTTTCACACAATTTCTCACTTTTAGAGCATGTGCACAAGATACGGACGACACCTGGTCGTCTCCTCCCCTGCATTTTTTTAGTATTTCTTTATTACATTTTTTTTTTTAAATGACGCGGGGCTTCGCCATATTTTTGGTCCAGCCAGGTACAGCAGGCAGCTACGGGCTGCCACCAACCCCTTCTGCCTAGTTTTACCTGGCTGGAAACCAAAAATATAGGGAAGCCCTTTTTTTTTAATTATTTCATGAAATAATTTTTTTAAAAATGGCGTGGGCTTCGCCATATTTTTGGGCCAGCCAGGTACAACTAGGCAGCTGGGGGCTGGAATCCTCAGCGTAGGGAGGCCCAAGCTTTCTGGCCCCCCCTTTCCCCCCCGCTGCGAATTGCAGCCCGTAGCCGCCCCAGAAAATGGCGTATTCATAGAAGCGCCATTTTCTGGCGCTGTATCCAGCTCTTCCAGCTGCCGTGTAGCGGTGGCAGACTGGGTAATAAGGGGTTAATGGCAGCTTTCTGGCAGCTGGCACTAAGCCCGAGATTCATAACGTCTGGCCAATATTAGACCGGACCATTAGGAATCTCTAGTAATTTGTAAAGAAGACATAAGACAGAGAAAAATATTTTTATTAGAAAAAAAACACAAACACTACTTGGACTCCATCTTTATTATTCTTTGACGTCCAACGTAGTCCAGTGGGACGGTCCGCGACGATTCTCAGTTTTATAGCATATGGGGCATCCCCCATATGCTATAAAAGCAGTTTCATTGCCAGGAGGATGACAGGTCATGAACTCAGTGAGTTCATGACCTATCAGAATCCTCGGGCCACAAGGGGTTAACTGTGCTCTTCATGGCGGTCTCCACATCAGGTCAACATCAGTGGTGATCTATCAGGATCCTGGGATCACATAAGGGTCCTGGGATCACCACTGATGGTAATCTGATGTGGAGACCACCATGAAGAGCACAGTTAACAAGGGGTTAACTGTGCTCTTCATGGTGGTCTCCACATCAGATCACCATCAGTGGTGATCTATCAGGATCCTGGGATCTCATAGGGATCCTGGGATCACCACTGATGGTGATCTGATGTGGAGATCACCATGAAGAGCACAGTTAACAAGGGGTTAACTGTGCTCTTCATGGTGGTCTCCACATCAGATCACCATCAGTTGTGATCCCAGGATCCCTATGGGATCCCAGGATCCTGATAGATCACCACTGATGGTGATCTGATGTGGAGACCACCATGAAGAGCACAGTTAACCCCTTGTGACCCGAGGATTCTGATAGGTCATGAACTTACTGAGTTCATGACCTGTCATTCCCTGGGCCACATACAAGGGGTTAACAGCGGCGCGTGGGTGTGCGCGCACAGAGTAGGCGCGCGCCGCAGAAGACAGCAGCACGCACAGTAGCCCCCGGCCACAGGAGTAGCCCCGGGACCGAATCAGATCGTTGGTAGGTATGAGTGGTGAGAGGGGGCTTTACTGGAGGACGGGGGGGCCTGCAAACTCCATCCGATGTGATGTTTGGTCACATCGGATGGAGATTAGAGGTGGCCCGGCCGGCATGTGGGTTTGGGGAAGGGGTACCGGGCATCGGGAGAGGGGGCGGGGGGTGTCCGGAGGCTGGGGATCCCTGGAGGGGACTAGGGAGCACTGGGGGAGGACATTCCCATGCAGCCTGACATGTGTGACATGTCAGGCTGCATGGAGATGCAGGGGAGGCAGCGCACCGCCGCCATTTTTGCATCGACGGGGGGATGGAGGTGTGGGGGGTGGGTGATCTCCGGCACGGGGATCTTGGGGGCGTTTTCATGTCGGATCAAAGTGAAAGCATTTTTTACAAGCACTTTCACTTTTTGTAATGTGATGATCGGTAAACGGTGTTTACCGGTCATCACATTACAGGTGCGGTAAAAAACAGCTAATTCTTAATCTCTAGGGTCTCAGCTACAATCGGTACGCTGACACCCTAGAGATATTAGCTACAGGGGCGGCGCTACAGGGCTTTCTCCTGCCTGACGTCTAAAAGACGTCGGCTGGGCATAAGTACCCTTTTTTTCCGATATCTGTAGACGTAAGGCTGTCGTTAGGATGTTAAAAACCAATGCTTTATTGTAAACACTGTTTGAAGTCCCGTCGGCTTTTGCAGTCAGAGCGGGGACTTCCCTGCCTCTTCTACACAATTTGCATTGGAGCGTAAGCTATGCCTTTTCTGAAAGTCCTCTACACACTGAACTGTTAAAAGCAGGATAGATATTTTTTTTTAATCCCACACTATCTACTCACTACCTCTACACTCATCCCTCCCTTCTTTTTACTGCATCTGTGTATATTCCCCTCACTCCTCATACTGTGTCCACAGACATCCCTCCTCATACTGTGCCTGCAGCCATCCCTCCCTCACTTCTCCTACTGGATCCTCATATTTTCCCCCTGACTTCCCAAACTGTGTCCACACCTATCCCCCTCCTCACTGCACATACTGTGTCTGCAGCAATCCTGCCTCAATCAGCATAATGTGCATGTACCTATCCCTCCTCCCTCCTCATTCTGTGTATACATACATCCCCCTCACTTCTCATACTGTGTCCTCACCCATTCCTCTTCACTCCTCATACTGTCTCCACATACATTCCCCCTTCAATCATCATACTGTGTCTGCAGCCATCCCACCTTCACTTCTCATACTGAATCCTCAAATATATTCCCTGGCTTCCCATAATGTCCTCCCCATACGGTGTCCGCAGTATCCCCCTTACTCCTTATTCTGAAACCTCAAATTTAACTCCTGGCTTTCCATACTGTCCTTACCATGCTGTTTCCACACTCATCACTCCCTTGCTCTGTATCCTATCCTCAATTCCCATCCATTTGCTCCCCCACGAGGTCTCTACTGACATACACTACACCCCTGTTTGCTCTCTATGCTGTGTCCACATCCACTGTCCCCTCTGGTTTCTCCCCATTTTGTGTCCAACGTACACTGCCCCCCACCCCTGTTTTCATCAGGCGGTCTGACACCTGCTGCACCTGGGGCCTCTGTATAAATATCTGATGTGTTTGATTACCTATATTTGAAATAGCTCCTCCTGACTCCTCCCACCTGAGGAGGTGACCGTCATATGTATCAGTAAATGAATTTGTTCGATACCTCTTTTTTTGACATAGGTGTAGTTTTAAAGGTGGGACCCACATCATTCAGATATTTATGGCAAAGCTCGTGAATATGCCAAATACGTGCAACCAGAATACTCTTTTAGGCTACATTTCCATTGATGAGATTTTGTTGTTGCAGGTTATTTGCAGTATTTCTGCTCTTTTTATGTAAATTAAATTACTTACCGTATATCTTTTTCTTTATATTTGAGTGCATTATTTACTTTTTTGTTAAGTCATGTGTTAAATTAAGTTGCTCTGTTTTTGATACTTCCTGATATTTGGCTTCGACAAAATTTTATTCATACATTCAAATGCATATTATGGTTATGTTAATGTGTTTTTAGTGCATTTCTGTAGCGGAAATGCACTGAAATATTGTCTTTTTTTGCCTGCAAATTTTTTTGCATCTTATACAATTCTTTGGGGAAATGCTACACATTCAACCCGCAAGTGAAATTCACATGTTGTGGTATTCAATTACACATCTCAAATCAGTTTACATAGTTCAGTGACATGATCCACTTTGTTGAAACTGTCATTTGCTTTTTGGCACAGCAAAGATATACAGCATCAAAAACTGACCAAAAACTGAAAGTGGAAACTTAGGCACCATGCACACCTTGAATATTTGGTGATTTTTTTTTTTTTTACCTCAGTATTTGTAAGCCAAAACCAAAACTTAGGGGAAAATTAAACATATGCACTGTTTACAAACAAAACTCACAAATACAATATTTTTCAGACTATAACACGAACCATACCATAAGTCACCCCCAGGTATTAAAGGAGGCAAATAGGGAACAAAGTTTAAAGCAAAAATATGGTCATAACGTACTGTTATATGAGGGGGATATCTGCTGCTGACACTGTTGTGGGGGAACATATACCCATCCTGGTATATGTTCCCAATCCCGATATATATGTCCTCCATCCTGGTATATGTCCCTCATTCTGGTATAAGGATCTCATCTTGGTATATGTGCATCATTTTGGTATAAGGCCCCCATTCTGGTATATACAGACAATCCTGGGATATGGCCCATATTATTATTCTTATTTATTGTTTTAGCACGATTTATTCCATGGCGCTTTACATGTGAAAGGGGCATACATAGACAAGTACAATAATCCTAAACAATACAAGGCACAGACAGGTACAGGTGGGGAGAGGACCCTGCCCGTGAGGGCTCACAGTGTACAAGGGATGGGTGAGGATACACTAGTAGAGGATAGAGCTTGTTGTGTGGCGGTTTGGTGGACCGAGGGTCACTGCAGGTTGTAGGCTTGTCAGAGAGGTGAGTCTTCAGGTTCTTTTTGAAGGTTTCCACAGTAGGTGAGAGTTTGATGTGTTGGGGCTTAGAGTTCAATAGTATGGGGGAAGCACGGGAGAAATTTTATATGCGGATTATGGGAAGAAGAGATGAGAGGGGAACAGAGAAGGAGATCTTGAGAGGAGACCATGAGTCTTTTTGCAGTTTCTTGGTCAAGTAATGTACAGATCTGGGAAATGTTTTTGAGTTGGAGTTGGCAGGAGGTGGAGAGGGCTTGGATATGTGGCTTGAAGGAGAGGGTGGAGTCGAAGATTACCCCAAGGCACCGAGCATCCAGTACTGGGAAAATAAACAGCCATTGATTTTGATGGCTAGGTCTGGTAGGTCTGGTGGGGGTGGTAGAGCGAGGCGGGGGAAAGATGTTGAATTCTGTTTTGTCCATGTTTAGTTTTAGACAGTGAGCAGAAAAGAAGGATGAAATAGCGGACAGACATTGTGGGATTTTGGTTAGTAAGGAGGTGATGTCAGGTCCACAGAGGTAGATCTGGTTGTCATCAGCGTAGAAATGATACTGATACTGATGATGAGCTGTCCCAGGCAGATGGAGAAGAGTAGGGGTTCTAGAACTGAGCTTTGGGGAACACTGACAGACAGGAGGGAGATGAGGAGGTGGTATTGGAGAGGGAGATGCTGAATGTCCAGTCTGTGAGATATGAAGAGATCCAGGAGAGGCCAAGTCTGTGATACCAAGAGATGATCGCATCTGCCACAAGAGGGAATAGTCCACGATGTTTAAGGCAGAAACAGGTCCAGGAGGAGGAAGATACAGTAGTATCGCTTGCTCTTGTCAGTTAATAGATCATTGGTGACTTTTAGTTAGGGCAGTTTCAGTTGAGTGATGAGGTCAGAAGCCGGATTTAATTGGTCAAAGAGGGAGCAGGAGGAGAGATGGGAGGACAGTTCAGGATGGACTTGCTGTTCCAGCAGTTAGAGACATAAGGGAGAAGTGATATGGGGTGATAGCTGGAGAAAGAAGACGGATCGTGTGAAGGCTTTTTCAGGACGGGTGAGATTGAGGCATGCTTGAAGGATGACAGAGGAATACACCAGTGGTTAATGAAAGGTTGAAGAGATGTGTTAGGGTTGGGATGAAGACTGTAGTGAGGTTGGGGATGAGGTGGAATGGGTGGGGTCAAGCATGCAGGTGGTGAGATGTGATCTTGACAGAAGAGAGAAGAGCTAATCTTCTGTCATGGAGAAGCTGTTATTTGAAGAAGAGGGCTGAGTAGTTGTGGGGATGGGCTTTGGGGACTGTGGGCCAAAGATTTCTCTGATATTATCAATCTTCTGCTTGAAGAAAGAAGCAAAGTCTTCAGCAGAGACAAGGGGAGAGGGAGGAGGTGCTGGGGGTTGGAGGAGAGATGAAAGGTGTTTAATAGCTGTTTAGCGTTGTTAGACAGGGAAGATATAGATGTGAAATAGGTGAGTGCGGACTTGAAGCTGGCAAGGGCCTCTTTGTATGCCACAAAGGGCTTGGCGGAATGGGATCTCTTCCATCACTGCTCAGCAACCCTGGAGGCTCGCCTCAGTTCTTTAGTCATGCTGATCTGCCACAGTTTCCTGTTGATTGTGCGAGCTTCGCTATGCATGAGGTGGGCAGCTAAATCGAAAGCAGTTGTTATTGTGGTGTTATAAAAAGTGGCAGCAGTGTCTGCATCGTGCAGGGAAGCTATGTCTTGAGAGGGAGAAGGGAATATGTGCCCCATCCTGGTATATGGCAGATATCATGTTATGGAGCAATCCTGGTAATGTCCCATCTGGCATATGGCTCATATCCTGGTGTATGTGCCTCATCCTGGTATATGGTCTCCGGTATATGTACCCCATCTTGGTATATGTCCCATATTCTTGTATATGAATACCATCTTGGTATGTGGCCCATATCCTGCATATGTCAAACATTCTGGTATATGTCCCATGTGGCACCCCAGAGTCCGGTTGCCACGATGACATTGCCTCCCTTGGGGGGTCATGTCGTGCTTGTGACCGCCCCTGGCAGGGACCGTGGGGTACTCAGAACCGGGGCCTCTCGTCATCATCTGGGGCTGCAGGATGTTAATGTGGCATGACCCGGTCCGTGATCCCCCTGTCGGGCGATCAGATAAAAAGGGGAATTGAAAAATGTATGAAAATAAAAGCGAAAATAAACGTTTTTGTCGCGACGCCACCCGTGGGATGCGGCCGGTATAGCTGCTGCTGCAGTCGGGACTTCTGGGGATGATGGGATGGTTCAGCTCTCCACGGGAAAAGCAGGTTCCCAGGGCAACTGTAAAGTCTATGGAGATGATAAGGGTAATGGTAGGCCAGCAGGGCTGTGCTGCTGACAGGGTTCAAAGTCACACTCAGGCAGGCTGCTGCTGCCGACTTGGCAAATCAGTCTACCTCTAGGCGCAGAAATCACAGTCCCACACAGTGCTAAGCTTCAACCCGGTTTACTTCACTTTCTCGGCAGATGGTTACAAAACAGTGCAATGGTGGCCCCGGTAGGTTCATAGCAGCCGGGATGGATCATCCATATCACCCCCTTTCGTGTTCCTTTCATGGGCCTCTCCGTCTGTCTCTTCCGCACACGAGCTATGATCCAGTTGCCACGGGCTTTTGGTGGGCGACCTGCCTGGTTCCCTAGACCTAGAACGGCGGCCTTCTTTTCACTGCGCCAGAGGTTGGGTCGCTGAACATAAAGACCCCGCACCCCCCCGGTTTTCATGGTTTTAGCATAGAGCGTCCTGGCCATTTCAGCAGAGCCGACACCCTGGTTTCTGCCCCTGTCCCTCAGCTTTCCTGCCAATTTGGGTACACAGATGGATTGCTCACTATCCGTGTCCCTAGGACTCCTATCTCTCGCTACAGTCTGCAGCGCAGGACCCGGACAAGCCTCATGATGGTACAGGCCACTGGGTCCATGTCCTTTCAGTCCCGTGTGATGGTGTTCTCGCCTATCCTTCTGACTGAACTTGACTCCTCAACTTTACTTGGTTGACTGACTAACTTCCCAAGGTGTTTTTGGTTTTTGTTTCCTCCCCCTGACTGTGTCCTGTCCTAACTTCCACACTCTCCACCTGTCTCCTCCCGCCATCCCGTTGATGGGCATAGAGTCCCTAGTCTTGGGATCGGGAGTGTGTTGGGTCTGCGTTTGAGGTGACTGAACTTACCGATCCCGGTTGCTACGCCTTCTAGTTGCAACTGGTCTGCAGGGGCGCCACCCTTGGTAGCAAGGGAAGGTACCCACATCAGGTAAGCTCACCACACACAACACCCTCCCAACTCCTGACCAGTAGGGGAAGCTCTGAAACCCGAGGTCAGGGGAGGTCCCCTATAAATTCTGGTCTGGGGATGGAGTTAGTTACTTCAATTCCTAGGAGGGCTGTGAAGAGGACCTGTGGATGGAGCTGTGCCAAGCTTGCCCCAGGTAGAGCAGAGACACACCGAACTCAGTTCCTAGGAGGACAGTGAAGAGGTCACGTGGACTGGAGCAGAGTAGGGCTTGACCCGGGACAGAGACTAGCCAGCATGAGGGACCCATAGGAGAGGGTCTGAGGAAATGGAGAAGCAGGCCTGGGGAGTGAAGCCGGTTGCTGGGCTCACCAGTGCCAGCAGCGGACACCAGAGTCCGAGGTTGTGAGGACTCTAGGCCCAGCAACCAACACCGGAGGGCGACAAATTCCAAGTCTCCCGGCCACAACGAAGCCCAGGAGGCAAAGCAGCACCAGAGAGCTCAAGGACAGTAGCCAGAGGAGTAGTACCTGGGAAGGGCTCGAGCTGCCTGCCATACGGGTGAGAGTCCTTACGCAGGAGAGAGAGGGTCGCAGCTTAGCTACAGGCAGTCAGGACCCGCCAAGAGTAGCGCAACAGGGGGGCCTCAGAACTCACCGGGTGAGGAGAACCCCAACTTGCTTCCAGGCCACCCGGGCCCCCAACAGCACTTGCAGATGGTACACTGGACAAACCTACATCTTCTACCAGTAAAGGTAATGGAGACTTCAACCTTTGTGTCTGTTGGTTATTCCGCGCCCTCAGTCCTGCACCCCCAATGGCCTACCACTGCCATAGACTTTCCCGGTTGCCCTGGGGATCTGCTCCACCTGTGGGGGTGAAACCATCACCGTTGCATTCCCATCATCCCCAGAGGTCCTGCAGTCGCCGCCACTAATAGCCGCATACCATGGGTGGTGTCACGATACCCTCACGCCACGAACCCAAGAACTTTTATTAAGAACTTTTATTAACTTGATAGCCAGGGCCCCGGAACCGGGCCTCTAGCCCCGTGACTCCCCAGCAGAACTGCGGCCCAGTTCCGAGTACCCTTCAACTCTGGGGTGCATCAGTTTGTGGCATCACGAACAGGATCTCATGCCGATACTAACGGGTACTGTGTGCCATTGACTTTTTTTAACTGTGTGCCGTCTCCATTGTTACCCCACGTGGCGTGCGGGAAAGCGAGGGGGCATGCCATCGTGGGCGGGATCTTGGGAAGAGCTTGAAAAGAGATAAAGGCCCACGTTCTGACATTAGCCAGCGCGACGCAAGAAGTCCTGCGCCGGAAATTCTCTGCACCCTAAACTCCCCGCCTGAGGAGCGGTAGACTACTCACCGATAAAGACAGAGGAAGGGCTGCAGTTCACTAAGGGGGGCAAGAATGTCCAACCCAGAGGAAGAGCAACCCGTTGTGGACCAGGCCACAGCTCTTGGCGATGCTACCACTGAAGATGAGGCCATGGTGCCCGCAGCTGCATTCATTCTGCTGTTCACTACGTTGTACATCCCGGGAGCAACAAGGCTACTGCAATATTCTGATGAAGCCGACACCCTGAACGATTTCAAAGAGCAGATAAAAAGTGTATTTGGGGTGTACTCCATGTTAATGGGGCAATTGACCTGCACGACCCAACGTGAAGTGAAATCCTGGCTAGCAAATTGACTGTTAAGCAAATCTTTGACAGGCTAAAGGAAGCCTTTGACACCCGGATGGCAGTGGAGTTAAAACTAAGATTCTTTGGGTTAAAACAAAGGGTGCAGGACAGTATACGGGACTATGCATTGAATCTGCAGGAGGCACTGAGGTCCATGAAAGAAGTAGACCCCTGCAGCGCCCAGAAAGAGAATACCGTATATACTCGTGTATAAGCCGACCCGTGTATAAGCCGACCCCCCTACTTTTGCCCCCAAAAACTGGGAAAACTTATTGACTCGCGTATAAGCCGAGGGTGGACTCCAGCACAGGTATACAACCCCCAGCAGTGAGGTATACAGCAGCCTCCTCAGTGGTAGTATACAGCAGCAGCCCCAGTGGTAGTATACAGCAGCCCCAGAGGTATATGCAGCCCCATAGGTATATGCAGCCCCAGCGGTATATGCAGCCCCATATGCAGCCCCAGAGGTATATGCAGCCCCAGAGGTATATGCAGCCCCAGAGGTATATGCAGGCCCAGAGGTATATACAGCCCCAGAGGTATATACAGCCCCAGAGGTATATACAGCCCCAGAGGTATATGCAGCTCCAGAGGTATATGCAGCCCCAGAGGTATATGCAGCCGAGTATATGCCCCCATATGACAGCCCCATATGCAGCCCCATATGCAGCCCCAGAGGTATATGCAGCCCCAGTATATGACAGCCCCATATGCAGCCCCAGAGGTATATACAGCAGCCCTTAGGTAGTATACAGCAGCAGCAGCCCCAGGGCTGTATACAGCCGTAGCCCCGGAGGTATACAGGCCGTCCGCAGCTGCCGACACGCGATCCCGGGCTTCAATCCGCGTCTTCCGGTTTCCGACTTCCTGTGGTCGCGGGCAATGACGTCATTGCCCGCGACTACAGGAAATGCGGAAGACGCGGAATGAAGCCCGGGATCGCGTGTCGGCAGCTGCGGACGGCGCGACAGGACACTGGTAAGTATGATTTTACTTTACAGGCTGGCGCGCAAGGGGGGGGGCCCTGGAACTTGATGGGGGGCCTGTATACCTCCGGGGCTGCTGCGGTATTTTTTATATACTCGCGTATAAGCCGAGGGGGGACTTTTCAGCCCAAATTTTGGGCTGAAAAACTCGGCTTATACGCGAGTATATACGGTAAGCTGTTGACTGAACAATTTATTGAAGGGCTCCAGTCTCCAAGCTATCGGGCCCAACTGCATGTCTTAGCACTGCAGAACCCTGATCTAGACTTTGTGCAATTTAAAGAGCGGGCCATACATGCGCTGAAGGGAACCGCGGCCAGCGGCGCTAAACCTTCTCAGCGGCTGACCCTAACATATCACCCGGAGGTGGCGCCCACTTCTCTGACCACCGTGGGGGCCAGCGCCCACACCCTAGAGATAGGCCTTGTGACGAAATGGACTCCTTTATTTCTTATTTATCCAGACAATATTGCATTTTGTTTGCAAACTTGTAGTATGACACTCATGGGTTAAGTTCTTAAAATCTAGCCAGACAGTATTTTGCATTTTGTTTATCCTTTGTTCCTACCAGTCTTGTAGATGTTTGGTGATGTTGACATATGTAATGCAGTTATCTCTCCTCTCTAATGGCCCTGTCACACATAAAGAGATCGCTAACGAGATCACTATTGGGACGCAACAGCGATGTCGTTCTGTGTGACACTCACCAACGATCTGGCCCCTGCTGTGAGATTGTTGATCATTACACACTGCTCTGGGTCATTTCTTCATCGTTGTGTTCCCGTTGGGAACTCTACATCGTTATATTTGACAAAGGTAATGAGCAACGATCTCAATGCTACGCTATGGAGAGAAAATTCACAACAACCTCGGTATAATTCTGGATCGCTAGTGCGTCGTTTTTCACATTGCTGGTAAGATGCCTGTTTGACATCTTACCAGCGATGTGTAAACGACGTACCAGCGATCTCTGCACATCGTTATCGGGATCGCTGATGTGGTCGTTATGTGAGACTGGGCCTTAAGGTCAGAGGAACTTAATCCTGTTAGAATGATATTGTATTACTATGTGGATTGTTGACTCTATGCAAATGGCCTCAGCCACTATTGTTTAATGTCATGGATTGCAGAGTAAATGTATCCTGCTAGGTGCTATGTCAATCAGTATGTGGCTCTCCCTTGCCAGCAGCACAAAACTGGAGTTACCGTATATACTCGTGTATAAGCCGAACCGTGTATAAGCCGACCCCCCTACTTTTGCCCCCAAAACCTGTGAAAACCTATTGACTCGTGTATAAGCTGAGGGTGGACCCCAGCACAGGTATACAGCCCCCAGCAGTGTGGTATACAGCAGCCCCAGAGGTATATACAGCAGCCCCAGTGGTAGTATACAGCAGCAGCCCCAGTAGTTAGTATACAGCAGCCCCAGAGGTATATACAGCAGACCTAGTGGTAGTATACAGCAGCCCCGAGGTGTATACAGCAGCCCCAGTGGTAGTATACAGCAGCCCCAGTGGTCTATACAGCCCCAGTGGTAGTATACAGCAGCCCCAGAGGTATATACAGCCCCAGTGGTAGTATACAGCAGCCCCAGAGGTATATATAGCCCCAGTGGTAGTATACAGCAGCCCCAGTGGTATATACAGCCCCAGTGGTAGTATACAGCAGCCCCAGTGGTAGTATACAGCAGCCCCAGAGGTATATACAGCCCCAGTGGTATATACAGCCCCAGTGGTAGTATACAGCAGCCCCAGGGGTATATACAGCCCCAGTGGTAGTATACAGCAGCCCCAGAGGTATATACAGCCCCAGTAGTAGTATACAGCAGCCCCAGTGGTATATACAGCCCCAGTGGTAGTATACAGCAGCCCCAGAGGTATATACAGCCCAGTGGTAGTATACAGCAGCCCCAGGGGGTATATAGCAGCCCCCAAATGCTGGCACTCGCCCCCCTTGTAAGGGCCCTTCCCCCCCCCCGCTGCTTATCTTACCATCCTGGTCTTCTGCTCAGCGCCGCTCCTCGGTGCTCCGTTCCCCATGCTCCGTCCTCGCTGCATCCGGGATCCCCGGCCGTCGTGCGATGACGTCATATGCCTGCGACGGCCGAGATCCCGGATGTAGCAGGACAGTAGAGTGCCAGCATTTGGGGGCATATATGCACTGCTTCCCCCTGCCGCTGATTGACAGGTGGAAGCAGTGCATATATAATGAGCGGCCCTGACTACCGTATTGACTCGTGTATAAGCCGAGGGGGAGACTTTTCAGCCCAAATGTTGGGCTGAAAAACTCGGCTTATACACGAGTATATACCGTAGTTTATATACAGATCGAGTCAATGAGAAGACAGTTTTATTCCACCAATCGTGAAGTTCCCAATATCCTGCAATGAGGGCTGAGGGTATATAAGGAGATCTGTTCTTTAGCCATTATGTTGGAGATGCTGTCTAGTGACCTCAGTCTAGGGATTTTGGTCCCGACTAGAGGTGCACGGGACTAAAGTCAGCTAATTCAGGATCTACGGACCCGATTAGCCAGCCATCACACCAGGCCTAGGCATTTCCGTGCCGACCAAGGGGATCAGAACCTGGATTATAAGACTACAAGGACTTTAGCATCGAATGATCGGATTTGGCTGGGATAACAAAGGCTGCATAAGGAAGCAACCCAGGTTGGGACAATCCAGTCACCTGGCTACAGATTTTGCTGTGCTATATTCTAATCCCTGGTGAGCCAGCGGAAGGGTGAGACTCTGTTGCCTGTTACATGTTGTGTTTTGCTGGTTATGTGTTATATACTGTTAACTGTTTGGGATCCAATAAAGCCTTAGTATTATGGTTCCCTCACCCTGTATTGTCTGAGTAGTGTTCCTCCCACGGTGAAGGAGCTCGGGCATTCAGTTTGGGGATGAGCCCTGGTCCAGGCTGTCTTGCTAAAGGCAGGCTGGGCCAGCTGACGAGAGCACCCTCTGACCCCCATGTCTCCACAGGCCTTGCAACTACAAATGCAACAGTGACCAAAGGGATGGCCGACCTGGCCAAGGCCGAACAGTTTATCTAAGGATCCAGACTGCCGAAGTGGATCTGGCTGGCCTCCAGCCCTGATGACATCCCGTGGATACGCCAGAGGATATACCCTGCCGGTCGAGGAACTCACCGACCGCTACGACGCTGCATGACAACCCATCTGCCGCCGCTGCAATGAAGCAGGTCACCTAGCGAGATCCTGCACTTTAAACGAGAAACACCTGGGGCAGCAGGCCACCGCCCAGGATGGAGCCCGTCTGTCACACAGCACTGGCACGACAGGTATATGGGAGGACGGCTGGTCCTGCCAGCCAAGCTGGATGGCATCCTCATGAACGCTTTATTGGACACTGGTTCGCAGGTGACAATGATGCCTTATATCCTTTATAAACAGTACTGGGGCGATTCTGACATTACCCGCCACCCAGATGACAGTTTTACCATCTTTGCTAGTAATATTCAACTCTTTCCACAAGTGGGGTTCAAAGAAGTAACTATTAGGCTATGTGCGCACTGGGCGGGTTTTCGGCGGATTACCTGTGTAAACCGCCGTTTTGTTTACATTAGTTTTATTTAAATTTATGTTAATCCAAACCGGCGTTTGGATTAACATTAAAACTAATGTAAACCGCCCAAGGCAGTGCACACACCGGCGGTTACACAGCGTCATCCGTTGCTAACCCGCAGGTTTCCCAGCGGGTTAGCAAAGAATGATCATGTTGTAAAAAACGGCGGTTCTGCAGCGGCTGCAATCAGAATCATGTGCTGCTTCCAGCCGCTGCAGATTCGCCGCCGAGAACACGCTGTGCATCCGCCGGCTACCGCCCGGCTCCCGACGCACATACCCGCCAGGAAGCCGGTGGACGGCGCCGGAGCTTCCTGGCGGGTTCCGCCAGCTGCCGCCGACCAAACCGCCGGGTAAGTGTGCACTTACCCTTAAGGTTGGGCGTGTAGAACTGAGCACCCAGGGTATGGTAATTGTTGATGTGGACCGACGAGCAAGTAATCCAATGCTTACAATTGGCACTAAGGTTATTGAAAATTGTCTGGGAGAGATTATTGTTTTGTTACAACAGGTTGCCGAGACCACCAACTTCAGGCAGCTGAAGGTCCTGCAGAAAGAGATAAGGGCCCTGATGCAGAGGCAGCAGATGGAGCTGTTTGGTGGAAAAGTTGGCAGTGTAAAAGTGATTCAACCTCCATTGTAATACACCCACAAAGTGAAATACTGATCTGGTGTAGGGCGGCAATAGGCCTCAGGGGGCAGGACTACCAAACCTTGGTAGAGCCCGTGTATTCAGACAGTAGGCCCACCATCCTAACAGCTTGGGGGATAGTATGTTCGCAAGGGGAGGGTACCTGTATGTATTCAGAATTGTGGGGATGGGAGGTCAAACTGCCATGCTATGCTACCATTGCTAAGCTGTACACTGTCAATAACAATGCCATAACAACCGCAGGACCCTTGAACCCATCTGAACAGGTGGAGGGCAACGGCTCTAAGGGGAAGCTGGAGGACTGGTGCCAGAAACTCCATGTAGGCACTGGCTCCACCCCTCCACACCAAAAGCATGGAGTTTAACGGGTAGTTCAAGAGTACAAGCAGGTCGTTAGCAAGCATCCTTTAGACTTTGGGCAGGTAAAAGGGGTACAACATGACATACCCTCAGGTGACCATCCACCCATCAAAGAGAGATACAGGCCTATACCACCAGCTCACTATCATTGTGCCAAAGAGATGTTACAGGAAATGAAGGAGGCTGGGGTGATCAGAGATAGTTGTAGCCCCTGGGCAGCTCCACTGGTCCTGGTAAAGAAGAAAGATGGCACAATGAGGATGTGTGTTGACTACAGGCAGGTTAATCGCATTACACTTAAAGATGCATACCCATTACCCAGAATTGAAGAGTCATTAGCTGCATTGAGAACAGCTAACTATTTTTCCACCTTTATTCTCACTAGTGGGTATTGGCAGGTTCCCGTAGCAGAGGCTGACATAGAAAAGACCGCCTTCACAATACCAATGGGCCTCTGTGAGTTTAACTGCATGTCGTTTGGAATTTGCAATGCACCAGGAACATTCCAGAGGCTGATGGAATGCTGCCTGGGGCACAAGAACTTTGAAAACATGCTGCTATACCTAGATGACATCATAATCTACTCGAGGATGTATGAAGACCACCTGAAACACCTGGCTGAAGCATTTGAGGCACTGTCCAAGTTTGGCATGAAAGCGAAGCCATCCAAGTGCCACCTAGTGAAGCCCAAGGTACAGTACCTAGGACACATAGTCAGCGCTGAAGGTGTGACCCCAGACCTCGACAAGGTCACTGAAATCATAGACTGGCCAAGGCCCACCACCCTCATAGAGATGCGGCAGTTCCTGGGGCTGGTAGGCCTGGTGGACCTATACAACCACATTCCTGTAAACACCAATTACACTCCTGCTTACCTGATGAGAGCAAGACCCGGCAAACTGCCCATAGACCTAGACATAGGAGTTCCTACCCCTGAAACAAACTTGCCAGCTGAAGATTGGGATGAAAACCATCAGCAAAGATACCGCCAAGTACAAGAGTGTGTTGAGAGGAACCAGTCACAAATCAGAGAGAGGCAAGAGAAGGCCTACAACCATAATGCATCTGTGACCCCTCTAATACCAGGTGAACAGGTCCTAAAGAGTCCATAAGTTGGAGGACCAGTGGGAGGCAGAGCCATATGCCGTGTTGCCCTCAAATTTTGACACTGCTAAAGTCTGTCTGATTGGCAAGGACAGAGAAGAAACCACAGTAGCAGTTTCCAGAGACCACCTAAAGAGATGCCCTGAACAGCTAAAACGTCAAGTAAGACCCCTAGAACTACCCCAACCAGTAAAGGAAGAGATGATTCGCACTGTGTTGGGAGACTTTCCAAAGACATGGACTTAGATCAATACCGTACCTATAGGACTTACTGTATGAACGTTTTCACAATCTTGAAATGTTACTTAAATATGGACCAATAAACCACAGGACTGATTATGGTAAAGACAATTCATTAAATAACTTTTCATCAGCCATTGGTGAAAGGACTAAGTGCCGTAGTGACTGTTTTTCTAATTTTTCTAGGTTTTTGTAATTAACACACTTTGGAGACTCTGTCCATTCTTAGTTTTTGTATCTTTAGAGACTTTGTTCATTATTCACTGTTATTGTCATTTTATGTATTTATGTGTGCAAAAAGTATTTCCTCAGTCCAGGAGTACTGAATTTCTCTAAGGAGGAATGTGTCCAGTGCCACGATGACATTGCCTCCCTTCGGGTGTCATGTTGTGTTTGAAAGCAAGGGAAGATACCCACACCAGGTAAGCCCACCACACACAACACCTTCCCAACTCCAGACCAGAAGGGGGAGCTCTGAAACCTGAGTTCAGGCGAGGTCCCCTATAAATTCTGGCCTAGGTGTGGGGTTAGTCAGTTCAGTTCCTAGGAGTACTGTGAAGAGGACCTTTGGACTGGAGCTGTGCTAAGCTCATGACAGGTAGAGCAGAGAGACACGAAACTCAGTTCCTAGGAGGACGGTGAAGAGGTCCCATGGATTGGAGCAGAGTAAGACTCGTCTCGGGACAGAGACTAGCCAGTGTGAGGGAACCGTAGGAGATGGTCTGAGGAAGTGGAGAAGCAGGCCTGGGGAGTGGAGTCGGTTGATGGGCTCACCCCAGTGCAGAGCACCAGCAGCAGCCACCAGAGTCCGAGGTTGTGAGGAACTCTAGGCCCAGCAGCCAACACTGGAGGGTGGAAGATACCAAGTCGCCCGGCCACAACAAAGCACAGGAGGCACAGCAGCACCAGAGAGCTCAGGGACAGTAGCCAGACGAGTAGTACCCGGGAAGAGCTCGAGCTTCCTGCCATACGGGTGAGAGACTTTACGCAGGAGAAGAGGAGGTCACAGCTTAGCTACAGGCAGCCAGGACCCGCCAAGAGTAGTGCAACAGGGAAGCCTCAGAACTCACCGGGTGAGGAGAGCCGCAACTTGCTTCCAGGCCACCGGACCCCCAACAGCTCTTGTGGACGGTTCCCTGGACAAACCTACTGCTTCTACCTGTAAAAGTAATGAGACTTCAACTGTTGTGAATTCATTGGAGCTCCCTCCGGTGTTTGTTGCTGATGATGCAGCTGACTGTGTGGGCTTCACAGCTGATGGGGATCAGCAATCTGGTTCTTGGAGCATATAATGGTTGGAAGTGGATCATTCTTTGGCAGTTGTCTTTTGTTCCTGGAGGAGTTCACATCTCTCTGGTTTCTTCTGCTCTGTGGAGATCTTTGCAAGATAACTGAATGTTTTTTTTAATATTTTGTGGCACACTTTTGTGTACTTAAGGTTCTACTTATGTTTTGTCTTATTCAGTGTTGTGGGTTCCTATTTAGTTTGTATATTTATTTATCTGCTCTCAGATAGGATGTTTTCTTCCTAGGAATTTTACCATTCACTGTTATTTCCAGTTCTGCTGGCATTTGATTTATAGAAGTCTGCTTATATAGAGTTTGCCGAGTCTTAGTGACTCAGGGTAATTTTTGTAATATCTGCTGTTGGTGGTTTTTGATAGTGTTTTATACTGACCGCAATAGTATTCTGTCCTGTCTTTCCTATATAGATAGTGTGGCCTCTTTTGCTAAACTTTATACTCTGCCTGTGTTTGTTTTTTTCCATCTCTTGTTTCCCAGTTAATATCTGTGGGGTGCTTGCTATTCTTTTGGGGTTCTGCTCTGAGGCAAGATAGCTTTTCCAACATCCATCTTTAGGAGCAGTTAGTTCTCCGGCTGTGCAGAGGTGTCTAGGTCTGGTTAGTTACATCCCACGGCTACTTCTAGTTGCGGTGTGTAGTCAGGGATTGTGGTCAGTACAGTTACCAACGACTTCTACAGAATCTGAATGTACTCCTAAGTCATCGGTTCATAACATTTAACCTTTGTGTCTGTTGGTTATTCCACACCCCCAGTCCTGGATCCCCAATGGCCTACTACCACCATAGACCTTACCGGTTGCCCTGGGGATCCGCTCCACCCGTGGGGAGCAAAACCATCACCGCTGCACTCTCATCATCCCCAAAGGTCCCGGACTGCAGCCGCGGCCACTAATAGCGCATGCCCGTGTGGCGTCAAGACAAATACCCTCACGCCATGACCCCCATAACTCTTATTAATTCGATACCCAGGGCCCTGGGATCGGGCCTTGACTCCAGTGACTGCCCAGCAAAACTGTGGCCCGGTTCCGAGTACCCATATCCTGGTATATGTGCCCCATCCTGGTATATGGTCTAATATGTTTTTCAACCTGGTATATATGATTCCCCATCACAGCACAGTCTTAAAAAAATAAATAATTGCTCCTCCACATAAGCACATCATTCTCATGTGTTCTCATGCTGGCAGCTGATCAGCGTGTGAGTGTGCAGCAATGACACTGTCATGCAGTGCGCTTCACAACATCAGCTGCTGGCATAAGAGGATGTTTCATTGCTGGGGCGAGCGATGGATGTTGAGTATAATCTTTAGGATGTTCACTGCTCCTACGCCAATGATGAAGCATGGGAAACAGTAAATGGGTGATCACATGTGCCACTGTTTAAGATTTAATATCCAATACTTCCCCCATTCAACATCCTGACCACCTCTCAGTGCCGGCTGAAGTGCTGAGAGGGATGGACAGGGGAGCAGTGGATATTAAAGTAACTTAAACAGCGGGCTCACATGATCACCGGCAGGTGTTCCTAAAGCCTGCTCCTGCCTCTGATGACCCACTCCACCACCGCCGCTCCTCCACCAGCCACAGCCGGATACCATACACTCCATGACAGAAGTTATATCGCTTATTCATGTTATGTAAATAAAAGCTTATAAATTGATGTTAAATTCATCCATTGGTTGTATAAATTACTCTTTTGAAAGCTGAAACCCTCTCAAATGTGGTTTAGGTTAAGTCAATAAATTGGCATCAATGTTGAAATATTGATCATTTAAAGGGAACCAACCACCCCAAATGACCCCCCCGGACTGTTAATATGTGTCCCTACACCCAGCACACACATTTGGGGCAATCGTTTTTGCTAAAAAAAACTGTTTAGTAGAAGCTAAGATATATGTTTATAAAGTTTAATAAATTGAGCCGAATGGGTGTTACCTAGCTTTGTCCTTGTGCATTTCTTCGTGCCTGTCAGCCTCCTCTCCCCTCCTCCTTCAGTGAAGCCGTTCTGTGCAAGCCGAAAATGCCCCGCCTGTCTACTGCTGCCTGATAAATTATGCATGCCCATCTCTGCACCTAAGAGCCTGGCCGCGTCATGAAAGGGGCGGGGCTCCGGCATGCCACGGTTTAGCCCCGCCCCTTTCATGACGCGGCCAGGCTCTTACCGTAGTGCAGAGATGGGCGTGCATAATTTATCAGGCAGCAGTAGACAGGCGGGGCATTTTCGGCTTGCACAGAAGGGCTTCACTGAAGGGAGGAGGGGAGAGGAGGCTGACAGGCACGAAGACATGCACGAGGACAAAGCTAGGTAACACCCATTAGGCTGAATTTATTAAACTTCATAAAGCTATATCTTAGCTTCTACTAAACAGTTTTTTTTAGCAAAAACGATTGCCCCAAATGTGTGTGCTGGGTGTAGGGACACATATTAACAGTCCGGGGGGTCATTTGGGGTGGTTGGTTCCCTTTAATGAACACAGAATGGTCAGATTTTGGCAAGACAAAAGTTTTGTCGCCCACAGAAAGTAATGTGATTTTCAAACAAATAATTAACTTAAAATACAAATATATGTTGCATAACATTGGTGAATGAAGTTGTGGTGCTATTAGAGTCATATTTAATATTTTGTGTGACTTCCATGAGCTTGAAGAACTGCATCCATGCGGTTCAACAATGATTCATACAATTTATTAATGAAGTCATCAGGAATAGCAAAGAATGCAGTCTTACATCTGCAGAGTTCATCTAGATTCTATGGTTTTGTCTTCCAAGCTTCCTCTTTCATCCTACCCCAAACATGCTCAATGATGTTAATGTCTAGTGACTGGGCTGGCCAGTCCTTGAGCATCTTGATCTTTTTTGCCTGGAGGAACTTTGTTTGTAGAGATGGAGCACCATCCTGCTGCAGAATTTGACCCCTTTTATGATTTGGAATATAAGAGGTAGTTAATAACTCTTGATATTTTAAGCTATTGATATTGCCTTCCACCTTGCAAATGTTTTGCACACCCACATATTGAATGTAACCCCAGACCATAATCTTTCCACCACCAAATTAACTTTTTTTCAGGGTGTAATTTTGGATTCATATGTGCTCCAGTAGGTCTCCTGCAGTATTTGTGGCGGCTGTGGTGTAATTCTACTGAAGATTCATCGGAGAAATCCACCTTCTGCCACTTTTCCAGCGTCCATCTACTTAGCAGGCGGTGGGACTTTGCAAATGCCACACGGTTTTTATTTGCCTTTTGTTTAGTGCTGGCTTCTGGGCACTGATTCGACCATGGAGGGCATTTCGAGACAGAATCCTACAAACTGTTCTAGTAGACACAGGGACTTGAGGTGACCAGGCCTGTTGGAGCTTTGCTGCAATGGAAGAGGGGCTTGCTTTGGATTTTGTATTGCGGGTTCAACCAGACCTGGGCTTGTCAAACACATCTCCATTCTCTTCAAATCTGTTTTTAATTCTTTGTACTTGACACTGAGACACATTAAAGGTGCCAGCCACCTCTGCAGTGGATCTGGTCTTCAGCCTCTCTGATAATCAAGGCTTTGGTCATGGGGTGGATTTTTGGCATGTTGTCAGAGCTCAAGTTGCAGTTCAAGCGAAGGTCGCAGGGTGCTGGGTTTCTTTTTAGACACACCTACTAATTAGCCGATCATTTACTGAGCACAGGGGAGGATGTAAATTAGGATTGGGTGCATTATATGACCAGGCAACAAAACTTTTGTCTTGCTAAAATCTGACCATTCTGTGTTCGTGTTCATTAAATGACTTTCCTAGGCTCCCCACAGCAATCAGTGGCAGTCCCTTTTCCGCCTGTGAATACCTTCAGATACACTTCCTTCGAGTACCCAGTACTTCAGGATCGTCCCATTCTCCTGGATCCAAGTTCCTGTCCGTTTATGTCCTGGCGAATTTCGTCAAGCGCGCCAAGATGAACTGAGAGCTCCGAACCTCTTGGTTTCCCAGTATAAAGCTTGTGCAATAGTGTAATTACCAAACTGCATGGCTGCAAATGCAGCCAAGCCGGTCACCCTTGGCACTAGCCGTCCCACTACTGCACACCCTTAAGGATTGGGATAATCTTCACCCCCCTCCTTGCTCTGGTAAAGGGCAGTTTTGAAGAGCCTTTCTCAGGCAGTAAGCAACCCAGTGACCGGTAACCGGGCACATAAGCCACAGTCGGATCAGGCACGCCAGAAACAAAATAAGCAGTACAAGACCTAGTAAAGAAGACCCCGAATAAGCTTAAACCAAAAGCCAAAGCAAAACCTCACCAGAGAGCACAAAAGACTACTAACCGCTAAATCACCCAAACACAACTGGAATAATCAGCCCAGCACACAGGATCTAGCAGGATTAAATCTGTCTCTCAGTGATCATATGACGTCACTTACGCAGCGCCCCCTCACCGACCTTAGCCCAGAGAAGCAAAGGAGGAGGTGAGTGGAGGGAACCTCCCACCATTTAGCTGAAACAGAAGACTTGGTATCCCGCTGGCAAAGCTGACACTTGGCGGACCCTGCATCCTGGGGCCCCTGAACAGCATGATCCCTGGAAGTGAAGACATCCCGTCTCCCATCAATATCCAAAGCAAATCTCGCAGTACGCAACCAGAGCGAGCAACTTTGCTAGCTCTGCCTGAGGAGGTGACACCCCACCGCTCAGGGTGACCACATCTATGCCCATGTCCTCTCTTCACTAGCAGGACCCTTACTGGCTTTTACAAGGAAATCTCTCACTCTTCTCAACATTAGTCTCACCCCTCAGTGAGCTGAGGAAGACATTAAAGCGTAACTGCCGTTTAAATTTTTATTTAATAATATTGTAGAGCAAGTGATTTTTTTTGTAACTATATTTTTATTAAAGTTTCAAGACATACAAAAATCCAATGACAGCAAAACCAAGTAACATATTGAAGATAAAGTAGATAAGTATAGTGGGAGAAAGTTATTTTAATAAAGTTTCTAATATACTTCTTTAGAAAATTGAAATAAAACAAGTCCCAACTGCACTGTGTGTGAAGCAGACATATTTTCATTCTGAGTCAAATCCGTCTTCACAGTGAAAACGGGCATGTAACTAAAGCAAACAATGTATCAGATTAGGCTGAGCTAACAGCACAGTTGCTAAGCATCGTCAGAGTTCAGGATTATGTCACTCATCACTGCTGGTGTATGAATTGAATGCCACATCGATGACAATACAGATGAAATATCCTGTTTTCTGGCTGAAAATAGTAGAATTGTTTTTTTTCATACACTCGTGTGAACTTAAGGCCACGTCACACACACAGATAATTGTGCAGATAATGGTCACAGATCTTTGGTCGCAGTGAAATCATGGACACATTGTTCCATTTTGTGGCTGTGTACAAATGTAACAATGTGTCCATTGATTTCACTGCAACCAGAGATATGTGACCAATATCTCAACAGATATCTGTGTGTGAGACGTGGGCTTAAGCTTTAGCACAACATTTTTTTTACATATTTTTATATGTCACTATATCTTTAAGATGCAGATGCAGTACGTAATTAATTTAGCCCTCTTGTGTGATCCTGAAACAATGAATTGGATGAAGCTATCAGTGGATAAACAACAAATCTTTCCTCGTGCTTTCCCTGCAGTTCCTCTGACGGATCCTTCTCCTATTTCAATTACCGTATATACTCGTGTATAAGCCGACCCGTGTATAAGCCGATCCCCCTACTTTTGCCCCCAAAATCTGGGAAAACCTATTGACTCGTGTATAAGCCGAGGGTGGACCCCAGCACAGGTATACAGCCCCCAGCAGTGTGGTATACAGCAGCCTCCCCAGTGGTACATACAGGCCTCCCCAGTGGTAGTATACAGACCCCAGCAGTGTGGTATACAGCAGCCTCCCAGTGGTACATACAGGCCCCAGCAGTGTTACGCAGCCTCCCCAGTGGTATATACAGCAGCAGCCCCAGTGGTAGTATACAGCAGCCCCTGAGGTATATACAGCAGCCCCAGAGGTATACACAGCAGCCCCCAGAGGTATATACAGCAGCCCCAGTGGTAGTATACAGAAGCCCCAGAGGTAGTAATACAGCAGCCCCAGTAGTAGTATACACAGCAGCAGCCCCAGGGGTATATACAGCACAGCCCCAGGGGTATATACAGCAGCAGCCCCAGGGGGTATATACAGCAGCAGCCCCAGGGGGTATATAACAGCAGCAGCCCCAGGGGGTATATACAGCGCAGCAGGGTACCAGCAGCACCCCAGAGGTATACAGACCTCCCCCCCCATCAGTAGTATACAAGGGCCCCAGCTGTATTCAGCAGCCCCAGCTGTATACAGCCCCCCCGTGGTATCCAGGGACCCCCCTTGCTTCACACCTGTAAAGTAAGATGTCAGTATACTTATCGCTGCCGCCGCCGCTCCGCTGCTCGGTCACCGCGCTGCTCCGGGTCTTCATGCTTCCTTCTCCGACGCTCGAAAATGACGTCATTTCCTGTGCGCCGGAGAAGGAAGCATGAAGACCCGGAGCAGCGCGGTGACCGAGCAGCGGAGCGCGGCGGCGGCAGCAATAAGTATACTGACATCTTACTTTACAGGTGTGCAGCAAGGGGGGCCCTGGATACCACGGGGGGCTGTATACAGCTGGGGCTGCTGTATACAGCTGGGCTACCGTATATACTCGTGTATAAGCCGAGGGGGGACTTTTCAGCACATTTTTTGTGCTGAAAAACTCGGCTTATACACGAGTATATACGGTAGTTTCCATCATCCGGCCACTCAGTAAAGCTTCACACAGGACAAGTTCTCCTCTAGCAATGAAAGAGTTACCGCTTTCTTACGCTCTTATTATTGTGTAAATGTGCAAGAATAAAATATTCATTATACACTTCATATCAGTAATGTAGAAATTGCTTACATCCATATGTTTGTCAGCAAAGTATGTGCAGATCTGTATTCACTTTGTTCCAGCAAGCACATGTCAGGGATGTTCAAGATGTTAAGAAAGGACTCATTGATTTCTATACAGATTGTCTGCTCCCGTGCAGCAGACGGGGTTAACATCTGCGTTTGCAAAATGCTAACCATGTCTGGTGGATATTGGCCTCCGAGAGGCCGGATCCTGCTGTGTTTGCATCCAGCCCGGAACCTGTTCTGCTTACAAGCAGTCGTGCAAGAGGCGACTTTAGATTTTTTCTTGTTTTTTTTTTTGCATCTTTACCCTTGGAGTGCCCTGATTATACACAGCATTGATTTTACAATGCATCCTTCAATTGATCGTTGTGTCTCGCTCCTCCCACAGGAAACTGCCGACACCACTTTCTCATCTCGAACAATATTCCCTCAGATGACCGAGCCTCATACTTTATATTGGAATTCAAGCTCTTTGGCCTTGTTACTATATTGTTTAATGAACACCTTACTCCCAATATTGACATTTGAAAGAGACTCCTATGTATATATTTTAGCTATTCAGGGTTTTAAAATCTTTTCTCAACACGCATGACACCGGATATTATCTATTTTTATTGCATTTAGAATGCCAACATATTACAATGCACTCTACAGAGATGTGATGGACTCTCATTTATGAGCACATGACCCAAACTACATAGAACAACAACTAAAATACACAATATGATATTTTTGGGGTGTCAAAAAGGCCACAGCTTTTATTTAAAATCACATGAGTATATAAGAGTCAGGTTAAATGCTAGACAAGTGTATCCTGAGATTCACGGCTACCGTGAGACTCCTGGGCTGCCTGCTATTAAGCAATCGGCAGGTAGTAATCCAGGAGTGGAAGCCTCTAGCTTGCCACAGTAGAAAGCCGGTCTCTACAAGGACTCCAATGACCCCACCAAAGAACCTCATTCCTGTGCTTCACATCTAAGCCGCCCCTGGATGATGTTACTATTATCACATCCTTCAAGGCTTGCAAACCAAAGCTCAGTCTATTCACCACCATTGTATATCAGCTTCCATTAAATAAATTAAAGGGTTTTCCACAAATAAAGTTAATTTTTATTCAGCAGATCTTGGAATAGTAATGAGTGCCACAATTGGATGTGTTTGAAAAAATATTCATGTGGTTATATAATCTTATAGATGTGCCCCTGCTATGTAACTGTGGCACCCTGTACCAGGGAACCACAGGCTTTCCTAGGACACTGAAGGATTTCAAACAGCGGGTAACCACACTTACACCCAACACCTTCCACCCCAGGCCTGTAGAGGGAGCCTAACTGATTGCCTTAAGTCAGTTTCCCCTATAAATACAGGTGCTGGGGGCAGAGTCAGACACAGTGTGCAGACGCTAGAAGAGCTGTAAGAGACTAGTGAGCTGAACTAGTAGCGGAGCCATGCTAGGCCCAAACCAGTACACACGAAAGTCGTGTCGGGTCCAGAGAGTAGGGACTGAAGGCAAAGGTGAGGAACACTTTACCGAGGGCAGAGGAGCCATACCGGCTCACCCCACCAGAACACCGGTCACTGGAGCCCGAGTCTGCAAGGGACAAAGGAAATAGACCCAGCAGAGAAGTCAGCACCCCGAGGAGACTTAACTTCCCGTACACCCACAGCACCAACAATTGAGAGCCAGGGACCGCGGGGAGAGAGACGGCGGTGGCCCATGAGAGAGCCCTCAGTGCAACAACACGGGTGTAGAGAGAGAAGTAACAGTCCAGTTAGGTTCCATACCTGCCTGACTCAGAAAAGGAAAGCAGAATAAGGAGGCCTACAACCCTACTCGCTGTGGAAGTCTTAAGGTGTTTTCCTTCACTCCAGACGTGTGTACCTGCAACCAGTCATCACTAAAGGTACCAAAAGACTTTAATGTGTGCGTGTCCTCATTCACCTTATCCTGCACCACACCGACTGCGCTCCCCTACTCCAACCCTGTGCAGCAATGACTGTTACTCCACGATCATAACTCCTAGCCCCGGCGAACGCGCTCCTCCTTTAGGGAGCCACTCCATCTTGCTGCTGCCATCACCTCGGAGGCCCAAGCAGCGCCGGTGCCCTCACCGGAACCTACAGGTGGCGTCATGACTGACAACAATCCAATCCCTGTAAATATACCCCTTTTAATTGTCACCCAAGGACACAGGCTCGGGAACGGACCACCTGTGAAATCCCCGCAACTGACCTCCCGAGTCCTGAGTACCCAGTCCCTTGTGGCCCCAGACATAATGTCTGTATACTTTTTTACTTCCTTCCCTGCCCAGCAGATGTGGTATGATCAGATCATGTCCCTGTATGATCAGACACATCCATTACACAGTACACAGCAGAGACACATATATAAGATTTTCTCAGCACAGGAGATGTGGTATGATCAGACCATGTCCCTGTACGGTCAAATACATCTATTACACAGTACATAACAGGGACACGTATATAAGATTATCTCAGCACGGGAGATGTGGTATGATCAGACCATGTGCTTCTACGGGAAGACTCAGCCATTAGACAGTATATAGCAGGGGCACATATATAAGATTATCTCAGCACAGGAGATGTATGATCAGACCGGTCCCTGTACAGTCAGACACATCCATTACACAGTACATAGCAGAGACACATATGTAAGATTATCTCAGCACAGGAGATGTGGCATGATCAGACCATGTCCCTGTATGGTCAGACACATCCATTACATAGTACATAGTATGGACACATATATAAGATTATCTCAGCAAAGGAGATCACCTGAGGAAGGCGCTAGTACGCCGAAACGCGTAGTGAGAGAGACCAGTAATACTCATTAAAGAAGTTTTATAATTGAATTGGACAAACTTCCCAGAGTTTATTCAGAATGCGCCTGCTTAAACCGCTTGTTTAACTTTTACTAATCTACAAGCACCCCTGGTGAGCGGTGCAGAGCTGCTTCTGATAACACTGTGTCATTGAGGAGAATAGGGATCTAATAGCTAAAGCTCTCAAGGACTTGTGCTGATGTCAGACCGTGTGACTGATCACGTGTCAGCCTGAGACCTGGAAGCAGGGAGAGACGGCAGCTGCACGAGACGCAGCAAGGCTACAACACCTGGTTATGCTGGCAGCATAACCAGGACAGGTGAGCACCAACAATCCACCGACCCCTTTCCCCCACTGACCCCTGATACTGCACCAGAAGCGCCCCTCTCTGTTTTTTATCATGTATATAGTATTGTCATTACAAACATCTTTTTTCTGTTAATATTGATGATTATGGCTTACAGCCAATGAAAACCCAAAGGTCATTATTTCAGAAAATTAAAGTAGGGAGATGAAGGGTGTGAGGCACCGCCGGCATGGTCCCCATGGCCGGGGCGCATCACATGCAGGATCAGGGTATGATCCTGTTCACACTGGCCGGTTTGATAGTGATGTCACTGTGTGAACCTATCCGGAACACAAGGTGTTAAATGTGAGACTGACTGCTGTAGATCTGATACATTCATGAGCCTAATGAGCGGCAGTGAATGGCTCCTGATATCGATGAGGCCCTGAGGAAAGTAATGGGTGCTGATTGCTGACAGCCCAGGTGGGTGTGTCCTGAGGAATAGCAGCCCAGCTGGATGAGTCAGTGTAGGAGTGGCAGGCACGATATAGAGCCTGCCAGCTGATTGAGTGGGGATTCATTCAGAGGAGATCATTCTGAGACCAGAGATCAGCCAGAGAGCATTGAGATCCTGATGAACCGGAATATATGTAGCCCTTCGGGAGGCGATTTTATGTGTGCCAGGCGGGCATAGACCACCTTTGGGTCCGACTCAGAGCAGTCAGTTAAAGGACCTGATGAACCGGAATGTATGTAGCCCTTCGGGAGGCGATTTTGTGAAGTGTGCCAGGCGGGCATAGACTGCCTTTGGGTCTGACTCAGAGTAGTCAGTTAAAGGACCTGATGAACTGGACCTGATGAACTGGAATGTATGTATGTACCAGAGATCAGATGCAGGGGTTAATAGGGCTCCTATAGTAGGGTAACGGATGGTTGTCCCGGATACTAAGGTTTGCCAATCCCTGTTCTGAACCCAGATGTGCCACAGTCCATGGATGTCTATATGATGGGCTGTGAGCGAGTGAAAGGACGTGTGTGGTCCATGATGGCTTATCGGATGGGTCACATACTGTGTGTAAGAACCCGGTCAGGCTGGAGTCCTGATTCCGGGGTAGTATGGAGCTGGGGAAATAAAGCCAGGCGGCTGGTTCCGCCATTGGGACCCATAGGGCCCATTGATATGGTAACTGATGTATTGATAAATGTATGTGAAATGTAGATAGGCCGGAGGCTGTAGCCACCACGGGAGCGGTTGTTAGAGCTCCAATGGGGACATAGAGGTGGTTAAAGGTCCCATGTAACTATAAGATGTTATGTGCAATATAAGTGTTATGTAATGTTATTTGTAAATGTATGGTGTTTATAATCAATGTGATATGTGTCAAACATGCTACCCGGGTTATGTTATTATATGTGAAAAATAAACGGGTAGACATTGGTTAAATTATAAACACGTGTTTTGTCGTTATGCAAGCTGGTTCCCCGGGTGCTACCTCACAAGGGTTAAAAACCCTGCTGCCATATTCCACGAGACATCAAATGGTGAATATAATATTGATTTATTATTGTTTCAGGGCTCCCAGATGCAAATTGTCACTTCAGTGAGAAATTAGACAGACTCTAATGCCAGTTAGGAGAGTTAAACCCGCTGAGCTCCCCTGGAAAATTGCATATGCAAATTGTCACTTCAGTGAGGAAGTAGACAAACCCTAATGCTACCTAATAAAGGAGCAATCTTAAAAGTCATAATTGACTCTTTAAGAAGCCCTTTAATATGACTTAGGATTTGTGCCAGATCAGAACCCCAAACTGTAGACGCTGCGTTTCAGGGTGATTGCCCCTCAGCAGTGCAGTGTGTGGGAATTCTGATCTGGCTGAATGAGAGGCAAAGACGAGGTCTGGGGAACAGCTATTCTCCTTGTGGAGAGTATTGTGCCAGCTGGTAGTGAGGAGACTTAAAGTCGCTATGCTCCTCTGGGAAACTGCATATGCAAATTGTCACTTCAGTGAGGAAGTAGACAAAGCCTAATGCCCCAGAAACACCCTGAAACATGGGAGTATTATTGATTTTTGGTGATATTCTAATTCATTCAGACGCACTAGTATACGATTATCTCAGCATATAAACATTTATTTTATACACATTTAATTGTGGAATTTATTATTATTCTAAAGGTACCATCAAACGCAGCAATATTGCTAGGCAATTTCACTGGCAATTTGCTGGTTGCAGTGAAATCATGGATACATTGTTCTATTTTGTTGCTGTGTACAAATGGAACAATGTGTCCATGATTTCACTGCAACCAGTAAATTGCCAGTGAAATTGCCTACCAATATTGCCGCGTGTGACGGTACCTTAAGATTTATTGATAAAAATTAACTTACCGTAGTTTGTGGGAAGATCCCTTTAAAGCGGCCGTCACACGCAACGATTTTAAGCCCGATATCGTTTAAGCGATCTCCTTTTTGATCGCTTAAGCGATATTGTTTTGGCATCGTTGCATGTAATCAAGCGATTTTACTATGTAAAATCGCTTGATCGTGACATCGCAGATCTGAGCTCCGGAGCTCAGATCTAGCGATGAACGATGTCACAATCTGCTTCATCGTGGTGTATGACACCACGATGATCCATCTCCCAGCGGCAGAGCCTATGCTGGGAGATGGTAACTATGGTACACGTCGGGTTACTAAGCGCCGCGCGGTGCCTAGTAACCCGATGTGTACCATAGTAACCAGCGAGATCGCGGCTCCACATCGCTGGTGAGTCTGTCTGTGTGACATCTCACCAGCGATGTGAGCGATATTGTAAGCGATCGCGCGTGCATGTGATCGCTTACAATATCGCTCACGATGTTGAGACATGTGACGGCCGCTTAAAAGTAATCTAACCTTACTTGCCTCCCGCTTACACCTGACTTCTCAACCGCAATATCACAGCTGTGACAATAATATACCAATATGATTTGATTGAAATTACCTTTCATTCTCAATTTTAAATTACTTCTTTTTCGAAAATATAACCAAGCCAACATCTATAAAAAAGACACTAAACCCCCAACCCCCAACCCCCACAAAACTGCTGTGAAGGAAACCTCTAGGGAACTGAAAGATTATCCTCCCTTGCGATTAGATGGTTAACCTCTTCATGACATGTGACTTACCCCATGCGTCATGGTAGCCCAGGTGTTCCTGACCGACGACGTACCCTGATACACAGGGTATGTCATGCCTTTCATGCAGTTATAATAGAATCCAAGAACTCATCTGGTTCAGTTTCAAGTGATTTATTGTGAAGCACACATGGGTGTTGAGGTGACAGCAGCAATAACGTTTCGGCCCCCTATTAGGCCTTTCTCAACACGTCACTGCTAATGATGTTAGGGGAGTATACATCAGGTATTGAGCACTGTATGGTAAGACGAGAGCCCCTTGCACCATGGAACAGTACATCTGTTGCAGGCCTATTAGGCAGTGTATCTGTGCAGGCTTTGTGCTGTACCCATAGGTATGTGGAATGTTCCAGAATGCTGGAGTATCGTCTTAGTATGTTTCTGATATCCCCTGATGTGGTAGCTCCCAGTGTGTGACCCCTGGTCTGGGGAAGTACCGTTAGTATCGTAGTCTTGGGAGAGCCAGCACCGTCTCAGCCCAGGCACATTTTTTTTAAATATTTTACACAAGTTTAAAACAAATATTAACATCACAAAGCTTCACTGATCTCAGTAAGATCAGTGAGACCTTTGGGATGTTGGTCTACCAGGCATTGCTCCCACCTAGCCAGAATCCTACTCCACACTGATGAAGGGCAATATCCCAGCTGTCTGTGGATGGATACCTGTCTTTGGTAATTCCCTTGTCATATCCTTAAGCTCATAACTGAGTGGGGTAGCGACAGAAAGGGCCACTTAATATGGTGCTTATGGTTGTCTCCACAAGGAGTCCACCCCAGGGCTAGGTCCTTCCCTGGAGGGATATCTGGCTAGTCCTGTGTTTGAGACTCTTAAATGAGGCTCCAATGACTCCATTTGCATAAAACAAATATTAGGCTTCTCTGTCATTTGATTGCCAGCCAAGGTAAAGCCTGGCAGCTGGGGGTGGCAGGCCGTAGCTGTCCACTTTATCTGCGGTGAGAATCAAAAATTCTGCGAAGCGCTACATCCTTTTAAAAATTATTTTCTTTTCACCTGTATATGTGACAGACCAACAGCCAATCACAGATGCTATCAAAGAGGATGGGCTTCTGTGATTGGCTGTTTGAGTAATCTACAATCAGCCCATACATTCTAGTATGGTACCATGTATGGGCTGCTTTCAGGTTACTCAAGTAGCAAATCACTGATGCCCATACTCTTTGTCAGCATCTGTGATTGTCTGTTGGGCCTGTCACACATATAGAGAAGTGTGAAAATAAATAAATTTAAAAAAAAATTACATAGCCTCTTGCAGATTTTTTGATCTCAGCGCAGATAAAGCAGACAGCTATGGGCCACCTCCAGCTGACTGGCTTTACCTTGGCTGGTGATCAAAAGTCAGGACAACCCAATTTTTTTTTTTAATTATTTAAAAAAAATAATTTAAAAAAAAAATGCGTGGGCTCCCGCCATATTTTGATCGCCAGCCAGGTAAAACAAGGCAGCTGGGGGCTGGGATTTTCAGCATGGTAAGGCCCAAGCATTCTGGGCCCCCCACGCTGAAAATGGCAGCCCGTAGCCACCCCTGGAATTGGCGTATTCATTGTAGCGGCATTTCCAGGAGCTTTATCCAGCTCTTCCAGCGCCCTGGTGGGGAGTGGAAGGCTGGGTAATAATGGGGTTAGTACCAGCTTTGTACGATCAGCTGGTACTAAGCCTAAAATTCTTAGACATGGCCACCATGAATTTCTAGTAAACAGGAAAAAACTCAACACAGAGAAAATTTTATTTTAATAAAAATAAAACACAAAACACATTTAGGGTCTCCATCTTTCATTTTAAAAAAATCCTCGCTCAGACGTAATCCACAGGTCTTCTGACTTCAGTATGTCCAGCCAGCCTCTGGTGGTGTGGTACTATCATATCTTCTCTCCAGCTTCTCCAGCCGGCACACACAGGAGTCAGGATACCACTCAGGAGGCACCCGATGCTTCCTATGCTGCAGCTCACACAGTCAGTATGCGGCTCCAACACTCTCAGAATAACAGTCACACACAGAGCTTGAGTTGACCGGGTACTTTACTTCACTTGTTAACTCAACACACAGGTCTTGGCACACACGTTGTGGACCGGGTCCACGCAACAGTCACCGGCTGGGGCTCTTACTGCAGCGGGGACGGTTCCTTCACCTCAGTGTACCTCTCGAGCCCTTCTGTTCTCTCCACTCTCTTGGCTACAAGTTTGGTCTAGCCGTCATGGGCTCTACAGTGAGTCATCCCACACTCTGGGTCACTAGCCCTAGTCCGATAGCTTAGTCCTATTCTGTACCGGTTGTTAGGTCTCGGGAACTTGGAGTTCCCGCACTTCGCCAGGTGTCTCATGGTTAGGGGCATAAAGTGTTCCCGGCCATCTCTACAGAGCCAGCTCTCTGGTTTCTCTGGTCCAGCCACCAGTGTCCCGTGTTAGTCGGGCTCACCTGGCTCCTTCTACCGTCCATGGTTCTCAGCTTTTTGGGCTCCCAGCTGACCATTAGTGGTGCAGGCCGCCGGGCCCATCATTCTCTCTGTCTGTCGCAGTCTGAACTTAGCTGTGGGGTGTCTTGGCTTGGGAGGCTTCCCTACTCCTCCACCATCCAGGGATTCACTCAATCGACTTGCCCAACTTAGTGTTCCTAGGTACTTTCTGGAGTCTAGTTCCTCCACCCACTTGTCCGGGTTCTCTCTTTTTCCCACCCACACGTAGCTACCACCCTCACCTAGCATGAAGCGACCTAGTCTCAGGGTCGGAGTGTGTGTGTAAGTGTTGTTGTGAGCTGCTCGTCTTACCTGTCCCACTGCAGTTCACCCTGTGGCCTGCTCTCCAGTCCAGTGTGCAGCGCACTCAGCTGCAGCAGCGCCGCAGTCCTGACTTATCAGCAGCGGGAACTGCGTGCGGCTGCACACCGGACTGGAGGGCATATTAGCCCTCCAGTCCTGTGTGCTGATCCAGTCCGTGGCTGTCAGGGTCATCCCGACAGCCCCGGACCGGATCATGCCGCAGTATGAAGGCACCCTTACTGGTCTGTAGGAGCCAGAACTCCTAATGGTTGGTAGGGGATCAAATACTTATTTATCACATTAAAATGTAAATACATTTATATAATAAGACAATGTTATTTTCTGGATTTTCTTTTTGATATTCTATCTCTCACTGTTAAAATTAAACTACCCTTAAAAGCATACTGTATACATATTTTTTTTTGGGGGGGGGCAATTAGAACTTCTGCTATTGTGCCCTATGATTTCTCCGTATGGCCTTGCTCCACCCAGATTATTGATAGGCAGCTTTCTGTGTGCACTGTTGATAGGTCAAAAACTGTGAATCTTTAATGAAGGGTGATTATATAGAGCTCATGAATATGGGGGACAGCATATCTGGCAGCAGGTTTACTAGTCCTCTTGTGACAATCTCCTGCGAATAAAATAAGAATTTTATCAAACCTAAAGCCAGGAGTTCAGTAGGTGACACATTACAGGAGTCAGGGTCTCTGTCCCTACTTTATGCTGCTCTCTGATTAGGGGAAAAGCCATAAGAGCAGATTCTATTTAATATATAAGCAGTTTTTCTAAACTAGAAAAAAGATCTGTACTTGATGACTTATTGGTGCATAAATCATATATCTATCCTATTACATAGCAGAACATAGACCTGGTGTTCTTGCAGTGATGAATGGCCTGTTCAGAATCCAGCACATCTGCACAATATGCGCCCTCCATTGTTTGACTGGGCATTACAGATTAGGTATTATGGATTGGAGGTGCATATTGATGGACAGGGGTCTTTAGGCGTCAACTCCTCCTTACGCTAATGGTAAGGAAATTTCCCAGCACTGCAGTGACATCAGCTGTTATCTGGGCATGCTTAGAGAAAAAAGGGTGGTCGTAGTACCTGGAGAAAGATTCTCACAGCCTGTCTGTCATCACCAGGTCAGGCTCTGGCTCCAGACTGCCTATACCCTGATAAAAAAAGACAGGCACAAAAATTGGGGCATGAGAGAAAGGAGAACTGAGGGAAGGGAGTGTATGCAACACAAGGCATGTCTGCCTTATATTGGAGTCAGAGCCTCTCCTGGACCCTTATCAGCTTCAACAGGCCCTGACAGTGAGATGGAAACTGCTGGCCACGTCCTGTATAATAGCAACATTACACTTCCCTGCAACCGATTACACACATGGATTTGGATACAGAATAGAGTACAACACTGAGTCTCTCATAGCCAGGTTTTTCTTTACCTGGTTCAAAGACTTTGGCTATGTTCATACGTTGCTTTTTTTGCAGGATTTTTTTTGCAGCGTATTTTAATGCAAATAAAATGCTACTTTTTACAATAGCGCAACAGCTATGAGATTTCAGAAAACCCATGCACACAGCACACCAAATGAATTAAAAACTTGAAGCATTTTTTAAATCTGTCAATTCTTTCAGTGTTTTTGCAACTCTTTTTCACAATAGAAAGAAATGAGAAAGTGCAAAAATACAACATCACTTTTTGCAATGTTGGTAATGCGTTTTTAAGCAATTTTGGGGAATACAGCTAAATTTATTAAACGTATTAGAGACAAAACACACAAGTAATCTGCATCCAAAACACTGCAAAAAAAATATGTTAAAGATGCCGCAAAAGTGTTGACATACGGGTGTTTTAAATGCAGCATTTTTACTACCAAAAGAGCAGGATTTGGCTGCATAAAAAAACACATCAAATGCTGCTACGTGTGAACATAGCTGGGTGCATTTGACATTGATTGTTCATTTTAGCGATCCAATCAGAGACCAACATTACATGAAATAAACTCATGTAGCTAGCTTATGTTTTTATAGACCCAGTGCTACCTCCATTATGCCAAGGCTAATATTGTCCCGATGTGTAGTAATGAAATAAAGGAGATATTTTAAAAGATATTACTGTTATAACCCTTTTGCGGGAAGTTTATTCTAAATCCAATATTATACAGCAAAACACTCGTTTAAAATTTCATTAAAAAACTGTAAACTTTTAAAAATCATATGGATATATGATATATTGCTCAGGTTAGCATATGTTAGCATATATTACGCTGTGTTATTTTTTTGAGCAATTACAGGAACTACTAGAGCTACTAGAACACTTTAGGTGGGATGGGGGTGGAAATGGTGGAATACACCACTTGATATTGATCCCTTCTTGTGTAATATCCTGGTTCCTGGAAACAGTGGGAAGTAAGGTTCTATGCATATTCTAGAAATAATAAAAAATAAATCAGTATGGTACCTCTTTGTTGGTTACTTTTTTGTATGCTTATGTTTGACTTTGTAGTCTTACCATCACAGATGTGGTTGACCAGGATTATGCTTGTTCAGGTCTTATGGGATCTCGCCTGGATTTCCTAAAAAATGTTATAGGACCTTTAATTTTTAACAATATAATAATATAACAAAAATACCGGTATATAAAATATGCTATAACTCTTATAAAATACTCATCTGTAATTATTGATGATCCATCACTATTTTACAAACTTAATGACACGTATCCCTTTCAGTAGAATGAGGTTCATAATAGGAATGTATTTATGGACCCGTTTATAAAGATGGTTCGGATAGATACCCAATTTCAAAATCTGGTAGATACCATGATGAGTTGCAGGCCAGGAAACTCATCATGGTATCATTTCCCTGATGTGTGTCTTGATTTCTTCCAGTAGGGTAACATTAATAATAGAGACCCCAACATGGGGAAGAGGGCAGGACCCCATGGGCTTGTGCTCTGAAATGCCAGGGCTTAATTTTAGTCTCACGGTTTTGAAGATTAGGATGGGGTCAGCACCACCTTGCAGCGTCTCCCATACAGCCTGGGGAGATTTCACTGCTGCCTGCAAGCTTTCAGCCCTTGGCTATGGAGGATGATGAGGAGGGTCCTCCCTGCTGCACCGCTCTGCACGCTCTGGTGCTCACTCCCAACAGTCCGATACGTCAAATCCAATTTTGTATTATAGGAGAAGAAAAAGAAGTCGCACTCAGAGCTTCTATAAACAGCGGTTCTTTATTGTGCTTCAGTGCACACAGCAGGTGGTGGCATGCGGGTGGGAGGACGGGGGGCACGACGTTTCGCGCCGTATAAGACGCTTCAGCATTTTAGTCTCAGTCCGTCCCTGCTGGGTCTAATACACAGTTCACCAAAACCTATAAATGGGTTGGCAACCCAAGCAGAGAGGGAAAATAAATAAAAAAATTCACATTTGGTGGTTGAATGCCAATTCACAACAAAACCTACAAAGGTTGACCCTCAAATAGTAAAAATCATGTTTATTTAGATTACAAAGATATCCACACAATTACCATATCATTTAAACAGGAAGTAATACATCAAATACAATACAGCAGACAATAAAAATAAGCAAAAATTGACAAAGACTTAAACAGACAACGTCTATGAATAGTCTATTTCTCAAATCATCCATCCTCTGTAGCTTTACAATGACAAACTATGTGTAATATTCCCAAAAGGTAAAAAATAAAATAAATAAAATGCAGGTAAAAACAAACCCCGCATATTCAATCACAGGCCACCTGGCACAGAGGAAAATAATTAATTAAATATCTATTTAAACATAGAAAGACATGTACAGTATATGACCTGAGATCACAGCCCAATGGCCGTTTCACTTTCACGCTTCCTCCTGGGGAATATGCCCCAGGAGGAACATCCATTTGTGGACGTCAAACACTCACACCACACTCATGTTGGGCAGGCCCATGGATATTAGTGGTATGCTGGAGCTCATTTTGCAGGGCTCTGGCACTGTTCCTCCTCTTCCACTTTGCACAAAGGACAAGGTAGTGATCCTGCTGCAGGGTTTTGCCCTCCTATGGCCCCCTTCATGTCTCCTGGTGTACTGGTCTGTCTCCTGATATCTGCTGCATGCTCTGGACATTGTGCTAACAGACACAGCTACCTGTCTGTGGAGGAAGGAGAGCGCAATAGGGTCTTATCTTTTAAAAACACAGTATGCAGTATAAATGTAACTGCTCACCTGAGCAGCGCAGTTCCGAGGAACACTGTCCATTTGTTTGCCTAAAGCTACCCATCTTGCACAGCTCACATTGATGTGCCATCCTTGATGAGCTGCACTACCCAAGCAACTCCTGTCATTTGTAAACAGCCTCTCACGCTACCTCTAAGACCACCGTCACACAATCAGTATTTGGTCAGTATTTCACATCAGTATTTCTAAGCCAAAACCAGGAGGGGGTGAAAAATGCAGAAGTGGTGACGTGTTTCTATTATATGTTTCCTCTGACTGTTCCACTCCTGATTTTGGCTTACAAATACTGATGTGAAATACTGACCAAATACTGATCGTGTGATCGTGGCCTAAGGGTGAGAGGAATGACAAAATGAAAAAGTGACCAAAACAACAGCCAAAAATCATGAGAACAGAGAAATGGTCTTGGTAATCACCTGCAGAAACGCTCCCTTATAGGGTCTTTCTTGCTAATTACTGATAATTTCTAAATGTTCTGTTCTATTTGCACAAAAGCAGGAGAAATTGATTCACAATCAGGGTTGCTTCATAACTAGACAGGTGGATTTCCCAGAAGTGTGATTGACTTGGAGTTATATTTTGTTGTCTAAGTGTTCCCTTTATTGTTTGAGCAGTGTATATTATGGTAGTTTAGGTCATGTACACATTTTGAACATTTGGTGTACACGTTTGAGTTTTTTACCTCAGTATTTGTAAGACAAAACCAGGAGGGTGATAAATATAGAAGTGGTGACGTGTTTCTCTTAGGCCACAGGCACACGGTGAGTATTTGGTGAGTTTTTACCTCAGAATTTATAAGCCAAAACCTGGAGTGGAACAATCAGAGGAAAAGTATAACACTGGGGAACAATTTGAAAAAAAATTCTGTTGAGTTAGGTTTTTGAGCTGATTTATACTAAAATTGGCATGCTGATTCCAAAAATGTAGTCAGTTTTTGTCTAGCACATCAAGATTTTCCTCCACAACTTACCTGCCAGAGAAGCACAATTGCACTGATATCTGTAATAAGACTTGTTATCTGATTACAATATACTGTATATATATATATCCTTTGTAAAAAACATGATAGTGTTAAAAAATATATTTGTCATGCCTATTTCTTATATATTTAATTTTTTGTTCATATTTGTACTATTTAAAAAAACCAAAACACTTTTTAGGTACAAGACAAAAATCCTATAGTTCAAAAACTTGACGTGATAGAGAAAAACTGAGATCATTTCTGGATTCAGCATCCAAAAATTAATTAAGAACAGTTGTCTGACCTAACTCCTAAAAAATTGTGTTCCCCAGTGTAGTAGAAACACCTGCACCACTTCTGTATTTATCACCATCTCCTGGTTTTCGCTACAAATACTGAGGTGAAAAACTCACCAAATACTCACTGTGTGCACATGGCCTTAGAGAATGTTCACATGTACCAGAATTACGCTGCATACCTTGTTAAAATTTCATATAATTAATTGATCCTAGGCATCATGACAACGTACCAGAAGGTGGCACTAATCATTTGTATAAAGTTGATCAAGCCAGATTATTTCAAACAAAACAATGGTTTGGTGGGTGAAAGTTACCAGAAAGCAATCACTTTATTTGATCACAGATCGTCCTCACCTGAACTGAGGGTTAAAGTTGTTGTCAGATAGTCACTAACCCATGAAAGGTCTTTCCTGAAAGAACTTTGTTGAACATAGACGGCTGAGATGAGCGACAGTAACATCCAATAGGTAATGCAATATGTATGACTCGCCTATCTATACCTTAGGATACCGTCACACTTGGCTACACACCAGCGATCCCGACAACGATACGACCTGGTAGGGATCGCTGGTGCGTCTGCTACGTGATCGCTGGTGAGATGTCAAACAATCAGATCTCACCAGTGGCGCAGCAATGATACAGCGGTCATTGGGACCCTGTCACTTTCGGGCGTAGTATTGAGATCTTTGGTTGTTGTCCCTGTCAAAAACAGTGATGCATGCAGCCCAGCGGGAGTGCAACGACCTTAAAATGGTCCAGAACGATTTGTAACGATCAGCGATCTCACAGCAGGGGCATGATCGCTGCTATGTGTCAGACGTAGCGAGATCGCTGTTGAGGTCGCTGTTGCGTCACAAAACTTGTGACTCAGCAGCGATCTCGCTTAGTGTGACAGGGGCTTTATTCTGATTCCTGAGTCCACTACAGTTCATAAATCTGCAGGGGTTTACAGACATATACATACAAATTAATAAACTCTCCAAGAAGCCAAACAATCTGGTCCTTTTTTATTTAATGGGCCTTTAAAAGCCTAATCAAAGGCAGGTCCAGTTTATGTAATGCTGGTGTCTGTAATGACATTATTCACCAGAAGACTGTCTGATAAACATCATTCCAACCACAAGTCTGCTTTGGCTTTGATCTAGGAAAAGATATGCGGTCTATTTCATTGAAAAAGATGCTTCTGGCTCCCAGGCTCCCTCTGTGACATAATTGGTAGCTTCTCTAAGATTTTGTGGCCTTAAAGAAGCTGTAAATCTCATGTAACTGGTCTTTGAACGGAAAAGTAAGAAACCTCGAAACGCGTAAAAATCCTTTGGGCTGAGAGCATGTTTATATTCCAGATGCCTAAGCCGAGAAGAAGAATTTACCCAAAGTACTACCGCATAACATTAGGAGAATGATTTAGTAACAAGATCTTAAAGTAAATCAATCACTAGATTTCACAATAGAAGTGGCTTAAATGATTAAATAAATATCTTGTACCTGACATGGTTGGTGTACTTACTTGGAAAATCAAAGTCACAATGGTAATATAATCTTACTTTTGGAATGCTTTTTTTAATGTTAAGCAGGAAACTTTTTAACACATTATACAGCTTTGATTGACATTGATCTTTAAAGTAAGTACAATAGCTTTATCAAGTGTAATCAATCTATTTAGACAGCTTCTAAATTATAAATTGGTGATGGATACTCTTAAAGGAACTGTACCTGATTATCATTTATTTATCTTCTCCTCCCTATATTATTATCAATCTTATTTGTTATTATAGCACCATTTATTCCATGGTGATTTACCAGTGAAAAGGGGCATACATAGACAAGTACAATAATCATGAGCAATACAAGGCAAACACAGGTACAGGAGGAGAGAGAACCCTGCCCGCGAGGGCTCAGTCTACAAGAGAGAGGTGAGGATACACTAGGAGACGGTAGAGGAAACTGCCCGCGAGGGCTCACAGTCTACTAGAGAGGGGTGAGAATACACTAGGAGAGGGTAGAGGAAACTGCCCGCGAAGGCTCAGTCTACAAGAGAGAGGTGAGGATACAGTAGGAGAGGGTAGAGGAAACTGCCCGCGAGGGCTCACAGTCTACTAGAGAGGGGTGAAGCTACAGTAGTAGAGGGTGTAGCAGATTGTGCAGTGATTCAGTAGACTGAGGATCACTGTCAGCAGAATTTGACTTCCCAAACTACAGGTGTATCTGAATAAATTAGAATAAGTTAATTTATTTCAGTAATTCAATACAAAAAGTGAAACACATATATTATATAGAGTCATTACAAACAGAGTGATCTATTTCAAGTGTTAAGTAGGTAGTATTTGAAGTGGAGAGGATGAATGGTTAAAAATCGCACTGGACAAGAGACATCATGTAAATATAATATTGATTTATTAGTCAATGCGTTTCAGGACTACCTGAAACACCCTGCAACCTGGCAATATGATATTGATTTGTCCTGAGGAAGGGGCTAGGAAGCCCTGAAACATGTTGACTAATAAATCAGTATTATAGTCACCCTTTGATGTCTCGTGGAATACGGCAATGCAGTTTTTAACCTTTCATCCTCCTTACTCTATATGCACCACGCTGGGGACTGCAGCAGCCATATTATGCTTTTATAGTGGTTGTGACTCTCACAACCACACAAGGTGAAGCCTCTGATACCTATTTAGGTCACATTTTATCTCTCAGACCCTTCATCCTCCATATTTTAATTTTCTGAGATAATGACCTTTGGGTTTTCATTGGTGGTAAGACATAATCATCAACATTAACAGAAATAAACACTTGAAATAGATCACTCTGTGTGTAATGACTCTATATAATATATGTGTTTCACTTTTTGTATTGAATTACTGAAATAAATTAACTTTTAGATGATATTCTAATTTATAGAGATGCATCTCTATTTACATGTGCATGTAGCTCTTTCAAACACAAATCCAGCAAAGCCTTTACATAGCCGGTTTGTTCATCCATTATGGCCACTTTACACGCGGCTACATTTCTAGCTTATCCACAGGTAACTTACTGGCTGCAGTGAAATCATGGAGACATTATTCCATTTGTACACAGCAACAAGATAGAACCATGTCTCCATGATTTCACTGCAACCAGTAAGTTACCTGTGGATAAGCTAGAAATGTAGCCGCGTGTAAAGTGGCCATTACCGAGAAATCAGTGCTTGAATTGATGCAAATGTGGCTGAAGAACTATGGTAGATCTGAAGTTTCTATCACTCCAGCTATATATTTTGTGCTCAGTGCTGGAACATAATGCACAGTAATGTCAAAATGACTTTGCTTTGCAAATGTTCAGTCTTATGTAATGTCTTTTAAAGGGATGTGGGCTCATGGTCAGGAATTGCAGCGTTTTGGATGCAGCATCTTTCTGCACTACCAACACAGTGGATGGGATTTAAAGAAATTCCATCCCCACAAAGCTTCACCTGACTACAGTGTGCCCTCAGCTGTGGTGCAGGTTTCCGGTCATCCGCATCTCCACAGCAATTAATTTCATGCTGCGGACTTGGAAGACATAATCAACAGGTGCACGCCGCTAGAAGCCGCCCTGCACCCACCGGAGATCGTGGGCACAGGGCGGCTGCAGTCTCCCTGCGAGCACCCGCGGGTGCCTGCAGGTCCGAAGGCATCTCGTCCAACACGCAGAGCCTCCGAATCGTGTGCACACAGCCTTACACTTTAGGGTTGGGAAAACCTGTAGCTGTTAAAGGAAATGACATTTCTCACCTAGCGGAAGCCGTCTACTCTCCATACTTAACACTATATACTGAGAGCAAAAATAGCGACGGAAAAACAGGAAAACGACTGTCGGCAACTTCTTACATGAACAACAAAGTGCATTTCCCATAAAGCTGAATGGGAAGTTTTTCTACTTTTTTTGAGGAGGATTTTTGGAAGTACACAAAGACTAAACATAAACATATTCATATTCTAATCAAGGGTATAAATTGGATGAATGCAATCTGATAAAAAAAAAAAACAAAGGGATTGCACTCGGATTGATGTTATCCTATCAGGCAGGTCTCTGTTTTTATTCACAGTTGTGTTTGGCCTTATAAAAATAATGCTCTCTGAAATCGGAACAGTGTGAGAAACAAATTACAGATACGTTACAATTCTGTAAGATGGAAAGAAATGCAAAAGTATTACAGCTGTGGATTAAAAAAACAGATTACACATGGACAGCACGTGGATGACAAGTGAGTAAAGATCACACCACATTTCTGGATTAGAATAGGGCTGATTTTTTTTATCTGGTCATGACCCCAGTCTAATAGTCGATACATGCAGTAGGTCTGATAATGTAGCATGTAATATCATATATTAGCCAGAAGGTGGTAGTGTTGCATGTGCACACAGACACTAAGCGGTATTTGGAATGTTGTTTTTTTTATGTGAGTGATATAATGTCACTACAATATTTTTTATTTCTGTTTCAAGGGGAAGTCAACAATAATTCTGCCCTATGAAAATGACAACTTATTTGAAGGTCTTAAACTTTAGAATCTATGACCTAATATAAAATATAATGTGTTCTAACAATGTTCAGGTTTCAGTGCATTTCTCAAGCAATGTCCTAAAATTGTAAAATTTTCCTGCAGCTCCAAGATAGCATAGATCACCCATGTAACAGTTGGATGATACCATAGTCTGCTATCATGTCAGGTGGCTGCTCTGATCCCATTGTACTCTGGCAATTAAAATTAGAGAACAACACAAAACTTTCTTGATGTTAGGGTGCGCTCTCATCTGCGGAATAACTCGGCAAGCGCAATCCGATAAATCATTGAATTGCACTCGCCTCAATGTTAAGCGATAATGACAGGCATATCTGCGAAATTATCTGTGAGAAACGAGCTGATGAAAAATTTGCAGCAGCTACATATGGCAGTGGGTCTCACCGAGATTCTGCCAATGCAAGAGTAAAGGTGCGATGAAAGCATCGCACACCACACGCACAGCACTTGGATCGCGATTTTAGCATGGTCATTTCCATGCAGTAAAAGAACTGAAAAAATAGATAGACAGACAGGCAGCATAGAAAGCTAGATAAATAGATAGACACTATGATAGTTAGATGGAGCTTACCAGTGTTCCACTGCTTGCTTCTGGGGCCGCCTATTAAGCTTCATGCATATCACTGTACTGACCGGCAACAGCCAATCACAGATGCTCACTAGTATTCCCTGGGATGTTTATTCCCATCACATATGGGCCAGCCGTCCACAGCAGATGGGTTCTCTATCATCAAGTACTCTCAAGGGACATTGTCCCAAACCCTAAGTGAGCGTTCCCTCACTCGGGCGTGACATTATAACTAGCCCACAATATTTTTGGCAGGATTTGTTTTGGATCCTGTCTTTGCTTTTGCAAACCAGCTGCAGACCCTGTCCTTAGATCTGTCAGATCGGTGGTATGGTGGCTCAAGGTGGCATAGTGACTCAGTGGTTAGCACTGCAGTCTTACAGTGCTGGTGTTCTGGGTTTAAATCCCACCTAGGACTACATACAGTTAAGGCCAGAAATATTTGGACAGTGACACAAGTTTTGTTATTTTAGCTGTTTACAAAAACATGTTCAGAAATACAATTATATATATAATATGGGCTGAAAGTGCACACTCCCAGCTGCAATATGAGAGTTTCCACATCCAAATCGGAGAAAGGGTTTAGGAATTATAGCTCTGTAATGCATAGCCTCCTCTTTTTCAAGGGACCAAAAGTAATTGGACAATGGACTCTAAGGGCTGCAATTAACTCTGAAGGCATCTCCCTCGTTAACCTGTAATCAATGAAGTAGTTAAAAGGTCAGGGGTGGATTCCAGGTGTGTGGTTTTGCATTTGGAAGCTGTTGCTGTGACCAGACAACATGCGGTCAACGGAACTCTCAATTGAGGTGAAGCAGAACATCCTGAGGCGGAAAAAAAAGAAAAAATCCATCAGAGAGATAGCAGACATGCTTGGAGTAGCAAAATCAACAGTTGGGTACATTCTGAGAAAAAAGGAATTGACTGGTGAGCTTGGGAACTCTAAAAGGCCTGGGCGTCCACGGATGACAACAGTGGTGGATGATCGCCGCATACTTTATTTGGTGAAGAAGAACCCGTTCACAACATCAACTGAAGTCCAGAACACTCTCAGTGAAGTAGGTGTATCTGTCTCTAAGTCAACAGTAAAGAGAAGACTCCATGACAGTAAATACAAAGGGTTCACATCTAGATGCAAACCATTCATCAATTCCAAAAATAGACAGGCCAGAGTTAAATTTGCTGAAAAACACCTCAAGAAGCCAGCTCAGTTCTGGAAAAGTATTCTATGGACAGATGAGACAAAGATCAACCTGTACCAGAATGATGGGAAGAAAAAAGTTTGGAGAAGAAAGGGAACGGCACATGATTTAAGGCACACCACACCCTCTGTAAAACATGGCGGAGGCAACGTGATGGCATGGGCATGCATGGCTTTCAATGGCACTGGGTCACTTGTGTTTATTGATGACATAACAGCAGACAAGAGTAGCCGGATGAATTCTGAAGTGTACCGGGATATACTTTCAGCCCAGATTCAGCCAAATGCTGCAAAGTTGATTGGACGGCGCTTCATAGTACAGATGGACAATGACCCCAAGCATACAGCCAAAGCTACCCAGGAGTTCATGAGTGCAAAAAAGTGGAACATTCTGCAATGGCCAAGTCAATCACCAGATCTTAACCCAATTGAGCATGCATTTCACTTGCTCAAATCCAGACTTAAGACGGAAAGACCCACAAACAAGCAAGACCTGAAGGCTGCGGCTGTAAAGGCCTGGCAAAGCATTAAGAAGGAGGAAACCCAGCGTTTGGTGATGTCCATGGGTTCCAGACTTAAGGCAGTGATTGCCTCCAAAGGATTCGCAACAAAATATTGAAAATAAAAATATTTTGTTTGGGTTATGTTTATTTGTCCAATTACTTTTGACCTCCTAAAATGTGGAGTGTTTGTAAAGAAATGTGTACAATTCCTACATTTTCTATCAGATATTTTTGTTCAACCCTTCAAATTAAACGTTACAATCTGCACTTGAATTCTGTTGTAGAGGTTTCATTTCAAATCCAATGTGGTGGCATGCAGAGCCCAACTCGCGAAAATTGTGTCACTGTCCAAATATTTCTGGCCCTAACTGTATGCAAGGAGTTTCTATGTTCCCCCTGTGTTTGCAAGGGTGTCCTAATATTACTCCAGTTCCCTCCCACACTCCAAAGACATGTTGAGAGGGAATTCATATTGTGAGCCCCAATGAGGACAGTGTTGCTGATAAGGCGCTGTGGAATTAATAGTGCTATAGAAGTGAATATATATATATAATATATATATCTGCAATCTGCCACAGCAACCCTCAAGTCAGGCAGCCACTGTTGCTGAACTTGAACCCAAGTTGGAGCTCCGAGGCAGATTTTCTGAGGGGATGCAACAAATCTGTGCTATTCTGGGAGGCTTTTAAGTTATCATCTCTCTTCTGCAAGGTGACCAACAGTCTTGGGTATTCTCACTCCCATCTGACTCTGTCACTTTGGACAGTGGATGGCTTTTTATGGTCCTAAGTCTGGTTTATGATGACCTAAACCGCATCTCTCTTGCTGAATCTTAAGCTCTATAAGCTCCACCAGGTCAACCAGCCTGCAAAGAATTTTTTTTCAGAGTTCTGTTACTCACTCCGCGGGTGTTTGGGGAGCTGGGAGCCAACACAACCAAAGATATGACCTTCCAAGACCTATCAAGATCGGTTATTGGTCGCTTGCGGTCATGTGATATGCGCGTCATATGCACGTCACATTTCACATGACCATAAGCGGGAAATCACAGACCTTCCGAGGGCCTGGGAGGTCGGTATCTGCGGATTTGTCAGTTCTCGGCTCCCCGAACACCTGGCGGAAAGGTAAGTATTCAATTTTTATTATTTTTAACACATTTGGATTACTTTAATTTGGGTTTCGCAGTGTATATTATTACACTATGAAATCCAAAAGGGGCTGTCACAGACGTCACACAGGGGAGGATTCTTCCTCCCCAGTGTGATATCACATCCTGCAGCGCCGACATATTCCTGCTGGAATTGTGCATTGACTGAACTTCGATGCATAATTCCAGCAGGTATAATGGGCTCCTATAGGAGAAAGCGCAGGCGCAAGTCTGTAAAGAATTGACGTGATCATTCTTTTTACGCGCGCGCTTTCTTCCATAAAAGCGCCGTGTATTTTTACGTATTGTCTGAATGGCACAAGTGAATGTACATTCACTTTGCCGGCAGACGCACTTGCTCATTTTTGAAAAGTGCACGCAAAAAAGCGTATAGTGTGAACGTAGCCTTGTTCAATCAGATTGTTGGTGCTAAGCAGTTCTCCAAATTGGATCTCAGGGGAGCCTATAATCTGATTGGAATTAAAGAGGGGGATGAGTGGAAAACGGCTTTTAAAACTCCTGAAGGGCATTACAAAAATATTGTTGTGCCTTTTGGTTAAACTAATGCTACCGATGTTTTTCAGCATTTTGTAAAATACATGTTTCATCACCTGTTGGGTAGGTATGTGGTAGTATACCTCGATGATGTCTTGATTTACTCACCTGATCATAAAACACATCAGATTACACGTCTGGCAGGTATTACAGATCTTATCGGATAATAAACTATATGCCAAACTTGAAAAATATTTAGCCATTTAGTAGGTTTAATTTTGGGGGTTTCTGGTGTTATCTGTGGGTTTCCGGATGGATCTTGATAAGGTCTGCGCTGTGCTGTAGTGGGACCCTCTAGAAACACTTAAAGGGATCCTGTCACCTCCAAAACGCCTCCTAAGCTATCAAAACATGTCCCTGCACCATCCTATCACTAATCTCACACTTCTTTTGTCTCCTAAAAGCATCCTGTGAAAGTGGAGAAACGTTTAATACTCACTCATTAGTGATTATAATTAGCAGGGCCATATTCTTTAGTCACCAGGGGGTGTTCTTTTGCAGCTCCAGGATCCAGCCTTCTCTCTGTCTGTGCTTAAGTGAAACTGAAACTGAAGGCAGGACTAATGATTTGCATTCTGTGAGTGATAGAGAGGGGGGAGGGCAATGCCTGCACATCACAGCAGAACACACAGAGAGAGGGTGGATCCTGGAGCTGCAAAACAGCCCGCCTTGGTGACTATGAATATAGTCACTGCTAATTATAATCACTAATGAGCGAGTATTAAAACGTTTTTATGCACTTTCACAGGATGCTTTTAGGAGACAAAAGAAGTGTGAGATTAGTGATAGGATGCTGCAGGGACATGTTTTGATAGCTTAGGAGGCGTTTTGGAGGTGACAGGATCCCTTTAAAGCATTACTACGTTTACTGAGGTTTGCCAACTATTCTCAGAAATTCATCCCAAACTTCTCATCAATTGTGAAACCTCGCAATGGCATTTTTGACAGCATGTGTGTCAAAAACGCATTGGAAATGCATGTGTTAATGCACCCATTGATTTAAATGCAAAACGCAATGAAAACGCATGTCATTTTGAGAAAACGCAAAATGCATGCGTTTCCAGTGCGTTTCTATGTGTTTTTGCAGTGCATGTATATATTTGAGTTTCTTTCAATATTTTGTCATACCATATCTGATGAAGAGACCTGAGACATCTCGAAAGCTTGCCCTGTAATATCACTTATTTTATTTTTGTTAGCCATTAAAAGGTATCACAACTACAAGACAACTTTCAAAAACGCTGCAGTTCTCAAAGTTAGGATTAACTCACATCTGCGTGTGAAATATAGCTCCATTGCTGCTACTGAAAACATCTTTGAGTAAAATGCGAGTGTCGTTTTGTTTAACATGCGAGTGCTATGCTAATGTGATTTTTCCCATCCCTATTGTACTTGTGGTAACAGTGTGACATCTGTGTGCCGTCTATGTGCTGTGTGTGTTTAACATTATCTTTTACATTACTCTATGTACAGTTTATTTTCAACAAGAAGAAAGCCAGCATATAAAGCTATAGATAGATGCTAGGATAGATAGATAGATATATAGATATATAGATAGATAGATAGATAGATAGATAGATAGATAGATAGATAGATAGATAGACATACATCATACAGTTTTATATATTATCTCCCCACACACACACACACTGTTGTGTTTAAAAATATGAGTTAAGCCCAAAATCTTTATCGTAGGTTTTATATTCACGCATTAGGAACATTGCACACTGTTTCTTTAAATCAGAACTTAAAGAATGTATATAATTTTTAACTACGGTACTTTGCAGAAAATAACAATAAATGAACATTGGGCTGTTCAAAAAAAGCAGTGTCTACATTTGACTTTACAAACTCTAAATATGCATTTTTTTTTTAGGATTTAGCATTCCTGTGAATCACAAACCTAAAATGTAGCTGTATAACCACAGTTTTTTAGAACTGCTTCACATCTATGTTGCATAGAGTCAATGAACGTCTGGCACCTGCCAACTGTTATTCCAGCGCAGGATGCTTTGACTACATTTCTCAATTTAATTGCATTTGTTGGTTTTGCTTCAGAAACAATATTTTTTATATCACCCAACAAGTGTTCTATCAGAGTAAGGTCTGGGGATTGTGCTGACCACTTCATAACATCAATTTTGTTGGGCTGGAACCAGATTTTTGCTTGTTTCCTGGTGTGTTTAGGGTCGTTGTGTTGTTGAAACACAAGGGCATTTCCTCTTCTGTGTAAGGCTACATGACCTCTTCAAGTATTTTGTTATATACAAACTGGTCCATGATCCCTGGTATGCAATAAATAGGCACGGCACCATAGTAAGAGAAACATGCCAATATCATGATGCCTGCACCACCATGCTTCACTGTCTTCAGAGTGTACTGTGGCTTAAATTCAGAGTTTAGCAGTCGTCTGATGAACCGTCTGTAGCCCTTCGACTCCAAAAGAACAATTTTACTTTTTATCAGTTCACAAAATTTCTCCATTTCTCTTTAGGCCAGTTAATGTGTTCTTTGGTACGTTGTATCTGCTTTACTACACTTACCGTATATACTCGTGTATAAGCCGAGTTTTTCAGCACAAAAAATGTGCTAAAAAGTCCCCCCCTCGGCCTATACACGAGTCATATACCATCAGTGGTGTATACAGGGGCCCCCCTTCCCCCTTGCTGTCAGCCACCTGTAAAGAAATAGATCGTTATACTTATCCCTGTCCTGTCGCCGCCGCCGCTCTCCGACACCGCGCGCTCCCTCCGTCTTCTTCCTGCTGTGACCGGCGGGCGCAGGCAATGACGTCATTGTCTGTGCGCCGGTCACAGCAGGAAGAAGACGGAGGAGCGCGCGGTGTCGGAGAGCGGTGGCGACAGGACAGGGATAAGTATAACGATCTATTTCTTTACAGGTGGCTGACAGCAAGGGGGAAGGGGGGTCCCTGTATACACCACTGGAGCCCGCCCTGTATAAACCACTGGGGCCCGCCCTGTATACACCACTGGGGCCCGCCCTGTATACACCACTGGGGCCCACCCTGTATACACCACTGGGGCCCGCCCTGTATACACCACTGGGGCCCACCCTGTATACACCACTGGGGCCCTGTATACACCACTGGGGCCCTGTATACACCACTGGGGCCCTGTATACACCACTGGGACCCTGTATACACCACTGGGGCTCTGTATACAGCACTGGGGCCCTGTATACACCACTGGGGCCCTGTATACAGCACTGGGGCCCTGTATACACCACTGGGGCCCTGTATACACCACTGGGGCCCTGTATACACCACTGGGGCCCTGTATACACCACTGGGGCTGCTGTATATACCTCTGGGGCCCTGTATACACCACTGGGGCTGCTGTATATACCTCTGGGGCTGCTGGGGCTGCTGTATACTACCACTGGGGCTGCTGTATACTACCACTGGGGCTGCTGCTGTATATACCTCTGGGCTGCTGTATACTACCACTGGGGCTGCTGTAAACTACCACTGGGGCTGCTGTATATGCCTGTATACTACCACTGGGGCTGCTGTATACTACCACTGGGGCTGCTGTATACTACCACTGGGGCTGCTGTATATGCCTGTATACTACCACTGGGGCTGCTGTATACTACCACTGGGGCTGCTGCTGTATATACCACTGGGGAGGCTGCTGTAACACTGCTGGGGCCTGTATATACCACTGGGGAGGCTGCTGTATACCACACTGCTGGGGGCTGTATACCTGTGCTGGGGTCCACCCTCGGCTTATACACGAGTCAATAGGTTTTCCCAGATTTTGGGGGCAAAAGTAGGGGGGTCGGCTTATACACGGGTCGGCTTATACACGAGTATATATGGTATTTATTTTTAACAGTGGGACCTTGTGTGGGCTTCTTTTAATAGATTAACTTCACAAGGTGTCTTCTAGCTGTCACAGTCCTCACAGGTAACTTGAGACTGTCTGAGTCTTTGCCATTCTCGCTATTCTTCGATACATTCGAATGGTAGTCTTCCATTTTATTCCAATTCTCTCTGGTTTTGCTTTCCATTTTAAAGCGCTGGAGATCATTTTAGCTGAACAGCCTATCATTGTCTTCGCTTCTTTATCAGTTTTACCCTCTCAAATCAACTTTTTAATCAAAGTACGCTGTTCTTAGGAACGATGTATCCAACGACCCATATTTCTCAGGCTTTCAAGGAGAAATGCAAGTACAACATGTGCTGGCTTGACCCTTAAATAAGGGCCACCTGATTCACACCTGTTTCTTCACAGAATGATTGACCTCACTAATTGAACTCCACACTGCTGTTATTTTGAACACACCCCATTTCACTTAATTATTCAAATACACAGACTCAAAAACATGCAGATCATAAATGCTGAGTCTCTTGGCTTTCTAAGAATCTACTGCAACAACTAGTAAATTGTTTGACACGTAATATACAGTAGTTTTATACCAAAAATAGTGAATAATCTGGTTAGTTATATTATTATTATTATTATTATTAGGTATTTATATAGCGCTATTAGAATACATGGCGCTTTACATTTTCGAGGGTAGACAGAGATAAGTGGTCAAAGACGGCGACACACGAAGACAAACGACGACGAATCTACAGTTAATCATACGGGTACAATAGGGCCGGGGATCCTGTCCGCGAGGGCTCACAGTCTAGAGATTGGACTGCTATTATTTTGAACACTACTATATATTGTAAGCTTGCACCCTTTATTGTCTTTCATGTGTTTCGAGTTGTACTCAGCCACAAAATAAATGATTAATAACAAAATACAATGGGGGTACCCCCTATTTCTATAAGCCAGCTAGGGTAAAGTAAACAGTTGCAGTCCAGAGTCCATAGCTGGCTGCTTTACCTTGACTGGGAATCCAAAACAGAGGTCACCCAATGTTGTTTTTTATTATTTATTTATAAATGAATAATGTAAAAATAAAAACATGATTTCCCACCCTAGATTGGATTAACAGTCAAGGTGAAGCAGGGAGCTGGGGTCAGGTATTTTCAGAAGGGGAAGGGCCATGTTTAATTGGCCCCCGCTAGCCTACAAATAGCAGGCCAGTGTAATATTAGCTGGCATCAAGCACAGGGGTTAGAAATGTTGAGGCGTCTATCAGATACCCGACATTAAAAACCTAGTCAGGACTAAAAAAAATAAAGACACCAAAAAATATTTTATTTGAACAAACTCTCCCTAATTCCAAGGAAATTAAAAAAAAATTAAAAACATAAAAATCTGCAGTAGTTCAGGAATTCCAACAAATGCATCATCTATTTGTGTTGCTTTTTTGCTCTCTTTTTGGGGGACACAGACAGACACACAGACAGAGAAACTCATGCACTTTAGTACCCTCCTCGGTAATCCCATGGCGAGCCCCAGTGATTCTTTCCGGGTATTAGCAGGACCTGCGGGTAGTACGACTATTGACTATGTGACTTCAGGCTGAGTCACATGGGCAGGTCCTGTCAGTACTGTACCCGCAGGTCCTGCCAATGCAAAGATGGAAGACATCGCCGGGGCTCACCGTGAGATCACTGGGGAAGGTAAGTAATTGAACGTTGGTGTTGTGGAAAGCGCAGCAGAGAAAAGGAGCAGTAATTGACATGCTCATTATTTTCTGGATGTGCTTTCTTCATCACTATTGCAGCAGTCAAAAATGCTGATGTCTGCACTGCAAATTAAAAATCCTATTCACTTTGTAGGCAGATGCAGTGGCTGTTTACCAGCCAGGTAAAACCAGGCAAATGGGGGTTGGGATTCTCAGCGTGTTAAGGCCCAAGCATTCTGGGCCCACCACACTGAAAACCGCAACTGCCACTGAAAATGACACATTCATCGTAGCACCATTTCAAGGTGGGGGGGCGACACGCTGGGCAATAAGGGGTTAACACCAACTTTGTATTCCCAGCTGATATCCTGAGATTCTCAATGTCAGGCGAAATTAGACTCAGCCATTAAGAATCTCAAATGGTTAAAAAAGACATCCCAGAGAAAAAGATTTTTCATTAAAAATAAAACATATTACACATTTAGGGACCCCAAAAAAAACCTCCTTCCAACATACCGTATATACTCGTGTATAAGCCGACCCGTGTATAAGCCGACCCCCCTACTTTTGCCCCCAAAACCTGGGAAAACCTATTGACTCGTGTATAAGCCGAGGGTGGACCCCAGCACAGGTGTACAGCCCCCAGCAGTGTGGTATACAGGCCCCCAATGGTAGTATACAGCAGCCTCCCCAGTGGCATATACAAGCCCCAGTAGTATATACAGCAACCCCAGTGGTATACAGCAGCCTCCCCAGTGGTATATACAGACCCCACCAGTATATACAGCAGCCCCAGTGGTATATACAGCAGCCCCAGTGGTATATACAGCAGCCCCAGTGGTATATACAGCAGCCCCAGTGGTATACAGGCCTCAGCAGTATATACAGCAGCCCCCAGGGGTTATACAGCAGCCCCCAGGGGTTATACAGCACCCCCCAGGGGTTATACAGCGGCCCCCAGGGGGTACCCAGTGGCCCCCTGGGGGTACCCAGCAGCCCTCAGGGGGTACCCAGCAGCCCCCTGGGGGTACCAACAGCCCCCTGGGGGTACCCAGCAGCCCCCAGGGGGTACCCAGCAGCCCCCTGGGGGTACCAACAGCCCCCTGGGGGTTCCAACAGCCCCCAGGGGGTACCCAGCAGCCCCCTGGGGGTACCACCAGCCCCCTGGGGGTACCAACATCCCCCTGGGGGTACCAACAGCCCCCTGGGGGTACCAACAGCCCCCAGGGGGTACCCAGCAGCCCCCTGGGGGTACCAACAGCCCCCTGGGGGTACCAACAGCCCCCAGGGGGTACCCAGCAGCCCCCAGGGGGTACCCAGCAGCCACCAGGGGGTACCCAGCAGCCCCCTGGGGATACCAACAGCCCCCTGGAGGTACCAACAGCCCCCTGGGGGTACCAACATCCCCTTGGGGGTACCAACAGCCCCCAGGGGGTATCCAGCAGCCCCCAGGGGGTACCCACAGCCCCCTGGGGGTACCAACAGCCCCCTGGGGGTACCCAGCAGCCCCCAGGGGGTACCCAGCAGCCCCCTGGGGGTACCAGCAGCCCCAGGGGGTACCAGCAGCCCCCTGGGGGTACCCAGCAGCCCCCTGGGGTACCAACAGCCCCCAAAAGCTGGCACTGTCCCCCCTTGTAAGGGCCCCCCCGCGCTGCTTATACATTACCATCCCGGTGTTCTGATCGGCGCCGCTCCTCGGTGCTTCTTCTTCATCCTCCCGTCCTCGCTGGCTGCATCCGGGATCTCCAGCCGTCGCGCGATGACGTCATATGCGACGGCCGGACATCCCAGATGCAGCCAGCGAGGACGGGAGGATGAAGAAGAAGCACCGAGGAGCGGCGCCGATCAGAACACCGGGATGGTAATGTATAAGCAGCGTGGGGGGGCCCTTACAAGGGGGGACAGTGCCAGCTTTTGGGGGGCCATATGCACTGCTTCCCCCTGCCGCTGATTGACAGGGGGAAGCAGTGCATATATAATGAGCGGCCCCATGTGACGTGGCCGCTCATACAGCAGCCTCCCCCCGCCTCCTCAGCCCCCACCACGCAGTCTACCGTAGTGACTCGTGTATAAGCCGAGGGGGGGACTTTTCAGCCCAAATTTTGGGCTGAAAAACTCGGCTTATACACGAGTATATACAGTAATCCAGATCTTCTTAGCTTCTTCAGCTCTGCTACATCTTTGCCAACAGACAGGGACGTCTGCTGGCAGAGATGACCAGGCAGGGAATGACAGCCAGGTGCTATGTGAAAGGTTAGCAAGTTCACATTAACTCAGATAACCCCAACGTCACCCGGCACCCGGAGCCCAGAATTAAAGTGAAGTGAGCTCTTATCTCGCTCACTTATGGCTGGGCTCTGGGTGCTGGGAGATGCTGGGGTTGTCTGAGTTCATTTGATCTCAATCTTTCATACAGCACCTGACTGTCATTCCGTGTGTGCTTGTCTCTGCCAGAAGACGTCTTTGTATGTTAGCAAAGAAGTAGCAGAGCTGAAGAAGATAAGAAGACCTGGATTATGTCAGAGGAAGGTTTTTTGTCCTTGTAATTAAAGATGGAGTGTGTTTTGTGTTTTACTTCTAATAAAAACATTTTTTCTTTTTGTTGTGTTTGTTTTTTTACTGTTCACTAGCAATTCATGGTAGCCAGGTCTACTTTTGCTTGACAGCATGAATTTCAGGCTTAGTACCAGCTGAGAATACAAAACTGGTATTATGCCCATTATTACCCAACGTGCCACCCCCCCACCAGGGTCGTTGGAAGTTCTGGGTTAAGCGCCTGAAAATGCCACTACAATGAACGTGCCATTTTCATTGGCATCTGCTGGCTATGGTTTTCATCGTGAGGAACCCAAAACACTTGGGCCTTGCCACGCTGAAATCTCAGCTCTCAGCTGCCTGGTTTTACCTGGCTGGAGATCAAAATATGGTGGGAGCCCAAAAATTATTTTAAATTATTTGTTTATTTTTGTTTATAATTATTTGTTTATTTTTGTTTATAATTATTTGTATTTTGATTGGCAGCCATGGTAAAGTTAGGCACTTGAGGATGGCAGCCCATAGCTTTCTGCTTTATCTGCGCTGAGAATCAAAAATACCATGCAGCACTGCGTTATTTTTTAAATTATTTATTTTTATATTACTATGATGTCAGTGAATCTGTAAAGGGCCCAACAGCCAATCACAGACACTGTCACAGAGAGTGGGTGTCCGTGATTGGTTGCTGAAGTAACCTTAAATCAGTCCATACATTCTAGCATATAGAATGTATTGGCAGATTCCAGGTTACTCCAACAACCAATTACAGACACCCATTCTCTGTCACAGTGTCTGTGATTGGCTGTTGGGTTCATCACACATACTGTATAGTAGTGTAAAAATAAATAAATAATTTTAAAAAATTATGTAACACTCCGCGGTATTTTTGATTCTTAACACAGATAATGCAGACAGCTTTAGGTTGCCACCCTCAGCTGCCTGACTTTACCTTGGCTGGCAATCAATATACAGGGAAGCGCATTTTTTTTAAATTTAAATAAATAATTAAAAAAATGATGTGTCGGCTCCAGCCATATTTTGATTGCAAGCTAGGTAAAACCAGACAGCTGGGGGCTGGGATTCTCAGTGTGGTAAGACCTAAGCGTTCTGGGTCCCCCACACTGAAAACCTCAGCCCACAGCTGCCCCTGAAAATGGTGCATTCATCATAGCACCATTTCCAGGTGCTTTACCCGGCTCTTCCAGTGACCCTGGTGGATGGTGGCAAGCTGGGTAATAAGGGGTTAATACCAGTTTTGTATTCTCAACTGGTACGAAGCCCAAATTCATGGCATCATGCCAAATTAGACCTGGCCACCATGAATTTCTAATAAATATAAAGAAAAAAACAATACACAGAGAATTTTTTATTATTAAAAAAAAAATAAAAAAAATAACTTATTTAGGGACTCCATCTTTAATTACAAAAAAAACCCCTCCGGCCAACGTAGTTCATAGGCAGAGCAGGTTCAGCTCTGCTTTATTGCTCTGAAAAGACAAGCAGAGCAGCAAGCAGGCTGAGACTAACTGTGACAGTCAGAAGTCAAGTGAGTTCATAGCTGAGCCATGAACTCGGGTGACTCCTGACGTCACTGCGAACACTGTTGAAAACTGGTGAGTTCTCAGGACTACAGGAAGCATGCCATGGAACCTGGTAAGTATATTGATAATGTTTATTAACTATAAGCTTTGTTTTACAGCCCCCGCCCCATCACATAACTGTAATGTCCAAGCTTCAGTTTCCGACGCATGTTCGAGTTACGTCCGGCACTGAACTAGGACTTTACAAAAAGGTCCAGGTGAACCAGATGATCCCGAGCAACTAGGGGTTTGCCCATCACTAATTATGAACAGTTAAGAAAGTTGAAGGTGAAATGATCTCTAAAAGGCAAGACGTTAAAGATGACATTTTTCCTGAGAATTTTAGGCAACAAAATAATATTTTTACCTTTTTTTTTAAGATTTTAAAAATTACAAAATGGAAGATGGGCCAATGCAAAAATTTGGGCACCCTTAGAGATTTGTGTGCTCAGGTAACTTTGACCGACAATTCAGAACTTGTTTAGCTTGTTAGGATTATGACTTGTTTACCAGCACTGTTAGGAAAGGCCAGGTGATGCAAATTTCACAGTATTATAAAAACTCAGCCTTCTAACCTTGTGCCAAAAAACAACAGCCATGAGTTCTTGTACGCAGCTGCCTAGCACTCTGAAAATTAAAATAGTGGAGGCCTACAAAGCAGGAGAAGGCAACAAGGTGATAGCAAAGTTTTTTCAAGTTGCCCTTTTCTCAGTCCAAAATGTAATTAAGAATAGTCAGTTATTGGAGCTTTCACATTTTTTTTCCTGTTCGTGGGATCCTACTTTTTGCGGGACCCCATGGACAGGAAAGGACACCACAGGAGGTGACCTATTTCTGTGTCCGGAGCCGTGATTATCATGGATCCGGACACAGAAAAAACAGCTGAGGAGGCAGTGGGGCACTATTACTTCTGCAATGTATAATATACATTGCGGAAGTGCAATTCAGTAAAAGAAAGGGTTAAAAGTGAAAAAAATATATGCTCACCTTCCAGCGAGTCCCCCGGCATCTCCAGCAAGGTCCAGATGCTTAAAGGACCAGCGATTACATCACAAGACGATCAGCTGATCGGGTCACATGACCGCAGTTACCACGGTAACTGTGGTCATGTGACCCAATGACACTGCCGGGTTGTGACATAACCGCAGGTCATGTCTGGAGCTTGCTGGAGGCACTGGGGAACTCGCTGGACAGGTGAGCATACATATTTTTTATTTTTAACCCTTTCTTTTACTAAATTTCACTTCCGCAATGTATGTATATACATTGCGGAAGTGAAATTAGGTGGTTAGGAGCAATTTTAGTGTACTGAGCATCGAGTCCGAGAAACGATCCTGTGTTTTCTCGGACCCGTGCTCCATTGGCCCCCATGTTAAAGGCCGCGGATCGGATCTAATTTGGCCTAATTGCCATCCGATTTTGTGGGATCCGATTTGTGTCCAATTTTTTGCTGTGCCCAAAATCGGAGCAGTCTCCAATTTTGGGTACAGCAAAAAATCGGACACAAATCGGATCCCACAAAATCGGATGGCAATTAGGCCAAATCCGATCCCCATAGGATAACATGGGGGCCAAATTGGATCCGTGGCTGTCCATCTTACAACGAACAGCCACAGATCCTCAAAAAATGCAATATGAAAGCACCCTAACAAGAACAGTAGAAGTCAAGATAAGACCAAGCAAAATTTCAGTGAGAACTGCTTGTAGGATTGCTAGAAAGGCATAGAAAAACTCCTGCTTGACTGCAAAAGACTTTCAGGAAGATTTTGCAGATTCTGGAGTTGTGGTACATTGTTCTATTATTCAGTGACATCTGCACAAATGTGGCCTTCATGGTAGAGTCATAAGACAAAAACCTCTCCTGCAACCTCACTGTAAAATTCAGCGTCAGAAGTATGCAAAAGAACATTTAAACAAGCCTGATGCATTGTGAAAGCACGTTTTGTGCACAAATGAAGTTAAACTGGAACTCTGGCATGTCAAGGGCTCTGCAAATGCGACATGGCATTAATAATCATAATAATAATTTATTTATTTCTATAGCGCTATTGATTCCATAGCACTTTACATACAAGGGTAATGCTGTCTCTCTTGGAGCTCACAATCTAAACATCCTATCAGTATGGCTTTACAATGTGGGAGGAAACCAGAGTGCCTGGAGGAAACCCACACAAACACGGGGAGAACATACAAACTCCTTGCAGATGTTGTCCTTAGTGTCCTTGGTGGGAATTGAACCCAGGACTTCAAGACCCCAGTGCTGCAAAGGCTACAGTGCTAACCACTTGAGCCACCGTGCTGCCCGTGCATTCACAAGCTATGCATTCACAAGCTATTGTAGACAAATTTGCACTCCAAAAATCAAACAGTGCTCTTTCCTTCCGAGCAATGTCATGTGCCAGAACACCCTTTTTTGACCACATTTAATGCATAGTCGCATTTGGGGGAAATTGCTTAACAAATTTTGGGTTCTGTTTTCTCCCATTATCCATCTTAAAAATGATAAATTCTGGCTAAAACATTTTAGCTGAAAAAAATAAAATTATTTCGCATCCACATTATAAAAAGTTCTTTAAAGCACATATGGGCTCAAAATGCTGAACACACCTCTAGATTAATTCTTTGATTGATTTAGTTTCCAAAATTGGGACAGTTGTGGGGGGTTTCTGCTGTTTAGGCACCTTACGAGACCTGCAAATGTAACATGGTGCCCTCGATGTAGTTCTGCCAACTTTGAGTTCCAAAAGTCAAATAGCGTTCCTTCACTTCCAAACAGTGCCATTTGCACAAACAGAGGTTTTTGACCACAGGTGGGGTATCACTTGTAAAAGTGGAAAAATTGAGGCTAAAGCAACATTTTAGCGTGCAAGGCAATTTTTTTTTCCATTTTGCATTCATTCCCATGAAGCATCTGAAGGGTTAAAAACTTTCCTGACAGCAGTGTTAAAGCATTTGAGGAGCATGGTTTTTAAAATAGTATCACTTTTCCGGAGTTCCCAATATGTCCAGTTAAATTTGACATGGTCGCGTTCCTAGTGCGGACGAGAGTGTGTGATTTGTGTGCGGGCATCCGCCTGCGTACAAATCACATATTGCAGTGAATGGGAGCGCACGGTTATGCGCAGACCTGCGCATGACCGTGCATTCCCATTATAAACATAGGGGCTGCGGTCAGCTTGCGGATCCCCTCTGCAGGACGCTGCGGAGGGTCCGTAAGTGTGAAGCCAGCCTTATATGTGCCTACGCTTACTGCAATGTAGAATTTTTCTCTGTGTTGTGTTTTTTTAACTATTTACTCACCAGATTGGTAATGTGCGGGTGCATTATCAATCTAGGGCTTAATGACAGCTGTCAATACTCAACTGTCATTAACCCCTTTTGTCACCCCAATGCTACCAGAGCATCAGGAGGAGCTGGATAAAGCATCAGGAATTGTAGCTTATAATGAATGCACCAATTTCTAGGGCAGCTATGGGCTGCTATTCTGTGGAGTGGGTGGCCCAAGAACTATGGGCCTCACTACGCTGAGATTACCAGCCCCCAGCTATCTGGTTCTACCTTGGCTGGCAATCAAAAATAGGGCTAAGCCCATGCATTTATTTAAATTCTTTATTTAAATAATTAAAAAATATTAATGGGCTCCCCTGTATTTTTGATTGCCAGCCAAGGCAAAACCAGAAAGCTGGCGGTGGCAGCTTGTAGCTGGCTGCTTAATCTGAGCTGAGAATCAAAAATGCGGGAGACCCCTAAGCAAGCATTTAATTATTTATTTATTTTTACACCCCTATGATGACAGTTCCTTGGCAATGGCAAATAATCCCAAATGCTGGCACTATGGGTGGGTGAACAACAACCAACCACAGGCGCTGTCACAGAAAGTGGACGTCTATGATTGGCTGTAGGAGGCTGAGTCCAGTGAATAAACTGGAATGTAATGATTGTGACCCAGAAGTAATGTTACAAGGGCGCAGTCCTTGGTAAGTTTAATTCTGCTGTTTTAATCACTGTTTTGCTTACTTTTACAGCCCCTAACCAACAACAAACCCAAACAGTGACACGGAGTTCACAGGGAAGCCTATGTTCAGGGTCTGTGCCATCACTATTCATAAGTGTTTCATGTATACAGCCCATAATCTAATATGTAAAGTTGAGTGTATGTGTGTGTATGTATGTCTGTCCGCTAAAGGAATCCGCACTGTCACATTTACAATCACAAAACTTTGCACTGACACCTCTTTTGACTCAGGGAACGTCATAGTCCATGTTTTCATGGGATATTTTAACCCTGCGCTTTACAGTCATTCGCCAAGAAAAAGGCTTATTTACTGTTTGTATGTGTGAGGTAATAGATACTGCCTTGGCTGTTTTGACAGTTAGCCTGGATATTATGAGATCACCTATAACAGCCAATCACAGCTCAGCTCCTGATTGATTGCTATGGGCAATGAAGGACATTCTTACTATAACACAATTTATGCATGTCTGTGAAACATTCAGGAAAGCCTGCCAAAGGCAAGGACGTCTGAAAAATGGTGCACACTGGAGTATGATTTTCAGTGAACCAGCAGCCACACAAACCCCAAAGAGACTAAGACACCTCTTTGCTATTTGACTAACAATCTGTCGAGCACAGCCCCCAAAATACAGCAGAAGGCCACACTCAGTCCCCAGTATACAGCAGGAGGCTGCACACAACCCCCAGTACACAACCTAAGGCCACACACAGCCACCAGTATACAACAGGAATATGTACACAGCCCCCTGTGGCCACACATAGCCTCTTGTATTACAGCAGGAGGCCGTGCAAAGCCTCTTGCATTACAGCAGGAGGCCACACATAGCCCCATGTATTACAACAGGAGCTCACACATAGCCCCCAGGATACAGCAGGAGGCCACACACAGCCCCCAGTATTACAACAGCAGACCATGCATAACCCTCTATATTACAACCTGTGCCCCACATAACCCCTGTATTACATCAGAATCTCACACATAGCTCCCTGTATTACAGCAAGAGCCAAGCATAGCCCCCTACATTAAACCTGGAGCCCACACATAGCCCACATACTACAGCAGCACTATACACAGTCCCTGTATATAGCAAGAGACCACATACAACCCCTAGCTCCAAAAAATGATAACGTCAACAAGATCAATCATTAAATTCTAAGTCTTCCAGGTGTGTGCACTACCTACAAGTTAGAGGATACAGTGACAGACCCAGCTCAAGCATTATTCTATACAACGGTGTTCCTCAACTCCTTGGAACCACAAGGACTTCCTCCGCATAACCGCTTTAAAAAAAAATAGAGTCTCTATTCTGCTGTTCAAAATTTAGATCCACCAAAGCTGTGTAATGGAACAAGGCTCTTGATTTAGAACCTCTTTCCACGTGTAATTGAAACAACCATTTTGATAGGATTTACCAAACGAGAGGACATTTTCATTCCATCAATTCCACTCATTCCTTCTGATTTGCCTTTTGATTTTAAACAACTCCAGTTTCCAGTTTGACTGGCATTTGCAATATCCATAAACACGGCTCAGGGACAATCCTTAAAAGTAGCAGGAATTGATTTGAATCTCCATGCTTTTCTCATGGTCAACTTTACGTGGCCTGTTCAAGAGTTGAAATTGTGAAAAATCTGTTCGTCTTTGCACCAGAAGGAAAAACTCATGAATAAGAAGTTGCAGATAAAGTGCTTCACATTATTGGAGTAATCATTTAGTTAATTTATGTTACATATCTGTGGTGTTGAATATAGGATGTGAAATACTTCTATTACTTTCCTTTTTATTTTTACTAATAATATTTCTGTCTATTTAGTTTGAGACTTTTATGTGCAAAATAATTGTGGCTGGTAAGGATTTTCCAATGGAAAGGAACAGTCATTAGCTATACCTCCAAATGAAGGAGTGGTGCTTTAAACCAGGGGCGGGGAACCATTTTTCTGCTGAGGGCCATTTTGGAAATTTCTACAATCCTTTGGGGCCGTACAAAATTATCAACTTAAAAATTACTAGCTATGTTTGGTTTAACAATCAACTCCCCTATTGTTGTGACTGGGGCTGCTGCTCTTTGGCGTGGGTGATATTCGTCATGTTGCTTCTCAACTACTTTTCCAAGTTTGCTACAGCCCTAGACAACACAAGAGAGGCTCTGAGCATATACCTCACTGGGGAGGGGAAGGCTGGGGCACAGGGATCACTGGAGCGCTGGATTTAAAGGGCATACAGTCGGCAAAATGCGTCTGCCAGCCTGAGCACTGCGGTCCCCAGAAATCTGCCCAGGGGCCACAAAAAAGTAATTGAGAGCTGTGTTTGGCCCTGGTGCCTGAGGTTCCCCACCTCTGCTTTAAACAGAAATAAAAATAGAAGACAATGATATAATTCCTCAGTCGTAGAGTGCATCAGTGATTCAACCAGAGCTATGGTGGGTGAGGGACTCGGTCACGGGGCTACTGTGTTGGGAGTCACGGATGGTCGGGACCCCGGTGCCGTGCTCTGGTGATCAATTATACTAGATGTTGGTGTTAAACGGTGGAGGTTAAAAGGGTTATTTGCAGGGGAACGTGACGCCACCTGTAGAGTCCGGTAAGATGGTACCGGCGCTGCCAGCCGGCCACTGAGGTGATGGTTGAGGCAGCTAAGTGTGGTATAGCTCCCCACAGGTGGAGCTTTACCTCAGGGCAGCTATTGTGGTGAGACGGTGAGGGAGGACAGTGATGGTAATGGTGGTACTGCAGTTCTTACCCCTCTGCTGAACTGATGTTGATGATGTTGAGTCTTCTGAGCTGTGGCGGGATGAATAACAGAAACCAGTTCAAGTTTAACTCTGCTTCACTCGGTACCGGCTGATGGTATAGCAAGACACGGTACAGTTTGGTTTTTAGGGTGTTGTTGCCAACTCAGGGTTTCTCCTATGGAGTCTCTAGATGTCCTCTCTTTGTCTTTCAGGGTTTTCTACTCTCTTTCTCTGTCTTTCTATCTTTCCCACCTTTGTAGAGCTCACCCGCCAGTCCCCTGATCTCCTTCAGTGAGACACGGTTATCCTTTCCCGGATATAAGAGGAGTCCCAAACTCTCCCCCGACGTCGGTAATCAGGCCATTACCCCACCGGTTATGGATCTATTGTGGTCCTGAGGGATGAGGTGCCCTTGTGGGGCTGTCAGCAACCCGGTCCTGTTGGGCCTGCAGCTCGTCGGCTTTGCAGTCAGGGTTGAACTCCTGGCTGCCTCGGTTGTCCGTGTCACCGGTGTCCCCTCAACATGACCAGCTGGCTGCTACCAGCCCTGGCCCGTTGCCCTCTGTCCTGGGTCCCCACATAAAGATGGGACACCCTCCACTCAGCTGGGCTGCCAGGCCTGACCACTCTGTCTGCCTTCCCAGCACCGTCTGAGGTAAACTGTCAACTGTCACTCTTACTCTATCCTAAGCTCCGCCCCCACCTATCTGGGATCTACCAAGTACTGCTTCCCCCTACTCTAGGTGGTGTGGTCCTAGGTGAGTGTAAAAATAGACTCCACAAGATTTAAATCCCAAACTAGCAACTTACAATAATATTACATCTAGATAATAAGTGTAATACCACTCTGTGGCGCCTAGCCGCAGGGGCGCCACACACACCCTTGGTGAAACACACCCGCCGGCGGGTGTTAAACCAAACCTGGAATAAAAATGCATTTTACATATAACATTGAACATTTAGGGCGTATCTGCTTAGGAGGCCTGGCTCTACTTCAACCACCCCCAGGCACTTTCTTTTCCTAACTTAATGTACATGGGGGTTAGTCCAGTTCCTCCACCCTTAGTTCACAACTATCAATAACATGTTAACATTTTTACCATGTAAAAACAATAAGATTACTTCTGTTCTACCCTTGCGGGAGGTGCATTACTTTTAACGTTACTTTAAACTTTGACTATAATCTAGTCCATTCAGGTTCAACTGGAACCAGATAACAAGTCTCTTGATTACTGTCCATCAAGTGCTGAAAAAGGAGGAAAACAAAAACAAAAAAAAAAAAAAACAGTGCAATGCAAGGAAAATATGCATCTAAACAAATTCTGCTCATACTTTGAACAGTGCAATACCGGGTTAACTCTTTATTACTCAGCTTTATCAACCCAGATTGCAAACCACCCGCGGGGACCTGCGTGGCGTTCAAAAGTAATCACGTCCCCACGATACAAGTCCCGGTCCGGGTGGCCCTGCAGTAGGTGTTCTTCTACATTCCTCCGACCGACATGGACTTCCTGATAAAGGCCCTCCTCCTTGGCAAACCCGTACCCGGTACTAAGATTGAAAATAGTGACTACCCCCTGCTTACGTTGGTCTAGGGTCAGTGGGGGCTGATTGCGGGCCATGACGAGGGCTTGGCAAGTCTCTAGTTCGTTCACATACCAAGCCTCGCACCGCCGATGTCGCTCAGCCTCGTTGCCCGGTTCGGGGCGCGTAAACCAGGGGCGACCTACCGGTTGCCAAGTGTGTCCATTGTTGCCAGTGCAGAACGCTGCTCTCTTCTCTTTGGCCACTGCTGATGGTGCTGGTACCGCGACCCTCCATAGCTCGCGGGGCCCAGCCTCCTCTGCGCCGCCTGCTGTTCCTTCCTCTCGGTCCTCCTCCCCAGTCATGTCGGACTCTTCGGAGAACCGGATCAGGCTTTCCAGTTCGGCGGTCATCCCTCTTCCGGGCTCCATGCTCGCTGGATCCTCCGTTACAGTGCTCGACCCGCCCCCTTGGTTGATTGAGAGCAATGGGGGCGGGGAGACTTTTTGATGCCTCTTGAATGGCCCATGTATGCTGAGGGGCCGAGGCACGCCCCTGGACCAGCACATAGTTCTTTTCACACTTTTAAGCCCGCCCACCACGAAAATCTTATGGGCAAGTCTTTCGGGCTTTTCCGGAGCCCGCCACTACCTTCGTCACTCCTCGGCAGAGCGGAGAGGGCGGGGCTTATCTTCCCGCTCTTTCTCCTGCTGCAATGACGCAGTTTAAATTATGAGGCGATGTAATGGTGGCTCGGCTCAGTTTTTGTAATCCACACAGATAGTCAATAATAAAGTCTTAAGGCGCACTTCACCTGGTTTTACCAGGCTGGTTCCATCCTGTTCGTGACACCAATTTGATTCAACCAGAGCTATGGTGGGTGAGGGACTCGGTCACGGGGCTACTGTGTGGGGAGTCACGGATGGTCGGGACCCCGGTGCCGTGCTCTAGTGATCAATTATACTAGATGTTGGTGTTAAACGGTGGAGGTTAAAAGGGTTATTTGCAGGGGAACGTGACGCCACCTGTAGAGTCCGGTAAGATGGTACCGGCGCTGCCAGCTGGCCGCTGAGGTGAGGTTGAGGCAGCTAAGTGTGGTATAGCTCCCCACAGGTGGAGCTTTACCTCAGGGCAGCTATTGTGGTGAGACAGTGAGGGAGGACAGTGATGGTAATAGTGGTACTGCAGTTCTTACCCCTCTGCTGAACTGATGTTGATGATGTTGAGCCTTCTGAGCTGTGGCGGGATGAATAACAGAAACCACTTCAAGTTTAACTCTGCTTTACTCGGTACTGGCTGATAGCATAACAAGACACTGTACAGTTTGTTTTTTAGGGTGTTGTTGCCAACTCAGGGTTTCTCCTATGGAGTCTCTAGATGTCCTCTCTTTGTCTTTCAGGGTTTTCTACTCTCTTTCTCTGTCTTTCTATCTTTCCCACCTTTGTAGAGCTCACCCGCCAGTCCCCTGATCTCCTTCAGTGAGGCACAGTTATCCTTTCCCGGATTTAAGAGGAGTCCCAAACTCTCCCCCGACGTCGGTAATCAGGCCATTACCCCACCGGTTATGGATCTATTGTGGTCCTGAGGGATGAGGTGCCCTTGTGGGGCTGTCAGCAACCCGGTCCTGTTGGGCCTGCAGCTCGTCGGCTTTGCAGTCAGGGTTGAACTCCTGGCTGCCTCGGTTGTCCGTGTCACCGGTGTCCCCTCAACATGACCAGCTGGCTCCTACCAGCCCTGGCCCTTTGCCTTCTGTCCTGGGTCCTCACATAAAGACGGGACACCCTCCACTCAGCTGGGCTGCCAGGCCTGACAACTCTGTCTGCCTTCCCAGCACCGTCTGAGGTAAATTGTCAACTATCACTCTTACTCTATCCTAAGCTCCGCCCCCACCTATCTGGGATCTACCAAGTACTGCTTCCCCCTACTCTAGGTGGTGTGGTCCTAAGTGAGTGTAAAAATAGACTCCACAAGATTTAAATCCCAAACTAGCAACTTACAATAATATTACATCTAGATAATAAGTGTAATACCACTCTGTGGCGCCTAGCCGCAGGGGCGCCACATCAGTTCTTGAGCAAGATTGGTCTAACACACAGATCAAAGAAACATTTTGATTTCTAATACATCTGGATGCACAATTTGCACAGGTTTGTATTAGTTGTGCCCAGTGGCTTAACTTGAAGCTCATGGGCCCCAATGCAAAAGATCCAACAGGGCCACCAATTATTGCAAGTCTCTTATAGTATTGATTATTTTATATAGGCCAAGGGGACTTTTGGGGCCCCCTAGGGCTCCAGGGCATGGGTGCGATCACAACCCCTGGACCTATTGTACAGTACTTATGCCCCTGATTGTGTCCAACATGTGGAAAACTAACTTGATTGTAGGTAATTCTTGGAGAAAATCATTCTAAACTTCTAGGTAAAGTACTGGACAATGAGGCCTTGATTAATTACGATATCCCCATAATGGGATATGCTAGGTGCAATGATCATTTGGAGATGTGTTTGTGTAGTAGAACAGCAGAGGAATGTGACACTGATTGAACTATATAAACACACAGTAGTAATTTGTCTCTGTCACTTGGTATATTTAAGGCTACCCCAGTACTCATTAGGATATATAACCAAGTTGTAGAGTAATCCACAGTCCTTGGGGCCTTCCGTACCATCATACAGCATTGCTCATGCCTTGTATTTATAAGCATAATTCTGGTTTCCTTAAAGCCGTCGTGTCAGTGGCCTGCAATTATCAGAAGTTGTCACACTGCGGTTTATGGCCTGAGGTGGAGTGTGTAAACACCTCTCGTAACTGGCAGTACCATGCCGCCCGCCTGCACCCTCCCGTACTGCAATCACGCTGGTTTCACTCACTGTTTGTAATTGCTCAGGTAAACTATTTTTCTCTTGCCACGTCCCAAGACGTAATGTTAAAGTTTGCAAGTGACACTAGAGCTTACAAAACACCCCTTTGATTTCCCAGCAACTACGTTCAAAGTCTGAAGACTGCTCACATCCATTGTAAAGTATACTGCTGTTCCTTGTCAAAGACTTGCAACAGCCTTGTGACCTAACGTTTCCAATCCATAAATTCAAATTGTCAGATGTTTAAATCCAAATTAGCTTTTCATTATTAAACCTGTAATATTTTTCATGTATTTTTGTCCAATTCATTGAATTAAAAAATATATTATTAATATTTGCCAACTATACTTTCTAAAAGGCTCTCGCAGAAAGGAAACACCCAAAAGGGTCAATGAATCTCAAGGGCCCCTATCAAGAAAAAACTTTCCTGAAAATTTTTCATCTCGGGGACAGGGTTGTGGAGGGTCAAGGAATGGGTATGGAGGGGTATGCAAGTGTTATGGCTACAGCAGGACGTTTTGTACTGTTCCCTGCACAAGACGCTTTGCTATCCAACTCATATATACGTTTTAAAGTATTGTATTATTATTATTTATTCATCTGCACTTTTCTTCAGGGTTGAGGATCAGTAAGCCAGACTTTGAAAATGTTTCCATAGTCCAACTCTGACTCCTTCATGAATGTCTCAAGTATCATAATTACTGATAACAAAATTATTGTAGTAAAATAGTTAATGGGAGGCTTAAGGGCCTGTTACACACAACGATATCGTGAACGATATCATTGCCATGTCACTGTTTTTGTGACGTTGCAGCGATGTCAGAACGACATTGTTGTGTTTGACACGTATCAACGATAAGTCGTTGATCGTAGATTTATGGCCAGGTCCATAAATCTGTCGTTGGTTGTCCGCTGGTCAGCACGCATCGTCGCGTGTGACAGGGGCCAAACTACCAGCGATAAGCTGTCCCTAGTTACCCGCTGTGTACCTTGGATACCAGCCTGAAAGCAGAGAAGGCTGGTATCCAGGGTATACACCAGGTAGCTAGGTGCTGCGCGCTGCCTAGATACCCGCTGTTTACCATGGTTACCAGCCTGCTGCCGCTTACCAAAGCCTGGCAGCGGGAGCTAGACATCGTGGAAAGAATATTTTATTCTTTTCCACGATGTTGCTGGTCCACTGGTCGCTGGTGAGTCTGCCTGTGTAACAGCTCACCAACGATCAGTTCATGATATGGCAGCGATCCACATCCTTGGTCGGATGGCTGCCACATCATAGCGTGTAAAAGGGCCTTTAGACTGAAAGCAAAAAAAGAATATATTCAATTGTAGAATTTTGCCGTGTTTCAATTAAGCTAACTTCATCCAAAACTGCCTCAGACTCTATAGCTCTTCTTCAATATAAGTTCCACTCTTAGGGTGCAGTCACACGCTGTGTATTTGCTTCATTTTTTTATGCGCAAGCTCATCACAAACCAGGATTGGGTGATAAATTCAGAAGTGGTGACGTGTTTCTATTAGACTTTTCCTCTGATTGTTTCACTCCTGGTTTGTGATGAGCTTGCACGTAAAAAAAATGGAGCAAATACGCAGCGTCTGAAAGCACCCTTAGACCTGCATCAGACGCAATATGAACCTGGACCCAGGGGTAACATATCATTCATGCAATCTGTGAAGCTGACAGTGGCCCAAGGGGTAAAGTGGATCTATTTTTACCTTCAAAGCAGGTGAAATTTTACATTGTTATGACCTATTGGGCTGTATAGTCCCATATACTGTTCTTGCACAGATGTCTTCTGTCAATGCCGCCAGTGCCTGGATTCACCCAACAACTCTTAAGGCCCCATTACACCTAGCAACATTCCAGCGATTCCGACAACGATACGACCTGGCAGGGATCGCTGGAATGTCGCTAAGTGGTCACTAGGGAGATGCCACACAAGCAGATCTACTCACCGATGCAGTGACCCCCGACGGTCGGTGGGATCTGTCACTGTCACGGGCGTAGCATGGAGATCTTTGGTCGTTTTCCCTGTCACACACACCAATGCAGAATTCCCAGCGGGAGACCAATGATGAAAAAAATGGTCCAGGCTATTCTGTAACGATCAACGATCTCACAGCGGGGGGCCGCTCGCTGCTACGTGCCACATGTAGCGATATCGCTGGCGAGGTCGCCGCAATGTCACAAACCTGTGACTTTGCGGCAATATCATTAGAGATATCACTATGTGTAACGAGGCCTTTATTCTTTAGAGGACACTGTGAGAAGCTACACATAAATAACCTTTGTAATGACCTGTAATGACCCCTGTAAAGGAAATATAGAGGTATGGGCAGCATGTAATACTTTGTCTCAATGAGTTGTAAAAAAATGTTTCTATTAGCACTCTGTTCTCTTTACTAAGTCCTAAGTGAGTATATGGACAAACATTCATTCTAGCTAACTTTAGTTCAAGTAATTTGATGACAGTCTTTAGGACAGAATTAATTATCATTATTATTTTTTTAATGTGGCTATATATGTTTATTTCTAAAATTGTACTAATGGCCCCTTTACACGCAGCTACAGGTGACAGGTTTTCCACAGGTAACTTACTGGTTGCAGTGAAATCATGGAGACATTATTCCATTTGTACACAGCAACAAGATTAGAACTATGTCTCCATGATTTCACTGCAGCCAGTAAGTTACCTGTGGAAAACCTGTCACCTGTAGCTGCATGTAAAGGGGCCATTAGTGACTTTGATATTGGAAACACACTGCATGCCTATCATCAGGTTCAAGATCCATATTAGATTCAAGTTACAGTTCCTAAGAGACTATACTGTCCCTCCATATGCCTCTGATTCTACATGAGGACAATGAAAGGAGGTACAGGGTACAGGTGGTGCCTATACCATTATCAATTCACCATGAAGGATCTGCTCTTTTCCAAGTACTTGTCTTCATGGGGGTGCAAAAAACAACCCAACTGTCCTTCCACAAAAAATATAAGCAGAAACAGCACATTAGCTTATGTCCATGTTTGAAGACAATTCATGAGATAATAGGAGCCTTGGACACAAGAATGTAACTTATTTGTCAAAAAGTTTATCAAATAAAATAGTATTGTATGTCAGTAGCAGTTCTATACTCATCAATCAGCATTTACAGTGTAAATAAACTTTGTGGACCTTAAATGCTCTGTGTCCTATATATATCAAAGAGTTGGGCAGTGGGCAGGAAATGAAAAGTTGAAGGCCACAAACATATTAAAAAAACTACACATTGCATCTCTGATAATCTCCTATAGTTGTACAGTTGTGGCCAAAAGTATTTTGACACCCCTGCAATTCTGTCAGATAATACTCAGTTTCTTCCTGAAAATGATTGCAATCACAAATTCTTTGGTATTATTATCTTGATTTAATTTGTCTTCAATGAAAAAAACACAAAAGAGAATGAAGCAAAAAGCAAAACATTGATCATTTCACACAAAACTCCAAAAATGGGCCAGACAAAAGTATTGGCATCCTCAGCCTAATACTTGGTTGCACAACCTTTAGCCAAAATAACTGCGATCAACCGCTTCCGGTAACCATCAATGAGTTTCTGACAATGCTCTGCTGGAATTTTAGACCATTCTTCTTTGGCAAACTGCTCCAGGTCCCTGATATTTGAAGGGTGCCTTCTCCAAACTGCCATTTTTAGATCTCTCCACAGGTGTTCTATGGGATTCAGGTCTGGACTCATTGCTGGCCACCTTAGAAGTCTCCAGTGCTTTCTCTCAAACCATTTTCTAGTGTTTTTTGTGTGTTTTGGGTCATTGTCCTGCTGGAAGACCCATGACCTCTGAGGGAGACCCACTTTCTCACACTGGGCCCTACATTATGCTGGAAAATTTGTTGGTAGTCTTCAGACTTCATAATGCCATGCACACGGTCAAGCAGTCCACTGCCAGAGGCAGCAAAGCAACCCCAAAACATCAGGGAACCTCCACCATGTTTCACTGTAGGGACCGTGTTCTTTTCTTTGAATGCCTCTTTTTTCTCCTGTAAACTCTATGTTGATGCCTTTGCCCAAAAAGCTCTACTTTTTCTCATCTGACCAGAGAACATTCTTCCAAAACGTTTTATGCTTTCTCAGGTAAGTTTTGGAAAACTCCAGGCTTGCTTTTTATGTCTCGGGGTAAGAAGTGGGGTCTTCCTGGGTATCCTACTATACAGTCCCTTTTCATTCAGACGCCGACGGATAGTACGGGTTGACATTGTTTCACCCTCGACTACAGGGCAGCTTGAACTTGTTTGGATGTTAGTCGAGGTTATTTATCCACCATCCGCACAATCTTGCGTTGAAATCTCTCGTCAATTTTCTTTTCCGTCCACATCTAGGGAGGTTAGCCACAGTGCCATGGGCTTTAAACGTCTTGATGACACTGCGCACGGTAGACACAGGAACATTCAAGTCTTTGGAGATGGACTTGTAGCCTTGAGATTGCTCATGCTTCCTCACAATTTGGTTTCTCAAGTCCTCAGACAGTTCTTGATCTTCTTCTTTCTCCATGCTCATGTGGTACACACAAGGACACAGGACAGAGGTTGAGTCAACTTTAATCCATGTCAACTGGCTGCAAGTGTGATTTAGTTATTGCCAACACCTGTTAGGTGCCACAGATAAGTTACAGGTGCTGTTAATTACACAAATTAGAGAAGCAATCACATGATTTTGCTAACAGTGCCAATAATTTTGTACACCCCCTTTTTTATGTTTGGTGTGGAATTATATCCAATTTGGCTTTAGGACAATTATTTTTGTGTTTTTTCATTGAAGACAAATTATATGAAGATAATATTACCAAAGAATTTGTGATTGCAATCATTTTCAGGAAGAAACTGAGTATTATCTAACAGAATTGCAGTGGTGTCAATACTTTTGGCCGCAACTGTATATTCCAGATCACCTTCTTTATGAGACCTTTCCTAACAACCATAAAGCTTGAAGTGTAATACGTGGTTATGGGTTTCTTTACATGTGCCAAGTCTACTGCGGACTCCTCAGTGCAAATTTCAGTAATGTACAGTTTATTACATGTGGATGGGACTTTGATGACACAATCTGCACATAACAGGCGAAATTCAAGGTGAAGTCTGAGCACGGTGTAAATTAACCAATTAGCATGACAATACTGGAAATCTAGCATTTCTTTTAAAAGTAATTTAAATCCTTGTTAAGGCTTAAAGGTGTTGTCAGGTGTAAAATGATAATTATACAGTTCCTCTATGTGACTGTAGACTTATTATTCCTCCCAGCACCCGCACTGCGCGCTGCGAGGATTCACCAGTTTCTAAGGCTATGGTCACATTAACGTTCTCAGCGCTGCCCGGGGGTCCGCTGAAAACGTATTTTTTGGCAGCCTAAATGCGGTGCTACTGACATGGTAGTGCCGCGTTAGCTCAGCCCATACTAACCTATAGAGGCCCCTAACGCGGCTCCAACGCTGTCATCATATGGTAATCTCACGGTGTTTTCCTAACGCTTCCTGTAATGTCTTTTCTCGTGTTAGAAATACCTTGAGATTTCAATCTGATGACAGCGTTGGAGCTGTGTCAGGGGCGGAGCCTCCATAGGTTAGTATGGGCAGTGTTAACGTGGCACTACCATGGAGGTAGCACTGCATCTATGCTGACAAAAACTAAGTTTTCAGTGTGACTCCCCGGGCAGCGCTAAAAACATTAATGTGACCCTAGCCTAAGCGAGGGATGGAACACAGTTATTCAATATGCAGTATACATGTTCACAGCCAGAACCGACTAGGGACAAGCCTTGCTCTATTCAAGTGTATGGAACAAGGCTGTGCCCACTAGACGGCTGCTCCTGCTAGTCAGGCATGCCCATTCGATACTCTTGTAGTGAGTGAGGCCGCGCCCACTAGTCGTGTTGTTGCAAGGAACATGCATATCGCATAACTGCGGTCCGTTTCCAGCTTAGAAACCAACGAATCCTCGCAGCGCACAGTGCGAGGCTTGGAAGATTGATAAATCTGCAGTCACACAGAGTGTCTGCATAATTATGATTTTACACCAGACAATCCCTTTAAATTCATATGTGAAAAAATGATAGCTGTCTCATCAGTGTGTTGGATCAGTATGTCATCCGTTTGTCCATTTTTACCATCAGTGTTGTTCACGGATGGATCATGTACTAAATAAGTGACAAAGATTATTGTATACTTTTTATTGGTAAACATGGACAGCACACAGATGTCATCCGTGTGCTGTATGTGTTTTTATGGGCCTACAGACTTATATTGGTCTGTGTCATCCGTGTTGCTGTAAAAGAAATGGACGTCTCTGTGTATTTTGCACAGACTCACAGTGTGGGTAAAAACACGGACAGGTAATAGCACCATATGTTATAATTGGTATGTTTGGTAGCCTTGCTTAAAATGGTTACCACATGTACATACCATATGGGCATCTAAACGAGACCTAATACATAGTAACTCACACAAAATTTGCAGCCTCATTGCTGTGGATTTGATGCAAAATCCATCGTAGTCAAAGTCTGTAGAGTGCGGACTTTGACTTTTAGAAAAAGGTTTCATAAAGCTGTGGGTCTGGTAAAGTTGAACATATTTCACAAATATACCATATTGGTCTAGCACTCAGCTGTCCGCCAATATAAGGAAATATCTGCCCCAGAAAATTATGAGCTTTTAAAATACAGCAATGACCAAAATGCAGAAAACATGCCAGGCATGGACTTACCATATATAAACCAGTAGTGTAAATTTGAGAATAAATTGGTATAATAAAACCTCTGTGTAAGTAATCAGTTTTTGTCATGATCTCACTAATACTTTCTACTACATGCCAGTTCTCACAGGTGCACAACCTCTATTGTAGACTTATGCAGAGCTTCACTTCCTGCAGAGCTGTTCACACTAGGAACATGTAAGATATTATAATGATTACAAACAGGTGTCCGAAATATGAGTAAAGCACGGCTAAGGAAGATATATACGCGCTGGAGGATAAGGAATAAGAATTATCAGGTCAGGGCATTCAGGGCCTGTGTGATATGCATTGCCTCCTCTACTCTCTCATAATGCCATGCTATTACTTGGAACCTACCATCTGATTCATGCTGCCCAATCTATGGGGACTATGCATACACATAAGAAGAGACCTGTCAGTCTATGGTGGCAGGACGGGAGAACCCTGTTGCGACCGTCCTTGGAACAGATACATTGTCCGCAGCCACTTTTTTCAAAGTATATTTTCTCTGAAACACAGCAACATTCCAGACTGAGGCCAGAGACACACTATGCAAGATGCATGCAAGATAATCGCACGATTCTCGAATGCCTCTCTGATTGATAGCGCATCAGCTGCATGTGTTTCTATGGAGCTGACACACTCTCGTTCAGAGAGGCAGCAGCCATTCCGAATGAGTCATGCGAGACTTCACGCGAGTATCTCAGTGGGTACCCCTGCCCTGCCTGATTTCACTGGAGATGTTCAGTTGCTTTGGACCAGGGCAGCTTCGTGCGATGGTGTGGACTGTGTCTATGGAGGATGCTTAGGAGTGTGCTGAATCTCTTTTAGTATGCACATTATCTTATGATTTTCTGATGAAACAAGGTTGAAGTCAAATGAATGATTGCTATGGCCTATCACCAGCCACTTCAGCCCTATTGAACATCATCTTTTTTTTTTTGCTTACGGTTCCACCACGGACAAACTACTGTGGCTATATTCAAGAGAGTGATAGCAGCTGAATATTATTTATGTTGTTATTTCCCAACCCCAAGTGACAAGCAGGTTATGCCTGGACATCCCTTATAAAGAGTGATAGATGTGCCCTGTTTGCCCTGGAGTGGAAGCAACTATAGGGCAAGAACTGCAAACAGAATCTTTGCCCCGGGTCATGGAAAGTCTAGCTGTGACTTTAGGTCAGCAGTAATACTATCTAATGCTGGTGACATCAGTAGGAAGCCAAACATTATTGCTATTGATTTCCTTTCCATGAATTACAAACTAGCATTTTTAAAAGTAAATCAGCAAGTCACCATCTTCCCAGAGTTCTTACGTAGACAAAATGCTTATCTATAAATGTAAAAGGTATATGGGTGGCAGGGAACACTTGTTCCCAACTGTCGCTGGGGCAGCAGCCTGCTCCGCACTAGTCCAACCCTTCATTGCACAAAATGTAGTGTTCTTCCCAGTAGAGATGGTGAAACCTGCAGAAGTTCAGGTTTGGCTGATTCAGCTGGACTTTGAAAAAAGTATGGGTTTGGGCCCAAATGTGTATATAAGAGAAAAAGACGTGGCATAGAGAACAGGAGCACACAGGTATAGGGTGAAAAATATATACAAATAGTTTATTCACACATATACAGACAAGTACATTAAAAACAAATTAAAACCACAGTCAAGGGTTCCCGTACAGAATATACTAAGCCAAATATGCTTATGATCATCCAATACCTAACTCAAGGGTATACTGTATTGTCAGATAGCACAGTGCTGTATAGCAATGGAACAAGGTGCAATAATCACAACCAATTGTTAATATAACATGTCAAGATGACAAGTAGATATAACACCCCTATAGAGCACAAATATATATGCACATGGAGGGCTAGGTAAAAGGTACTATCGTTGTCATATATCAATCGTAGAAAGCGGCAGTGTTAAATACATACAATAGTTATTAGAAGCTCATAATAAGACGTAGCAAAACAATCTTGTAAATGCTTGAAATACCGAGTAGCTAACAACGAGGTGACATATGTATCATATCAAAAATGTATATACAGCACACAATGTGCATGTACAGCACATAGTCCTAAGCCCAGGAATAAATGAACAATACAAAACCCCTTACACCCATATAAAATGGCTAAAAAGGATTGTGGCAAGACATTGCAATCATAGGCAATACATCAATACAGAAGGGACTAAGTGGCCTGTTAAGGTGGCTGATAGGGAATCAACCGGTGATAGCAAGTAATGGGTAATAGACTAATACATCTGGGATAATGTGCATACCAAGCAGAGCATATACAGGCACAATCAATGCAGGCTGTGATGTTAAGTAGTAACCTTATAGCTAGTGATAATATAGAAAAAGCTATACAGAATAGTAACAGTAGTCATAATAAGATAACAGGAATTGCTGCTAGCCTAAAGGTGACACTATATACATCCTAGACCAATTAAGTAAAGGTTATAAGGTAGCACCAAGTCCCAAAAGTATATCCTATATATGAAATGGCCACCATGAGTCAGCATGGAGTATTAGATGCCTAAGGATAAGGCCTAAAGATAAGGGCAATGTCTAAGGGTGCTGTCACACATAACGATCGCTCCAACGATCCCGACAGCGATAACGACCTGCCGGGATCGCTGGAGCGTCGTTACCTGATCACTGGGGAGCTGTCAAACAGGCAGATCTCCCCAGCGATCAGGCCATGGGAGCCACCTTCCACATCGCTCCCTGCTTAGCCCTGCCTTATAGGCAGCGCTAAGCAGGGAGAACGCTGGTAACTATGATAAACAGCGCAGTATCCAGGCAGCGCTCACATAGTTACCAGCGTTCTCCCTGCTTACAGGCAGTGCTAAGCAGGGAGGACGCTGGTAACCATGGTAAACGCTGGATATCTAGGCAGCGCGTGCTGCCTGGATACCCGGTGTTTACCATAGTAACCAGCCCTCTGAGGTCACTGATCGCTGGTTTCTTGCGGTCACACGCAGCGATGCGTGCTGACCAGCGGGAAACCAACGATCTAAAAATGACCCACAGCACTTTGCAGCAATCAGCGACCTCACAGCAGGGGCCTGATCGCTGCAAAGTGTCACACAGAACGATATCGCTGGAGAGATCGATGTAACGTCACAGTTACTACGATCTCTCTAACGATATCGTTATCTGTGACTGGGGCTTTAAAGTATGTGGCCACAAGTGACCAGGATTACCCAACAGGTATGAGGAGCGGGTATAGGTCGTAAATAGCACGGGAACCCCAGACAGCCCCTCAGGGGACGAAGCCGCATCCTTTAGCGGCGACACGCGTTGGGAAGGGCTGTGTGCTGTATATACATTTTTGATATGATACATATGTCACCTCGTTGTTAGCTACTCGGTATTTCAAGCATTTACAAGATTGTTTTGCTACGTCTTATTATGAGCTTCTAATAACTATTGTATGTATTTAACACTGCCGCTTTCTACGATTGATATATGACAACGATAGTACCTTTTACCTAGCCCTCCATGTGCATATATATTTGTGCTCTATAGGGGTGTTATATCTTCTTGTCATCTTGACATGTTATATTAACAATTGGTTGTGATTATTGCACCTTGTTCCATTGCTATACAGCACTGTGCTATCTGACAATACAGTATACCCTTGAGTTAGGTATTGGATGATCATAAGCATATTTGGCTTAGTATATTCTGTATGGGAACCCTTGACTGTGGTTTTAATTTGTTTTTAATGTACTTGTCTGTATATGTGTGAATAAACTATTTGTATATATTTTTCACCCTATACCTGTGTGCTCCCGTTCTCTATGCCACGTCTTTTTCTCTTATATATGCATTCTAAGTTCCGTGGCATGGTGAGCACCTGAATTTAACTTACTATTATATTGTGGTGCTCCTCCTTGCTCAATTGTATCTTGTTTCGTTGGACCACGGGCCCAAATGTGAGCACATACCCCATACAAGACTATAGAGACCCAAACTTAGTGCTTAAAAATGATGGTAGTGAGGGCTTGGGGGCTGCAAAAGGAAGCAAAATGGGGATTTAAAGCAGTTAAATTACACTTACCAGTCTCCGCGCTGTGGGCACACTACTTTCAAGTTTGCTCATTAAACCTCATACATATTCTTCTGCTTCCCCCCACCCTTCTTGACAGCATCTGTGGTTGACTGCAGTCAGACTGTGCCCCCACCCCTTCTACTGGCATCTGTGATTGGTTGCTATACACATTAGCTGCCGTCATATTAGTGGAAAAATAAGTAAATGATTAAAAAAAAATGTTGTGGTGTTCTCCTTATATTGATACACAGCATAGATAAAGGAAATGGCTGCAAGCTGAAGCCTCCTGCCATGTGCTTTACCTTGGCTGGGTATCAAAATACAGGGGAACCAATGCTGTTTTTTTAAATTACTTATATAAATAATTAAAAAAAAATGATGCCCCCCCCTTCAATTTTGATGCTCAGCCAAGATAAAGCACACGGCTGTGGTTGGTATTCTGACCCCGGGGAGGCATATGGTTCTTGGGTAAGAATTGCAGGCCACATCCACCCCAAAAATGGCACATCCATTGGATGCACCATTCCTGGCGCTTTACACAGTTCATTATTATTATTATTATTTATTGATAGAGCACCATTCATTCCATGAGTACATGAGAAAGGGTTACATACAGACAAGTTAAAAATACAATGAACAAAGTGACAGACTGATACAGAGGGGAGAGAGGACCCTGCCCTTGCAGGCTTACATTCTACAGGGCAATAGGGAGTGAGACAGTAGGTTGGGTCTGCTCGGGTGGTGCTGGAGTGCCAGGTCCGATGGTAGTGAAGCGCCAGGTCCAGTGGTGTTGAGGCGGCACTGTGGTCATTGCAGGTTGTAGACTGTTCTGAAGAGAGAGGTTTTCAGGTTCCGCTTGAAGGTTCTGATTGTAGGGGACAGTCGGACGTGATGGGGTGCAGAGTTCTAGAGGATGGGGCATGCTTGGGTGAAGTCTTGCAGGCGGTTAGATGAGGAACGTACAAGTGTGGAGGAAAGAAGGAGGTCTTGGGAGGATCGAAGATTATGAGTTGGATGATATCGGGAGATTAGTTCAGAGATATATGGGGGGACAGATTGTGGATGGCTTTGTAAGTCGATGTTAGTAGTTTGAATTGGATATGCTGGTGAATTGGGAGCCAGTGGAGGGATTTGCAGAGAGGAGAAGTGGAGGAATAGCGAGGAGAGAGGTGGATTAGTCGGGCAGCAGAGTTAAGGATGGATTGAAGTGGTGCAAGAGTGTTAGCAGGAAGACCACAGAGTAGGAGGTTGCAGTAGTCAAGGCGGGAGATGATGAGGGCATGCATTAGTGGTTTAGCAGATTGGGGGTTGAAGAAGGGACGGATTCTGGAAATATTTTTGAGTTGGAGGCCAGAGGACGTGGCAAGGGCTTGGATGTGCGGTTTGAAGGACAAGGCAGAGTCAAGTGTTACTCCAAGGTAGCGGACTTCAGGTACAGGGCAACGTGTGATGTCATTTATTGTGATAGATAAGTCTGGCAAGGAAGGTGTGTGAGATGGAGGAAAGATGATGAGTTCCGTTTTGTCTACATTGAGTTTTAGGAAGCGGGAGGAGAAGAAGAAGGTTATGGCTGATAGACACTCCGGGATTCTGGACAGCAGAGAGGTGACTTCTGAGTTCATCCCAATTGCCCTGGTATACTGGCAATTGGGGTGATATAAGGGGTTAATGACAGCTGTGAGTTTACAGCTGACATCAATCCCTGGATTGGGAATGTACACTTCTCTAGGAGACCCCCTCATTACTAATCCTGTAAGTAAATAGTTAAGAAACACAGACAATGAGAAATATCCTTTATTTGAAATAAAAAACAGACACCCTCTTTTAACCATTTATTAATCCTAAATATACCTTTGCAGCTCCAACGGTAATCCACAATGAGGTCCCTCGAAGCTCCCCAGCTCTGCTACCTCCAGAGCTTGGGCTGAGCGGTGGCATTAACATAACCACTCCCTTCAAACTCCGGTACACACTGACTGCTCTTAGTGAGAGCAGCAACATTAGTGAGTTCACAGCTGCATACCGGGTACTATAACTGTGAGCTCACGTAAACTCACTGATATCACCGCTCTCACTCGGTGAAGTCAGTGTGTGGCAGAGCTCGCAGGGAGTGGTCACTTTAAAGTCATTGCTCAGCACAGACTCTGGATGTACCAGAGCCAGAGAAGTTTGAGGGACCTCGTTGTGGATTACTGTCAGAGCTGCAAGTGTATGTTTTGGGTTAATAAATAGGTAAAGTAGGGTGTTTGTATTTTATATTTCAACGCCAGGAAAAGCAACAGGAATGGAGTATCTAATGGATGCACAATTTCTGAGGTGGCTACTGGCTACTATTCTTAGCCTGAGGGGTCCAATAACTATGGGCCTCCCCAGGGTGCGAATACTTACCCCCAGCTGTGTGTTTTATCTTTGCTGAGTATCAAAATTGAGGAAGACCCCCACACCATTTATATTAAATTATTTATTTATTAAATAGTTTCTGAAAAAAAATAAATTGTGGTTCCGCTGTTTTTTGATATCCAGCCACGATAATGCACACAGTTGAAGGCTGCAACTCGCAGCCGTGTGCGTTATCTGCGCTGTGTATCAATATATGGGGGACCCCACCCACTAATGTGTATGGCAACCAATCACAGATGCTGGCACAGAGGGCCCATGAGTTATAAGTTAACGCCATTGCTTAAGACTGTAATCCCTCAAGAGCAGAGCCCTCTGGTTTCTGCACCAGTCTGTCATTGCTAGTTTGTTAATTGTAATTTTTATTTGTATCTTGTATTTAATACCTTCTCATGTACAGCACCATGGAATCAAGGGTGCTCTAAAAATAAATATGCCATCTCCATACCAATTAGAATGTTCTCTATCCTTAACGCCTTAAGGTCGTGATCTATTTTGGACGTTGCCTCATTTATCAAATTTAGTATGTCACTTTATGTGGAAATAACTTTGGAATGCTGTAATGTAACCAAATATGTTTGATATTTATTTTCTATGACACATTGTACACATTGTTAGTGGTACATTTGGTTGATATGTTTTGTATTTAATTATAAAGAAAATCCAAAAAGAATTATAAGTATTTTTGTACATTTAAATCTTACTGCCTTGAAGACAGATAGTCATGTCACACAATATAACAATTACCGTATATACTCGTGTATAAGCCGAGTTTTTCAGCCCAAAAATTGGGCTGAAAAGTGCCCCCCTCGGCTTATACACGGGTCATACGGTATGCTGTGGGGGGGGGGCTGCACCGGTGGCTGGAGGAGGCAGGAGGGGGCCGCGGTGACCGCAGGCGGGCCGCCTCATTAGTGCAATAAATATGCACGGCATCCCCCCGTCCATCAGCGGCGGGGGGATGCCGTGCATATTGCACTACACAGCCCCCCTCCTTATTATGGGTCCCCCAGCAGTAATAAACAGCCCCCCCTCCTTATCATGTCTCCCCCAGGCTGCGGCAGCTGTCAAAATAACAAACACTTTATACATCACCTTCCGGCGCAGCTCCTCCGGTCCCAGCTTCTTCTTCCTGCTTGTGCCGGTGTCATGTGATCGGGCGCAGGAGATGACGTCATTTCCTGCGCGCGGTCACAGAAGCCGGCACAAGCAGGAAGAAGAAGCTGGGACCGGAGGAGCTGCGCCGGAAGGTGATGTATAAAGTGTTTGTTATTTTGACAGCTGCCGCAGCCTGGGGGGGGGACATACTAAGGAGGGGGGGACATACTAAGGAGGGGGGCTGTGTGTTACTTTTGGGGGCCAGTATACCACCACTGGGGGGCCTGTTTACTACCACTGGGGCTGTATATACCTCTGGGGCTGCTGGATACTACCACTGGGGCTGTATATACCTCTGGGGCTGCTGGATACTGCCACTGGGGCTGTATATACCTCTGGGGCTGCTGTATACTACCACTGGGGCTGTATACTACCACTGGGGCTGCTGTATACTACCACTGGGGCTGTATACTACCTCTGGGGCTGCTGTATACTACCTCTGGGGATGCTGTATACTACCTCTGGGGATGTTGTATATACCTCTGGGGCTGCTGTATACTAACTACTGGAGCTGCTGCTGTATATACCACTGGGGCTGCTGCTGTATAATACCACTGGGGCTGCTGTATATACCTCTGGGGCTGCTGTATACCACACTGCTAGGGGCTGTATACCTGTGCTGGGGTCCACCCTCGGCTTATACACGAGTCAATAGGTTTTCCCAGGTTTTGGGGGCAAAAGTAGGGGGGTCGGCTTATACTCGGGTCGGCTTATACACGAGTATATACAGTAACATAATTCATTCTGGCATTATTTAGTAATAATATAAGAATAACTCTTATTTCTATAGCACCAAAATATTTTGTATCACTTTATTAAACATCTTTTTCCTTTTTAAGCACTTTCAAAAGCTTATAAATTAGGATCATCTGAAGAGCTGCATGCCCCATGCCAGAGATCCAACTCCAGTCTCTGTAACATCATGCCCCTGCCACACTTCATCACGCCTTGACTTTGCCTATTTGGGGGTAACTGGAGTGAAAACAGCAAAAGTCGAAAAGAAATGATGCAACTTAGAGATGCGCAAAAATGTTTCGACTTTGCAAAGCAATTTACCACAGAATTTGAGCGAAATTGATTTGGTGAATTGGGACCTCTAAATTTAGAAACAATTCTTATTTTGTATTTTCAAGAAAAATTAGAGAACCTATTATTTTACAGACCTCTTGTGTTCTATGACGTTCGGGGGTTATTTGCCCAATAAATCACTCAATCTGAAAAACTGCACTCTTAAAAATATTTAAAATGGCATTTGCAAAGTTTCTCAATCCTACAGGTGTTTCAGATAAATGATTATTATGATTATTCTTTATTTACATAGCACCATTAATTCCATGGTGCTGTACATGAGAACATTCAAAATTATAGATAGAGTTTACAGTAAACAAATTAACAATGACAGACTTTGTCAGAAGGGAGAGGACCCTGCCTTTACGGGCTTACATTCTACAAGATAATTGGGAGGAGACAGTAGGTCAGGGGTGCAGCAGGTCCGATGGTGGTGAGGCGACAGCTCCGATGGTGGTAAGGTGGCAACTCCGGTGGTGGTGAGGAGGCAGCTCTGATGATGGTGAGGTGACAGCTTTGGTGTCGATGGGGCGGCAGCTTGGTCACTGCAAGCTGTAGGTGTGGCGCCCCTGCGACTAGGGTGGCCACAGGTAAGAACTGCAGCCAGGAAGGTGGAGACAGTTTTACAAAAACACCTTCACAAAGACACCCACAGACACAAGACCCAACCCGGAGCCTGGGACTCTAGGTGGGCAAGGGTGGTAGGGCCAGTCACAGTGGGTGGGACATAGGCAAGGTGATGGACCGGGTACATAAGGGGAAAACCAGGAAGAGTTAAGTAGTAGGCCAGAGGGTGCCGAGCAGTAAAGACTTTTTTGAAAAAGAACTTTGAACTGAGGCTGTTGAATGTGTTTTTGAACGGTTTTTGAAACACTTTTGCCTACTTTTGGAGTCTTTTATACTGTTAGGAAATTAATGTGACTTTTGTATTTAAATGTTTTGAAGTTTAGCACTTAACAGGTGTGATTGGAAAGTTAAAGACCCGGTATAGTTATACCACAGGACTCTTGTGACTTGGACAGTAGAATGTGTAACCCGTGTCCAGAAAAGGGTTAAAAGAAAGTGTGGTATAGGATGCCGGTACAAAGAGTAACACCTTGACCACAATTTGGTGACCCGAGGGCCTGGAGGCCTCAGCACTTATAGTTGTAGTACACCGTAAACCCTGTGTTTGAAATATATATAGTTAATTTATAGTTTATGCAACATTTAAGAACCGTGCCTCCTTAACTGGAAGAAAAGTATTGCTTGATGTTATTGTTTAATAAAAATGTTTTCAGGGTTAACCATGCCGGTCAGCATGGGGACACGCTGGTTTAACTCCGGGGGAGTGTGGCGCCCCTGCGACTAGGGTGGCCACAGGTAAGAACTGCAGCCAGGAAGGTGGAGACAGTTTTACACAAACACCTTCACAAACACACCCACACACCTTCACAAACACACCCACAGACACAAGACCCAACCCGGAGCCTGGGACTCTAGGCGGGCAAGGGGTGGTAGGGCCAGTCACAGTGGGTGGGACGTAGGCAAGGTGACGGACCGGGTACATAAAAGGAAAACCAGGAAGTGTTAAGTAGTAGGCCAGAGGGTGCCGAGCAGTAATGACCCAGAGTAGCTGAGCACTGGACCAGTGCAGCTGGATCTGGGAGAACGGCAGCGGTGCCAGAGGATGACCAAAGGAAGGGATCCCCCTATGTACGCCGTAGGCACACGGGTCGGAAGGAGCCTGGTGATCCCCAGAAATATAGGGACATTTGAAAGCTAGGCCGGGACCAGAGAGTTGGCTCTGAGGTGACCCCAGCTACAAGCAGGATCACAAACATTCCGGCGGGGAACTCTGACTCTATGTCAGTGGTCCTAACACAGGTGTGAAAGGTACAGTGGCATATAGGGCTCAAAACTTACATACCCACACATAGGGGGAAGCCAAACAAGAGCCCGAGCGACCTACCATACCTCACAGAAGGAAAAGAGAAGTTAAGAAGGGCCTGAATGGTATTAAGCAGGAGAAGGGTCTTAAGACAGAAACCTGGCTGCAGTGGAGTTAACTTGAATGGAGGAAGTAAAGAGTAAACTGTGTGTGAACTGTACTGAGAAAGTTGTGAAGAACTTAAGTAAAACCTGGTGAACCCTGCCAGAGTCTCCAGTGTTTGCTTCCTTGCATATTAAACTGTTATTTACCCTGTCAGGAGCAGCCCGAACCACGGCGGGCTCATCTATCCAGCTGCAGCACCATCCATCCTCCTGGCAGAAGCAAGCAGCAGCGGTGGTCCCTATTGACTACAACCCATGGGTGGCATCACGACAATCCCTGTAAATAACCCCTTTACTTGTGGGCTTGGGACACGGTCCGGACCAAGACCACCGTGATAACCCCCGTGATACCCCGGTCTGGTACCAAGTACTACGTCCCAGTGGGCTCCACATAGGCTTTCCTGAAGAGATGGGTTTTCAGGTTCTATCTGAAGGCTCTGAGCATGGTGGATAATCGAGTGTGTTGGGGCACAGAATTCCAGAGGATGGGGGATATTTGGGAGAAAGCAAAGTGGATATGAAATTCAAAAATTAAATTTTTTTTTTACATATTCAATATTAATTTATGGTTTCCTGCCAAAAAGAAACCAATCAAAGAGAAAAACAATTACATATTTATTATCTTCATTCTGAAGGTTTTGTTCTTTAAATATACAATATGTATCAATAGTATGCAGCTTGGCTGGAACACAGACTACTGGAATGAAGGAGCATCTTGAGAATTCAGGCTTAAGTTTCCATGATGAGTATTTGGTGGATTTTTGACGCAACATCTCTGGCTGGCTTCACACCATGGCATTGTGCATCAGGTTCTGTCCGGTTTGAACTGGACAGAACCTGATCCATTTTTGTCTCCTATGCATCCCTATGGTGCCGCATTGGTCCTATTTGGCCATCAGGTTTTGTGTATTCTGTGCCTGATCCGGTTGTGTCAGGTTTTTCACCATCCTCAAAATTGGAGCCTGCAGCATTTTTTGTTTCCGGTGCAAAAATCGGACAAAACCGGATCCGGCGCAATCCAGCACCCATAACATGGAAATCTATGGGCACTGGATCCGTTAAAAAATCGCATCCTTTCCCGGATCTGATTTTTTTCAACAGAGCATGCTCAGAAATCCTGTTGTTCTAACTTCAGCACAGGCTATGAATTCAGCTTCTAGGACAGCGGCAGAGCAGACACAGGCAGACTTCAGCACCTTGGACAGCAGCAGAAAATGAATCCTGCAAAAAAACAGGATCCAGGACCATATTTGGCCACACTTTGAGCATATCCAGTCCTGGCAGGTTCTGTCCGGTGGATTCTGCAAAAAATGGGATCCACCCTGACAGCAAAAAAACGTGGTGTGAAGCTAGCCTTCCTGTTCCAGCAAAGTAAATGGGATTTATAAAAATCTCATGTCCACTGTTTTTGAAATCCATAACATTTCAATTTATTTTACATTAAAGGGATCCTGTCACCTCCAGAACGCCTCCTAAGCTAGCAAAACATGTCCCTGCAGCATCCCATCACTAATCTCGCACTCTCTTTGTCTCCTGAAAGCATCCTGTGAAAGTGCATAAAAACGTTTTAAAACTTACTCATTAGTGATTATAATTAGCAGGGGCTATATTCTTTAGTCACCAGGGCGAGCTGTTTTGCAGGCTCCAGGATCCACCCTCCCTCTGTCTGTGTGCTCTGCTTGTGCAGGCATTGCCCTCCCCCCTATCTATCACTCACAGAATGCAAATCATTAGTCCTGCCTTCAGCTGCACATCACAGCAGCACAGACAGAGAGAGGGTGGATCCTCGAGGCTAGAAAACAACATGCCCTGGTGACTAAAGAATATAGCCCCTGCTAATTATAATCACTAATGAGTAAGTATTAAAACGTTTTTATGCACTTTCACAGGATGCTTTTAGGAGACAAAAGAAGTGTGAGATTAGTGATAGGATACTGCAGGGACATGTTTTGCAAGCTTATGAGGCGTTGTAGAGCTGACAGGATCCCTTTAAATAGTATTTTAATAGCATATGTTTCCCATAGACATGAATGAAATAAGGAAAATCGTCAGGTAAAAAATGCAAATGCATTTATAGTGCATTTTTGTGGTGAAAACACATTAAAGACTCATGAAAAGTTTTATTAATGCAAAATAACAGGAGGTATCCAAACAATACATCTTTATTTAAAATATGATGTATCAAAAGTAAAGAAGTAAAAAACATGAAAATAATGCATGGAAGAGAACATACCAGTACTCATAAAAACGCAATGAAAAAATGCCCATGAGGGATTTATCTCGGGGTATAGGAAATGTTTTGACTTCTACAGGTGTTACAGATTTTAATGCAATGCGGGTGGTGAAGATAGAAAAATGAAAATTTTCTACAATTAAGCCATTGCAATGCCCATTATTTTGAGACCAGCTTGTGCCATTGGTGATATTAAGCCCAAAAATTGTTATGTAGGTTCTTCTGTATGTGGCAATAATCCAACACTTGATAATTATCTGTTTGTCATTTCTTGATCAAATAACAGATCCTCTTTGTAGCACAAGCTACAAAATTTGCCCAACACAAGAGAGTGATTACGGTAGGGGGTCACAGGATCACATGATCACAAGAAAGACAAGAGTGATCACTATGGGGGTGACCGGGTAGTGCACAACAAATTGGGGAGTGACAACAGGCCGATGAAGTAGGGATGGGCGAGTCTACTCGCTAGGACTCGGGACTCGGCGATTCTGAAGGTACTCGCAGGACTCGTTACTCGGCGAATCTCCCAGCTTGGACTCGCACAGTGACGAGTCCAATGGAATTCAATGTCAATAAGCTTGACTCTTCACAGATACCCGCTGTCAGCAGCGAGTCTGAGCGAGTCTACGATTCCGAGTCCTACGAGTCTACGATTCCGAGTCCTGTATACTGTATTCGGGAGTCGGACTCTCGAATACAGAATCTGTTATGTTCCGAGTCAGCACAGCGTGCGTGTTAGGTCAGAAAACTTGTGAAGATAGCCAATCATAGTCAGTAATGGCATAGCAAAGTTGGTTGTGTCAGGACTATGATTGGCTGCTGTCCATCGTGATGCCTATGTCATCTATGACAGGCAAGGCAGTATATAAGGCTTGTCCCCGCCATTTTGGCCACATCCCTGAGACGATCTGACCTAGTATAGGGAGAGAGAGATATATGCTGGAGCAGATCAGGGATTGTCAGTGTAGGGAAGATTCCTTATATTAACCCAAAAAGCTCTTCTGAGAGCTAGGAGGAGGACAGAGTAGTGCTGTGTAGGCAGGCAGGCAGGGAGGGAAGGAAGGAGAAGCCTTAGAGTGCACACAGGACGGACCTCATAGCTTAGCTTACTCACTCAGCTTTGCTAACAGCTGCAGTCAGAGGCTTAGCTGAGGTGCTGTTTCCTTTTTGTTTTTGCACCAGATCGATTTTTGTTCCTAATAAGCCATAGAGCGTTATTTTTCCTGTGGCAGACCAGTGCGTTGCTGCTAGCACGTACACCACCTTAGGGAGTGTAGTGTGCGGCTTCACTGCCAAGTGTGAGCGCGCACACTTACCCCGCCAGCAAGTGACGCATACAGCAACACCAAACCACATCTGGGTGGCTGTGCGCACTTAAAACCAATTTTTTTAGGGAGTGTAGTGTGCGGCTTCACTGCCAAGTGTGAGCGCGCACACTTACCCCGCCAGCAAGTGACGCATACAGCAACACCAAACCACATCTGGGTGGCTGTGCGCACTTAAAACCAATTTTTTTAGGGAGTGTAGTGTGCATCATCATCGGCTCCAAGCCTCCAAATAAGAGAAAAACCAGCGAGTTTGGACTCGCACACTTTCAGAGACACATCAGCGAGTTGTAAATGTCATTATTCGCTATTACTCGGTTCCCTATTCATTAACATTGGACTCGCTGGACTCGCAACGAGTCCCGAGTCCTTGACTCGGACTCGTTGGGGTCTTGCGATTCCGAGTCTTTTAGGACTCGCCCATCTCTACGATGAAGGTAAGACGGGATAATGTAGGTGATCACATGGAGGTTGATATTAGCTCTACACATCTTTATGGCAACCTATGAATCTGAATTTTAATTGATTGATATAGACTTTGACTAGTCTTTACAACTCCTTGATCTTTTTCTTTTTTCAGCAATTCTGATGTAGGTTTCCTTGTGTGCTTGGAAATCTCCTTTTGCATGACCAGTTTTGGCCAAGCTTTTGGTTTTGGATAGATGGTCCCCATCTTTGTCTTTAGAATACTTTGGTATACAGAAGCGTTTATGATTGATAGAATGACTGCAATGTGCTTAGCTCCTGTAGCTACAAAAGAATTCCAAATCATCATCTCCTCACTACTGAGCTTGTCAGCTGGTATGAGGTATTTGTCCTGATTTGTGATGTTGGTTTTTGCCAAACATAGCACAGGACATTATGACCAGACATCTTCACTTTGTTCTCATCTCTCCAAAGGACATTGTTCCAGAAGTCTTGTAGTTTGCTCAGTTGCAACTCTGAAAATGTTAGCCTTTCTTCTGGCAACCCATCCAAACAAGCTATACCTCTTCATTGTTCAATATTATCTACACTGTGTGCAGAATTATTAGGCAAGTTGTATTGTAGAGGATTATTTTTATTATTGATCAACAACTATGTGCTCAATCAACCCAAAAGTTGGAGTGTTTTGTTTTTTAGATTTGGCTATCTTAGGAGGATATCTGTTTGTGCAGATAACTATTACTGTGCAGAATTATTAGGCAACTTAATAAAAACCTAATATATTCCCATCTCACTTGTTTATTTTTACCAGGTAAACCAACATAACTACAAAATTTAGAAATAAACATTTCTGTCATGCAAAAACAAAACCCCAAAAAATTAGTGACCAATATAGCACCTTTCTGATGACGCTCAACAGCCTTCCATCCATAGATTCTGTCAGTTGCTTGATCTTTTTACGATCAACATTGCGTGCAGCAGCCACCACAGCCTCCCAGACACTGTTCCGAGAAGTGTACTGTTCTCCCTCCCTGTAGATCTCACATTTTATGAGGGACCACAGGTTCTCTATGGGGTTCATATCAGGTGAACAAGGGGGCCATGTCATTATTTTTTCTTCTTTTAGACCTTTACTGGCCAGCCACGTTGGATGCATGTGATGGAGCATTGTCCTGCATGAAAATCATGTTTTTCTTGATCGATACCAACTTCTTCCTGTTCCACTGCTTGAAGAAGTTGTCTTCCAGAAACTGGCAGTAGGTCTGGGAGTTGAGCTTCACTTCATCCTCAACCAGAAAAGGTCACACAAGTTCATCTTTGATGATATCAGCCCACACCAGTACTCCACCTCCACCTTGCTGGCGTCAGAGTCGGAGTGGAGCCCTCTGCCCTTTACTGAACCAGCCTCTGGCCCATCCTTCTGGCCCATCAAGAGTCACTGTCATTTCATCAGTCCATAAAATCAGTCGATATTTCTTGGCCCAGTCTTGACGTTTTATCTTATGTTTCTTGCTCAAAGGTGGTCGTTTTTCAGCCTTCCTTACCTTGGCCATGTCCCTGAGTATAGCACACCTTGTGCTTTTTGATACTCCAGTAACGTTGCAGCTCTGAAATATTGCAAAACTGGTGGCAAATGGCATCTTGGTAGCTTCACGCTTGATTTTTCTACATTCATGGGCAGTTATGTTGTGCCTTTTTTGAGCAGCACGCTTCTTGCGACCCTGTTGGCTCTTTGCCATGAAACGCTTGCTTGTTTGGTGATCATGCTTCAAAAGTTTGGCAATTTCAAGACTGCTGCATCCCTCTGCAAGACATCTCACAATTTTGGACTTTTCAGAGCCCGTCAAATCTCTCTTCTTTTTTTTTTTTTTTTTTTTTAATTCTTTATTTTCACGTTTTTAAGTTTGCATAAACCAGGAACATAATGTGCATGTTTGACAATACAACAGTCTTAAATGCTTCTCGTACAATTATATGGGTTATCTCAAATCTCTCTTCTGACCCATTTTGCCAAAGGAAAGGAAAGTGCCTAATAATTAAGTACACCTTATATAAGGTGTTGATGTTATTAGACCACACCCCTCTTCATTGCAGAGATGCACATCACCTGATTTACTTAATTGGTAGTTGGCTCTCAATCCTATACAGCTTGGAGTAGGACAAGATGTATAAAAAGTATCATGTGATCAAAATACTCATTTGCCTAATAATTCTGCACACAATGTATTTCTTTTGTTGTGTCAGCATTACATTTAGGTTAAGTGCCCACTGTATGTTTTTGCTGCATTTTTTGCTGTGTTTCTGCACCAACGAAAAACGCAGTATCCACAGCTTTGTAATGAATGTCAACATGATCCTCCAAAAACTGTGCCCACATGTGTGTTTTTAGGTGCTGTGTTTTTGTAGCAGAAATTGACGGGGTTTCTTTATGAACCTGCAATTAAGATGCCCATTTTTGGCTGTGTGTTCCCATAAACTCCATTCTAACCCCCTAAAAAAATCATTACAAACGGATTGGTATTCCCACAGTCTGTTTGTGGTGCTTTTGCTACAATTTCCAAAACAAAAACTCTGCAACACTCACCCTCACCAGTGATCCCGTGGTGATCCATGGTGATTCCTCCTCTGTGCAGCTGTGGGAGAGGTCTTTATCTATCTGGCAGGACCTTTGCACCATGTAACTCAGCCTTTCACATGGTGCGCAGGATCTGGCAGATAGATAAAGACAACTCCCGCCGCTGCACAAAGGAAGAATCACCGGGGATCACAGTGGACTCGCCGGAGAGGGTGTGTCTATCTGTGTGTCCCCTTATTTGTGCTGCGTTTGTATGTGCACAAAAGCAATAGATTTGTGCTGCTTTTGTGCAGCTGACAAACATTGCACAAAAAATAAGCACAGTGGGCACACAGACTTAACATCCTATCTGAGGCCAGAGTAAGGATGTACTTAATTTTTCTCACACTTTTTTTTTTAATGTATTTTCATAAATATTCTGATATGTTGAAGTTAGGAATTGAAAGAGGGTGTACTTAGATTTTTGCATGACTGTATGTGTATAATGCAGTAGGTATACTTCTCTACATCAATGAGTGTAGTTTATGAGGAAACCAGATTACTTTTTAACCAAGTTAAAACTTCCCCATCATGTGTAAGTGGTGAATTCATATCTACGACTTGTGATTTCACAGTGAATCATAGCTGCCCTTCTACAAGGTCACCCATGGTAGGCATGGTGCTATGCCAGTCAGTTTGTGAGCACATATAGTCCTGCCCTGCATGGCAACAAGCAATGTTTGTTAAAGCGAGACAGTCTGGCAGGCACAGTTGGATAAGACTGTTTATTCACCACTATTTTTCCAGTTTTCTTTTCTTTGCTAGGTGAATTGATAAGGACATTCTTGAAATTCATTTTGATAACTTATTATTCTGTCTTAAACATAAACTGCTTGTGGGAAGCACGTCCTGTTCATTGGAGTCTCTTTCAAAAGTGTCAAGGTTTTGTTACCTCCTGTTCTACCGGTGTCTGGAATGATATTATATCTTTTATCAACAAAATATCAGAAAACTGATAGTCATTCAATGGATCTTTCATTCTCTACTAAATCATCCATAGACTTTAATTTTTTTGTAGTATGTTATGGTATAAATAAACAAGATATTAATATTTGTTCATGTACAATACATATACCGTATATACTCGTGTATAAGCCGACCCGTGTATAAGCCGACCCCCCTACTTTTGCCCCCAAAACCTGGGAAAATCTATTGACTCGCGTATAAGCCGAGGGTGGACCCCAGCACAGGTATACAGCCCCCAGCAGTGGTATACAGGCCCCAGCAGTATGATATACAGCAGCCCCCAGTGGTATATACAGCAGCCCCAGTGGTATTGCAGCCCCTATATACAGCAGCCCCAGTGGTATTGCAGCCCCAGTGGTGTATACAGCAGCCCCTATATACAGCAGCCCCAGTGGTATTGCAGCCCCAGTGGTATTGCAGCCCCTATATACAGCAGCCCCAGTGGTATTGCAGCCCCAGTGGTATTGCAGCCCCTATATACAGCAGCCCCAGTGGTATTGCAGCCCCAGTGGTATTGCAGCCCCAGTGGTGTATACAGCAGCCCCTATATACAGCAGCCCCAGTGGTATTGCAGCCCCAGTGGTATTGCAGCCCCTGTATACAGCAGCCCCAGTGGTATTGCAGCCCCAGTGGTGTATACAGCAGCCCCTATATACAGCAGCCCCAGTGGTATTGCAGCCCCTGTATACAGCAGCCCCAGTGGTATTGCAGCCCCAGTGGTGTATACAGCAGCCCCTATATACAGCAGCCCCAGTGGTATTGCAGCCCCAGTGGTATTGCAGCCCCTGTATACAGCAGCCCCAGTGGTATTGCAGCCCCAGTGGTGTATACAGCAGCCCCTATATACAGCAGCCCCAGTGGTATTGCAGCCCCAGTGGTATTGCAGCCCCTATATACAGCAGCCCCAGTGGTATTGCAGCCCCAGTGGTAGTATACAGCCCCAGTGTAGTATCCAGCAGCCCCAGTAGTAATAAACAGCCCCCCCTCCTTATCACGTCCCCCCCAGGCTGCGGCAGCTGTGAAAATAACAAACAGTTTATACATCACCTTCCGACGCAGCTCTCCGCTCCTCCGGTCCTCTGCCCTCCGCTCGCGGCTTCTTCTTCCTTGATGTGCCGACTTCTGTGACCGCGCGCAGGAAATGACGTCATCTCCTGCGCCCGGTCACATGACACCGGCACAACAAGGAAGAAGAAGCCGGCGAGCGGAGGGCAGAGGACCGGAGGAGCGGAGAGCTGCGTCGGAAGGTGATGTATAAACTGTTTGTTTATTTTCACAGCTGCCGCAGCCTGGGGGGGTGTGATAAGGAGGGGGGGCTGTTTATTATTACTGGGGGACCCATATTAAGGTGGGGGGCTGTGTAGTGCAATATGCACGGCATCCCCCCGCCGCTGATGGACGGGGGGATGCCGTGCATATTCATTGCACTAATGAGGCGGCCCCACGTGACCGCCTGCGGTCACCGCGGCCCCCTCCTGCCTCCTCCAGCTCCCGGTCACAGCCCCCCCCACAGCATACCGTATGACCCGTGTATAAGCCGAGGGGGGGACTTTTCAGCCCAATTTTTGGGCTGAAAAACTCGGCTTATACACGAGTATATACGGTAATGTAAAAAGTCTACACAACCCTGTTAAAATGCCAGTTTTTTGTCATATATAAGATTATACCAGAATTTCACCTATAAACTACAGATCCATTGAAAAAGTACTGAAATTCACGTGGAAAAAGAAACTAAAATAATGTGGTTGTATAAATATGCACACATTTAAAGCGTAACCGTTGTTTTAATTTGTATTTCATAAATCAATAGTGCACATGAAAATAAGCAACTTCAGAATATATCTTATCAGACAATCTGTTTCTGAATAGATCAGTTATTATGAAAATTCCCAATCTTGAGATAAAATCTGTATTTGGTGAAGACTTTCCATTATGGAGATAGGAGATGACAGCTGTTACTGATGTCCACATGAAAGCGTTTTGTGGGCAGATGAGACCAAGACAGGGCTTTTTGGTAAAGCACATCATTCTAATGTTTACCAAAAATGGAATGAGGCCTACAAAGAAAAGAACACAGGACCTACAGTCAAATATGGTGGAGGTTCAGAGATGTTTTGGGCTTGTTTTGCTGCTTCTGCCACTGGGTACCTTGACTGTGTGCAAGGTGTCCTGAAATCTGATTACCAAAGGATTTTGGGTTGCAATGTGGTGCTTAGTGCCAAAAACATGAGTTTGCGTCCTAGGTCAGCAGAACAAGGACCACAAACCTTCTTCAAGTAGAACCCAGAAATGGATGGAAACAAATTGCTGGACATTTCTGAAGTGGCAGCAATGAGTCCGTACCTAAATCCCATTGATCACCTGTGGAGAGATATTAAAATTGCTGTTTGGAGAAGACGCCTTCACATATGAGAGATCTGGAGCAGTTTATAAAAGAAGAGTCCAAAATTCCAGGTGAGAGGTGTAAGAATCTTGTTGATGGTTACAGGAAGTGATTGATTGCATTTATTTATTCCAAAGGGGGTGGAACCAAATAGTAAGTTAAAGGTGACAATTGACAACAATGTTAAGTGACTTATTTTTGGAGTTTTGTGGGAGATAATGTCTATTTTGCCTTTTTATCTTCCAATAGACACAAAGGAAATAAATGTGTATAACAAAACATATAATTGATTTACTCTTGAGCTTTTCAAGTCACAGACATGATCAATTGTTCAACTTAATGTTTATTCTGTATGCAGGCTAACTTTGCTGGAGTCCATCTTTTTTATGACGCTGCATTCTTGTTTTCCTTGTCCATTCAGTGCCTTATTTAAAGGGGTTTTTGTTAAATCTGTTTCTTGTCTTTTTTGCATGGGACCATTTGAGAGGGGTGTCATCATCTTCAAGCAAAGCCATTCCGTTTGTGATTTGGTATGCTTAGGGTCAAAGTTTGCTTGAAAGGTAAAAGTTGTACTTAAGTGTCAGCTTTTTCGCAGAGGCCTGCAGCTTTTGATGCAAAATTGACCAATATTTAGAACTAGAGATGGGCGAACCAGCAGTAGTTTGGGTTTGACAGGCTTTTTTAAAAGTCAGTGTTCGGTATCGGACTTAACCCGAAATTGAGCCCCAACCATGAAAAACTTCACAGTTATAAAATGTTGGCAGTAAAGGCTGGGGGTGCTGTAAAAGAAAGCAATATAGTAATTAAAGCAGCAGCATTATACTTACCGAGGACTGCGCGCTTGTAACACACACTTCCGGGTCCTGCTCATTAACCTCGGGTTTATTCACTGGACTCTGCCTCCAACAGCCAATCACAGACACCCACTCAATGTAAGCAGCAATAAATGGCACACTGGTCAAGCATTCAAATGAAGATAAAAATTCATCATTCTCCCAATTTAGTTTGCCTCCTAGGGGTTAGACCTCTACTGATTAAGGATAACCCCTTTAACCTGCAAAGATGACCCACACAGATTTGAAAAAATATGATCATGAGCCTACTCTATCACAAAAAGCTCTGTTGCCTTTGTTCGAATATATGCATTACATGGAAGCTCAATAAGTCTAATAGATGTTAATTAATACCTTTCTGTTGTTAACAGTTAACCCTTCATGGAGATATGTACATTACTGGATTGAATGCCAGTTTGCAACATTCGGAGCACTTAAAGTCAAAACAGTCAAGACAGATAACTTTAACTACAGTCAAAATTTGTAAACCCAGCAAATTATAATTGGCATAATCGACTTCAGTTTTGCATTCACAACTAGACCTAGTAGGGGACATAGAGATGCTTTCAAGTAGCAAGAATGCAACAAGGTGAGCAATCAAAAGTTTCTGTTGAAGCATGCCATTCATACTGAAACATTAGAAATTCCTGAACAAGAGAAGCTATCTGGCGCTAACAGGAAGTGGATTAGTAAACCATGAGTAAGGCGTGTAGCCGAAACGCATAGGATTGTACATTGGTGGTCTGCCCTGGGCTCCCTATGATGCACAATGTTTTAAACGGACTTCAGTGAAACTTGCTATTTTGTCATATCCCTGCTTTCTGTCAGCACTGGACTGCTTCTCTTGTTCAAGTTCTATTGCCTCCCATTGGAGTACACCTGAGCACCAGGAATTGGATCCATTGAGACTGAAGGAAGACCACAGAGGGGTGAGCTGAATAACTTTTTCTATTTTTCATTAGAAATTCCTGGCTCCATGTGATAAGACCTGCATGAACTAATCCTAATGCCAAGTTTTGAATATTCAAGGAAGGAAGAAAAGAATCCAGCGGCACTCCAAGTCCATCAAAAACATTCAGCCTTATTTAGAACAGGTTAAAAAGCATGTCAGGGTGAGATGCAGAGTGTCAGGGCTCTTCCTGCAGCCCTTTAGCAACTGAATAGAGCAAACCACCTGCTACTCCATTTTGGAATGGTTATAAAAGTCTCCCATCGAAGATAAAAATTCTCTGATTTGTCAATTAGCATGGAATAATGACTTCTTTGCAACGTTTCACCTATCCTGTTGATAGCTGGTTACTTGTTTTAACTGGATAACCAATTAAAGTGTTAGTCCAGTAAATAATACCACCATAGACACTATAGCTTATGTCAGAGCTGTGGTGTCAAGAACTAGTTTTGATTTGTTTTGAAGCCAGAGCTGTGGAAATGTTTAAATTCCAGACTTACAAAAAAAATATTTTATTTATTATTATCTACTTGATGACCATCTATTGACTTATAATGTGGGTTGTATATAATTTTGAAGGAGAGTAAACTCAGCTGTCAAAAAAGGCTAGACTTTCCAGAGATAAGGCAGAGATAATTTACTGCCATCTCTGCCTTCCAGATAGCTGTATACACAGTGCTGAAGGTGTGCTGTATATACAGTGTAGCAAGAGGTAGCAATGCTTCCACTTAGCAATCTGATATGACCTTCCTAGTGATTACATGATGATCAGGTGTGAATATGGAGCATGAGCTTCTTGGCAGACCAAGATTAGCTTTGTAGTGCTGCTAGAAGGCTGAATTTGCCCACCAATCGGTGGTTAAAGTAACAGCCTCAGTTAAATGGTTTTGTCCACTACTTGGACAACCCCTACTATTTTCTCATGTGCGCTCTCATAGAAATAAAAAAGCTTATACTGACCTCTGGTGCTGGCACTATTCCAGCGATGTCGGGACTCACATTTCCGGGTCTCATGTGACACGAGCTCTGCGACCAATCAGCGCCAGCTTCCTTCTCCCAGCCTTCAGACAGTAAAGTAATCACCACGATGTGAGCGCTGTGGCTGCATTCACTTCCTGTTAATTGCTCCTGCGTCCAAAGAGGTAAGTGATTGGTCTAGGACTTGCATAACAATGCCATATGGGCCCTGACACCGCCTGAACAGTGGCGTCACTGGAGAGTAGTATAAGCTTTTTGATTTTTGGGGGCAAACATGAGGAATGAGAAGGGGCTGTCCAAGTAGTTGACACCCCTTTTAATGGGGAAATCAGTAGCAGTATAAATGGATTTAAATCTTGAGATGCCCTCCCCCAAAGTTCTTTTATTTTATTGAGAGCACAATGTGTGAACTATGTATGTAAATTGAAATATGCGTGTATTTTTTTTTTTTACAAAGTTTACACATATATTATTTTTATTTTTTTAGAACAATAATAATAAGAAATATACAAAAAAAAACTAACTTCTCACCCCTCTGTGGTGGTTATTTGTCCTTCCTCATTCTTGGGTCATCCTCCTTGGAGTTTGAGGGTTCTGTACAGGATCTTAGTTGTTCCCAGCATTGCACTTTTCTGGACAGAGAGTTCAGATATTGCTCTTGGGATCCCTTGTAACTAATCTTCCAATTTAGGGGTAACTGCTCCGAGTTCTCCAATTACCACTGGAATGATTGTTGCCTTCACCTTCCACATCTTCTACAGTTGTTCTTTGAGGCCCTGGTATTTCTCCAGCTTCTCATATTCCTTATTTCTGATGTTGCTGTTATTTGGCACTGCCACATTATTATTGCTGTCTTCTGATCCTTGTCTACTATCACGATATCTGCTTGGTTTGTCAACCCCTGCTTATCTGTCTGGATCTTGAATTGCCACAGCATTTTAGCCCTTTTATTCTCCATCACTTTTTCTGGGATCTCCACCTGGACTTAAGCCGGCGTCACACATGTCAATGTCGTCAGCGATCTGATCGCTGGCGACATTCACAGCTGATCGGTGGTGAGCTGTCACACAGGCAGACTCACCAGCGATCAGTGGACCAGTGACATCGTGGAAATGATTTAAATATCGTTTCCACGATGCCTTGCTCCCGCTGACAGGCTGCAGTTAGCGGGAGCAGGCTGGAATCCATGGTAAACTGCAGGTATCTAGGCAGCGCGCGCTGCCTAGATACCCGATGTATATTTTGGTTACCAGCCTTCTCTGCTCACCGGCCGGTATCCAAGGTCCCTAGTTACCCGCTGTGTACCTCGGATACCAGCCGGTGAGCGGAGAAGGCTGGTAACGAAGGTATACAGTACATCGGGTATCTAGGCAGTGCGCGCTGCCTAGATACCCGCAGTTTACCATGGATACCAGCTCCCAGCGCTTGCTGAGAGGCGCTGGGAGCTGGCTTATCGCGCGTCTCCCGGTGTCACACACAGCGATGCTGCGTGTCCACCGGGCGACCATCGCCAGGTTTTCGGTGCTGTCCGAAAACCAGTTGACCATCAACCAGCGATTTATTGCTAGTTGATATACCATGTCACATGCATCAACATTGCTGCAACGTCACGTGCAGCAGCGATATTGCATACGATACTGACGCATGTGACGGCCCCTTTAGGGAGACTTGGCCCATACGCTGTACAGATGTTCCTGTATACAATTCCTGCTATTTGGCTCCTTACACTATAATGCCTACCTCAATAAACATGAGTGTTACGAACAAAGAAAGTCATGCGGCCTTGGACATCGCCCGGATTAACAAGGTCTGTGTCAGATGTTGAGGAACCAGGACAATGTGATGATAAATTGGCTACTGGTACAAACAAATATGGAGAAGGCAAAAAAAAGTATGTGTATATATATGTATATATATATATATATATATAGTTGAAAAAATGAAAGGCAGCACTTCCTCCAGTTAAATTCATGTGGATTTAATAGTCCTAGGACTGCAACGTTTCAGCACACAGCCTTTCTCAAGCAGTGACATAAGCCAAATGGTGCTCACATATACCGTATATACTCGTGTATAAGCCGACCCGTGTATAAGCCGACCCCCCTACTTTTGCCCCCAAAACCTGGGAAAACCTATTGACTCGTGTATAAGCCGAGGGTGGACCCCAGCACAGGTATACAGCCCCCAGCAGTGTGGTATACAGGCCTCCCCAGTGGTAGTATACTGCAGCCTCCCCAGTGGTAGTATACAGCAGCCTCCCCAGTGGTAGTATACAGCATCCCCCCCAGTGGTATATGCAGCATCCCTAAAGGTATAAACAGCAGGCCCCAGAGGCATATACAGCAGGCCCCAGAGGCATATACAGCAGGCCCCAGAGGCATATACAGCAGGCCCCAGAGGCATATACAGCAGGCCCCAGAGGCATATACAGCAGGCCCCAGAGGCATATACAGCAGGCCCCAGGGTATATACATCAAGCCCCAGGGTATATACAGCAGGCCCCAGAGTATATACAGCAGGCCCCAGAGGTATACAGCAGGCCCCAGGGTATATACAGCAGGCCCCAGGGTATATACAGCAGGCCCCAGGGTATATACAGCAGGCCCCAGGGTATATACAGCAGGCCCCAGAGGTATACAGCAGGCCCCAGGGTATATACAGCAGGCCCCAGGGTATATACAGCAGGCCCCAGGGTATATACAGCAGGCCCCAGGGTATATACAGCAGGCCCCAGGGTATACAGCAGGCCCCAGGGTATATACAGCAGGTCCCAGGGTATATACAGCAGGCCCCAGAGGTATACAGCAGATCCCAGGGTATATACAGCAGGCCCCAGAGGTATACAGCAGGCCCCAGGGTATATACAGCAGGCCCCAGGGTATATACAGCAGGCCCCAGGGTATATACAGCAGGCCCCAGAGGTATACAGCAGGCCCCAGGGTATATACAACAGGCCCCAGAGGTATACAGCAGGCACCAGGGCATATACAGCAGGCCCCAGGGTATATACAGCAGGCCCAGGGTATATACAGCAGGCCCCAGGGGTATACAGCAGGCCCCAGGGTATATACAGCAGGCCCCAGGGTATATACAGCAGGCCCCAGGGTATATACAGCTGGCCCCAGGGTATATACAGCAGCCCCAGGGTATATACAGCAGGCCCCAGGGTATATACAGCAGGCCCCAGAGGTATACAGCAGGCCCCAAGGTGTATACAGGCAGCCCCCCAGTGGCACTAGCCCCCCCATCATGGAAAGAGCCCCCCACACTGTGCAGAGCCCCCCCGCTGCATTAACTTACCATCCAGCGTCTTCATCACCGCGGGCTGTCGCGTCCTTCCTCCCGCGCTGTCTTCCCGGTCTCATGTGACCCGGCGGTCGCTGTGGAATGACGTCATCGCGCCGGGTCACGTGAGACCGGGATGACAGCGCGCAGGACCCGCGGTGAACACACTGGATGGTAAAGCAGTGGGGGGCTCTGCCAAGTGTGGGGGCTCTTTCCATGATGGGGTGGGGCTAGTGCCACTGGGGGGCTGCCTGTATACACTGGGGGGGCTGTATGCACGGCTCCCCCTGCCGCTGTGATGGGTGGGGGGAGCCGTGCATATCTAATGAGCAACCCCACGTGACGGGCCACTCACTCATCAGCCTCCCCCTGCCTCCTCCAGCCTCCCCAGCACCCGGACACCTAGGATTACCGTATTGACCCGTGTATAAGCCGAGGGGTGACTTTTCAGCCCAATTTTTGGGCTGAAAAACTCGGCTTATACGCGAGTATATACGGTATATAGCTCCCATGCAAGGGGCTTCCAATGATTCAATTAATACAGTATAATACAAAATTTTCATATACAAATTACAGTGTTATATATACAAAGTGCAAAAAAGTGCCTAGTAAGGTGCATATAGTGCTTTATATCATTATAAATGTTAAGGGGATCATTGCTATATCTTATAACTAGCTTTTCACCCTAATTATATTAATAAAAACACATGTGGTACTTATCCCTTGATCAGAAGGTCCCATGTAGCTACTGTATACTGATGCAGACGCCATTATGACCTCGGCGTTCATACTATTCCATTGCGCATGTTCCGTGTGAAAAAAATTCCCCTTGTTCCAAACAATCGAAATCTCATTGACCCGTCAAGATCCCGCGATTGCGCAATGCGCATCGAGATCTGTTACTACACTCACTGCAGTTGCGCAGTCGTGCTCCTGAAGTCAATACACCTATTTCAGTTCCCGCGCAGGCGCTTTGACTCGCGGGATTCTCAGGCGCCATTTTGGTAAAGTTTGTATATGCGCAGTAATACACTTGAAGTTGTTACAATCATGCGCGTGCGCCCTGTCACACAGGATCCCGGGCGCCATCTTAATAATACCTGCATCTGTATAGGAACATAGGGATATGAAAATTATGTGTAGTACCATATTTGTACACACAGATTAGCCCCAGATAAACCCAATTCACTTCAATAGCATAATTTCAGTGTAAACATCGGGCATTTAGAAATAGATTAATCATCTGGGGAAAATTTAAACAAAGTCCCAATAAGTGTCCATATGTATGGGAGCAAAACAACGTCACCGCCCTGGTGGGCTTTATACAATTAAGTACGCTAATTAGACATACAAACGAACACAAATTGTGTCCTTCTGTTTAGGTGACTAATCCCATATTTCCAATAATATACATATCACGGACTCTGTTAGAAAAAAATTATTCAAGTTATTTCTTAGACTGAGTCACATTTCATCAGTAGGAACAAAGGTTATCACACAGAAAAACCAATTACAAGTGGAACAATACGCATACAGTAAACTTGTAGCCAGGGGAATCCTCTGTCCAAACCTATAAAAGTTAAAAGAAAAAAAATATCTTTAATCCAAAATACTTTCAAAGCTTTATAAAGAAAGTTCATTTAAGACCATTTTTTAACAAATTACTATTAAGCTACTACATTAGTCAATTAATATCGGATGACAAAGAGGTTATAATTTATAATAAACTTTGAATTTTGTAATCCACGTTCAGGCCATTAGGTCTCAATGTATTCAATCTATGGATCCATTCCATCTCCCTTTTCATTAACAATTTCTGTCGATCTCCTCCACGTCTTTGTATGGGAATTGTATCTATCAAACGGAACCTCAAATCTTTTTCGGTGTGCCCCATATCCACAAAATGCTTAGGGACAGGTAAATCCTTTCTCTTTTTCTTTATGGTATGCTGGTATACGTGTCTTAAAGTCCCACGTTGTCTCACCAACATACCACAGGGCACACGGACATTCCAGAAGGTAGACTACATATTCTGATGAGCATGTCAAAAAATGTTTTATTTCGTAACGTTGCCCAGTACCAGGATGTACAAAATATGATCCCTTATTCATTAACCTACAATTAATACAAGAGAGACAGGGGTAACACCCCTTCCTCTTTGTACCAGTCAGATATGTTTGTCCATCTTTTTTTATAGACCCAATATCTGAATGAATAAGTTTTTCACTCAGACTTTGATTACGTCTATATGACATGAGTAGTGGTTCACTGAATTCTTTCACATGTGGCAAGCACTTTCCCAACATATTCCAATGCTTGTGTATTATTTTAGCGCTCTCTCTGCTTTCTTCACTAAATGTTGAAACAAATGGAACTCTATTCAACTGTTTGCTAGAATTTTTTTCTGCAAGGATATCTGACCTGGATAACTGCACCACTTTCTCTTTTTGTTCCGTAAGTAGCCTCTTGGGATATCCCCTTACAGAAAACTTAGTCATCATTTCATTGAGTGCTGATTCCTGGTCTTCCTTTTTACTAACTATTTTTTTAACCCTTGTCATTTGACTGAATGGGATAGATTTCAGGGTATTCTCTGGGTGCTGGCTGCTAAAGTGTAACAGATCATTCTTATCCGTTTTTTTCACATGTAGTTTAGTTACGAACTCATCATTCTGATACAAAATCTGTACATCCAAGAATTGTAATGAAGTTTTAGACCAGACCAATGTAAATTTAATCGTCTCATCAATTTCATTAAGGTACCCATGAAACCGATGTAACGCTTCCTCTGTTCCTGTCCATATGAGGAAGACATCGTCTATGTATCTCCACCACGTAGCGACAAAGTCAAAGTGGTGGGATACATAGACGAGGTCCTCCTCAAGTACTCGCATAACTATATTGGCATAAGCTGGGGCCAAGTTTGCCCCCATTGCTGTTCCCCTGCATTGTAAAAAAGAATCATCCCGGAACAGGAAATAGTTATTCTTCAATACTAATTCTACAAGGTCAAGCACCAAACGACATGCATCCTCAGACACCACGGCTCCCCTCAATTTTTTCTCAACAGCTGCTAGACCCCGTTTATTATCTATAGACGTGTAAAGTGACACCACGTCGAACGACGCCAGTATCACTTCACCACTAACGGACAAGGTGTATAACTTGCGCAGGAAGTCCCCAGTATCCTTTATATATGAGTCAGCACGTCTTGCTATTGGATTTAATACTTCATCCAAAAATACTCCTATATTGGACAAAATTGAATTTGTACCCGAGACAATAGGTCGGCCCGGCGGGTCCACCAGAGACTTGTGAATCTTAGGAAGCACATATAGTACTGGTGTAGTTGGATACTTAATTTTCATATAATCAAGGAAATCCTGGTCAATTAGACCATCCTTCAAAGCTTTTTCCAGGATCACCTCAATCTTATGTGCTATTTCAAATTTTGGATCCCTATCAAGTCTCCGGTAGACCCCCGGGTCACTCAACTGTCTCCTGATCTCCTTCACATACATGACCTTGTCCATGACGACAACAGCCCCCCCTTTATCAGCTTTCTTTATTATAATGCTGTCGTCACGGACAAGGTCATTAAGAGCTACTACTTCCTGTGCTTTAATATTAGGTTTTTTAAAACCCCCACTAGTTTTCACCTTTAATATATCAACCTCTTTGGTCACAGCTGTAATTAATGAATCAATTACTGTAGCGTTAACCGGAGGTATGAAATTACTTTTCTCCTTAATGCCTAAACATGTCATGTCAAATTCACTTTCTACTATTTTGATTTTATTTTCCTTAGTGCTAAACCATTCTTTCAGCTTCAATGACCTAAAAAAATATTGCAAGTCAAATGACAATTGGAAGAAATCGGTATGCGTGTTGGGCCCAAAACCCAACCCCTTATTTAGAACAGATATCTGCATTTCTGTTAGTACCTTGGGTTTACTACCAAGTCCTCTCTTAATTCTTTGGTGGTGGTTTCTTCTGCTGCTTTCCTTTTCCCCGCTTGTCTTTTTTGTTGTCGGTAGTGTCGCCTTCCTCCTCTTCTTTTCCTCCGTTGTTCCTTGGATCTGTATCTATGAATAAAATCCATTATAGGATAAACCTTTCCACATGTGCATAACAATTTAGAATCGTTACCACCTGTATTATGCCATTTCCCTACACCCTCACGCTGCCAGTTGTAAATGTTTCCATTAGTATAGTCCTCAGCTTGCAGCGTTTTTTTTCGCGGCCGCACCTGCCGCAAGTGCTGAAACCGCACTTGCCGCACCTGCCGCACCCTTACCGCAAGCCCCATAGACATTGCATGGGGCTTGCCGCAAGTGTGCCGCAAGTGTCGCGGTTATGCGGTAATCGCGGCAGATGCGTTTTTTTCACCGCATCTGCCGCGATTTCAAAATACCGCTGATGTGAAAGGGCCCTTAGCAAAAAAACAAAACAGTGCAAAAAGTGCAAAAACTTGCTGACAGATTCCCTTGCTGATGAAAAAAAATTCTCGTTTAGATGTTCAAGTAACCTATCCCCTCAGTGTCTCATATATATATATATATATATATAATATATATATATATATATATATATATATATAAAACAGAAAAACGAAACAGCACAGTCACACACGTTCGGGTGCAAAGCCCTTCTACCACTTCACTGGTATTTAGAATAGTTGAATAAATGAAAGGCAGCACTTCCTCCAGTTAAATTCATGTCTGTTTAATAGTCCTAGGACTGCAGCGTTTCGGCACACAGCCTTTCTCAAGCAGTAACATAAGCCAAATGGTGCTCACATATATATAGATCCCATGCTAGGGGCTTCCAATGATTCAATTAATACAGTATAATACAAAAGCCTGAGAATCCCGCGAGTCAAAGCGCCTGCACGGGAACTGAAATAGGTGTATTGACTTCAGGAGCACGACTGAGCAACTGCAGTGAGTGTAGTAACAGATCTCGATGCGCATTGCGCAATCGCGGGATCTTGACGGGTCAATGAGATTTCGATTGTTTGGAACAAGGGGAATTTTTTTCACACGGAACATGCGCAATGGAATAGTATGAACGCCGAGGTCATAATGGCGTCTGCATCAGTATACAGTAGCTACATGGGACCTTCTGATCAAGGGATAAGTACCACATGTGTTTTTATTAATATAATTAGGGTGAAAAGCTAGTTATAAGATATAGCAATGATGCCCTAAATATTTATAATGATTTAAAGCACTATATGCACCTTACTGGGCACTTTTTTGCACTTTGTATATATAACACTGTAATTTGTATATGAAAATTTTGTATTATACTGTATTAATTGAATCATTGGAAGCCCCTTGCATGGGAGCTATATATATGTGAGCACCATTTGGCTTATGTTACTGCTTGAGAAAGGCTGTGTGCCGAAACGTTGCAGTCCTAGGACTATTAAACCCACATGAATATAACTGGAGGAAGTGCTGCCTTTCATTTTTTCAACTATTCTAAATACCAGTGAAGTGGTAGAAGGGCTTTGCACCCGAACGTGTGTGACTGTGCTGTTTCGTTTTTCTGTTTTATATATATATATATATATATATATATATATATATATATATATATATATATAATGAGACACCTGAGGGGATAGGTTACTTGAACATCTAAACGAGAATTTTTTTTCATCAGCAAGGGAATCTGTCAGCAAGTTTTTGCTATGTAATCTGAGGACAGCATGAGGTAGGAGATGAGATACTTACTTCAGGGATGTTTCACTTATGAGTCATATTAGTCTGTGTGCTGTTATTTGAATATAATGAGTGTTTTATCAACAGGAAATTAACATTGCTCAGACAAGGTTGCATGTGAATAACAGCTTACTGTCAATATGCAATGTACACAGAAAGCTGTGGTATGGTGGGTTTATATTTCTGAGAATAATTGTACAACAATTGCTGCATCCAGTAAACAATATGATACATTGTTGGAATCAGGGTCTTTTCCTACATTATGCTGCTCTCAGATGAGATAGCAAAAACATGACTTTAAAGAGGACCTGTCACTGCCCTGCTGAATGTCAAACTAAATGCAGCACTTAATGCAGCATGTCTGCTGCATTCAGGGAAGGGCTCCCCCATGTTTCTAGCCCCCCTGTAAGCTTTAAAAAATACATTAGAAAACTTACAGATAAGTAGTCTAATGGGTGGGATCTTATTAAGAGGTCTTCACTGCTGGCACAGTCCTCCAGCCTTCTCCTTGTGTATTCCGCCCCCTCTGTCTCTGTACCACCTCCTGTTCTGCTGGCTCTACCGTCCTCCTCTCCTGCCCTCTGTCACTCAACCTGCCGCACAGAGCTTGTTCACAGTGGATGCAAAGCATTTGACCTGATGTCAGCAGCAGAGACCGCCCTGTTTATGCTTTATTCAGAGAGCAGGAGAGGAGGAGGGCAGAGCCAGCAGAACAGGAGGCGGCACAGAGACATAGGAGGGGACGGAATACTCAAGAAGGAGGCTGGAGGACTGTGCCAGCAGTGAAGACCTCTTAATAAGATCCCACCCATTAGACTACTTATCTGTAAGTTTTCTAATACCTCTATATTCATCCTGGTCCCTATCTTGTAGCAATGTGCCCCATCTTGTAGTAAAATCTGCGATCCTGGTTCTTATCTTGTAGTTATATCCCCTATCCTGGTGCTCATCTTTTAGTAATATGCCCCATCCTGGTCCCTATCTTGTAACAATGTGCCCCATCTTGTAGTAATGTCCCCCATCCTGGTTCCTTCTAATTATGTGCCCATCTGTCTACCCTTTTCTAGTATTGTTTAGTATTGTGCCAATCTTGGCTCTCATCATGTAGTAATAATACATCCTGCTCCCCTTCTTGTATTAATGTACCTGTCCTTGTCTCCTTCTTGGAGCAATGTGTCCATCCTTGTCCACTTTTTTAAAAATCCTCCATCCTGTTCTCCATCTTGTAGTAATATCCCCTTATTGCTCCCCTTCTTGTAATAATGCCCCCATCCTCATACCCTTTTGTTTAGTATTGTCCACATACTGATACCCATCATGTAATAATGCTCCATCCTGTTCTCCTTCTTTTAATACTGCCCCATCTTGCTCCCCTTCTTGTAGCAATACTCTATCCTGCTCCCCTTCTTATAGTAATGTCCCATCCCAGTCTCCTTCTTGTAGTATTGTCCCCATCCTGATACCCTTCTTGTAGTAATGCCCAATCCTGGTCTCCTTCTTGTAATAATGTACACATCCTGATAATATTCTTGTACTAATACCCCATCTTGCCCCCCTTCTTGTAGTAATGTCCACATCCTGATAACCTTCTTATGCCCCATTTTGCTCCCTTTCTTGTAGTAATGCCCCATCCTGGTCCCCATCCTGTAGTAATGTCCCCATCCTGATCCCCTTCTTGTAGTAATGTCCCCATCCTGGTCCCCATCCTGTAGTAATGTCCCCATCCTGATCTCCTTCTTGTAGTAATGTCCCCATCCTGATCTCTTTCTTGTAGTAATGTCCCCATTCTTATCCCCTTCTTGTAGTAATGCCCCATCTTGGCCCCTTCTTATAGTAATGCCCCATCCTGATCCTCTTATTGTAGTAATGCCTCATCCTGATCCCCTTCTGGTAGTAATGCCCCATCCTGGTCTCCTTCATACAGTAATGTGCCCTATTGTGCCATTTTTCTCACACACACAATTCTTCCCACCTTGGTTCCCTCTGTGTCCTCTGTTATGCACAAGCGGCCCGCAGGCACAGGAGACCCCTTGGCAATCAAAGCACAGATGAATGCATTCGCCAGCGCCGCCAAGATGAAACTCTTCTCAGCTACAAGAATGACAGCCACTGGCCAATGAGAGGCCAGCAGCTGACATCAGCTGACGGCGCTGGTGAACAAACATTCATTTGAAGTAAAGCACGTACGTCGGGTCTTCCCTGGATCAGGTCACGAGTGATAATGGGTTTGCTGTACTTGCAGGCCACATAAAACAGCCTCAGGGCCACATGCGGCCCGTAGGCTACTTGTTTGAGACCCCTTTTCTACACTGAAAGAACAACATGCACTTTTGACCTCCATTGTAAAAGTCTACATTGAAACATATTGATAAAACACCAAAATTTTTTCTGTTGTATCACTGAACCCTAAATATGACTGCCTGTCCTCTTCCTTCTGTGAGCAGTTAGTCCTGCTTGCTCATACGATTACCTACCAGGATTTTCTACTCTTATCTCAATTCACACATAAAGAAACTCCTTGAGTCAACGGCTCCTCATGTTTTTGCCTGTTGTTTCCATGCCTTATCTTACTGGCTATGAGCCTCTAAAGATATTAATCAAAGATATTGGATGTATATCCGCTTTGTTTGGGAAGAATAGAAAACTAAAATCAATATTTCACATACTTACCACTACAACAAAAATCTTTTATCTCAATCACTCAACAGTAGAATGGAATAAAAAGCTGGCATTGCTAATTGCCTATTAAAATGTCAGCTCTTAAACACACACACTTTCTGGCTGAAGTGGGCAATACAACTACTTTTGAGGTTTTAGCTGGATCATTACAGATGACAGGTTTATGAATAATTCATTGTGCTCTTTTATATTGTATCTAATCATGGAATTATCTCAATCATTTACTAGCAGGTCTGAAAAATTTGAGATAAAAATATAGGGGTACAAACACATTGAGTGGATGAGCCGAAGCTGCAAAGCAACCAAAGACCACTCAGTCATGCAAAATACCGTGGTCTCCTAATACAGTTGATTGCTGTCTGTCTAGTGCTACGTATTATAGGAAATCCTACAACGCAATGTGTGATCACATAACGAGCATTGGAGCATGACTTAGTGCCTCCATACACATTAGACGTAAGTCAAGTTGAACCTGCCGGTATCATCGGATCAGCCAACAGTCTAATGTTAATGTTTATGGGCGTGCAGACTGACTGATGGTTGAGAGAGATGCCAATTGCACATACTCGATTTTGGACAGCCATTTGCATTGTTCTCTCTTAAATATGCCGCTGGACGACATGTCATTTAGCTGCTTTCTCATAGAGAACACAGGAGAACTTGGCTGAATGAGCTACTAAAACCTATAGGTTAGACACTGATCTCCCTGAGCATCAACTTATTGTAAATGAAAGGTGTAGTTATAGTGTGAGACATGTAATGACTGACAGTCTGCTCTCCTGATCTACATGTCTCACATTGGTAACACCGTGTTACCAATATTAGACATGTAGATCAGGAGAGCAGACTGTCAGTCATTACATGTCTCACACTAATAACTACACCTTTCATTTACAATAAGTTGATGCTCAGGGAGATCAGTGTCTTAATAAAACACTTCATTTACATATTAGGAAGAATTATGGATTTCTCTGGGACAATGCATTGGATCACAGATATCAAGGTATCATTTAATTTAACTTCTAATTACCTAAATGCCCATATAGATGACTAAAGCGGCCGTCACACGCTACGATATCTTGAAAGATATCGCTTGAACGCGCCAGATTAAACATCGCTTGAACGATGTCTGTGCGTGTGACGGCAAGATACGACCAACGAGAAATGTTAAAATCGCAAAATCGAGATCTGAGCTCCGGAGCTCATATCTAGCGATGAACGATTTAACGATCTGCTTCATCGTGGTGTATGAAACCACGATGAACGATCTCCCAGCGGCAGAGCCTATGCTGGGAGATGGTAACTATGGTACACGTCGGGTTACTAAGCGACGCGCGGCGCCTAGTAACCCAATGTGTACCATAGTAACCAGCGATCTCGCTGGTCCACATCGCTGGTGAGTCTGTGTGACATCTCACCAGCGATGTGAGCGATATTGTAAGCGATCGCGCGTGCACGTGATCGCTAACAATATCGCTAGCGATATCGTAGCGTGTGACGGCCGCTTTAGAAAGATATATACTACTGACAGATTCCCTGTAATTTGAGATACTCGCTTGAGTCTCACATGACTCAACCAACATGGAAACATGTGCAGCTGACGTGCTCCTGTCTAGAGAGACGCTGGCTGGCTCAGTGTCCCTGGCCCAATAATACACAGGTCAGAGAACCTGTGGCATTTTCTGATGCCTTGATACTTCCATCCCCTGTGTAATATTAAGGAAATCCTGCAAACATGGTTTGTAGAGGGAGTGGGGGGCTGTGAGGACTGAGGCTTTGGAAACACTGGTGTATGTGATAGAAATATCCCTTTAATGTGAAAAAAACCTGAAAAATTCCTTACTTTGTGCTAATGAATGAAATAACAATGACACATACCTGCTCTGGCATTTTTTAACTTTTTGTTTAGTAAGAGAAGGACTTTGTGTGATCCTCATTGCCCAATCCATGACCTCATCGGGACAGGGTCGTAACAAGGTCACCTACCCAAAAAGTAAAGGAGAAAGCAATTGCCTTTGTTCTTTCTTATCTCCCCCTGTCCTGGCTAGTAAGCCACACTCTGTAGAGGTTATGCCAGAAAAGGTGGTTGCCAATGACAGGGATTGGGTCACTGTTAGGTCACAGGTTAATAGCTCCCCTTATGACAGAACAAGATTCCAGGGGCAGATTAATGGGACATAAAATAAACTATGTCTCCTGGTCTCTCCTTGGGTAAGTGAAGCCATGTTATGATACATCTCAAGCGCAGCCTGGAAATGAAGTGTTTTTGGACATATCCAGCACAGGTTTGCAGGCAGAGAAGTATGAAGTACGCTGGGCCATCGCAGATCAGATGCACTTTCCCAATCCGCTCATCTCACTCGTGCCAGGAGCCTGTGGGGGAAGATGTCTTGTAAGGGCGTTATCATACAAACGGCTTTTGGCCCCTTTATTAAAGGGAAAAGGGAGATTTTCAGGCAATGTATTGCATGGTTCCTGTAATTCAATGCTGGAATTCACCTTGATTTACTCTGAGCATAAAACATCGGCTAATTACTAGCAAATGTCTTTATTAAGCTGTTCAAAGATCCAAGCATTGTGCTCCAGATCTTTGCTGCCAAGGCCAAAGGGACCAGATACTCTAAAGTTTGTCCTAAGAGTTTTATGACTGGTTGATTGGTTTGTATTGTGGAACTGACAATGGCAATGATGGGTTTATTGTTGTGTTGAAATTACAAGTAAAGGGGTTGTATAAGATTACAGAGAAAATGGCCGCTTTGGTAAACAGCTTCACTCATACTAAATAGCTGGGTATGATATTGCAAGTATTAGTATTATTTATTGTTATAGTGACATTTATTCCATGGCGCTTTATATGTGAAAAGGAGCATACATAGACAAGAACAATATTCATGAGCAATAGAAGGCACACACAGGTACAGTAGGAGAGAAGACCTTGCCTGCGATGGCTCACAGTCTACAAGGGATGGGAGAGGAAACAGTAGGTGAGGAGAGAGGACCCTGCACGTCAGGGCTCACAGTCTACAAGGGATGGGTGAGGATACAGTAGGTGAGGAGAGAGGACGCTGCACGTCAGGGCTCACAGTGTACAAAGGATGGGTGAGGATAAAAGTAAGTGAGGAGAGAGGATCCTGCCCATGAGGGCTCATAGTCTACAAGGGATGGGTGAGGATGTGCTAGAAGCAGTTACAGCTGGATGAGCTACGGTTTAATGGACGTGCGGCTCTTTAGTAGACTCCTACACTCCTCAGACATACTGAAGGGAAATTTAAATTGTAAGCTCAAATGGAGAGTACGATGATATTGTAGTATTATGAACTCACAGGTGGTTCCCAGAATTTTATAATGTTGAGTCATAGAAATAAAAAAATTATATTTTTTGTCCACCAAAAAAATGCTTTAGCCCCATTTTTTTCTATTTTCACGAGGGGTGATAGTTATTTCCATGCTAGGGAACCTAATATGTGGTTTGAATCTACTGTTTGTGCACACAGCGGACATTGAAAGGAAAGAATTGCTATTGGAGTTTTATCGGTGCCAATTGTAAAGCCCGAAATACCCAAAGTGCTCCCATATTAGAAACTGTAATCCTCTGGCAATTCATCTGAGGGGTAGGTAATGAGCATTTACGTCACAAATGTTTCACTTATTTCTTTATTAGTGATGGGTGAACCCAAACTGTAAAGTTCGGGGTCCATATGGAACACCTAGTGTTTGGGCACTAACTTCGCTGAGAAGTCTGTGTTACTGTTCAGGATCGGGTTTGGCCAGGAGGCTGTAAAAACAACAGCGTTATACTTACCAAGGATCGTGCGTTTGTACTTTCGGGCGCTCATTAAATTCCTGATTATTCACTGCACCGTCTCCAACAGCTAATCACATACCCCCACTCTCTGTGACATTTTTGATTCTCGGTGCAGATCAAGTGGACAGCTATGGGCTACCTCCCCAGCTGCCTGGCTGTACCTTGGCTGTCATTCAAAAATACAGAGGAGCCCATTATTTTTTTTTTTAATTATTTAGATAAATAATTTTTTTAAAAAGTGTATGCTTTGCCCTATTTTTAATTGGCATCCAAGGTGAAAACCAGGCTGCTAAGAGCTGGCATTCTCAGCGGGGTAAAGTTAATAGTTATTGGGCCCACCCACGCTATTGAGTCTGTAGCTGCCCCAGAAATTGGCGCATTAATTAGAATCACCAATTCCGGGCACTTTACCCAGCTCATCCCGATACCCTGTTGCGGTGATATTAGGGTGAGACAGTGAAACTACGCTGCATCTAAAACCATGATACTCCTGACTGCATGCAGACTAAGTACAGAACAGCAGAAAAAAACTAAAGTGACTCAATTTTGCAAATTATCCTCAGGGAATTAATCTACGGTGTAGTGACTATTTTGGCTTCACTGGTGTTTTCCAGGAATTAGTGCACTGTGGATGTTGCAGAATGAAAAGTGTAAATATGCCATTTATGTGTCCGATGCATAGTGCTCAGTTTCTCATCTTTTCTTCTGGAGACACACACTTCTTAAATTTTTAAATAGGTTATTTAGGACCTAACAATTGATGGATTACCTCAATATCACATCTGTGGGAATTTGACACTTACCCACTTGTGAGGAAATTACACCTCACAGTTCCACCCTGACGTCTCTAATGCATTGGAGCCACGTAATACGGTCTTGTAGCTAATGCGTGACGTTCTGCACCCCCAGGGATAATAATCATAATAATAATTTTATTTCTATAGGGCCAACATATTCTGGAGCACTTTACAATTCAGAGGGGACATGTACAGACAATTTGAGACAATACAGAGTAACAAAAAAAAATCAACAGATACCAAGAGGAGTGAGGGCCCTGCTTGCAAGCTGACAATCTATGAGGGGTACGTAAGTGCAGTTTGGCACAGTTTTACACTGACACCCCCTGTTCACATGGGTACACAGAGGCATGGGGAGTGAGAGGGTGATCTACGCAACCGCTGTCATGGTGCAACACTCGTCCACAACCCTGACAGGCTGGGAGACCCTTTTCACTGACTCAGTGGAACAGAGTCCTGCTAGCCTAGTAGACCCGCTATCAGTTCCTCGCTAGATATAAGTCCGGTCCATTAACTGGATTATATCGAGCCAGAAAAAAATCCCAAGTAGCATGTAATTTTAAACCGAGAACTCGAACATGTGGGTTCGTGGATCAAGATAAAAGAACAACTCCAAATAAAATTATATATTTGCTGTATGGGCACACTAGATAAGAACAATATGTACAATGTAGATATACAGATATTACAGTCAGATATGCAAATAAAGGTAGTTACATAAGGTATATCCAGAAAGATGTAAGTCAGTTACAAGTTTCTTGTTACTGGTGGCCACAAAGATGCGATATTTAACAAAAGTTAAATACCGGTAGTCCTTTGTAAATAGTATGTGCTTACCAAAATAGTTGTTTCCTTCTCACCAATCTGTTTGTATGTTGTCCTGTAACTCATCCCAGCCATTGAGCAGGTCTACAATTTTGTTCCTGGTGTGTTTTTAGACAGCTCTTTGGTCTTGGCCATGGTGAAAAGGTTGGAGTGTGGTTGAATGTGTGGACAAGTGTCTGTGAGAGCCAGAATTCCTACTGGTTGGTAGTAGGGATGCGCAAGTAGTGAAATATTCGGACTCGCTATACTCGTAATGAGTAGGTCCTAATACTCGGGTATTCGTTACAAGTAGCGAGTCCAAAGTAAGTCAACGGGAAATAAGAGTAATGCGAGTAATTTTCTGCTGGACCCTACAAAGCAGTCTGGGGGCTGAGGAAAAGGCTGAAATGGTTGTGTGATTGTTTAAAAATTGGCGGTAAAAAGCCGCTGGCTTTTTTAAACAATCATATGGTGCAAGCTCCCCCGCCCGGTGCTTCGCGCCCCACCACCCGGGTCCTTAGTTCCCCGCTTCCTCGTGCTATGCTCCCTGCTCGGTCCTAACTTAGTTTCTGGCAGGGAGGCGTCGGGGGAGCAAAGCATCGGGCAGCAGGGAGGGAAGCATCGAGTGGGAAAGCCGGTGATGAAGTCCTTTCATCGCCGGCTTTCCTGCCAGCTATTTCAAATGAACAGCTGATGTATCAGCTGTTCATTTGAAATAGGCAGCAGGGAAGCCGGTGGTGAAGTCATTTCACCACCGGCTTTCCTGCCCACTATTGCAAACGAACAGCTGATGCATCAGCTGTTTCCTTTGATATAGTCGGCGGTACCATTGCAGGGTTCATCGGAGTTCATGCTTGAACATTCCCACGGCAGGGTGCTTAGCTGCATCTCTACCAGAGATGTAGCTGAGTTAAACAAGAATCCTTTGGACTATGTCAGAGGGGGGAGGTTTTTCTTGAATAAAGATGGAGTCTCTAATGTGTTTTGTTTTTTTTCTAAAAAAATATTTTTCTCCATTTTATGTTTTTTTTTAACTCATTGTATCTAATATTGGTATGATATCATGAATTTCGGGCTAAGGGCAGCTGATTATCAAAGCTGGCCCTAACCCCATTATAACCCAGCAAGACACCCGGCACCAGGGCCGTTGGAAGAGTCGGATATGGCGCCAGAAGATGGCGCTTCTATGAATGCACCATTTTCTGGGGCTGCTGCAGACTGCAACTCGCAGCGGGGGGACCAAGAAAGCTTGGGCCACCCTGAGCTGCGGATTCGAGGTCCCAGCTGCCTAGTTATACCTGGCTGGACACCAAAATAGGGCGAAGCCTACGTCATTTTTTTTAAAATTGAAATTCATGAAACAATTTGAAAAAAGAGGCTTCCCTATATTTTTGGTTCCCAGCTGGGTACAACTAGGCAGCTAGGGGTTGGGGGCAGCCGTACCTGCCTGCTGTACCTGGATGGCATACATAAATATGGCAAAGCTCACGTAATTTTTTGTTTTTAGTTTTTTGTAAAAACACTTAAAAAAAGTGCTTCCCTGTATTTTCCGTTGCCAGTGAAGGTAGCATCAAGCAGCGGGGATTAGCAGACAGTGGATGCTTGGATAACCCTTAGCTGGCAATAGAAAATGCAGCGGGAGCCCACATGTTTTTTTTAACCCCCAACCCTAGGGTTAAGGTTATATGTTTGAGATTTTATTTATATATACATTTTTTAAATGAATTTTAAAAAAAAATGACGTGGGCTTCGCCATATTTCTGTATGCCAGCCAGGTACAGCAGGCAGGTACGGGCCGCCCCCAACCCCCAGCTGCCTAGTTGTACCCAGCTGAGAGCCAAAAATATAGAGAGGCCCTTTTTTTAATTTTCCATGAATTTCATGAAATAATTAAAAAAAAGACATAGGCTTTGCCCTATTGTTTTTGTCCAGTCAGGTAGAACTAGGCAGCCGGGGGTTGTAATCCGCAGCGCAGGGTGGCACAAGCTTTCTAGGCCCCCTACTGCTGCGAATTGCAGTCTGCAGCCACCCCAGAAAATGGTGCTTTCATAGAAGTGCCATCTTCTGGCGCCGTATCTGATTCATCAACCGGCCCTGGTGCCAGGTGGCTCGCTGGGTAAAAATGGGTTAGGGGCCATATTGTAATCATACAACATGATTTTCTGGATTTTTTTAGATTCTGTCTCTCACAATTGAAGTGTATCTACCATAGAAAATTACAGATCTCTCTATTCTTTATAGGTGGGATAACTTGCAAAATCAGCAGTGTATAAAGTGTTTACTTTCCCCACAGTATTTAGGTGCACAAAGCTCCTCATCGCGGTGCCCCTGAGCTTTTAGTAGTATGAGTCGTTAAACAGGTAATACTGTTTTGTAAAGTTAAAGTCTATCAGCTTCAATCTAAATTCATTGTTTGCAATCATTTCCACTCCTCTCATCCTTAACCTCTAGACGACAGCCTTACGTCTACAGACGTCGGAAAAAAAGGGTACTAAAGCCTAGCCGACGTCTGTAGACGTCGGGCAGGAAAAAGCCCTGTAGCGCCGCCCCTGGAGCTAATATCTCTAGGGTGTCAGCGTACCGATTGTAGCTGAGACCCTAGAGATTAGTAATTACCTGCTTTTGTACCCGCACCTGTAATGTGATGACCGGTAAGCACCGTTTACCGATCATCACATTACAAAAGTGAAAGTGCTTTGTAAAAAATGCTTTCACTTTCATCCGACATGAAAACACATGTCGGATCAAAGTGATCCATTAACCCCTAAGGCCCCTAAGACCCCCGATGCCGTAGATCGAGCCACCCCGGGCCCACCACAACCTCCATCCCCCCCTGGTCCATTCAAAAATGTCGGCGGTGTGCTGCCTCTCCTGCATCTCCATGCAGCCTGACATGTCACACATGTCAGGCTGCATGGGAATGTCCTCCCCCGGTGCTCCCTAGTCCCCTCCAGGGATCCCACCCAGCCTCCGGGATCCCCCAGCCTCCGGGATCCCCCAGCCTCCGGACACCCCCCCCGCCCCCTCCCCCGATGCCCGGTGTCCAGTACTTTTACCCCAAAGTCCCCTTTTCCCCAGAGGCCCCGCCGCCTCTAAACTGTTTGTAGGCCCCCCCGTGCCCCAGTAAATCCCCCCCTCACCACTCTTACCTACCAACGATCCTGATTCCGGTCCCGGGGTCCTCCGGTCCTGGGGGCTCCTCCTGCCAGCTTCTCCTGCTGTCTTGTGCGGCGCGCGCCTCCTCTGTGTGCGCACCCTGGTGTGCGCGCACACTCGCGCCGCTGTTAACCCCTGCTGTGCGGCCCAGGGAATGACAGGTGACTATCACTATAGTGAATGACTATCAGAATCCTCGGGTCACAAGGGGTTAACTGTGCTTTTCATGGTGGTCTCCACATCAGATCACCATCAGTGGTGATCTATCAGGATCCTGTTATCCCATAGGGATCCTGGGATCCTGGGATCACCACTGATGGTGATCTGATGTGGAGACCACCATGAACAGCACAGTTAACCCCTTGTTAACTGTGCTCTTCATGGTAATCTCCACATCAGATCACCATCAATGGTGATCCCAGGATCCCTGTGGGATCCCAGGATCCTGATAGATCACCACTGATGGTAATCTGATGTGGAGACCACCATGAAGAGCACAGTTAACCCCTTGTTAACTGTGCTCTTCATGGTGATCGCCACATCAGATCACAATCAGTGGTGATCCCAGGATCCCTATGAGATCCCAGGATCCTGATAGATCACCACTGATGTTGACCTGATGTGGAGACCGCCATGAAGAAGTTAACCCCTTGTGACCCGAGGATTCTGATAGGTCATGAACTCACTGAGTTCATGACCTGTCATCCTCCTGGCAATGAACCTGCTTTTATAGCATATGGGGGATGCCCCATATGCTATAAAACTGAGAATCGTTGCTGGACCTCCCACTGGACTACGTCGGACCTTCCCACTGGACTACGTCGGCCGTCAAAGAATAATAAAGATGGAGTCCAAGTAGTGTTAGTTTTTTTTTCTAATAAAAATATTTTTCTCTGTCTTGTGTCTTCTTTACAAATTATTAGAGATTCCTAATGGTCCGGTCTAATATTGGCCAGACGTTATGAATCTTGGGCTTAGTGCCAGCTGCGAAAAAGCTGGCATTAACCCCTTATTACCCAGTCTGCCACCGCTACACGGCAGCTGGAAGAGCTGGATACAGCGCCAGAAAATGGCGCTTCTATGAATGTGCCATTTTCTGGGGCGGCTGCGGGCTGCAATTCGCAGGGGGGGGGCCCAGAAAGCTTGGGCCTCCCTACGCTGAGGATTCCAGCCCCCAGCTGCCTAGTTGTACCTGGCTGGCCCAAAAATATGGCGAAGCCCACGCCATTTTTCTTTAAAATTATTTCATGAAATAATTTTAAAAAAAAGGGACTTCCCTATATTTTTGGTTTCCAGCCAGGTAAAACTAGGCAGAAGGGGTAGGTGGCAGCCCGTAGCTGCCTGCTGTACCTGGCTGGACCAAAAATATTGCGAAGCCCCACGTCGTTTCTTTTAAAAAATTTAATAAAGAAATACTAAAAAAAATGCAGGGGAGGAGACGACCAGGACACGGTGTCTTCGTATCTTGTGCAATGCTCTAAAGTGAGAAATTGTGTGAAAAAAGAAAATGTTCAATATGACATTATCAAATTCTGTGAAGTAGCTGTAGGTTCAAAATGCTCACTATACACCTAGATCTAATCCTTGAGGTGTCTAGTTTCCAAAATGCAGCTCCAGATAAAACGAGTGATATTGTAAGCGCTAAGGTACATTAACAGGACACTGCTCACATAAGTATTACCTTTCAGCTTTAATGATTCAGCATATGGATCCCTTTAGCCACAACGCGTTTCAGCGCCAATTGCGCCTTTTTCAAGTGAATCACTTGAAAAAGGCGCAATTGGCGCTGAAACGCGTTGTGGCTAAATGGATCCATATGCTGAATCATTAAAGCTGAAAGGTAATACTTATGTGAGCAGTGTCCTGTTAATGTACCTTAGCGCTTACAATATACACTCGTTTTATCTGGAGCTGCAAATTTCTTCCTCGCTGGGAAGCGTGATACAGAGCAGCTTAGGAATACAGGACCTGGCAGACGTCACACCACCACTCCCCCCGAGCTGTCCACGTGCACCGGGACACACGGGAAATACGTGCACTTTTCACCTCGCTGCTTGGAGCCCATCTAGGAGAGCCCAGCTGGGAGACATATTAAACTCTTACTCCAGTTGTGCGGACAGGCACAACAATAGAAGGTGAGCAGAGGGATCATTCACCGATCCCACAATTTAATGAAAGCAGTTTGGCGCAAACCTTTTGTGTATTTTGTAGTTTCCAAAATGGGGTGACTTGTGCGGGAGCTCCAATGTTTAGGCACATAGGGGCTCCCCATATGCGACATGGTGTCCGCTAACTATTGGAGCTAATTTTCCATTCAAATTGTTAGCGGACACCATGTCGCATATGGAGAGCCCCTGTGTGCCTAAATATTGGAGCTCCCCCACAAGTGACCACATTTTGGAAACTAGACCCCCCAAGGAACATATCTTGATGCATAGTGAGCACTTTCAACCCCCAAGTGCTTCACAAATTAGTCTGTAAAAAGGAAAAAAAGAAAATTTTTGTGAAAAAAAGTACTTTTTCATTTTACGGATCAGTTTGTGAAGCACCTGGGGGTTCAAAGTGCTCACTATGCATCTAAATAAGTACCCTGGGGTGTCTAGTTTTCAAAATGGGGTCACTTGTGGGGGAGCTCCAATGTTTAGGCACATAGGGGCTCTCCATACGTGACATAGTGTCCACTAACAATTGGAATTGTAAGTGGATACCATGTCGTGTATGGCGAGCCCCTGTGTGCCTAAACATTAGCGCTCCCCCACAAATGACCCCATTTTGGAAATTAGACCCCCCAAGGAACTTATCTAGATGCATAGAGAGCACTTTGAACCCCCAGGTGCTTCACAAATTGATCCGTAAAAATGAAAAAGTACTTTCTTTTCCACAAAAATGTTCTTTTTTCATTTTTACGGATTCATTTGTGAAGCACCTGGGGGTTCAAAGTGCTCACCAACAATCTAGATAAGTTCCTTGGGAGGTCTCGTTTCCAAAATGGGGTCACTTGTGGGGGAGCTACAATGTTTAGGCACACAGGGGCTCTCCATACGTGACATGGTGTCCGCTAACAATTGGAGCTAACTTTCCATTCATAATTGTTAGCGGACACCATGTCGCATATGGAGAGCCCCTGTGTGCCTAAACATTGGAGCTCCCCACAAGTGACGCCATTTTGGAAACTAGACCCCCCAAGGAACTTATCTAGATGCATAGTGAGCACTTTGAACCCTCTGGGGCTTTACAAATTGATCCGTAAAAATGAAAAAGTACTTTTTTTTCACAAAAACTTTCTTTTGTCCTCAATTTTTTCATTTTCACATGAGCATCAGGATAAAACGCATCCTAAAATTTGTTGGCCAATTTCTCCTGAGTACACCGATACCTCATATGTGGTCATAAACCACTGTTTGGGCGCACGGTAGGGCTCAGAAGAGAAGGAGCGCCATTTCACTTTTTAAATGGTAAATTAGCTCCAAAAGTACAAATTGCGCTCCTTCCCTTCTGAGCCCTGCCGTGCGCCCAAACAGTGGTTTATGACCACATATGAGGTATCAGTGTACTCAGGAGAAATTGGCCAACAAATTTTAGGATGCATTCTATCCTATTGCCCATGTGAAAATGAAAAAATTGAGGCTAAAAGAACATTTTTGTTGGAAAAATTAAAATGGCCATTTTTTGTTTCCACGTTGCTTTAGTTTCTGTGAAGCACCTGAAGGGTTAATCATTTTCTTGAATGTAGTTTTGAGTAGCTTGAGGGGTGTAGTTTTCGGAATGGTGTCACTTTTGGGTGTTTTCTGTCATGTACACCTCAAAGAGACTTCAAATGTGATGTGGTCACTAAAAAAAAGGTTATGTAAATTTTGCTGGAAAAATGAAAAATTGCTGATGAACTTTGAACCCTTATAACGTCCTAACCAAAAGATTTTTTTTTCCAAAATTGTGCTGATGTAAAGTAGACATGTGGTAAATGTTATTTATTAACTATTTTGTGTCACATAACGCTCTGGTTCAACAGAATAAAAATTACAAATTTGAAAATTGTCAAATTTTCTAAATTTTTGCCAATTATTTTATATTTTCACAAATAAACACAAAAATTATCGACCAAAATTTAATACTAACATGAAGCCCAATATGTCACGAAAAAACACTCTCAGAATCGCTAGGATCGGTTGAAGCGTTCCAGAGATATAACCTCATAAAGGGACACTGGTCAGAATTACAAATAACGGTCTGGTCATTAAGGTGGAAATTGTCTCCGTCACTAAGGGGTTAAATAAGTTGAAACAGCTTTTATATCTATATAATGTCCTGTAGCTGTACAGGCCTTCTACGGTATATGTGATTAATTTATGATGAAGTCTCCGAAACGCAAAGAATAAATCACTATTGAAGACTACCAAAGTGTCATTATTAAATATAGCAGTGCGGTTAACCCTTATTTTCCTCAGGGCTTTTACGGTGACAAAGGCAAAAAGCATTTCTGTTTTAAAGTGATGTCCATTTTCAACAAAAGGTCAGAGGTGTGTTATATAAGGTGGTATACTGGGTAGAAATAGACAGAACATTTTGTAGCTGTATATTGCAATATTTTGATTTATTCTTCCTACACCTGATACAATCAGCCTGTCTTGTAATGGAGTTATCCCTTTTAGAAGTGCATGGAAGGTTTGGACCAGGCATAGGAATTTTAATGTATCTTCATCTATGTGTTTATCAGTGAATGCAAAAAATAGGAATATTATCAGTTCTGAAGTAAATTTCAGGGTGAGTTGTTCACCTATTTTTTAATAGGAGACAGTGTCAGTTATTATGTCTAGACACATCTGTTTATAACAATTTGTGTCCAGAACCATCACAATTCTTTCCTTTATCAAAGGGTTTTGTTGTGATGGCACTGTTCACTACAGTTTCTTTGTTCACATGCTGGTCTTCATCAATTACATTGAACCAACAATTAAAACTATCCTTTCAATCTGTCAAATTCATATTCATAAATTTCCTAAAAATTCCCTAAAAATTCCTATATTCTGACACCTTCCTGGAGGGAGTATTTTCTTGCGTATGCAGAGGATTGAATCCAGTCCTCAGCTGATAGCAGCATCCTTTCTGACAGCTCTGGGTGTGGCAAGTGTATAAAAGAATGCAGGATGAATGGCGCCAACACCATTACCACCATATCCCAAACGTTGTTGCTGCTACTCTGAATGTCTGCCTGACAAGCTGCCGGTAGAGCAGCGAAATGAGAGAAGAGAGCTAGCAAGACAGAAAAGCAGCTAAGGATATAGATTCAACCAAGGTGACATATCATTGAGTAGAATGGAGGAATGCGGAGGGGAATGAGTGTGTGTAGAGTAGTATATCAGATAGAAAATGCACAAGGAGGAAGAGTGATGGCAAATTAAAGACCTTAACAGTTAAAATGAAAAAACACAAGTCGGGATACCAACTACACAGATATACCACAAGTAAAAAAAGAATCTTAAATAAGTAAAATAATATGATATCCTATTACATTCAATGGGAAGGCAGGGTTTCTAAGGGTACTTTCACATCAGCGTTTTTTTGAAATCACGGCAGTTGCGGTGAAAAAAACGCAACTGCCGCGATTACCGCATACCGGCTGCACTTGCGGCACACTTGCGGCAAACCCCATACAATGTATATGCGAACTTGCGGCAGGTGCGGCAAGTGCGGCTTTGGCACTTGCGGCAGGTGCGGCCGCGTGGACGTGCACACAGCGCAAAACGGTGCCGTCGTCACCTCAGATATACTCCCCCCCTCCCTGCACCATGTGAATATTGCACCCTGAATAAAAGCACAGCAACAGACCGGTGAGTGCCTTCTTCCTTATTTCAAGACTATATCGTATGTTGCCTTGTGACAGGCACCACCAGGCCGAACACCGGTCGCTCCAGTTTGTTCTCTTCGATAAGCCGGCAACATTGGTGCCCCTGTTCCTCCTGTGTTTTGATTGACATGTTAACATAGGAACCCTTCTTGGATATCACCTTCACAATTGTTGCATCCAATGAACTTGTGATTTTCTGGAGAGTTTCTGCTTGTATTTCTTTGCATGATGTCAGAATAGCCTCCTAGAGCTGCTGTTTTGATGTGAACTGCCTCTCATCCTCATAGATCTTTTCCTTGATTATACTCCTAAGGTTCTCTATAGGGTTGAGGTCAGGGGAAGATGGTGGCCACACCATGAGTTTATTCCTTGTAGCATGAGATGGTGCATTGACATGCATGAGGATGATTTTGCTCCTAAAGGCACGTTTTTGCTTTTTGAACCATGGAAGAAAGTTCTCAGTTGGAAACTCTATATACGTTGCAGAGGTCATTTCCACACCTTCAGGAACCTTAAAAGGGCCTACCAGCTGTTTCCCAATGATTCCAGCCGAAAACATGATCCTCCACCTCCTTGTTGACGTTGCAGCCTTGTTGGGACATGGTGGCATCCACCAACCATCCACTACTCTATTCATCTTGACCATCCAGGGTTGCTCACCACTCATCAGTAAACAAGACTGTTTGAAAATTAGTCTTCATGTATATCTGGACCCACTGCAACAGTTTCTGCTTGTGAGCACTGTTTAGGGGTGGCCAAATAGTAGGTTTATGCACCACAGCAAGCCTTTGAAGGATCCTACACCTTGAGGTTCGAGGGACTTCAGAGGCATCAGCAGCTTCAAATATCTGTTTGTCGGTTTGTAAGGCCTTTTTAGCAGTTGCTCTCTTAATCTGATGAACTTGCCTGGCAGAAACCTTCCTCGTTCTGCCTTTATCTTCACGAAGTTTCAACAGAAAATAGGGTGCACCGCAATGATCTGAATTATATCAAGGGAAGGAGGGGTCGCTCACCGTGCCAAGGGGGACAGATATGCATGGCGGAGAGAAGACATGGCACATTGAGGGAGCAACACACACGAGTAGTAGAATAGTGAAAATTATAACTTTATTAGTGCAATAGACCAAACAAGATTCAAAACAATTAAAACCATGGGGTGCCAATGCAGAACACAACGCTGAACATATGTACAGAATACAATGCTGACAAAACATGAGCAGGATATGACGCAATATCGGTGATCACAACAGGTTAGACAAAATACAGGATTGAGTTGTAGGGAGAGACCCGAGGGTGGGGGATGAGAGCAGGTACGCTGCTTAGTTACCCGGTGTTTACCCTGGTTACCAGCGATGTCGCTGCTGATTGGTCACTGATGAGTCTAGCTGTTTGACAGCTCACCAGCGACTGCAGAAAGACTTTCCAGCGATCCCCGCCAGGTCGGATCGCTGGTGGGATCGCTGGGAAGTCTCAGTGTGTAAAGGGGCCCTAACAGTTCAATTTAAACAACAAGAACAAACAAACAACAAGAACTTAACAGGAGTTAAGTTCTTTACATAACAGTTTACACAGTTCTTCATTTACAACTTCACATGTGAGATAGTGGGCACATAACTGAACTCTAGTTCCAGTAACACAGCACATTATCAGACACAATTCTAGGTCCCACTCCATTGCTCCCAATCCTGGTCTTGTGAGTTACAGCACAACCAAACCAACACAGTAGTATATCAACCTAAAAAGCATTGGAATACTACAAAATGCATATAAAAATGACATTTATTTATTATTCAAAATATAACATATTCACAAAAAAAAAGTACAATAGACAAATAGTGTAGACAAAGGGTAGTCCAAGGAAAAGCAAAGGAGGAGTAGGTGTAATATGACACACAAAAGTGGTTACACCAAGTATCAAATAGTAGGTCTATCCCAAACTAAGTAGAGATTATGCAGTAAACCTATTAAGGCTGCTTTCACATAGGCGTTTTTGAAAAAATGCGGCAGATGCGGCAGATTTACCGCATCTGCCACATCTTCCGCCTAACGGCCGCACTTGCGGCTGGCCCCATGCATTGTCTATGGGGCTTGTGGCAGGTGTGGCAAGTGGGGATTTGGCAGATGCGGCAGTGAAAAAAAACGCTGCTGATCGAGGGTTTTTTTGCGGCCTCAAGAGCCGCATCTGCTGCAACCGGCAAGACCGCACTTGCCGCACCTAGACAATGCATGGGGCTTGCCGCAAGCGTGTTGCAAATGCGGCCGTTAGGCGGCAGATGCGGTAAATCTGCCACATTTTTTCAAAAACGCCAATGTGAAAGGGGCCTAAGGGTTATCAAAATACACATCATAAAATACATAAGTAATCAGTATAGTTCAGTAAACCTGTATACATCAAATAATTATACTAGATATTGTTATCCAATCTGTAATGTATATATAAAAACATAATAAAAGGAGCACAACTAAACTAGAAAAAAATAGAAAAACTAAGTAATATAGATATGCTCCCATGCGCCACTGCAGTTTCGTCAGGAGGTCAATTATATAGTCTGTGATGGTCACCTTCCAGCTGATTCTCATAGAGGAGGTGGTACAGCGGGTCTGACCACTAAGGCAGGAATAGAGCATCATACTCCCAGATGCTTCCTTTTGAAGGTCTCTTCTCCTAGGAGAGGGAGGTGATCTGCCATAGGGAAAGTGTAGAGCCTTTTGTTCGCAGATGCTTGTGAAGGTCGCACTGGGAAAGCCAACTATGCGAGACACAACTTACTGGAGACAGGGCACAGAGAGGGGGAAGACAAAGTGCACAGAGGGGGAGACAGGCACAGAGGGGAGACACATCACAGAGTGGGAGAAAAGCACAGAGAGGGGGACAGGCACTGAGAGGGGGATGACGGGCACAGAGGGGAGACACAGTTTATATGGGGATGATAGACATAAAGATTGAGCAATTCCACATCGCAAAGTGAAAGTGTGTAATTGAGATAAGACCCTATATGCACATTCTTTTTTCTACAGATATAAAGATGGGAGACACAACACATGGGGGGAGACAGGCACAGAGAGGAAACACAGCAAACAGGGGTAGACAGGCACAGTGGGAGACAGGCACAGAGAGGGGAGACACAGCGCACAGGGGGAGACAGGCACAGAGACAGGAGACAGCACAGAGGGGTGAGACAGACAAAGAGGAGAGACACAGCACACAGGGAGAGACAGGCACAAAGAGGAGGGAGATGGACACGGAGGGGAAAGACAGTGCACAGTGGGAAAGACAGTGCACGGGGGGAGAAGTCAGAGGCAGCTCTAAGTCAGAAGCTGCTTACACAAGCCCTCAATGATAGTCTGTGAGCCAGAACGAGGCCTCAATGAGGCTCTCACACTTGATCTGTTCATGGTGTAGTGGTATTTGTCCCTTGTATGTGGTATTATTCTGTCATTATGTAGTGTAAATGTGTGCACTGATTATGGTGTGGCGGTATTTCTCCTTGTATGTGGTATTATATCAATCACTGTGGTAATGTACGCTCTGATCATGGTGTTGCAGTATTTCTCTTTGTACATGGTATTATTCAGTCACTGTGGTGGTAATGTGCACTCTGATCATGATGTGGAAATAAAAAAAAAGAGAGTATAGTACGGTCCTGCCAAAAGAGTCTACCTTGTTGTGGTAGCAGGCTTAAAAAAATCTTATGGCCAAGCAAAATCTGATAGCTATGTTTGTATGTGATCTGGTGTTTGATGGGAACTGTTATTGTATGGTTGCTGAAAACATGGTGCAGAAGTGCAGTTTTTCCAATAGTGAGCGGTGGAACTGTGTAAGGTTCGAAGGGTGGAGGCGGAGCTGGGGTGGGGGCCCCAAAATTACCTAGTATTTCGATTTTTCGATTCTGTACAATTATTGCAATACCAAGCATTTTGTTATTGTTTTATACATCACTAGTTTTAAAATATTCTGAACTTATAGAAAAATGTCCTCGTCGAAGTCACATTTGTGACGATATGTGTAGAGTTACCTCATACGCCTCTTATTTTTCTTTGGCAGCCCTCCTTGAATTTTTTATATTATGGACTTTGGTAATATTTATAATTATTTATATATTTATTTATTGTTACTTGTATTGTTACTATGTTACTTGTCCTTGTCTGCCCTTTTTAGCAAGTAAAGCGCCATGGAATATAATGGCGCTATATAAATAAATAATAATAATAATAATATTTATTGTTATATTGGTATACTGTATTTGGTTTATTTATTACTTTGGAGTTTCATATGTTGCATAGATTTTTTTATACAGCTTGTGATATAGTGGTGAAAATAAGTTTAGATACACTGCTGATTTTGAACATTTTCCCTCCTACAAAGAATGGAGAGGTCTGTAATTTTTATGGTACACTTCAACTGTAAGATACAGAATCTAAAAAAAATCCAAACTATCACATTGTATGATTTTTAAAGAATTAATTTGCATTTTATTACATGAAAAAATTACCATATTTTCTAGATTATAAAATGTACTTCCCCCCCCCAAAATTAGGGGGAAAATGGGAGTGCAATTCACAATCCGGATATAGCTTACCGTCCCAGTGCGACGGCAGTAGAGCTGTTCTCAGGAGGCTGGGTCAGTATTGCTGGAAACCTGAGGCTCAGAGGAGTGGCAGGAATTGATCTGCATTGGAATGATTTCACAATAGGTGGCAGGGTTGGCGATGCTGCAGGCCCAGAGTTCACAGAAGGAGTTGTTGCAATGGCTGGATGCGGGCGCTATTGATCTGCCAGCGATGAATATAGAAAAATGGCTGCAGAGGTGGCGCCTGCACAGATTGAGCTCTCAGCTCTCCAAGAGCTAAACTGCACACACTCTGCCTCCACAGCTATTTTCTTGAAGCCCATCGCATCAAGTGCCTGTAGATCAATGGCGCTCACCTCATGCAGCCTAATCCCCTCCTCCTATGAGCCCCAGGCCTGCAGCATCGCTGACCCTGCTGCATCCTGTGACCAGAATCTAAAACAAAAATTCCAGGAAATCATCACATTGTATGATTTTTTTGAAAAATGTATTTGATCACCTACCAACCAGCAAGAATTCTGGCTCTCACAGACTTGTGAGTTTTTCTTTAAGAAGCCTCCTACTCTGCACATTACCTGTATAAAAGGCAACTGTCTAAAAACTTAATTAATCACACTCCAACCTTTCCACCATGGTCAAGATCAAAGAGCTAAGGACAAGGTTGTAGACGTACGTACACAAGGCTGGGATGGGCTACAGGACAATATGCAAGCAGCTTGGTGAGAAAGCAACAACTGTTGGTGCAATAATTAGAAATTGGGGAAAACATAAGATGACTGTCAATCTTCCTTGGTCTGGGGCTCTATGCAAGATCTCACCTCGTTGGGTAAGGATGATTCTGAGAAAGGTCAGGAATCAGCCCAAAACTGCATGGAAGGACCTGATCAATGACGTGAAGAGAGCTGGGAAAACAGTCTCAAAGATTACCATTAGTAACTTACTACACCGTCAAGGATTGAAATCCTGCAAGGTCCCCTTTCTCACGCCAGCACATGTCCAGGCCCATTTGAAATTCACTAATGATGATCTGGATGATCCAGAGGAGGCATGGTCGGAGATCATGTGGTCAGATGAGACCAAACTAGAACTTTTTGTTATCAACCTCACTCGGCGAGTTTGTAGAAAGAAGAAGGATGAGTATTACCCTAGGGCTAGGGTCACACTTGAGCCTTGGATCCGTTTAAAACCATCAGTTTTTCAACTTAGAATTTGTGAAAAACTGACCCATTAATGGATCCGTAGGCTCCAATGCAAAAAATGCAGTGTCTAAGTGCACTGTAAAAACGCTATGCTTTTGAAACAGCAACAAAAAACGCTGCTAGCAGCAATTTTGGGTGCAGTAAAAAATGCATAGCGTTTTTTTTAACATAGGTCCCTATAGGAAATGCATCCGTTAATGCATGGTACATATAGGTACTATGCGTTAATACATAGCGTTAACGCAGAGTGTTCTTTGGATGCAAAAATGGCAATTTCCAAAATCGATATCAGGTTTTGAAAATGCAGAAAAACTGCATGCCAACTGTGACCCTAGCCTAAGAATATCATCCTAACTGTGAAGCATGGGTGTGAAAACACCATACTTTGAGGGTGGTTTTCTGCAAAGGGAACAGAATAACGGCACCATATTAAAGGGAGGGTAAATGAGGTCATATATGCAAAGATTTTGGTGAAAAATATCCTTCACTCAGTAAAAGCATTGAAGATGGGATTTGACTGGGTCTTCCAGCATGACAATGACCCAAAACACAGTCAAGTCACCTAAACATTTTAAGGTCCTGGAGGGGCTTAGCCAGTCTCTAGACCTGAACCCAATAGTATATCTTTGGAGGGAGCTGAAACTCTATGTTGCCCAGTGACAGCCTCAAAACCTGAATAATCTGGAAAAGATCTGTATGGAGGAGTGAGCAGTGTTTGCAACTTAGTCAAGAACTACAGGAAACATTTGTCTTCTGTAACTGCAAACAAAGGTTTCTGTACCGAATATGAAGTTCAGTTTTTCTAAAGTATCAAATACTTATGCCATATAAAAAAGCTAATTAATTATGTAAAAGTGAAACAAGGTGATTTTCTGGATTTTTTTTTCTGGATTGCAATGCATTAGGCCTGTCAGTGTTACACTGACAAAGTGACTTTGTCTTGGCATGATCCAACAAGCCACCATAACTGACATACCAGGAGGTCATTTTTTGACCTTCTGTTGTCATTGAAACCATACACAGCCCATGATCCCATTCCAGAGGTGCTGATATGGTGGGAGAGGGTGCCTACTCCCTCTCTCAACCTTCTAAATTCTATAATTGTAAATTGGTTGCGACATTTAAAGGGATAAACAACCAGGCTCGGTGTTGGTATCAGGAGCTCGACTGTCACGTAGCCGGAGATCATGCAGGCACACATAACTGCCATGACATACCAATGCATCCATTAGTGGGAACATAATAGGACATATTATTATTATTATTTATTTATATAGCGCCATTAGGTTCCATGGCGCTTTACATATGAAGAGGGGAGAACATGGACTAATACAGTAAATTTGGACAATCAGCTTTTAGAGGGAAGGGGACCCTGTCCACAAAGGCTCACAATCTACAGGTGAGTCCAATGTGGGAAAAGGTTAAATACTGCACTATATCTTCTATTAAAGTGAATTAAAGATAAAATGCAGTTCTAAGCAGGGGACACTAAGCAATATACTGGTCAGCTGTAAATCATTATGCTTTGGTGCAGTTTGCAACTGATTGGTGATGCCAGACCCCCATTGATTTCATATTGATGACCTATCCTCAGAATAGGTTATCATAAATCCTTTTATTGCTGAAGCAGACACAGTTGTAGTTGTGTGGTTGCAGATAGGTGGCAGAATAGTATATGATAATGTTTGGTTTCTTAAAGCAATAATAGAGCAATCTATTAACTGTGACAGAGGATGACCCTCACCTATATTCATTATCTTTAGTCTTTCATTTAAGGCTGGCCTTGAACTAAGACTTCATTCCAAAGATTATTAGGAGAATTGTGGTGACTAAGATTTTCTTACAGGAGCCTCGACCTTTGAACCCTGTACCTGTGTGTTTTAGGAAATTATTTAATAGATCTTCCTTAAATCTACAGCAAAGGAAACCTAGTAATTAAAGCTATCAAGTTCTGTCTGAGTATTCACAGAGCACAGAGTGAATAGGACTGAAGATTTGATCTTGCTCTTATTTAGAGTTACTGATTCCATCAATCTGCTCATTAGACACCTCTCATTTTTGCTTCTTGAAAACACGTAAAAATGTATTGTGACCTTCTGATCCCCTACTGCCTGCCTGTAGCATTGCTCCAGCTACATTCTGGTCTCCACCCAGGCCCTGGAGCTTAGTGGGCCCCAAAAGTCTTTGGCCTATAATAAAAGACTATTGTTATTAAAGATTTGCAATACACATTGCCCCATTTAAACGGCTGCCAACGACCTGACAGGCGATTGCAGCCATTGTACTGCATTGCCGCTGGGGTTTTGAGACACCCCGGTGGCGATACCACCTATCAGCTCGCCGTGGCATCGCCAGAGGTGTCTCCCCGTGTAAACTGGGGGCGGCGACGCTGGCGGGGCGCCAAACACGTGCGCCCTCCCGCCAGTCGCCACCGACATCTCCGGTGCCGTTGCCAGGTGTGACGACACCCTTACACATGTAAAGCGCCATGGAACCAATGGCGCTATATAAATAAATAATAATAATTCAAAAAGCATTTTCAGTTTCACAACAATAGTCTGTCTCTTGACAAACTTCAGAAAACAATAACATACATCTTGTTATAATATGCTATAATATATTCTAGTGTTACTGTTGAGAACATTAGCCATCTAATATATTTCCAATTTGCAGTAGTCATGGCATTAATTTATATACAAAAGCATATCTTAATCATCCTATCAGGAAGCACCCAGCTTCCTACGTAATCTCGGGCAACCAGAGTTAGAAAAAAAGAGTAAATAGTGTTAGAAAGGGGATGAAGTGTATGAAAGGCATGGGTGGGTGGAAGTTGACTAGTCACTGAATTTTAGGCATAATATGTCATCATACTCTTAGCAACACATAGATCTCTCGCTCAGTGAGTTACGAGGTTTAGGATTGTCGGGGTCAAATATTAGGAGGATAAAATTTATTTGAAAAGATCCTGGAAATTAGCTGCATCCCTAAATAGTATCCACTCAGACCATGTATATGTATAAGCACTTTGTGTATTAGAAAACATGGCCGATATTTCCTCCATTCTGCAACAGTCCTCCATTTTAGCAGACCATTCCGCCATGGAGGGCTTTACCGGTCCCCTCCAGTGCCGAGGAATGACGTCTCTTGCCGCTGAAATACAGAGTCTTAAAATATCTCTTATGATTGCCTTTACTGACCCAGGGAGCAGAGAAAGGAAGGCGAATTCAGGGTTAACAATTAAGGATTTCACGGCTACCAGCCCATAATTCCTAAATACTTTTACCCAGAATCTTTGGATCAAAGGACAGCCCCACTAGATATGTAGCATTGTGCCCTACACAGACCCGCACCTCCAGCATCCGTTGGTAGCCAAGGGGAACATGCCGTGGAGCCTAGTAGGTGTAAGATACCATCGATATAACAACTTATATCCCTTCTCCCGGGCATCACTAGAGCTTGGTATTTTATGAGTCATCAATAAAATCGTCTCTCAATCCTACTCAGGCAGTTCCATTCCTAGCTCTCTCTCCCAAGTGATCTGAAAGTTCTGTTTAGTTTTAGTTTCCGCCGCCGCCAGTGCTTGGTATAAAGATGAAATTCCCCTCTTGGGTGGTTCCTGTACCATAAATAGAGTCTCTAATGGGGAGAGTGTGGACCTTGGAACCTGAGATTGGTTCATGGACTGTAAAAATGATCTAAATTGTAGGTATTCCCACCATTTAAGTTTAGTTTCTGGGGTGGCGCTCTGGAGTTCGCTAATAGTTGGGTTTGCCCCTGCTGTATTATATGTCGCAATCAGATGTCAAATCAAAAATGGCCTTCTCACCATCCCTGGGGGAAAAGCCGGGTTGCAGAAAGAGGAGTCAGTGGTCCAGCTGCTGGGTTATCATCTGATATAGTTGAAATGACCCTCCAAGCACGTAGTAGTTCTTTTGTTAAAAATGACAATGTACCTCCCAATCCCGTAGTGGATGGTAGGATCCATGTTGGGATCCATGGGAGTAGATGTAGTGGAATAGCCAACCCCTCCTGTTCCAGTTGGACCCATTTTTTTGAGGCTTTTTTAATTCCCAGTCCAAAAATCTTACCAACATGGAAGACTGGCAGTATTTGGAGAAGTTCGGCAAGCCCACTCCACCACTACTCTGGGCTGTAGACAAAGTTTTTAAGCTTATCCTGAGCCTGATCCCCCTGCAGAGGAACTTAGAGACCAGAGACCAAATTCTAGCAAAATATGTTCTGTGAGGCCACAACGGGACCGTCTGGAATATATAGAGGAAGCGTGGTAATAGGTCTATTTTGATTACCGTATGTGTTTCCAGCCCATCCAGGAAATATTTATCGATTTATAAGAAGTTAACAACGCCCCCACTTTTTCCAAAATTGCTTGGTGATTTATGCTAAATAGATTATTAAGCTCCGTGGGAACTTCCAACCCAAAATACCTGATCTGGTTTACAACGGAAAGGGAATTCCCTTTTCATTGCATTAGCCGTTTCTTAGGGCAGACTTTCTTACATCACTGATATATGTGTGCCAAAAGCAGGAGAAGAATCAGGAGAGGTACTTGCAGAGAAAAACTATAATTGAAAGATTGACACCTGTTCTGAGTTTTGGAGACACTCCTGGTTTTGACACACAAACTGGATGGACACTGATCAGGGAAAAAACTGCAGTGTGAAATCAGCCTGAGAATTGAAGAATTGCTAATTGCTTGGTGAATTGGGCGCCCGCCTTTCTGCTGCCTGCCTGCTGCTACCGTTTTTCTAGCCATGCATTTTAAAAGCTGAGTCAGCTGTGAAATCACAAATTGTGATTGGCAAATCCTGTGTTATCATCTGTGTATAGAGATTTTACCTGTCATTGTAATTCTGCCTCTGATGATAAGACGTCTACTGGAAACTCTTCCTGAAATGATAGTAAGTATGAGTCTAAAATAGCTCCATTGACCAGTGTAAAAATTGTAAGAGTTCTCATTTTGTTTTCTAGTATAGATCTAAAGTATATGAAAAAAAGGAAAAAATGTTAATTTTTTTTCTTCAAAAAAGTAGACGAAAAACTGATTTAAGCAATAGGTCATTTTCTGATTATACATTTCCTTTAAGCAATAAATGACATACAGGGTGGGCCATTTATATGGATGCACCTAAATAAAATGGGAATGGTTGGTGATATCAACTTCCTGTTTGTGGCACATTAGTATATGGGAGGGGGAAAACTTTTCCAGATGGGTGGTGACCATGGTGGCCATTTTGAAGTCAGTCATTTTTGATCCAACTTTATTTTTTTTAATGGGAAAAGGGTCATGTGACACATCAAACTTAATGGATATCTGAATTGTGTATCAATTTCAAATATCCAGTGACATTGAGGTTTCCATTGATGAAGAATGGCCCCACTATCTTTATACCCCATATACCACACCATACCATCAAAGCTTGTGTTCCAACAGTCTTGGCGGGATCTATCCACTGTGGGTTAGTGTCAGACCAATAGTGCTGGTTTTATTTGTTAACTTCACAATTCACAAAAAAGTTTGCCTCATCTGAAGGCAATTGTCTATGCTGTGAAGATACCAGATGTGCAGCATCTGAAACAACAGATACTGGAAGCCAGTGCTAGCATTTCTTCTGTGGTGTTGCTATCAGTGTGTCAAGAGTGGGAGAAGAGGGTTGCATTAACAATCCAACACAATGGGCAGCACTTTGAACACATTTTATAAGTGGCCATAAACTTGTAAATAACTCATGAAAGAATAAAGTTACATTAAAGCCAAGCACACCATTGTTTTTCTTATGAAATTCGCAATACGTTTGATATGTCACATGACCCACTTCCCATTGAAAAAAAATAAAGTTGGATCCAAAATGGCCAACTTCAAAATGGCCGCCATGGTCCTCACCCATCTGGAAATGTTTTCCCCCTCTTAATGTGCCACAAACAGGAAGTTGATATCACCAACCATTCCCATTTTATTTAGGTGCATCCATATAAATGGCCCACCCTGTAGTTAATACTCCAATAATGTATAGTCTAATACTGGCCAATAAAAATGATTCTCTCTTTTAGCAAAGTGCTATATTTTGGAATATTTAAGCCAATTTTAACCCACGTTCAGGAGACGATGCATTCGAGATACAGCGTCATTCCTCTCCCGAAGATGGTAGTGCGTGAGAATGCTCTGTTTGTACCCGCGATCAGTATTCTGGGCGCAGCAGATTTTCGATGTGTTCTCCTGCTGAGAACACTAACATCTTCACAAACATAAATTGACATGTTGCAGCTCGGGAAGCCGCGCCACATGTCAGTTTATGCTGTGTAAAAAAGAAGTACACAGAGGGCGTGGGATTTCTATAACTTCCACCATGCTGGTACTGTACATAGAAAACACCCTGCGTCCAAAATGTTGCTAAGCCTGATCGTGGGCATGTACCCTAAAAGATCGTGAAGGGAAAGCCATCTGTGTTAGATTAGGTATAGATACAGGGCTACAACAAACTGATTATTCTTCCATTAAAAAAAGTGTAATCAAACTGTTGTTATGCCCCACAGGTCAATCCCTGCCACGTACCGCTCCTCTGTATGTTACTTTCCTGCCTTACAGATTTGGCTGCATTCAGCAGCTGGGCAGGGCCCCGCTGTCCTCCTTATTGGGAATAATTTCACTCCATCATAGTGGAAGATGGCATAATTATTTATCCAGATTTAAGTGGTTTGATGTTATAAAGCCACTAACACTAACAGTGGAGCCTGCATGTTTATGTATCTGAAATAACATAAGAGCCTCCACAAAAAGATGGAAGGTCCAAGCCTGCAAAATATAGCAACAACAAGGATTTAGTTCAAGGTTACAATCGAGAACTCTTATCTGATACCGGCCTGTAATTTATCACATAGAGCCCATCATTAGTGTCAAGCTGTTTTATTACCCACTAACTTAACACTGAAAGCTGTTTTAGTAAGAGTCAAGTGTGATGTCACTGATGTGAGAATGATTTACTGCACAGAGGGGGACTGCTGGGAGTCAGGGGAGGCTGCAAGGATTTCTAGGAACCTAAAGAAAGAACTGTGCTGAGCAGGTCTGCTGGATAGAGGAAGATTGCAGTGATGTCTGTATACCCTCATATTCAGTACACAAGTCCACTACTTGACAACCCCCCTTATCATTTCATATTTCCATTTAAAATAAAAACAGGTCTGCTGCTGCCAATCATTGGCTGCTGATTGTCTGCAGGCTTCACTATTTTGCCAGAGGGGGCATCCACTTCTACGGAATATTGATGATCTCCAGTCGACTGCCTGCAGCACACCCGTGACACAATACTGCCTCGTGACCCACCGGGAACAGCGGTGAGGACATTGTGGGAATGTGACACTGTAGAAGGTGGACTTCCACTGCTTTTTTATTTTTTTGTGGGGAACGGGGGGGAAGAACATTAAGTGATTATGCAGGAGAGGTCCAGTAGTAGACAACCCCTTTAAAGTATAACTGTCATTCCATTGAAAAAAACAAAGCAAAACACAATACTGCCCTGGTTCTTAATGCTGGGTCACATAGCAACTAAGATAATGCTTTTTTGTGCCATATGACTTATTTTCTACCATTTTTATGTGCTGTGTGGCCAGCAGCTGATAGGGAGCACTGCAATGTGACAGCAGAGAAGGGGTTTAACTGTGATCGTGACTGAGCTGTGTGGAGCCTGATGACAGATCAGAAGCTTGTGCCAAGGAAAGAGGAGTTTGCAGTGATCCTGATTTTCAGACATTGCTTAGCAACCGGGCTGTAGCCTGAAGTAATCTGGTACATTGTTTCCTCATCAGCTGCAGTCATGACCTCGCACATTGTGGAGGCCCCCCCCCCTTTCTCTTATATGGTTACATTCCCCGTATTCAGCATGAAGACAGATCTGACTGAGAATGAACATATGTCTGCTTCACACACAGTCTAGTGGTGACACCTTGTGGAAGGTTTATAAATAGTTTCAATCAAAATTTTCTTATCAAGTTTATTTGAAAGTTTATTGAAATTATTTGCTCTACATTATTATTAAATACAAATTTAAACAGCGGTTACAATTTAAGGTTGGAGTCATAATGGGAGAGAGACATGCTAGATACTCGCGTGAGTCTTGCATGTCTCACACAACACGGCCGTCGGCTTTCCAGAGAGGAGCGTACATCTGGATGTATTTCTATGCAGCTGCATGTTCCTCTACGGAGAGCTGATGGCTGTGCCGGGTAAGGCATGCGAAAACAAAAACAGGTTTGGTACCGTGTTAGCCTGTTGGAAGAAGATTGATTGCTCTCAGTGGGAGAAACAAAATAATAATCTTGTAGTTGTGATACCTTTTAATAGCTAACAAAAATAAAGTAATTGATGTTACAAAGCAGCAAGCTTTCAAGACTTCTCATGTCTGTCTCTTCATCAGGGTGAGGCATGTGAGACTCGCGCATGTTTCTCTCCCAGTTTGTCTCCAGCCTGACCAGAAGCACAACAGCAAACACTGGTGTGAAGCTACCACTTTCCCCTTTTAAAGTACAACAAAGGGAATTTATCTTTCCTTCGTTCAGCAATATTTGGTGCAAATGGTATTTACATAAATCATGGGCTTTACAATAGGGGCACAGTGTTAGCTGCTAAGGCTGGTTTCACATAGCGTATTTTTTCCTGTCTGTGGGATTCTACTTTTTGCAGGACCCCATGGACAGGAAAGGACACCACAGGAGGTGACCTATTTCTGTGTCCAGGGCCATGATTATCACAGAGCCGGACACAGAAAGAGATGACAGGAGGCAGCGGGGCACTTTCACTTCCGCAATGTATATACACATACATTGCGGAAGTGAAATTTAGTAAAAGAAAGGGTTAAAAATAAAAAATATGTATGCTCACCTGTCCAGCGAGTCCCCCAACGCCTCCAGCAAGCTCCGGATGCTTACAGGACCTGCGGTTACGTCACAACCCGGCAGCGTCATCGGGCCACATGACCGCAGTTACCGCAGTAACCGGTCATGTGACCCGATCAGCTGATAGGGTTGTGATGTATCCGCAGGTCCTGTAAGCGTCCGGAACTTGCTGGAGGCGTCGGGGGACTTGCTGGACAGGTAAGCATACATAAGTTTTAACCCTTTCTTTTATTAAATTTCACTTCTGCAATGTATGTATATACATTGTGGAAGTGAAATTAGATGGTAAGGAGCAATTTTAGTGTACTGAGCATGCTCAGTACACTAAAATCGGGTCCGAGGAACAATCAGCTGTTTCCTCGGACCCGTGCTCCATAGGCCCCCATGTTAATGGCCGCGGATTGGATCGGATCCAATTCTGTCCGATTTGGTCCGCTGTGCCCAAAATTTGTGTTGGATCTGTTTTGGTCCGATTTTTTGCTGTACCCAAAATCGGACCAAAACAGATCCAACACAAATCGGATGCCACTAAGGGCAAATCCGATCCTATCCGTGGCCCATAAGGATACATGGGGGCCAAATCGGATCCGTGGCTGTGAGTTTTACAATGAACAGCCACGGATCCAAGAAATACGCAATGTGAAAGCAGCCTACGGATTTCATTTTTTGCTGCAAAGATGTTCTAGGTTACAATTTTAGGTATGCACCTGTTAATATATTTGACGTACTTTACTTTATCTGGCTTCTGGTTCATAACTAACGTATGAAAAGCCAGTTTTCATAAGCATTTTAACCATGAATGACCAAAACTACCGTATATACTCACGTATAAGCCGAGTTTTTCAGCCCAAAATTTGGGCTGAAAAGTCCCCCCTCGGCTTATACGCGAGTATATAAATTTTACAGCCGCAGCCCCGGAGGTATACAGGCCCCCCATCAAGCTCCAGGGCCCCCCCCCTTGCGCGGCAGCCTTTAAAGTAAAATAATACTTACCAGTGTCCTGTCGCGCCGTCCGCAGCTTGCCGACACACGATCCCCAGCTTCATTCCGCGTCTTCCGCATTCCTGTAGTCGCGGGCAATGATGTCATTGCCCGCGACTACAGGAAGTCGGAAGCCGGAAGACGCGGATTGAAGCCCGGGATCGTGTGTCGGCAAGCTGCGGACGGCGCGACAGGACACTGGTAAGTATGATTTTACTTTACAGGCTGCCGCGCAAGGGGGGGCCCTGCAGCTTGATGGGGGGCCTGTATACCTCCGGGGCTGCGGCTGTATACAGCCCTGGGGCTGCTGCTGTATACAGCCCTGGGGCTGCTGTATACACCACTGGGGCTGCTGTATACACCACTAGGGCTGCTGTATATACCTCTGGGGCTGCATATACCTCTGGGGCTGCATATGGGGCTGCATATACCTCTGGGGCTGCATATACCTCTGGGGCTGCATATGGGGCTGCATATACCTCTGAGGCTGCATATACCTCTGGGGCTGCATATGGGGCTGCATATACCTCTGGGGCTGCATATACCTCTGGGGCTGCATATACCTCTGGGGCTGTATATACCTCTGGGGCTGCATATACCTCTGGGGCTGCATATGGGGCTGCATATACCTCTGGGGCTGCATATACCTCTGGGGCTGTATATACCTCTGGGGCTGCTGTATACTACCACTGGGGCTGCTGCTGTATACCTCACTGCTGGGGGTTGTATACTTGTGCTGGAGTCCACCCTCGGCTTATACGCGAGTCAATAAGTTTTCCCAGTTTTTGGGGGCAAAAGTAGGGGGGTCGGCTTATACACGGGTCGGCTTATACACGAGTATATACGGTAATTTTTCAAATCTGACTTGTCTCTTTGCCGCAAAAAATCCGCAATGTTTCAACAAATCCCAGAGATTTTGAGACTGTTTTGACGTGGCACATTATGTTTTCTGTTAATGGCATATTTATGTCAATATGTTTTTGTTTTTTTTTTTTTTATAAAAAAAATATCAGAAATTTGACTAAAGTTTCAAACAAATTTCCACTTTAAAATTTTTAATCATTATCCTTTTAAACCCTGGTGGGGACAGTGGGGTGCTTGGAACTGGGCCCTCTCGTCTTCGTCTAGGCTGCAGGATATCACAGTGGCGTGAACTGGTCCATGATCCCTTCGTTGGGCGAGCAGTAAAAAGGGGATTAAAGAAATGGATGAAAGGAAAAATAAAAAAAAATAAAAAGAGTCGTGACGCCACCCGTGGAATGAGGCCAGTATAGCCGGTGCTGCAGTCGGGACATCTGGGGATGATGGGAGTAGCAGTGCAAGTGGATCAGCTCTCCACGGGAAGAGCGGTTCCCCAGGGCGTACGAATAGTCTATAAACAGGCAGGAACCGTTGGGGGTGCAAGGACTTAGTATACTGAAGGAACAATAGACACATGGATAACGGTCTCTTTTACCTTTGCTGAAGTTAACAAGCTTATCCAGGGCACAGTTCAAGTGGTGTTACGGGTCCGGAGCCTGGAAGCAAGTTGGGCTGTCCGCTCCTGGCAAGGGCTAAGTCAGTGGTGTAACTACTGTCTTGCGGGCCCCGGAGCAAGATTCGCTCAGGGGCCCCTAGGTGAGCACCGTGGACGGGGGGGGGGGGGTTGTTATGCCGGCCGCATGATTACCTGCTCTGCCTCCTGGCGGTCGCGGTCGGGGAGACTGGAGACACAGGCAGCAGGGCCCCCCGGGGAGCTTGGGCCCCCCCAGGTGACCTCTCAGGGGGAAGTTGCCGGCCGCACGATTACCTGCTCTGCCTCCCGGCAGTCGCAGCGGCTGGAGACACAGGCAGCAGGGTCCCCCGGGGAGCTCGGGCCCCCCCAGGTGATCTCTCAGGGGGGAGCGGGGTTGCCGGCCGCACGATTACCTGCTCTGCCTCCCGGCGGTAGAGCGGTGAAGGGGCGGGCACTGCTGAGCGGCTGCAGGAAGTCACAGTGTCACTTCCAGCAGTCCTCCCTCAGCCTTGGCGCTATTGCGGCGGGGGCAGCTGGAGACACAGGCAGCAGGGCCCCCCGGGGAGCCCGGGGCCCCCCCCAGGTGACCTCTCAGCCCCCCACCTGACGGCCACACAAGGTAGCTGACCGGCATAGCAGCGTAGTGGCGCTGGGTCCGGGCCCCCCACAAGCGCCGGGCCCCAAAGCGACCGCTACGTCTGCTATGCCGGTAGTTACGACCCTGGGCTAAGGCCTTCCTGCTGTACTGTTGTGTTTGTGACCCCTGGCTGCTTGAAGCTATGCTTAGGCTTCCTCCTCACTGTGTGTCTTGGCCGTATGACATGAAAATTGAAAATCAATAAGTGGCACTAGAGAAAAGAGGATCATGAGTATAATGCAAGTGTATAATGCAGAAACTGCCCTGTGCATATCTAGCACAGGGCAGTTTCTGCATTATACACTTGCATTATAGTCATGATCCTCTTTTCTCTAGTGCCACTTATTGATTTACAATTTTCATGAAAATAGTAGTGTCGCGGCAGATAACTATCTCTGTAAGTATATTATTTTCTGCCAGCACCTACGTTTTTGGTGATGCCAGTCTTACACTTATTTACATATTGGCCGTATGACAGGCGGCTAGAGCTCTTTCTGGGTTACTCTCCCTCTGATTCTCCCGAGCTCACGGGTGCGGCTGTGTCTCCTGGCCTTCCTGGGTGGACGAGAAATGTGAAATCACCCGCCCTCCGGTTTTGGTTGCTGGGTATGAAGTCCCTGGCGACCTCGGACTTCGGTGTCCGTACTGCTCTAGGTGCTGAGGCGAGCTGGCATCACTCCACTCCTCGCACCTTTGCTCCACTTTCTCAGACCCTTACCGCGGATCACCCACATGGTCTAGTCACCTAGGATGAGCCTAGTACGGCTACAGTCCATAGGATGTCTTCCACAGTCCTCCTAGGAACTGAACTGCCTGACCCCACCCCAGACCAGAATTTACAGGGGAACTGCCTTAACCTGGGCTTTAGAGCTGCCCCTTCTGGCCTGGAGTTGGTAAGGTGTTGTGTGCGTGTGTGTGCTTAACCTGAGTTGGGTGCCTTCCCTTGTTTCCAAGCTGTGACTTTGTGGCAACTGGACCCTGGGGCGCCACACTGACACCACACAAATTGTTAATTAATAACAATTATTTTACGGTGTTTCAGTGGTTAGCACTGCAGCTTTGCAAGCACTTGGGTCCTGGGTTTAAATCCCACCAAGAACAACATCTGCAAGGAGTTTGTATGTTCTGCCTCTGTTTACATAGGTTTCCTCCCACATTTAAAAGACATACAGATAGGATGCTTCGATTGTGAGGCCCAATGGGGATAGTATTATTGGTGTATGTAAATTGCTATGGAATTAATAGAGCTATATACTGTAAGTGAATAAATATTATATTATTATTATCTTACATCAGCACCATCTATAAAATGTTCTTCTATGTTGTTAGGCTTTTAGAAGCTTTAAAATTGTACTAAACAATTATATTCACCCTTTGATGTCTCATGGAATATGGCAGTGTGGTTTTTAATCCTTCATCCGCCCTACTTTAATTTTCTGACATAATGAACTTTGGCTTTTCATTGGCTGTAAGCCCGTAAGCCCTAATCATCAACATTAACAGAAATAAATACTTGAAATAAATGACTTTGTTTGTAATGACTATATAATATATGTGTTCACTTTATGTATTGAATCACTGAAATAAATTATCTTTTTGATGACATTCTAATTCATTGAGATGCACCTGTATGTCTTAGTACATCAGAGTGCCATTGTCTGTTCACAGGTGCCTACTCGCCCATACAAAAGAAGATAGAGGCTATGACTGAATGTAGGGACCTAGTAAAGGAGACACCTCAATGTGGTTACTGGTCTGTTATTAATATGGCCATATTTATAAGCTAAGTGTCTTATTTTTTTATTTCTCCTTAGTAAAAAGTGTGCAAGTGTGGGTTTTGTTTTTCAGTTCTGCACCAGCAATTATGGTTTTTAATACAATATAAAGTAAGTTATACTGAACCAATAAAAATATACAACTCATTTTGCAAAATAACGAGCCAAATAATAGAAAAGTTATGCCTCTTTGGAAGGCAGTACAGAATAAAAAGCATAAAAAAATCGGAATGCATGTGTCCTAAAGGCATTAAAAAAAGTTTTTCTGGCACTTTGCTATTGAAGGAGTTGTCTGGGACAATGTATTATTTAACCATTGACTTAAAAACGGCCAGGCAGTCAGTTACTAGCAGCTATCCCTCTTCCGGGCTGCTCTATCGATGCTGATTGACAGACACTTTCTTAAGGTCCAATTAGCACACAGATAATGGTGCAGAGATTGTTCGCAGATCTCTGGTTGCAGTGAAATCATAGACACATTGTTCTATTTTGTGGACGTGTACAAATGGAACAATGTGTCCATGACTTAACTGCAACCAGAGATCTGTGAACAATCGCTGCACAATCATCTGTGTGTGTAACTGGGCCTTTATAGTTAGTAAGTAGAGAGCCAGCTTTCAATCAGCATGACTTTGACATTAATGGCCTGTAAAACAGAGCAGGGTGTTAGAGAAGGTGCTGCTCTGTTGATGTAACTTCAGCATAGATTCCGGCAGGAGCCATCTTTGAACTGCCTGCCCTATGTCAGCACAGATTTGTGCCAGGCAGACCAGGCAGGTAGTTAGAATCTACCTGCTCAGAAGACGTGAGGCAGAGGACATGCGGTTTATTGGAGTCTACGAGTTTGGAAACCCATTGGTTTCTTCATCAGGACTAACAAATGTGATTTGACCTGATGAAGAAACTGATGGGTATCAAAACATGTAGACTCCAATAAACAATAGGACAGATGGATGAATGGATGAATACATAAGATATACGATAGACAGATTTATAGATAGATGATAGATAAATACACAGACATCTGAGAGATAGATGCATATTTAGATATTTTTAAGCTCTTATATGTTTGGTGCACAGTAGAAGAACAGAGCATAATAATGGAACTTTGGGGTATATACCATGTGTAACAAATGCTGTACAGACGTCTGGATGCATTGCTGGTGTGACTGAGGAGACAGTGAGGAATCTGGATCCATACAACATTTCAGGGGACAGGAATCTACCAAGTTGCTATGGGGAGGGGAGACCAGGGCAGTGCTCTGCTTGTGCTCCTAGTCTGATACATGACAGTACACATTATGCACCATTATATCAATGTACAGCAAAAGATCACAGCATTTATTTATATCTTCTTGCTGACATGATTGCTATTTGAAAGGAGAACAACCTTGTTACATTATATAGGATGGTATATAAGTGACCATATAGTAGTCCACTTCTATACAGAAGTGTGAGGGGCAGGAATGTAAGATGATCCTGGAGCCCCCATGGTCCATGCCCCCGACACACCTGCTGTTCTCTGCAGAAGCATCACTGAATTTCTCTGTCCCCTAAGGGAGGGGTGAGTGCTGAGGAGCGGATATTATTTTATAGTAAGCGATCTATAGATCCTAGAACTGTAGTGCCCAGCTCTACTTCATCATGTAGGAGGGCAGGGACAGTACAATAAGTTTTCTCTCCCTAGAGTTCCTGTTTAACGCCTTCCTGAACTATGACTTTATAGAGATGTCATGAAAGTTGGTGCGTTCCCGACCCATGACGTCTCTATAATGTCATGGCTTCTTTGCGGTCCTGCAGCTCCAGTGACAGGGCCAGTGACAAGTCACAGGAGCTGCAGGATTGCAAAGACCTATACTTTAGCCCGGGGGGGGGTGGCTTAGCCGGTGGCTAAAGTCGCTCTGATTGGCAGTTGAAAATGAAACTGCCGATCAAAGCGAATCAGAGGGATTCACCCCTCCAGATCTGATTGGAGCTCTCCAATCAGATCTGGAGGGGGCGGAACGGCGGATGCCCTCCCCCTCCTCAGCCCCCCTCCTGCTCCAGGGCTCATCAGGGCCCCCCTGTGCCTCCCATACACTCCCCCACTGCAATGTATCTGCCAGCGGGCTGCACCCACCGGTGCACCCGCCATTCTGCCTCATCAACCCCCTCCCTGCTCATCTTTGCCCCCCTGCCCAGCCCCCCACCTGCAGCCCCCCTTCTGTCCTGTCCCCCCATCACCTCTCCCGGCAGGCTGAAACCGCCGGTGCACCCTCGACGGTCAGCCTCCTCTGCTCCGTGTGGGCCCCTCCTCCTCTCCCAGGCTCTTCCTCCTCACCGGTGGATCGTGAGTGATGTAAGTATGAATGAATGAATGAATGGATGGATGGGTGGGTGCATGGGTGCATGCATGGGTGGATGGATAGGTGCATGGGTGCATGCATGGTTGGATGGGTGCATGCATAGGGTGGCTGGATGGGTGCATGCATGGGTGGATGGATGGGTGCATGCATGGGTGGATGGATGGGTGCATGGATTGATGTGTGCGTGCATGGATGTGTGCGTACATGGATGTGTGCATGCGTGGATGTCTCTGCGTGCATGGATGTCTCTGCATGAATGGATGTGTGCATGCACGGATGGATATGTGTGTGCATGGATGTGTGGGTGAATGGATGCATGTGTGCATGCATGGTTGGATGGGTGCATGCATGGGTGGCTGGATGGGTGCATGCATGGGTGGATGGATGGGTGCATGCATGGGTGGATGGATGTGTGAATGGATTGATGTGTGGTGCATGGATGTGTGCGTGCATGGATGTCTGCATGCATGGATGTGTGCGTAGATGTCTCTGCCAGCATGGATGTCTCTGCATGCGTGGATGTGTGCGTGCGTGGATGTCTGCGTGTGTGGATGTATGCGTGTGTGGATGAGTGTGTGCGTTGATGTCTCTGCTTGCATGGATGTGTGCATGCATGAATGTCTCTCTGCATGGATGTGTGCATGAATGGATGGATCTGTGTGTGCATGGATGTGTGCATGCATGGATGGATGTGTGCCTGGATGTGTGCGTGCATGGATGTCTGCATGCATGGATGTTTGCGTGCGTGGATGTCTCTGCGTGCGTGGATGTCTCTGTGTGCGTGGATGTGTGCATGGATGTCTCTGCGTGCGTGGATGCGTGCGTGGATGTGTGTGTGCATTGATGTGTGATGGCGTGGATGTGTGTGTTGATGTCTCTGCGTGCGTTGATGTGTGCGTGTGTGGATGTGTGCGTTTGTGGATGTGTGCGTGCGTGGATGTGTGCGTGCGTGGATGTGTACATGCATGGATGGGTGCATGTGTGAATGCATGGATGGATGGGTGCATGGGTGGTTGGAATGTTGCATGGGTGGATGGATGCATGGGTGGATGGATGGGTGCAACAAGGGATCAAGTGTCCTCTTGTTGTAGTCTCTGGGATCATAGTCATGGTGCACTGTATGACAGATCATTGCCATACAGTGCACCATAACGCTGACCCCAGACACTGTAGGAAGAGGACACTTGATCCCTTGCTGTAATCTCTGGATGTAGCAGAGGGGATTGAGCATCGTGGGACCTTCGCTGTGGACTACGTCGGAGGCGATCGAGCATCGTGGGACCTTCATTGTGGACTACGTCGGATCTTTATAATAAAGATGGAGTCCGAATTTTGTTTTGTTTTTTTCAAATAATAAGATTTTTCTCTGTGTGGTGCATTTTTTGACTTTTTACTAGAGATTCCTAGTGGCTGAGTCTAACATTGGCCTGACATTATGAATCTCGGGCTTAGTGCCAGCTGCCAATAAAAAAGCTGCCATTAACCCCTTTATTACCCAGATTGCCACCGGCACCAGGGCAACTGGAAGAGCCTGGGTACAGCGCCAGAAAATGGCGCTTCAACGAATGTGCTATTTTCTGGGGCAGCTGCAGGCTGCAATTCGCACCATGCGGGGCCCAGAACGCTTGGGCATCTCCATGCTGAGGATTCCAGCCCCCAGCTGCTAAGTTGTACCTGGCTGGGCCAAAAATATGGCGGAGCCCCACGTCATTTTTTTTTTCTAGAATCAGTTCTAGAAATTAAGAACAATGGGCTTCACTGTATTTTTGGTTTCCAGTCAGGTACAACGAGGCAGCTAGGGGTTGGTAGCAGTCCATAGCTGCCAAATTGTACCTGGCTGGACCAAAAATATGGCTCACCACCCTTCTAGATAAGTTCCCTGGGGGTCTTGTTCCCAAAATGAGGTCACTTGTCGCATTTGGAGAGCCACTGTGTGCCTAAACATTGGAGCTCCCCCACAAGTGACCCCATTTTGGAAACAATATCCCCCAAGGAACTTATCTAGATGCATAGTGAGCACTTTGATCCCCCCAGGTACTTCACAAAATGATCCGTAATAAGGAAAAATTACTTATTTTTCACACACATTTTATTTTTTCATATTTACGGATCAATTTGTGAAGCACCTGGGGGTTCAAAGTGTTCACTATGCATCTAGATAAGTTCCTTGGGGGTCTAGTTTCCAAAACAGGGTCACTTGTGGGGGAGCTCTAATGTTTAGGCACACAGGGGCTCTCCATATGCGACATTGTGTCCGCTAACAATTCCAATTGTATGGAGAGTCCCTGTGTGCCTAAACGTTGGAACTCCCCCACAAGTGACCCCATTTTGGAAACTGGATCCCACAGGGAACTTATCTAGATGGGTGGTGAGCATTTTGAACCCCAAGGTGCTTCACAAATTAATCCGTAAAAATGAAAAAAACAAAATTTTTGTGGGAAAAAAAGTACTATTCATATTTACGGATCAATTTGTGAAGCACCTGGGGGTTCAAAGTGCTCACTACTCACTATGCATCTAGATAAGTTCCTTGGGGTGTCTAGTTTCCAAAATAAGGTCTTTTGTGGGGGAGCTCCAATGTTTAGGTACACAGGGGCTCTCCAAACGCGACATGGTGTCCGCTAACAATTTGAATGGAAAATTAGCTCAAATTGTTAGCGGACACGTGTCGCGTTTGGAGAGCCCTTGTGTGCCTAAACATTGGAGCTCCCCCACAAGTGACCCCATTTTGGAAGCTAGACCCCCCCAAGGAACTTATCTAGATGCATAGTGAGGACTTTGAACCCTCAGGTGCTTCACAAATTGCATTTTATCCTGTTTCCCATGTGAAAATGATAAAATTGAGGCTAAAAGAACATTTTTTTTGAAAAATTATAATGTCAATTTTTTCCTTTCACGTTGCTTTAGTTCCTGTGAAGCACCTGAAGGGTTAATAATCTTCTTGAATGTAGTTTTGAGTAGATTGAGGGGTGCAGTTTTTGGAATGGTGTCACTTTTGGGTGTTTTCCGTCATGTACGCCCCTCAAAGGGACCTCAAATGTGATGTGGTCACTAAAAAAAATGGTTCTGTAAATTTTGCTGGAAAAATTAGAAATTGCTGCTGAATTTTGAACCCTTATAACTTCCTACCAAAAAAATGTTTTTTTCCAAAATTGTGCTGATGTGAAGTAGACATGTGGGAAATGTTATTTATTAACTATTTTGTGTCACATAACGCTCTGGTTTAGCAGAATAAAAATAAAAAATTGGAAAATTGGAAAATTCAAAATGTTTGCCAAATTCTTGATTTTTTCACAAATAAACACAAAAATTATCGCTCTAAATTTAATCCTAACATGAAGCCCAATATATCATGAAAAAATAATATCAAAATCGCTAGGATCCATTGAAGCGTTCCAGAGTTATAAACTTATAAAGGGACACTGGTCAGAAATGACAAAAATGCCAAGGTCTTTAGGGTCAAAATAGGCTGGGTCCTGAAGGGGTTAATAGGCAACACCATTCCTTTAAACCAGATCCAAAAGGCTAACTCAAAGAATAGTGTATAAAACATAAACCTCAAACACAATATATTAGTAAATATAATTAATATCAAGCCTTTTTGGAATACATAAAACATTAATCACTACCACTCACATTGGAACATGATTAAAATAATTAAAAATAAAGTGAGTAGTAGTCTTAGTGAAAATATACTGTACATAATAAAGAACAATTCCATAATGGAAAACTACTTACAACGTTGACACACACCTAGGCCTCATTCTCACACAAAGCTAGGGTCAGTCTTTCTGTTAAGGTACTGTTACACACAGATATCTGTGCAGACAAAAATCATGGACACAATGCTCCATTTGTACACAGCCACAAAATGGAACAATGTGTCCATGATTTCACTGCAACCAGTGAGTTGCAAGCAATATATCTCTGTGTGTAACAGTGCCTTTATAGTTTTCTCTGTAAATTTCCTTCCTGGTTTTGATAAGGTAAAATATATTTGTATCGTGTTAGCCAGTAGATACAAAGATATCGAAATCTGAGAGTCCTCAGTGGTTGATACCTTTTAATAGCTAACTACAAAGATGGTAATAAACAGCAAGCTTTCAAGACAACTCAGGTCTCTTCATCAGGCCTCCTGGTTTTTGCATACAAACAGTGTATACAAATACTGATGTGTGAATGAGGCCTTAAGGGGGTGTCACACGCGTCAATGTCGTCAGTGAGATGATTGCTGACGACATTGACGGCTGATCGCTGGTGAGCTGTCACACAGGCAGACTCACCAGTGATCAATGGACCAGAGACATCGTGGAAACGATTTAAATATCGTTTCCACGATGTCTTGCTCCCGCTGCCAGCCTGCTGGAAGCGGGAGCAGGCTGGTCTACAAGGTAAACTGCGGGTATCTAGGCAGCGCGCGCTGCCTAGATACCCGACGTGTACCTTAGTTACCAGCCTCCTCCGCTCACCGGCTGGTATCTAAGGTACACAGCGGGTAACTAGGGACCCTAGTTACCCGCTGTGTACCTTAGATACCAGCCGGTGAACGGAGGAGGCTGGTAACTAAGGTACACGTCGGGTATCTAGGCAGCGCGCGCTGCCTAGATACCCGCAGTTTACCTTGGATACCAGCTCCCAGCGCTTGTGAGAGGCGCTGGGAGCTGGAATATCGCTACTCCCGGTGTCACACGCAGCGAAGCTGCGTGTACACCAGGCGACCATCGCCAGGTTTTAGGACAGATTCTAAAACCTGGCGATCATCAACCAGCGAAGCAGCAGTTCAGCGGTTACAAATGTATGGAACTTTGCCCGGTAAATAAGGCAGGGGACCCTGATCACCGTGCCGCAGCCCTTCAATCAGTTGATCGATGGGAGTACGGGGTGTAAGAACATCACCATTCTGATATTATTGGTTTACCTAAGGAAAAATCATCAACATTAATGGGGTTATTATTATTATTTATTATTATAGCGCCATTAATTCTATGGCGCTTTACATGTGGAAAAAGTATACAAAGACACGTACATGGACAACATATGGCACACAGGTACAGAAGGAGAGAGGACGCTGTCCGCGAGGGGTTATCGCCTTTCATAAATATTTTGCCTGCCAACTCAAATCATTGTAAAAAGAGAAATGAAGCTCTACTTACTCTCCAGGTCCAAAGTTCTGTCTCCTTCCATGCTTAAGTGATTGTGTATAGACAGCGGCAGTGACGTCACATTGACAGTATTGCAGCCTATCACTGGGCTCAGCGGCTCTGCCGATGTAAACGGCATGGATTATCTATTGTAAATACATGAATTGGGGATAATTGGGGGAGGACCACACACGTAATGGTGTATGAACATGTAATGTGCATGTTCAGAAGACATCAAACTACACCTATCAGGACAGTATCGGAAATATAGCACTACCGCTTCTTGTATATTTCCTCTGCTGGAATTAATCACACAAGACCAGTACTGGAAAACTAAAGTGGAATCAGTAAGGTAAGTCTATTGCCCATATATTATTTTTCAATTTGGTAGACATTTTTAAATGAGTTGTTAAAAACTGAAAGGACGCTATTTTTTTTATTCAGAAACAGGCCACTCTCGTCCATGAGTTGTATCTAGTATTTCAGCTCAACCTCGTTAATTTAAAAATGGTTTGTTGTTTTTTGCGGGTATTGGGGGGGTTCTAATATGCACATACAATTATGGCTATGGACATTTTTTTATCAGATGATCTGTGCTTCCAAAATACTTTCACCTTACTCGGTTGCATTTCCAGGACTTGAACACCCAGCCACTTGTCCGCTGTATAACTGTTTGATAATGTTATACCATTATGATTATTATCTGTATTGACACGTTTTATATAGTCGCAATTAATAAATAAAACTAAATTTAAAAAAAAGGATCTGTCCCATCTTGGATATTGATGGTATTTCCACAGGATATATAACTGTCTGATACATGTGTGTTCCACCACTGAGAACCACATCTATCTGAAGGGCGCTGCTGGGAAAGTAGAGGTGGTCCGTATTTGCTCTGTTGATGTCTAAAACTGAACATAAAGAAACACACATGTGTAGTGACCAATGATAAGCAATAATAAAATGTTCCCTGATCTGCCATATGTTGTTCTATAATGTTGTGCATTACTTCTAACTCCTACACCTTAGCTCTGAGAGTTGTAGCATTTCTAACCCTACACTGCCCTCTGCTGGCCTTTCTCTTCCATTTCCTTATATGGTCAAAGGAAGCTAAGAAACAGTTGGAGATTTTCCGGCAGTTGTGAGCGATGAGCTTGTGCTGCTGTAGATAGAGGAGTGAAGACACAATAGTGACAACGCAAGCACTGTGTCTACTCTGGATCGCTCCTGTCCTCTAGTGATTATGTGCGGTAAAGAGTAGGAAGGCTGCACTTTATCCAGAAAACTTTCTTTGTAAAGGCAGAATCCAAGCTACAGTGAGCTTCCCAAATCAAGGTAGGCCTGAACATAGCAAAACCCGGAAAACGTGAAAACCAACCGAAGCAAAAGCTAGTTATGGATCCCTGCTGCTAAGATACTCTCAGAGCTAAGAAGAGGGAGAGTTAACTAAGTGTAGTGTACACTGTCACCTCTGCAGTTTATATGGAGCAAAAGTTCATAATCATTGTTCAAGAAACCTATGGTGTCTGTTTTTCTTATGGGACAGCAATCACCTCTTCTACTACTCCACACTACATGGTCTGAGTGTCTGTGCCTGGCAGAAACATATTGAAAGTGTAACCAGAATGAGAAACTTAGCCACTACACATAGCTGGACTAAGAAATCAGCCCCTGCGATCCACCTAGTTAAGGCCGGGTTACTCGTAGCGACATCGTTAACGATGTCACTGCAACTTGCACGTGTGACATCCTGTAACAATCAGCGATCAGCTCGCTGATTGCTGATCATTGCGGAATGGCCAGGGCCATTTTCCGATCGTTGGTCTCCCGCTGGGCGGCCAGCATCAGCGTGTGTGACAGTGGGAGACCAACGATCAACGACCCCCTGGCCGATGCCCAGCGCCACACTGACACGCTGGGATGCTGGTAACCAGGGTAAACATCGGGTAACTAAGTGCAGCGCTATGCTTAGTTGTCCAATGTGTACCCTGGTTACCAGTGTTCTTGCTGGTCACTGATCACTGGTGAGTCTCCCTATGAGACAGCTCACAAGCCATCATATAGCGATGTCCCAGCGATCCCGATCGTTGGTCAGATCTCTGGGATATCGCAACGTGTAAACTGGCCTTTACCTTACCTCACTACCAAATCCATTTTTACATTTGCCTTCCAACCTGTGGATTGCCGGAGCCATCGTAGGCACAGTGACAGGATTAAGCTCCCATTCCTCATGCACATGCACATCCACCGCTCTATTCCTGTCAGTATGCCATAGGAACCCATTCATGAGACAGATGTGGTCAGATCAATGATTCAGCCAGAAACGTCCGAGATTGAAATCAACTTTTAAATCGTGCAATACTCATTTCAGCCCGTGGAATAGAGTTGCTGTTTCTACTTGTTGCATGGGTCAATCTGTAATTCCATGGAAAAACGTTGTATACAAATAGGAGACACTTATCACTTCTCCTTGGCGACCTCACTTCCTAATCTCTACATACATTTTACATTTCCCTCCTGAACCTGATAATGTGAATCAGAAAAGACTGCATTTTATAGGTTTCATTATCTAAGGTCGTATTTCTTGATGATTTTTTTTGAACATTAAGAAAAGTCTGGGGCCAACAGCCTTGTCTTTTTGGATGAAGGGCCAGTAATGGTACATAAGTATTTCTTTCCTCTAGTCTCCTGCCAATGTCTGACAGTCCTGGGGTCACTCCCGGGCCGCTCACTGTATTTATTAGAAATGAGATTTCCCATTTAAAGTACTTTCTGGCTCGCACTCTCACTGCACACTTAATGAATCCACATTTGGGATTTTGCTTGGTGATTATAACAAATCTGTACATTTAACAAATATCTGGCATAGCTTCTCTCTTGTCATGTAAAGCAAACATGAATACCTGGGTAGTTAAAGCAGAACACTTGACTTTATTGTATCACACTGTAACCACCAGTGGTGGAAGGGTTACATAGGACAGGAGCTTGGGGTGACTTTGATTTCTGCTGTTGGGGCATATAGGAGGCACATAGATATGGTACTCATAGATATTGGCTCAGAACCTCCATAGAGATCTAATTTGTTTACATCACAGTTTAGCAACATTGGATCTTCTGTAGAAATGAAACAGGGGCTATTTCTTATTAGATCAGGGGTGGGGAACCTTTTTAAGCCAAGGACCATTTAGATATTTCTACAATCCTTCGAGGGCTGTACAAATTAACAACTTGAAAATTACCCGCTATATTTGGTTAAACAATCAACTCACCCCTTCTGTGGTGGCGGGGGCTGCTTCTCTATGGTGCAGCTGTGATGTTGCTTCACAACTGCTTTTCCAGGTTTGCTAGGCCCATAGACATCACAGGAGAAGCTGGAGGCATATACGTTACTGTGGGGGCTGAGGCTGGGGCATAGAGATCACTGAGGAGGCTGAGGCTGGGGCATAGAGATCACTGGAGAAGCTGAGGCTGGGGTGTAGAGATAACTGGGGAGGCTGAGGCTGGGGTGTAGAGATCACTGGAGAGGCTGAGGCTGGGGCATAGAGATCACTGGGGAGGCTGAGGCTGGGGTGTAGAGATCACTGAAGAGGCTGAGGCTGGGGCATAGAGATCACTGGAGAGGCTGAGGCTGGGGCATAGAGATCACTGGAGAGGCTGAGGCTGGGGCATAGAGATCACTGGAGAGGCTGAGGCTGGGGCATAGAGATCACTGGGGAGGCTGAGGCTGGGGTGTAGAGATCAGTGCAGAGCTTGATTTAAAGGGCAGCCAGTCGGCGAAATGCATCTGCCAGCCAGAGCACTGCAGTAGCCTGAAATCTGCCCGGGGCAGCAGAAAAGGTCATTATGGGCCTGAGGTTCCCCACCCTTGCTTTAGGGCCTCCTCACATCACGTTTTTGCTCCATTTGGATGCAATGCAATTTTTCAGGTGCAAAAACACATAAAACGCAGTAAAAATGCATGCATTTTTGCACCCATAGGCATATATAGGAAAACACATGCAAACGCAGTAAAAACGCATTGCAAACCTCATTTGCGTTTGAACGCATGCATTTTTACCCAGCACACAGGAAACGTTGCATGTGCATGCGTTTTTACTGCGTTTTATGCGTTTATGCACCTGAACAAACTCATTGCATCAAAACGGAGCATACAACTGATGTGCACTTAGCCTTGGAGTGTTGATATTGTCTAAAAACAATCACAATCAAAAACACTATATTTGCTCTTACTTTCTATGAACACATTACATCACTAAATAGAGCCTACTATCGCTGTATTGTGACATCACTGTGTTTATTATCCCTGTACTGTGATACCAGTGTGTATATTATCCCTGTACTGTGACATCACTGTGTATATTATCCCTGCAGTGTGACATCGCTGTGTGTATTATCTCTGTACTGTCACATCACTGTGTTCATTATCCCTGTACTGTGACATCACTGTGTTTATGACTCACCGTGGCCGGGACTCCGGTTTACACAGGCGATGCTTCCTTCCTCCTTGTCACGGGTGGGCCGCGCCTGCCGGTAGTGGGGCCCGGTGTAGTGCAGATCAAAAGTTGAAGACGTCTTGTAGGAACAGATTAAAGGGGTTTAATGTATTCTGACGCCACCTATGAGTAGTTTCGGTAATCGTTACCGACGCTGCGGAACCTCCGGGGGATGGACAGCAGCAAGATGGAACGCTCCCCACAGGCTGAGCGGTGATCCCTGGAGGCTGGAGCTGCTTAAGATGTTGTGCGGCAGCTGCGGTTACCTTGCAGTGTAGACGGACAGTTCATAAGGAAACACGGACACAGAAAGTCTCTGCAACGGGTCTTTACTGTAACCAGCAGGCAGTACATGGTATACAGATTACAGGTAGTGGACCGGGTGGACTCAGCAGTGATAGTGTCCCTCAGAGATCCGTAGTGTTCCTCCATTCTAGCTAAGTGATTTGCCATTGTCGCCCAGGAATACCAGATCGGGTACGGGGAGGCTGCTTCAATGCCCTATCCAAATTGTATGTTGTGGATGTTTTGGGGAGCCTTGGATCCCTCGGTGGGTACACCGCTGGTTAGACGACTGGAAGTTGGCTGGTGGTGGGGTGCTCCTGTGAAGCTGCTCCTCCACGCTTCTGGTTCGCGTAGCAGAGGTGAACTGCTGCCAGCTTCGGTACCAGTGAACCGGCTGTGGTTTGGGGCACGGGAGTTTTTAGGAACCCGTGTGATGATGCCCATTCCCGGTTGGTAAGGCCTCAGGTGCTGACACCCGACCGGTGACGGCCCGGGGGCTGCACGGGGTGCGGAACCCCCGCTCCTACTCCAAGTTCAAGTTTTAGACTCCTGTCTTGTCCAGTTCTAGACTCCTTCTCGGTCTGTTCTAGACTACACGTAAGTTCTCCTACACACTTCCCTAGCACTCCGCCCACCAGGACCTAGGATTGGCCCTCTGTTCTAGGTGATGCATGCAGGGTTGGATCTCAAAGTTAACTAAATCACTGCTGTGTCAGAGAATATTGCGGCTGCATTTATGGCTGCAATACCCTCTTGTGACGCACTCGTTGCGGGGCGCCACATTTATTATCCCTGTATTGTGACATCACTGTGTGTATTATCCCTTTACTGTGATACCACTGTGTATATTATCCCTGTATTGTGACATCACTGCGTATTATCTCGGTACTGTGACATCACTGTGCTTATTATCCCTGTACTGTGACATCACTGTGTTTATTATCCCTGTACTGTGACATCATTGTTTATTATCCCTGTACTGTGACATCACAGTGTTTATTATCCCTGTATTGTGACATTACTGTGTTCATTATCCCTGTACTGTGACATCACTGTGTTTATTATCCCTGTATTGTGACATCACTGTGTTTATTATCCCTGTATTGTGACATCACTGTGTTCATTATCCCTGCACTGTGACATCACTGTGTTTATTATCCCTGTATTGTGACATCACTGTGTTTATTATCCCTGTATTGTGACATCACTGTGTGTATTATCTCTGTACTGTGACATCACTGTGTGTATCCCTGTACTGTGACATCACTGTTTATTATCCCTGTATTGTGACATCACTGTGTTTATTATCCCTGTACTGTGATGCCAGTGTGATTATTATCCCTGTACTGTGACATCATTATGTGCATTATCTCTGTATTGTGACATCACTGTGTGTATTATCCCTGTAGTGTGACATCACTCTGTGTATTATCCCTGTACTGTGACATCTCTGTGTGTATTATCTCTTTACTGTGACATCACTGTGTATATTATCCCTGTACTGTGACATCACTGTTTATTATCCCTGTACTGTGACATCACTGTGCTTATTATCCCTGTACTGTGACATCTCTGTGTGTATTATCTCTGTACTGTGACACCAGTGTGTATATTATCCCTGTACTGTGACATCACTGTCTATTATCTCTGTACTGTGACATCACTGTGTTCATTATCCCTGTACTGTGACATCACTGTTTATTATCCCTGTACTGTGACATCACTGTGTTTATTATCCCTGTACTGTGACATCTCTGTGTGTATTATCTCTGTACTGTGACACCAGTGTGTATATTATCCCTGTACTGTGACATCACTGTCTATTATCTCTGTACTGTCACATCACTGTGTTCATTATCCCTGTACTGTGACATCACTGTGTGTATTATCCCTGTACTGTCACATCATTGTTTATTATCCCTGTACTGTGATACCAGTGTGTATATTATCCCTGTACTGTGACATCACTGTGTGTATTATACCTGTACTGTGACATCACTGTGTGTATTATCCCTGTACTGTGACATCACTGTGTTTATTATCCCTGTACTGTGACATCACTGTGTGTATTATCTCTGTACTGTGACATCACTGTGTGTATTATCCCTGTACTGTGACATCACTGTGTTTATTATCCTTGTACTGTCACATCACTGTGTTCATTATCCCTGTACTGTGACATCACTGTGTGTATTATCCCTGTACTGTGACATCACTGTGTGTATTATCCCTGTACTGTGATACCAGTGTATATATTATCCCTGTACTGTGACATCACTGTGTATTATCTCTGTGCTGTCACATCATTGTTTATTATCCCTGTACTGTGACATCACTGTGTGTATTATCCCTTTACTGTGACACCACTGTGTATATTATCCCTGTACTGTGACATCACTGTGTGTATTATCTCTGGATTGTGACATTACTGTGTGCATTATCCCTGTAGTGTGAGATCACTCTGTGTATTATCCCTGTACTGTGATACCACTGTGTATATGTTGGGCCCACTGGCACAAGGGGTACTCGGTACCGGACCGGTCGGCTACTGGGGAAGTCACGGGTGGTCCTGATCCGGACCATGTCCCTGGCTCGACAATAAAAGGGGGATATTTACAGGGGATTGTCAGTCGTGACGCCACCCACTATGTGTGGCCAGTGATGGGGCCGCCGCTGCTGCAGAACCTCCGGGGATGATGGAATAGCAGCGTAGATGGGATAGTTCTAGTGGGTAGAACTGTGTTCCCCGGGGCAGTAAGGGTTAAAGTCTATTGTGGGGTATGCAATACACTTACTTTGCAGACGCTGCAGGAATTCTTCCTTTGCGCTGGAGCTGTAAGGCTGTGGCTCTGCAGGTGGGGATTTGCTGTAGTCCTGTATGGAGGGAATGGTGTTCAAGCAGAAACACAAGGGAAGCAGATTCAGGGTTTTCCGTGTTTACTCTCAAAGCTCTTCAATACAGCTCACAAGTCAGTTACAGCTCTTACAAGTTTCAGTTCAAGTACACGGGCTCACTCTCCCCTCCGGGGTTCCCTTAGCCTCTGCAGCCAGGTCTCTCTCTGTGTGACCCCTCACACTATCTCTGTGTCCTTTCCGGGCTGTTAACGTTCTGTGTACACTTGGTGGGTGTCTCCGGACAGTATGGCGGTGACTCGGGCCCCTGTGGGTCCTCCTGGTCGTCACTGAGCTGCCTGTCCTTTGGGGTAGGGACCCTAGCGTGTAGCTGTAGTCCCTCGTCGTGTTGTTTGGGGATCCCGGCTAAAACTACGGTCCCCTCTAGAGCCGACACTCTACTCAGCCCAGCCTCCAGCAGTCCTCAAGTGTGAGGCTCTACCAGGCTCTTTCTCTCTGCGTCTCTCAGTATCATAGGACGGCTGCTCCGCCTGCAGTCGGTCGTTTCAGCTGTATTTCTAGGGCCCGGGTATCACCGTCCCTCTCTGTCCTTTCACACTCCTGGGGATCTGGCTCCGGATAGGCTTTCTCTCTCCTCCGGCTCACCCTGGCTCGGTACAGAGTCTGCGCTCCTTACACCTCACTCTTCCAGGACGTGTGTGTCTTTCTTCCTGCTCAGCTTAACTCGACCTTCTGCTGTCTCTTGGCCTGTGCCGTGTCTCTCAGCCTGCTGCTGCTCTTGATCTTTGCTGCTCGGCACCCTCTGGTCTACTGACTCCCTCCCCCTCACTATTTCTACTGTCAAGTCACCTGACTACGTGTGTGCCCAACCCACTCCTCTAAATCCACCACCCCTCGCTTGCCTAGAGTCTCCAATCTTAGGGCTGGATGCTGCCATCTACTGTACGTGGGTTGTGTGGGCTGTGAGGGTGTTGTTGTGCAACTGTCGTCCTACCTGCCTGGCTGCAGTTCCCTTTTGTGGCCTCCTGACACAGGGGCGCCACATATATTATCCCTGTACTGTGGCATCACTGCGTATTATCTCGGTACTGTGACATCACTGTGTTTATTATCCCTGTACTGTGACATCTCTGTGTTTATTATCCCTGTACTGTGACATCACTGTGTATATTTTCCCTGTACTGTGACATCTCTGTATGTATTATCCCTGTACTGTGACATCACTGTGTTCATTATACCTGTACTGTGACATCATCGTGTGTATTATTCCTGTACTGGACATCACTGTGTATTATCCCTGTACTGTGACATCATTATGTATTATCCCTGTACTGTGACATCATTGTGTGTATTATTCCTGTACTGTGACATCACTGCGTTTATTAACCCTGTACTAAAACAAGGAGAAATTCTGCTGCACACCAACATAAGTAAAATGGAAAACAGCATGTTGGCTAGTGATTGCTTATGGCTTAGCTCTGTGAAGAGCTGATGTTTATGGTGCTTGAGGCATAGCAGAAAACTGCTTCAAAGTACATAGCAAACAATGACCACTCAGTTGATGCAATGGCTATAGCACTGTAAGCCCGGTAACCTATGTCACGGTGTCTCATCTTACCGGGTCCTATCTGCTGTGTAGAATTGCTTGTATGGGTACTCCGGCCACTGACTGCAATTTAAAATTAGCCTGTACGGGCATGCCTAGGACTGAGGTAATGATGCCTCTCTCTGCTGTGTTGAATTGCTTGTCTGGGGATCCATGCCACTTACTGCAATTTAAAACCAGACTGTGTGGGCCTGTCTAGGACCAAGGTTACAATAAGATGTAGAATACACTGTGTGTATTATCCCTGTACTGTGACATCACTGTGTGCATTATTCTGTACTGTGACATCACTGTGTGTATTATCCCTGTACTGTGACATCATTATGGCTATTATCACTGTACTGTGACATTATTGTTTATTATCCCTGTACTGTGACATCACTGTGTATTATCCCTGTACTGTGACATCATTATGGCTATTATTTCTGTTCTGTGACATCACTGTTTATTATCCCTGTACTGTGACATCACTGTGTATTATCTCTGTACTGTGTAATCATTATAAGTTAGAAACAAAAAAATCAACATGTATCCTTTCATTGACATAACTTAGTCAAGAACTGCACTGTGAATCTTAATAATCCACTATTAGTTTGCCTATAGCTAAGTCAATCTAATAATTAGTGTATTATACTCTGAGTATATCATAATCCTGTATATACCTTAGATTTACATGAATACAGGCACTGCAGCATTTTTATGATCCTGACTATTAGCAATTGTTACTGTTATTGGGTCCTCAATAATTTTGGACAATTCTATGTCTTATTATCACCTGTAATTGTACAAACCATTGTTGTGATCAATTGTGTTCTGCCTTATATTTGATATTCTGTGCACCCACACCCCTCCTCTGTGATTCCATAATTTAATAAATTACACTTTTCACTTATTTGGGCTGTAATGTCGTTTCTGGTTGGTTGTTTGGAGTGTGTCATCATTATGTCTATTATCCCTGTACTATGCCATCTCTTTGTGTATTATCCCTGCAGTGTGACATCGCTGTGTGTATTATCCCTGTACTGTGACATCACTGTGTGTATTATCCCTGTACTGTGACATCACTGTGTGTATTATCTCTGTTCTGCCACATCATTGTGTCTATTTTCTGGGGTACCATTTCATAACAGAAATAAACATGGCAATAATTGATATGTGGAGTATATGCTTATTGGCCTCTCTTCCTGAAGTGATGATATCAGTTGGACAGATTCAGGGCAGTATTTACCACTAGGCATGTGAGGGCACGTGTTTAGAGCACCAGGTTTCAGGGGACAGCACCAGGAGCAAGATTTAAAAAAAATATGTTTTTAAATCTCCCTCCTCCAAACTCTACACGATATCTGGTGAGTTTTTGGAGGAGAGAGGGGCACCACATTCATTTGTAACCGCACCTTTAAGAATGTGTGAGCGCCTCAGCACTTCCGGGGTCAGGGATGCTCCAATCAGCTTCCTGCCCCAATGTGTGGCGCTCACATGGCAGAGGTCAGCAGCGTGATGATGTCATCACACTGCCAGCAGCTCTGCAGCAAGCAGAAGGCCGGGAGTGCTGCACAGGAGGAAGAAGCTGTCGGGCAGCAGGTGCCGGGATCCAGGAGCACTATTACAGCCAAAGATAGGGCCAAAGAAGCAGCCTGGTGGTGGCATGGAAAAGTGGGGAGAAGCTACATGGATGAGGGACTAGGGGGAGAAGGTACATGGAACATAGGGTGATGGGGGCAGAAGCTACATGGATGGAGGACTGGGGAGAGAAGGTACATGGATGAGGGGTATAGCTACATGGATGGAGGTATGGGGGAAGAAGGTACATGGATGAGAGGTATAGCTACATGGATGCAGCGAGAAGGTACATGGATGAAGGGATGAGGGTAGAATGTACATGTATGAGGGAAGAAGGTACATGGATGGGGGAAGAAGCTACATGGATGGGGGATGGGGGAAGAAGGTACATGGATGAGGGGAGAAGCTACATGGATGGGGAATGGGGGGAGAAGCTATATGGATGGGGATGGGGAGAAGCTACATGGATAGATGGATGGGGAGAAACTACACGGATGCATGGATGAGGGGAGAAGCTACATGGATGGGATGGGGAAAAGGTACATGGAACATAGGAGGATGGAGGGAGAAGCTACATGGATGAGGGACTGGGGGGAGAAGGTACATGGATGAGGGGTATAACTACATGGATGGGGAGAGAAGGTACATGGATGGAGGGATGGGGGAGAAGGTACATGGATGGAGGCGAAGGTACATAGATGAGTGGAGAAGCTATATGGATGGGGGGATGGGGGGAGAAGCTACATGGATGAGGGGAGAGGCTACATGGATAGGGGGATGTGGGAGAAGGTACATGGATGGGGATGGGGGAAAAGGTACATGGATGGATGGATGGGGGGAGAAGGTACATGGATGGATGGATGGATGGGGGAGAAGCTACATGGATGGATGGATCAATGGGGGGGAGAAAGCTACATGTATGGATACTTGAATGGGGGAAAAGGTACATGGATGGAGAGAGAGGGAGAAGGTACATGGATGGGGCAAAAAAGGTACATACATGAGGGGAGAAGCTACATGGATGGGGAGATGGGGAGAAGGTACATGGATGAGGGGATAAGCTACATGGATGGAGGGATGGGGGAGAAGCTATATGGATGAGGAGTGAAGCTACATGGATAGGGGGATGTGGGAGAAGGTACATGGATGGGGGATGGGGAGAAGGTAAATAGATGGATGGATGGATTTGGGAGAAGCTACATAGATGGATGGATGGATGGGGGAGAAGCTACATGGATGAATGGATAGATGGGGAGAAGCTACATGGATGGATGGATAAGTGGATGGGGGAGAAGTATATGGATGGATGGGGAGAAGCTACATGGATGGATGATGGGGAGAAGCTACATGGATGGATGGATGGGGAAAAGCTACATGGATGGATGGATGGGGGAGAAGCTACATGGATGAGGGAGAAGCTACATGGATAGGGGATGTGGGAGAAGGTACATTAATGGAGGATGGGGAGAAGGTACATGGATGGATGGATAGATGAATGGACGGATGGGAGGAGAAGCTGGATGGATGGATGGATGGATGGGGAGAAGCTACATGGAAGGATGGATGGGAAGCTACATGGATGGATACATGGATGGGGAGAAGGTACACATGGATGGAGGGATGGAGGGAGAAGGTACATGGATGGGGCAGAGAAGGTACATGGATGACGGGAGAAGTTACATGGATAGGGGATGTGGGAGAAGGTAAATGGATGGGGAGAAGGTAAATGGATGGATGATGGATGGGGGAGAAGGTACATGGATGGATGGGGGAGAAAGTACATGGATGGGGGATGGGAGGAGAAGGTACATGCTTGGATGGATGGGGGAGAAGATACATGGATGGATGGATGGATGAATGGATGGATGGGGAGAAGCTACATGGATGGATGGATGGGTAAGCTACATGGATGGATACATGGATGGGAGAGAAGGTACACATGGATGGAGGGATGGGGCAGAGAAGGTACATGGATGAGGGGAGAAGCTACATGGATGGAGGGATGGGGGAGAAGCTACATGGATGAGGGGAGAACCTACATGGATAGGGGGATGTGGGAGAAGGTACATTGATGGGGGATGGGGGAGAAGGTAATGGATGGATAGATAGATGAATGGATGGATGGATGGGAGGAAAAGCTACATGGATGGATGGATGATGGATGGATGGATGGATGGAGAGAAGCTACATGGATGGATGGATGGATGGATGGGGGAGAAGCTACATGGATAGATGGGGAGAAGCTACATGGATGAATGGCTGGGGGATAAGTTATATGGATGGATGGGGAAGAAGCTACATGGATGGATGGGAGAAGCAGCTACATGGATGGATGGATGGATGGATGGATGGGAAAAAGCTACATGGATGGATGATGAGGGAGAAGCTACATGGATGGATGATGGGGAGAAGCTACATGGATGGATGCATGGGAAAATCTACATGGATGGATGGATGGGGGAGAAGCTACATGGATGGATGGGGAGAAGCTACATGGATGGATGATGGGGAGAAGATACATGGATGGATGGATGATGGATGGATGGGGAAAAGCTATATGGATGGATGGATGGGAGGAGAAGTTACATGGATGGATGGATGGATGGATGGATGGGGAGAAGCTACATGGATGGATGGCTGTGGGAGATGTTATGTGGATGGATGGGGAAGAAGCTACATGGATAGGGGATGGAGGGAGAAGGTACATGGATAGATGGGGTAGAAGCTACATGAATAGATGGGGGATTGGGAAAGAAGCTACATGGATGGATGGAGAAAAGCTACATGGATAGATGGGAGAGAAGCTTCATGGATGGATAGATGGCAGGAGAAGCTACATGGATGGATGGGGAAGAAGCTACATGGATGGATGGATGGGGAGAGGCTACATGGATGGATGGGAGGAGAAGTTTCATGGATGGATGGGAGGAAAAGCTAGCATGGATAGGATGGGGAGAAGCTACATGGATGGATGGCTGGAGGAGAACGTTATGTGGATGGATGGGGAAGAAGCTACATGGATAGTAGGATGGAGGGTGAAGGTACATGGATAGATGGGGTAGAAGCTACATGGATAGATGGGGGATTGGGTGAGAAGCTACATGGATGGAGGAGAGAAGCTACATGGATAGATGGGAGAGAAGCTTCATGGATGGATAGATGGGGGAGAAGCTACATGGATGGATGGGGAAGAGCTACATGGATGGGTGGATGGATGGGGAGAGGCTACATGGATAGATGGGAGGAGAAGTTACATGGATGGATGGGAGGAGAAGCTACATGGATAGATGGGGAGAAGCTACATGGATGGATGGCTGGAGGAGATGTTATGTGGATGGATGGGGAAGAAGCTACATGGATAGGGGATGGAGGGTGAAGGTACATGGATAGATGGGGTAGAAGCTACATGGATAGATGGGGGATTGGGTGAGAAGCTACATGGATGGATGGAGAGAAGCTACATGGATAGATGGGAGAGAAGCTTCATGGATGGATGGATGGTGGGTGAAGCTACATGGATGGATGGGGGAAGAAGCTACATGGATGGATGGATGGATGGATGGGGAGAGGCTACATGGATGGATGGGAGGAGAAGTTACATGGATGGATGGGAGGAGAAACTACATGGATAGATGGGGAGAAGCTACATGGATGGATGGCTGGAGGAGAAGTTATATGGATGGGTGGGGAAGAAGCTACATGGATAGGAGATGGAGGGAGAAGGTACATTGGTAGATGAGGGAGAAGCTACATGGATAGATGGGGGATTGGGTGAGAAGCTACATGGATGGATGGAAAGTACAGCTGAATGTCTGCCAAACAATTGACTAATCAACCTGTAAACGTGAGATAAATGCGCATAGGGTCTTATCCTTTTTACAAAGGGTTATAGCGGTGTATATCAGGAACTGCTCACCTGGTTCGGTTGTGTCACCGACAACTGGTATAATCGCCTGTAAGATGGCTTGTAGAATGGCTGCTGCAGGGCCGCACCTTCACGATGACCGTGGAAACAGGAATGCTGTAATGGGACAAAATTCCGGATTGCCCGCGCTGCCACCAAGAATCACCAGGAAACAAAGAGTTAACTGGGCAGATTTTTCTTTTATTCTATCCTACGCGTTTCAGAGCCTCTATCCGAGCTCCTTCCTCAGGGAACATCAATGTTATTCCCTGGGGAAGGAGCTCGGATAGAGGCTCTGAAACGCGTAGGATAGAATAAAAGAAAAATCTGCCCAGTTAACTCTTTGTTTCCTGGTGATTCTTGGTGGCAGCGCGGGCAATCCGGCATTTTGTCCCATTACAGCAAACAATTGACTAAAGCGCCCAAGCACTATAGGTAGGTGTCTGATCGCTCGGCCGGCAGCAATCTTGCTCTGCTCTCCCATATACAGGAGCACTCATTCTGCCAAATGTTCCTGTATACTGTATGGAAGCTGCTGCTAGACATCTCTGGATGTAGCTTATCACTTAAAAGACAAAAGGATCTACAGCCGGTAATTGGACATGCTGGATCCTTATTTCCCTTGAGCAATCATCAGTTAGAGCCCCCATACACATTAGGCTGTCCTCACCTGTTTAGCCAACTTTAGTCTCATGTGTATGGAGGTCTCTTTTTGTGAGGCACTGCAGATTACCCGCTGCCCCCTGACTGCCCAGTCCCTATAGTGTTAACTCCGTGCCACCCCTCCCCCTTTTTTTCGCCTCGAGGTGTCAGTGGCTGATTTTAATATATATACCTCCCCTTCCCTCCTTCGTCCCTATAATCACTCCCACTAGACATATAAGGGTCGGGTTTCGGCCATTTTGCCTCTCCCTGTCTACTTACCCAGAGCAAAGTTGATCGCAGCTCTGTGTCAGCTTTGCCGCCGTATCGAGTTTGGGCCCCCTATTGGACGCTGTGAGGGAGAGACTCTCCCGTGATGGAGCTGACTGGCTCGCCGCTCTCTTCGGCGGTGCGAGCGGCTCTGCTGCGGGTGCTATGGTTGCTGGGGTCGGGGGCCGGAGGTCCTCCAGGCTCTCCCGCCCGCCTCAGCATCTGAGCCATGATAACGGCCTAGCCGGGAGCGTGCGCAGAATGCCTTTGCACACTCCTGGCCAGGCTCCACCCCCTTCTTCTGCCGTTGGACGCCGGGCAGCTACATGCTGGCAATTGGTTCCTGGCAGCGTGGTGCTACCGGCGCAGGAGCAGACTGGCCAGCAGATTGGTCCTCCTGCCTCCAATTTGGGTCAAAGCAGCGGTGCTCCCTACAACAATCTAACGGCAAGCTGCACTATGGGTGGTACATTTAGCGAGGCATTATCAGGTCCAGAGGTAAGAGGGGTTATTGCACGAGAGTTTGTGGGCATTGCTTCCCAGAGTCCTGGTCCCTTACAGGTAGTGGATAGTGGGTGGGCTACATATAGTATTGGACTAAACCCCCCATCATCCCAACAGGTCGGGGGTTACCCAGGAAGTGGGTCTGACCTCCAGCCCCTGTCAGCGACAGCATCGGCTCGTGCAGGTTCAATAGCTCCTGCCAGTGTTGATCCGGTGATCAGCTCACAGACCCTAAAAAACATCGTCGGTGATCAAGCGACGCCAGGTCCCCCGGCCCGGGAGCGGTCCCATGGGCGCGGCAGCCGGGCTGCCCGTTCATCATCTTCTTCAACCAGCAGGGAGCGATTTTCATGTCATTCACGCGATAAGAGATCCAGGGCGTCCCACTACAGGGATCGCTCTTCGTCTAGTAGGCATAGCCGAAGGTCTAGTTCCCACAGGAGCCGTTACGGGTCCAGGTCCCACAGGCATAGTCATGGACATAGATCTCATAGGAGTCTCAGGAGCACCCATTCCAAGCGTAGCCCATCTCGTTCCTCCTCAGTTGATTCCAGGTTGTCTCGCCATCACAGTCGGCATTTGTCACGTGCCACTGATACAGAGATGCAAGACCACATCCGGCAGCCCGCCACCCTTTCAGTTGAGGACCCCGGTGCGCCACAAACCACGACGTCTTCAAGTGGTGAGTTACCATGCGCGGGGGCTTGGGGGGGGGGGGGCTGGGTCGCTCGCAGGACTGCCTGAGGTATTACAGCTGTTAACTGGCAACAAAATTATGGTGAACCCGTGCCTGCTGCAGTCTGCTCAGAAGCCTGAGCCGGTGCGTCCGAACTTATACAAAAATGCCTTTTATTGCAGTGCTCCCCCATTAGGGTCCCATCTAGATCAAGCGGCAGTTGAAAAAATCTGGGCAAATGATTACATGGATATTTGGACTCTGTTCTCCTCAGAGGAATCCATGGTTGACATCGAGCGGCGTACGGCGGACAGGCCATTCGAACGTAAGCCGAAAGTGGCTAAAACCATAAATAACTTGTTACAAACCATGTGTGTTTCTAAGCTCACCTCCCTAATTGACGTCTTTTGTGCGTCAGAAAAAGTGACCCTGCTGCAGATGCAGTCTCTGCTGGGTTTGCTAAATTTCGCTTGTAAAGTCATGCCAATGGGCAGGATGTTCTCGCGCCGCCTTAGCCTTGCCACGAGGGGTGTCAGAAAGCCAACCACCGCATTCGGTTGACACGGCCACTTAAGGACGACCTAGCAGTATGGAGGTCTTTCCTATCGGAATATAACTGCTGCACCCTGTTTCAATCCCCTGAAGCGTCTGGGGACGACATCTCCCTTTTCTCAAATGCGGCTGGTTCCACCGGATTCGGTGTTATCCTTGGTTCGCACTGGTGCTCGGCGGATGGCCTGAGTTGGGGTTTACCAGGGGTTGGACTAAGAACTTGGCTTTATTGGAATTATTTCCCATTGCAGTCGCAATTGTGACCTGGCCACCACTTCTTGAGAACCGGCACATTTGTTTCTGGTCAGACAACCTTGGCGTGGTACACGCCAATAATAACTTAGCATCCTCCTCGATCCCGGTGATAAATTTGCTTCGCTTTATTGTGTTGCACTGCTTACAGCATAACATTTGGTTTAGGTCCCCGGTGCAAATAACAATGTGGCTGTTGCATTGTCTCGTTTTCAGTTCCAGAGGTTCAGAGAATTATACCCATTGGCCGACAAGGCGGAGTAGACATTCTCGGATTCGTTATGAATGGTTCTGGAGGATCGCTCTTGCCTCTGATCCGGGCCTCGGTTGCCCCTACCACATGGGGAGCCTACGGTAAGGCTTGGCGAGAATGGTGCACCCTGGCGGGTGGTTTGAACGGGGTCGTGTTTACCACCGTGAGATCACGCTGCGATACTTGACTCCAATTAATGCTTCACGCCTCTCGGGCATTGTTGCGCAGCATCGGTTGTCAGGTGTAGCCTTTTATCTAAAGCTATGGGGTGCCGAGGACGTCACGAAGAACTTCTTAATTGCACAAATTTTGAAGGGTTGGAAGGGTGGATAACGGACCGCTGAGCACCAGCACCCATCTCTTTTGCGCTGTTGCATCGGTTGATAGATAAACTTGACTTTTGCTGCACTTCGACTTATGAGGCGTCTTTGTTCACTGCCGTTTTCAGTCTAGCCTTTTTCGGGGCTTTGAGGATTAGCGAGCTTGTTCCTAAATCGGCGTCAATGCACGGCGGGTTGCAGCACGACGATGTGAATATTGTGGACGGGGGCCTTGGGATTCGCATACGCAGGTCCAAAATTGATCTGATTGCCAGGGGCACTAGGTTCCCACTTTTTGCCATACCTGGCCCGGTTTGCCCGTTACAGCTGCTCATTTTTCTTGCTGTCCGGGTCAACGGTCTGTGTTTCTTCTCTCACACCGATGGTTCGGCCTTTACCACTTCGCAATTACACTCGGTTCTAAAGCTGGCCTTGGTTGCTTGCAACTTCACTGCGAAGGAATACGGTACACACTCATTCAGAATTGGTGCGGCTACAGAGGCTTCTAGAGCAGGTTTTTCTAATGAGGACATTATGAGGGTTGGGAGGTGGAAGTCGCAGTGTTTTCAGCGCTATATTCGCCCTGATTTATGCGAGTGAGTTTTTTTTTTATTTTTACTGGCTCTATTGGTTTTTAGTAATGGTTTGAGCTGTTAATTGCGTTTGTCATGCCCCTGCTTTTTCCGTGGTCGACAATTTTTCCCACCTGATCGAGCAGCTGCCACATCCGGCTATGCTTTGCTTGGTGGGCACGCATGTGTTGCGCGGTACTTTACTTTTTCTGATTGTTGTTTCCTTTTAGATGACTTCCGTCCCATTGTGTAGTTGGTGGGACATTCGTTTATCTTTTGGGCTGCTCAAAGGGCGGAAACACGTCCTGGAGGACGTTCACTAGGCTTCCATGACGTGAACGTGAACTGGAGAGGTGTCAGGGGCCTCACCTGGTCCCAGGTGTTGCCAGAGGTGGTTGGCATCTCCAGGGTCGCTGTTGGAGGGTGCTCGTCATTAACGCCTGCGGGAATGACCTCGTCAACTATCGGCTAGCTGAGCTGCTTACGCTTATTCGAGCTGACCTTGATAAGATGCATGGCTTTTTTCCTGAATTGAGACTGGTATGGTCTGAGGTCATCCCACGGGTGGTGTGGCAGGGTGCTCGGGATGGCGCGGCGCTGGAGAGGTCACGCCGTGTTCTCAACAACAGGATTTCTTGCTTCATGGCCTTCAAGGGCGGGATCCCGGTACAGCATTTTCAATTAGAATCCGGTATTAGCTCTCTGATGCTGCCCGATGGAGTGCATCTTAATGATATTGGCACTGACATTTTCTTATCTGGGCTTCAGGATGGTATTGAGCAAGCCTTCTTCTTGGTGGGTGTCGTAGCTCAGGCGTTGCCCTCGCTCCTCCATGGCGGTGGAGAGAGTGATTTGAGAGTCATCCTGCGCTGGACGGCCAGTGGCAGACAGGTCCTGCACTCACGTGACCTGGCGGATTTGTGCCTTATTTGATCTGCGGCCTTAATTATTTTACCACAAAAAAGATTTAAGATCAAAGAAAGTTAAACAAGTTATGAGCACGGTGTTACGTTGATACCTCTCATTAAAGCTTTGAAAAGTTAACTCTTGTGGTGTGTTTCCTGTGGAGCGAAAGGGGGGGGGGATTGGTGGTGGGTCTGGGCCGTCATCTGAAGGCTGTGAGCACTGACATCTGTGATCCCCCTGAGTACTGGAGTTCAGATAAAAAATAGGACACACAGTTAAAAAGAAAAACCTCAAAAGACTGAATTCCTATTTTTTTATTGATATGCATGCGTTCATCCCTATTAGCATTTTTGTTGCTTTTTCAGGCGGAATACCGAGCGGATCTGCCTGAAAAATGAAATGATTTGTCTGCGCACATATGCTTAGTGTGACTGATCAGTAGGGGCGCGCATAATGCATAGGGCAGCAGGAACTCTAAATACGGCCTGGGACAGATTACTATCAGGACTACTCGCTCACTTCAGTGTTGGGGACCTTATGATGTAGTAGAATGTTATACAAAGCGTAAGTTATATTCATGTTGTTTTATCCACTTACTGAGAGAAAGATATATAGATACAATTATCTCATATTATCAGGGAGCAAAATAGTTTTGGTCTTCGAAAAAAAGATGTTTCCCCCTCCAGTAGTTGAATTGTAACAGACTGCAGTGGAGCACACCTGAGGAGCCATAAATCACTGCATCACCTCCCTATGACAGATGTGTTATTGACCAACAGGCTCTATGCATCTTCTCTTCTGTTGTGACCTCAGCTTCAACCCACAGCAGGATTGTATGTAGATGAGCAAAACATGTTGTCTTTACCCCTTCACTGCTGCACTAAGTGGAGGTTAGATCAAAGTCACATTCCAGTCCAAATCATTGTTCTGGAATCCTGTGTGTACTAGCTGGATAACTACGGTAGCACAGAGGTGGCTGGACACACCGAAGCCTATATATTGGGAGTAATCCCCAAAGTATATGTGGCGCCCTTATGGCAAGGCACCACAGGGAGGTACTGCACCCCAAACAGAAGGTGTAGTGCCTCCGTAGCCGTGGATATGGAGGACCCTTCAGAGTCTGCACCCCAACACCCATACGGTAGGCCACCTTAGTACAGGGGACCGTATATTCAGTAGGTCCCAGGGGGTGGAGCCTAGAGAGCGGGAGACAGGGAGTGACAGGTAGTGTCAGGCAGATGGTGTAAAACAGCGAGAAGGACAGACGCAGGGGATCCTGCGGCCGGGAAGGCATCTCTTAGAAGAGGGGTGACCCAGACTTAGAAGGGGGCCACTCCAGGACTGGTCGGAGCCAGTTGGAAACCCAGGTCACCACTGGTATACCGGAACCAAGGCAGTTAGTCAACGGTCCATCCCTAACCGCAGACCTGCAGGCTGTCGGCCTGACATAAGGGAGCCACAGCACCCCTCAAGAAGCCCAACATCGGTCCCGCAGCTGGGTTCACGACACCGAGAAGTAAGGAGACTTTAGTTAACAGACCCAAAGGACTAGAGACTTGACTCACGGAGGGAGCACAGAAAGAGAGAGGAACAGGATCAAGAACGCCATATTAAGGGCACCACTGCCAGACTCTGGAAAATCCTCCAAAAATCTGCGGCTACAATCCCTGTTAAACCAGACTGTACTGTGTACCTTTTCCACCTGGTGCAAGTAAAGAACTGTTTGAGCTGATCTGGTGTCTGGTCTCCTTCCATCCGCCGCCTGGAGGGCTTCTACAGTATCATCGAGGTGAGGACTATGACTCCTCTCATCCACCCCGCTGCCCTGAGGTAAAGCTCCACCTGTGGGGAGCTGTACTTCCACAGCTGCATTCCCATCACCTCAGCGGCCGGCCGCAGCGCTCGTAACCCTATTACCAGGTACCACAGGTGGCTTCACATTACCATTACCCCATCATCATCACCCCACCCTGCCATTGAGGGTCCAGGGCACCGAACTGGGAACCGACCAGCCGTGATCCCCCACTGAAGTAACCACCTGTCCCGGTATCCGAGTACCCCCTACCCTGTTGACCAACTCATATACATCTATTAGAGGGCTCCAAATGAGGAAGACAGTGACAAACTTTTTGCAGCGAGTCCTATGGGAAGAAGTATACTTTTTTGCTTGATGTATATATTTATCAATGTATGTTTGACTATCTTTTTATATAAAGAAAAAGGTTTTCCGATACATTTCAGTTCAAAAGAGTGGCCTCCATTGGATAAAACATGGACCAATGTACTGTATTCTTCCGACACTACGAGAGCTTTCCATTGCACTATATTGGCTCACTGTAATCACAGGTTGGTCAATGGGACTCTGGCTGTAATGGCATCACATCATCAGACCATAATTAAGTCATGACGGAGCTGATGGAAGCAGGGCACTGCCTCCCAAGACCAAGAGTTTTAAATGTTGAAGTCAGATTGATAGAGGCATTTATCAGCAGTGGTTGGAGCTCAGCTTAGGTCACTGCCGTTAGAGGCAGATGCTAGCTGTGAATGAAGCAGGTTCAGCTCCTGAGAATGAAACATGCATGAGAACCTGACATGCACCTCTACATATGGTGGAGGTTGGTAAGGTGTGAAAGAGAATGTCAAGTATAACAGAGCTAAGTGATGAAACAAAAAAAAAAGCATAAAATATGTGTTAAATGTATATATTGCAAAGTGAATCAGGACTGATATTTGGTTGTGGTTGTCTCTCTTAATTTTGGTTGTATAGCCTTGAGCCTAGAAAGCTTGTCTCATGCCTGACCCTTCATCTCCCAACCTACATATGTATGTGCAGGGGTGTAACTACAATAGGTGCAGGGGTTGCGATCGCACCTGGGCCCTGCAGCCTAGGGGGGCCCAAAAGTCCCTTTGGCCCATGGAAAAAGACTAATACTATTAAAGATTTGCAATAATTGGGGGCCCCATTGGAGCTTTCGCATCGGGGCCCCGAGGCCTGAAGTTACGCCACTGTGTATGTGATCTCAATACGAAGAATGGAATAAACAGCTGCCAAACTATTCTGGTGGCGGATAAGCTGAAAGTATTAAATTGAAAACTCTTCTAGAAAACTTACCCCAGGAAATAACTGGAGCTAGATGAACCCCCAAAAATGCAGCATTTGGTTAATTTTGTATTTCATTCAGTTGTCTAAAATATCTGGGCGTTGTTGAGAAAAAAGAAAAGACAAACGAAAACTTGAAAAGTGTTGTAAACAAATAGTTAGAAAATACAACACAAACACAAAAGTTTCCAAAAAAAGGTGCAAGTAACTCCAGAAAAGTGGGAAATCAGCAGCAATGAAGGGACCATCATGTGTAATGCCAGATATGGATTTTTTTCTCATCTTTAATCATCATAAACAAGAACTCTGCCACATAGTCCTCCATTACCACATTGTGCATGGGATAATAGCAGTAGTCTCTGCAGGTACTTTATAAACATTGCCTAATTAAACAAGAAGTGTAATGACTTATCAGCATAGTGACCACTACTTACACAAGCTGTTTACTGAGCTATTCTGAGATTAGAGATAGCAGGAATATAGGCTATCAATAGTGTCACATCACTGAATATTCCTGGTCTATGATTTATGAGATAGGAACATTTGTTAGTGCTCACATAATTGTGAAGAAATCTAGAATGGAGAAATGATAACAACTAAAGATAAAGTTTATCTAAATGGACAGTTCTCAATCTGTTACAGAATACAAGTGGAAACCAGCGTCCCCATACATATCAACCCATCCATATCGACAGGTTTGGCCAACATTAGGCTGCTTTCACATAGCGATTTTTGAGGATCCGTGGCTGTCCGTTGTAAAATGGACAGCCACGGATCCGATTTGGCCCCCCATGTTATCCTATGGGCACGGATCGGATTGGATTTGGCCTAATTGCCATCCGATTTTTGTCGGATCCGATTTGTGTCTGATTTTTTTGCTGTGCCTAAAATCTGAGACTGCTCCGATTTTGGGCACAGCAAAAAATCGGATACAGATCTGATCTGAACCGATCCGCGGCCTTTAACCTGGGGGCCAATGGAGCACGTGTCCGAGAAAGCACAGGATCGTTTCTCGGACCTGATTTTAGTGTACTGCTCCTATACATTGCGGAAGTGAAATTTAGTAAGAAAAAAATGGCTAAAAATCAAAAATATTTATGCTCACATTCCAGCGAGTTGGGTCACATGACGGGTTACCACGGTAACTGCGGTCATGTGACCCGATGACGCTGCCGGGTTGGGACGTAACGGCAGGTCCTGTAGACACCTGGAGCTTGCTGGAGGTGGCGGGGGACTTGTTGGACGGTGAGCATACATATTTTTTATTTTTAACCCTTTCTTTTACTAAATTTCACTTCCGTATTGTATGGATATACATTGTGGAAGTGAAAGTGCCCTGCTGCCTCCTGTCATCTCTTTCTGTGTCCGGATCCGTGATAATCACTGCTCCAGGCACAGAAATAGGTCACCTCCTGTGGTGTCCGTTCCTGTCCGCGGGGTCCTGCAAAAAGTAGGATCCCACAGACAGGAAAAAATACGCTATGTGAAACCAGACTTAGGGTCCCTTTACACGCCGCTACTGGATGGTGGCAACAACCGGATACATGCGAGAAATGTATCTTGCACCGGCAGTTCAACCCGTGGTAGCGGCGTGTGAAGATGGTTGTAGCCACCCGGCAGTAGCGGCACCTGTTTCCGAGCACTGCCCTGAAACAGGTGGCTACCCAGACGATTGTAGCGACCTGTATCGGCGTTTAAAGAAGGAACAGAAGGGTTGTTTCTACACCATGCTATGTACCTGGTATGTAGCTGGGGCGTGACACAGCCTCCGGGTTACCGAGCCCCATCAGCGATCATTGGTGGAAGCTCCTGCGTTACGATTGGTTGTTGCTGCATAGGGAGGCATATTTAAGAAGCTGACCAGTCACACTACACAATTGCTCGAGCGTCATGTATTAATCAGCCTCCTGCGCTGCCTGGCCAATCATGATGTTATTGCTTTGTCCTATCAACATACGGACGTCTCGTAATCCACAATTGTGGCACGCCTATGTGTTGTCCCTGCTGCACCAGGTCCGCCCATATTAGCTTGTTGTAGCGGTGTGTAAATGAGGTAAGGTGCTCGGCAGAAGGTAACTTGAGACACCCGGCGGTGTATCTAGAGATAGATGTAACCTACTGTAGCGTACCTTGTTGTGGCGTGTAAAGGTGGTGCGATTACCGTTTGCAACCGTTTGTGCGTGCTCGTGCACGTGAAGTACCCGGTTGTTGCCACCATCCAGTAGCGGCGTGTAAAGGTACCTTTAGTCTAGTGAGCAGACTGGGGGCCTTATAGAGCAAACTTAAAACAGAGAATATAGAATAGACTTCTTTCTTGGTGTTGGTTCACACCACCATCAGCCCATTATTCGAAGTACCCTTTTGTGTTCCCTTTCCATCTGAGAACAAAGTGTAAATCTATAATTTCGATTACAAAAAGTTAATGTTTTATATTCTTTAATAAAAAAATTGTATTAATTATAGAGCAAAAACCCCATTCATATATAGTACAAGTCACCTTAAAGGGAACCTGTCATGTGACAAAACGATATTAACCTGCACAAATGGGGTAATTTTGCAGATTACTAGTGTTCTGGACCAGTTCAGTGCCAGCGCTTAAAGCCCCACTGAAGGCAAAAAATAAACTTGATTCCTGCAGGCAGTGTTTAGATGTAAGTAGGTTACGCGGATGCAAGAACGCAGAAAAGACTGACACAGTAGCAACTTAACAACATTCATTTTAAACAAACAGAGGGATAGTGACTTGAGTATGGTATAAGAGAGTATCATTGTACAGGACCTGTGGAAGCTGTAAGGGTGTGTGCCCACATAGTGGTTTAGTGTCGGTTTAGCAGCGAAAACCGCCGGCGGTTTAGCATAGGTTTTATTTAAATTTATGTAAATCCTTAGCAGCTTTAGGACTTACAAGTAACCCTATGTAATTTAGAAAACGCTGTGCACACATAGTGGGTTTATGTGAGCGGATCCGCCAGCGGTTGAGCGGTTTCCTAGCGGTTTAGCAGCATACAACATGTCAATTCTTCTCAGCGGTTTTTGAGCGTTTCCATGGACAAAATCCTCCATAGAAAACCGCCGGAAAAACCGCTGGAAAAACCGACTGTAAAACGCTGTGCACACGCTGAAAAAAACCGCTGGGAAACCGCTGAGAAACCGCTGGAAAACCGCTGGTGACTTCTGAGCTCAGGAGTCTAGGCTCCTTAAATTTTCCAGCGGTTTACTGACGATTTGAACGTCACTAAACCACTATGTGGGCACACACCCTAATTCCGCAAAACGGTGTGCTGTCGTCTACCGCCTCCTACTCCCTCTTCCCGCGCACATGTCATTCCTTGAGGATGAATAAATGTTCGGAGCTGAAAACCATCACCGGTGAGTGCTGCTTTTCATTTCTTCATTAACAAGTAATGGTATAAGAGAATGGTGCAGGTGATGACTAGCAAACAAATTATATTACAAAGAGAAATTCGGCATACAGATATACAGAGCATGAACAAAATGTCATTATTTCACGATAAAATAATAATCTCTGTTTACATTATCTTGACTCTTATTATATCTGCCAGGGGAGCATCAGTATTACTGTCCATTTTGTCAATGACAGCAACTATCTAAAGTATGCTAAACAGCACACAGGTCCTAACGAAAGTGTTGTCACATTACCCGTGAGGCTACAAGTCCAAATTAGTGGGTAATGTCTCTCACTTATGCTAGGGTCACATTTGCGTTGTGACCCTAGCCTGACACAAGCGTTAAAAACTTAGAAATTTCCCCCGCAGCGCGTAGTGTTAACGCTAGGCGCTGCCTGGCAACGCAGCCCCATAGTAACCCGCTATGTACCTTAGCAGCTGGTTAGTTAACCTGCCGTTAACGCTATGCGCTAATTTTGCCTTGCACTAAGTTTTTAGCACTTCTGTCAGGCTAGGGTCATAACACAAAATATTATTATTATTTAATTATATAGCACCATTAATTCCATGGTGCTGTTCATGAGAAGGGGTTACATACAAAATTGTAGATATGGTTTACAGTAAACAAATGAACAATGACAGACTGGTACACAGGGGAGAGGACACTGCCCTTGTGGGCTTTCATTTTACAGGGCAATGGGGAGGGAAACAGTAGGTGGCTGACCCTAGCCTTAGCCTGACCTCCTGTGGTGCAGCCTCAATCTCCACTGGGCCTGGAAAAGAACAGATCACATGGACGGTCCTCCACTACACAAATTAAATTGGGTTAGGCCCATCACTAGCAATAACCCCTTAGCAATTGCATAAAAATGGAATAAAGTGACAAACAACGGATAATAGTTAACCGTTCTTCCAGATGTTTATTTTCTTGGTTATTTTGTCTTAAAAAAGGTTAAAAAGTGGTTTACACTAAAAATTCAAACTATTCAGACCTAGAGTTAAAAAATTAAAAGTTGCATATAGACACAATTTGTGTCCTCAACTGGTGATTGCCAGTGCTTGTTGGGTTCATTCAATTTTCAAATTGATGTCTTTGGTGACCTATAAAAAATATATGTCGGCTGTTAGTTTAGCCTTTGGACTTTCTGGTTACCCTATAATAATTAGGATATTTTATGACTCTATGGTGTCTTACCCTGTGGGTTTTCTTAGTAGTACATCTATGGAATTTGTGTGGTAGTGCCACTGTACCGCGTGACTGTTGAGGAATAGAATGATGGCTTTTAGTACCAAGATATATTAGTGGTTAATTTTAGCATCTATGGTATATCTATTTACCTCTGGTGATGGATCTGGGGATGATCCTAAGGGGTAATAGGTCCCTTTTTAGGGTTATTGACGTCTTCTATGCAAACTAAATCTAGTGGAATTGGTGATACCCTGTTTCATTACAAACAAATAGTCTATTAGCCTGTAACCTTTACCACTTACGGTCATCAATTTGTGTAAAGTTACCTTCAGTGAATCCTTTGATGCTTAACTGTCTTTATTACATGCACATTTTGGTTGAATAATATATAGTCTATATTAAAAAAAAAAATAATAATTGTGATACTCAGTAGTATTAGTCTCTTCAAAGGCAAGGAATATGACTGACAACAAAATTGGTTTTAGGAGATACTTTATGTTGCTTCACAATCGCTAATTTTACCCTTGAGACGGGCTAGGGGATCTTCTTATGGCATCTAAAAAGTATAACAATTGAATGATAATTACCAACTTGGTTAATTTCTAGTGGCTGTGTAGCCTACAAGGGTGCCTGCCTTGGTGTTTTAACCAGTCTGTGCATTTATATGTTTTTCTATTGCTCTATTATAATGATAGTAGTTAGACGTGCAAATAATGCTCTTATGGACCACCTCACAACCAATGTTTGAGATGGTTTCCTCTGCCCACCTCAATCTATTATCAGTGTCTAAGGAGTAAACCTATATGTATATGGCAAAATTATTAATTCCCAAAGTGTCAATTGCAAAACCTTCTGGCCTAGAGCTTCAATCTCACTGTACATATGTGTGGTCTTGGAAAGTGCTATATTCCAGCCTTAAGGACATAGGATACTTCATTGACAGTGATACTTATATGCTTGTAATAGTGCTCTTAAAGGTTTGGCAATTATATGCTGGAGGTGGTTCCCAGTTATGACTTCAATGTAGTGTTGCCTAGAAGCAGTATGTGTTTGACCCTAAGGGTCCTGGTTATTAAATCTACTGTAGGCCTCCTCAGAATGATACTATTGGTCTCAGTCCTTTTCACTCAAACACATAGATGAAGTGTGTGTTTAGCCCTGGTTATTACAACCACTGAAGGTCTTCCAAGAATGACAATACCGTTCTCAGTTCTCTTAAACACTATAACATACACAGCTGCACATTATCATTGTTTGGGTAGCTCTCTGGTCGAAGTGCGTCCTGTCACCGTGCTGCTGTTGGAGCGGGGCCGGGAGAGCATGCCGTGGCCTTCAGGGATACACTTCCTGGTTCCTGCACTCGGTCACATCACTGTCTACGTCAGAGTGATGCGTCAGACTGGGCGGGACTGGGCGGGACTAGGTGGAGTCACTCAGCAGAGCGGACAGTGCTGGGGAATTTACACAATACTGCTGTCAGACGTCAAACCTTTCATGATAGTGCTCATAAAAAGCCCTTAAATAAATAATACATTCCTGGGATTCTTACACAAAATGTGCGCTTTCTCCTAGCGACACGACCATGCAGCCAATTTTACTTCAAGAGCCTCCTTATTGTTCATCTTGAAACATCCACTCCACTGGTTTTCTTTGCATCCCAAACAATTTTCCTGGCAGTTGTGGCCAAACTTTTTGTTGGTCTACCTGATCGTGGTTTGGTTTTTACAGAGCCCCTGATTTTTTATTTGTTAATCACAGTTTGAACACTGCTGACTGGCATTATCAATACCTTGGATATCTTTTAGTATTCCTTTCCTATTTTATACAGTTCATCTATCTTTTCCCTTAGATTTGTTGACAATTATTTTGCCTTCCCCATGACTCACAATCCAGAAACTTTAGTGGCTGGATGAAAGATGCAAGAGTCTGTCTGGATCCCAGAAACTCACTCAGCTTTTATGCACACACACACTGATTACAAGCAAACATGTCACAGTTGAGGATGTTACCTTTATTAGTCATTCAAACCCATGAGTGTCAACTTATGTGCATGTTATCTGTCCAAAATCACCAGGGTATGTGAACTTTTGATCAGGGTCATTTGGGTGTTTTTGGTTGTCATTATGATTTAAAAAGCAAACACAGTAGTTGGACAATAAATGGCTTGTCCCAACCACTAATCATGAGTGGAAAACGTTTTTGTGTTATCAGTCATATTCTCTGAAAAAAAGCCAAGAAAGAAAAAAATCTGCCGGGTATGTAAACTTTAGAGCACAACTGTACAATTTTTAAGCTGCCGCAACACCACAGGGTATACAATAATTTGTCAAAATGTGTTATCTACCCCAAAATTGTATCAATTACAACATACACTATTGGACAAAATTGAGGCAACACCCTCAAGATTTCTAAATTTTTAGCATTTTGCCAATACAAATTCAGATTTCATGAATATTTTTGATTTCACAGTAAAGTTTTTAAGTAGAGATAACAAAATCTCATATAGAAACACAATATTAGTAGGAAATGTGTTCATTTGTCAACAAATTGGACACTATTGTCACTCAGATGACTGTCAGAGAAAAGCCATTTATTTGTCCTGTTTTCATATCTAAAGGCCCTGTCTCACATAACTATCGCTCCAGTGATCCCGACAGCAATAACGACCTGCCTAGATCGCTGGAGCGTCGTTACCTGGTCGCTGGGGAGCTGTCAAACAGGCAGATCTCCCCAGCGATCAGGGGCATGGAAGCCACCTCCCACATCGCTGGAAGCGATGTTACCAGTGTTCTCCCTGTTTAGCGCTGCCTGTAAGCAGGGAGAACGCTGGTAACTATGATAAACAGCAGGTATCTCACTGTCACATGCAGCGATGCGTGCTGACCAGCGGGAAACCAATGATCAAAAAATGACCTACAGCACTTTGTAGCGATCAGCGATCTCACAGCAGGGGCCTGATCGCTGCAAAGTGTCACACATTACGACATCGCTGGAGAGATCGTTGTAACGTCACAGTTACAACGATCTCTCTAACGATATCGTTATGTGAGACAGGGCCTTAACACTAAAATGTTAATACTTAGTTGGATAGCCCTTGGCCTTGATAACTGCTTGGCATCTACTTGGCATGCTATCTACCAGTTTGTTTAAATCAGATGGTGTGATGATATGAAACCATGATTTGATGTTGGCTGCAATGAGTTCTTGCTTGTTTGAAGCCCACTGTCTTGAGCCGAACTCAGAGATTCTCAATAGGATTGAGATCTGGGCTGTTTCCTGGCCAATTCAATAACTGGACATTATTGTCCTTGAACCTAGAGAGACATTTTTTAGCTGTATGGCTTAGGGCTCCATCTTGCTGAAAAATAAACAGTGTCTCTTCACCAAATACATCACGTGCCGAAGGAATGAGTTTAGGATGAAGGTCTTCATTGATGTACTTTTCAGTATTAGCTGTTCCTTCAATGACCTGCACGCTACCAACTGCATCTCTAGACATTCAGCCCCATACCACAACACTCAGAGGATGCTTTATGGTGGGTACTGAACACTCTGGCAAGCAATCTTCTCCAGGTCTTCGTTGTATGTAGCGGACACCTTCGCTGCCAAAGATGGATATGTGTGTCTCATCGCTCCATAAAACATTTCTCCATTGTTCAATGCTCCATTTAGAATGTTCTGTGGCCCACTGCAGACGTTTCTGACGCTGTGAGGCATTCAAAAATGGCATTTACGTGGTATTCTGGCTCTTCAACCCACGTTTACTCCAGTGTTGACAAGCTCCTTGTTGATGTCAACAGCAGTTGATTTCCTGTTATTTTAGGTGATTCTAAGGGTCCCGTTACACGTAGCGACGCTCCAGTGATAACGACAATGATACGATCTTGTAGGGATTGCTGGTGCATCGCTACATAGTCGCTGGTGAGATGTCAAACAGTCAGATCTACCCAGCGATGCAGCAACGATACGGAATGATATGACGGTTGTTGGGAACCTGTCACTCTCGGGCGTAGTATTGAGATCGTTGGTAAAAATTGTCCTGAACGGTTTGTAACGATCCCCGATCTCACAGTGGGGGCCTCATCGCTGCTACGTGTCAGACATAGCGAGATCGTTGGTGAGGTCGCAGTTACGTCACAAAACCTGTGACCTTGCAGCGATATTGTTGTGTGTGAAGTACCACTAACAATTCTATCAGTCTGATAAGTTGTATCCTTCTTCCTTCCTCTACCTGGTTTATTCTTTATGGAACCAGCCTCTTGAAACCGCTTACACACTTTGATAACTTTGGCCGGTGAGATCCCGTTTCCAATTCATGCTGCAATTTTCCGGTAACTGTACCCTTGTTCTCTTAAAGTAACAGCTTTGGCTCTCTTCTTAGGTGACCACTCCTATCTAATACTGCTGGCCATATTAAAAATCTGACATTTAAATGAAAAAATGGTGAAAATCACTTATTATGTCATTATATCACACTGTTAAATCACAAATTTAATTAATTAATTATTAAATTAAACTGCAGCTTAATTTTTATTAGCTGGCTACCCTACAAAAATGCAGTCATTAATGTTGCACGTGAAATAAAAGTTAAGCAAATGCGTGTCAATTTTATATGATAAAATTCAGAGACAGTATAACAGAATACAAACATGTAATTGCTTACATTTTGATGACAAACTGGCTTTAAAATATAAAAACCGCCTTTTAATTGCACAATATCAGTCTTAAATCACACCCAGGTCACTATAAACAAACATAGAATACATATCGCAGAAGATGGCGTGTGTTCAAGTAAGTATGTAAGGCCGGCTTCACACTGCGTGTGTGATCCGATCCGTAGCTGTCCGCTTGAGGCAGACAGCCGCGGACCGGATCATCACACATGACTGGGGGGCTATTATGCCCTCCGATTCTGTGTGCAGCCGCACGCAGTTCCCACTGCTGAGAGGTGAGGAACGCGGGCGCCGCGGTCCTGACCTGTCAGCGGCTGCAGCTGTGTGCGGCTGCACACAGGATCGGAGGGCATAATAGCCCCCCAGTCCTGTGTGCTGATCCGGTCCGTGGCTGTCTGCCTCAAGCGGACAGCTATGGATCGGATCACACACGCAGTGTGAAGCCGGCCTCAGTGAAAGCTTTCATTAAATATTGGTGATGGTGAAAAACTGTAGGTGTTGCCTCAATTTTGGCCAATTTTAGTCTTACCATACACAAAATACATTCACCCACATCCATCGAACAAATATTGAAAATGTTAGAGGTCTCATAAAATGACTAAACAATTTAATTGTTTTAACTGATTTTTCAAATCTAAACAGTGTAAACTCAAACACTGAAGTTTGAAAAGTAATTCCCCCACCTTTGGCTACCTTCACATCACGATTTTAGTATCTGTGTCAAATCGGATATACTCGGATGCAATTTTGCCTCCCATGTATTCCTAAGGGGCTCGAATGTGCTCGGATGTTTCCTTTTTGCCATCCGATTTAAGCACAATCTGTAGCCTTCCGATTAAGGGTATGTGCCCACAGGAAGGTTTAGTGGCGTTCAAACCGTCAGTAAACCGCTGGAAATTATCAGTTCTGAGCTCTGAAGTCTCCAGCTGTTTTCCGGCGTTTTTTTTCAGCGTGTGCACAGCGGTTTTCAGTCGGTTTTTCCAGCGTTTTTTCCGGCGGTTTTCTATGGAGGATTTTGTTCATGGAACCGATCAAAAACGCTAAGAAGAATTGACATGCTGTATGCTGCTAAACCGCTGGGAAACCGCCCAACCGCGGGCAGATCCGCTCACATAAACCGACTATGTGTGCGCAGCGGTTTCTAAATTACATAAGGTTACATGTAAGTCCTAACACTGCTTAGGATTTACATAAATTTAAATAAAACCTATGCTAAACCGCCGGCGGTTTTCGCTGCTAAACCGACGTTAAACCTTCCTGTGGGCACATACCCTTAGTCACTGAGCCAAAATCGCAGCCTGCTGCGATTTTGGTGTCCGTGACTAAAATTGGACACCACGAATCCGTGTTGAATCCGTGATTGTCTGTAGGACTACACAATGGTAGCCTATAGACATCGGATCCGAGTCTAAATCGGATCCGATGTCGGCTCCGTGGTTATGTACTGAGCATGCGCAGAGGCAGTGCTCAGTGCATAACCCTGCCTGTCCCTGTTTGTCCCTGTCTCTCCTGCCTCCATATCTGCTCCCCCCTGTCCTCTATAATCTCCCCCCTGTCCTCTCCCCTCCGGTATGTTAAAAATAATAAAAGTCCTCCCAGAGGATATTTTACCTTCCCGGCGGCTCCGGTGATGTGACAGTCTCCATCTGCCGGGTATAGGACCTCTCGTGATGTCACAGAGCCGATCAGCTGACGTGTCAGCTGATCTGCTCTGTGACATCACGAGAGGTCCTTGCAGCCCGATCAACACTGTTGCATCATCCCTGGAGCCGCTGGAAAGGTAAAGTATCCTCTGGGAGGACTTTTATTATTTTTAACATACCGGAGGGGACAGGACAGGGGACAGAATAAGGAATAGGATAGGGAACAGGATAGACAAGCGGGGAGAGAGGAGGTAGAGGAGGGAGAAACAGGTAGAACAGGAAGATGCAGGGAGAGACAGGGACCACAGGATCCACACGGATCCTGCATAGCACAGATACAGATGGCTATTTGCCATCCAATTGCAGGGATCCAAAACACGGATCCCCACGGACAGCCACAAAATGGTGATGTGAAGGCAGCCTTTGTAACTTGGGTTTTGATGGGAATATTTTACTTAAGGTACCATTACATGCTACAATGTTGAAACGAGATCGCCAACGATCTCATGGGCGGGGCAGTCGTTACGACATCGTTTAGAGACCGTTGATGAGATGTCACACAGCTAGATATCGTGCACAACGCACCAACTATGCGGCGAGCAGGTATTGTTCGCAAAACCCAGCAAACGATACTTCTTCATTGCTGAGAATAGGGGAAATCGTTAACGACATCGTTATCTCGGTGTCAGACAGAACGATGCAGAAGGTTGGCTTATTGTTGATCCTCTGATTTGAGAACATGTTCTCAAATCTGGATTCAGCAGTTCAACGATTTATCGTATCCATATCTCAGAGTCACATGCAACGAGGTAGTAACGATTGTCGCTTGAAGAACTCCAAACCCTTGACGTTTAAGCAATATCGTTAATGATCTCGTACCATGTAACAGGGCCTTTAATCAAACGCAGAAATAATCCTTAGAATGTTCTCTTTAATTACCGATATTCACTTTTCCACATAATCACCAGAAAATTGGATACACTTCTGCAACGATTAACAAGTTTTCTGAAGCCATCATGGAAAAAGTCATCATTCGTTTCCGCAACCAGCCTCTCACATTCTCTCAACTTCTTCAACAGCATAGTGATGTATTCAGATCTTCTACATTATCGTGAACAGATGAAAGTCATATTTGGACTGTATGGAGATGCTGACGTGGTGAACTTCAGTCTCTTTCATTTAGACGTCGCATCTGGTACCCACGTGCACAGATCTTTGAATAACCAAGCAAACAACAAAGTGACTTACACATTGTTTATGAAATGCCGATTATGCCTGCATTTTCTCTCTGAGTGATATGACGATCATCCAAAGTTCATTTAGAAACATACGTTTTTGCATGTTTAACTCAGTATATTGCTGTCATAGGATGTCCAACTCTTTCTTTGTCATGCAAGTCAGATGTTCCCGCCTCACCATCTTTAAACTTACTGGGCCAAAGACGCACAGTACTGACTTCAACACAATCACCATAAACGGCTTGCATTCTCTGATTAATTTCTTTTGGGGCAGCAACTTCTGCTATCAAAAATTAAATAACAGCATGTTCCTAAAATTACATTGACTGACCATCTGCGCAGGGTTCCATTCTTTACACCTGGCGTCTCAAACTCGGCTGGGTTAGTGGGCCGTACACAGAAAAAAATTGATATCGGGGATCCACGTTGCTTGTAGAACTAAGTGACATTTTTAGCAATACCAGAATTTTTTGCTCAGTGTAGTAATGTCCAAATCCTGATCTTCTTCTTTTAATAATGTCCCCACCGTGGTTCCCTTCTTGTAGTAATGTCCCCATCCTGGTCTCTTTCTTGTGGTAATGTCCCCATACTGGTCCCCATCCTATAGTAATATCCCACATCCTGGTCCCAATACTGTGGGTGTGTCGCCTCTATGGCTAGGCGCCACAGGGAGGTACTGCACCCCAAATAGAAGGTGTAGTGCCTCAGTAGCTAAGGGTTTGGGATTGTGCTTATGGAGTCTGTATAAGCACCCAACACTAGGCCACCTTAGAATAGGGGGAAATGATATACAGTAAGTCCCAGAGGGTGGAGCCTAGGTTAGAGTGGGAAAACCAGGAAGTAGAGAGATTTTTAGTCAGACAGTTCTGAGAAGGCAGTCAGTTAGGACGTGTCTGACAGCTGAGTGACAGAGGGATTACCGATCTCCAGGAGGCTTTCCCAGGACAGAAGGAGACGATCAAGCACTGGTTGAAGCCGGCTGGAAACGTCTGGGGAAACACCGGCAACACGGAAGCCAAGGCGATCAGTGGTTCATCCTTTACCGTAAACCGACGAGCCGTGGGCCCTCTACAACTGGGTAGCCGTAGGCACCACAAGATGGTGCCTCACTCCTCAGGCCCATAATCGGTCCAAGACTACGAGGGTAACGGTCCGGATTCCGGTGGCGGGAGAGATAGTGCATTCATGCTGCTCCCGTCCGTACCGGTCAAGGATAACCCATACCTAACCATACAAGACCAGGGGACTGACGAGAGAGCTCTACAAAGGTGGTTAAAGACAGAGAGGAACATTAGACTTAGGTCCTGAAAGACAAAAAAGAAAGGAACATCTTCAGACTCCATAGGGGCTCCCTGAACCCGCAGCTGTGTCCCCGTTCTTCCAGACTGTACTGTGCATTGTATGAGATCTGCCGGTACCGGTAAAAAGACGTTGAAGCTGAAACGGTGTCTATCTTCCTTCCCGCCGGTGCCCGGAAGGCCTTAGCATCATCAGAGGGGTAAGAACAACTACTCCCCTCATCTATCATCGCTGCCCTGAGGTAAGCTGCACCTGTGGGGAGCTGTACTACGCTGAGCTGCATCCCATCACCTCAGTGACCTGCCTGCAGCGCTGGTACCCACATTACCAGGATCCACAGGTGGTGTCACAGACTATTAATCCTTCTAAATATTTCCCCCACCAAACAAATGACAGCCAAGGCACGGAACCGGGAACCCGACCACTCGTGATTCCCCGTCACAGCCATCAATTCCTCTTGGTGTCCGAGTTCCCCTCTCCCTGTGCTCATCATTTTCTGGCGTCTGCAAACAGGATTGAACCAGCCTAGTAATACCATGTAAAGTGTGCCTAAAAAGACTTTATTGACTGTTTGTATAATGTGGAACTTGGCCGCCATTACATCGCCTCAGAAATTTCAGCTGCGTCACCAAAGCAGCAGAAAAGAGTGCGAAGATAAGCTCCGCCCCTCCGCTCTGCTGAGGTGTGACGACGGTAGTGGCGGGCTTCAGAAAGGTCCGAAGGACTTGCCTACAGGATCTTCATGGTGGGCGGGCCTAAAAATGTAAAGGGACTATGTGCAGTCCCAGGAGCATGCCTCGGCCCTTTACTACAGATGGACCAAGAAAGAGGCACCAAGGTGTCTCCCCGCGCCCCTTGCCATCAAACAACCAAGGGGGCGGGTCGAGAACCCGCCCACACCAGGTCAGAACTATAAAAATCAAACAGTGTGCGGCCAGAGGGCAGAACGAGAACCATTGCCAGACCCTGGACCCGTCACCCGAAAATGACCTGGTAACGATGGCGGCACCTAGAGTTGCAGACGTTATCCATGAGGTTGAGGAACAGATGAGGATCGACCAAGCGGCCCCAGGAATACCAACTGGAAACTGTGGGCGATGACCTCATCTTCTGGGGAACTGCGCTGAGAGACTTACGAGCCCGCCTGCAGGAGACCGCAGAGTTGACCATCTGGCACTGGAGTGCTGAGATGGTCCTGGAAGTGGACCGGTGGGCGGAGCAGTGGAATGCCCAGCGGCAAGACCCGGAACCGGGGGTGACGTTAGCCACTCAGACCGAACACCCGGTGACCAGAGACGCTTCCACTCTTACGGAACCAGTAGGGCTGGTGCATGAAGACCTGAGACCCAAAACCCTAACCGCTGAGGAACCTGGACAGGAGGAGACCACCACGGGAGACCTCCTCCGCTTCCCCAAGGAGTCGGCTGACTATCATGATGACGAGTTCAGTGTCCGAGAGGAGGAGGGATCGGAGGAGGAAGGAGCCGTCGGTGGTGCAGAGGAGGCCAGGCCCCGCGAGTTATGCAGGGCTCCGGTACCGGCAATACAAGAATACAAGCAGAGAGGAGAGTGGCGCAGCCTGCAGCTGAGCAGCAGCCGTCCTGGCAACCGGTGGGCCGTCCATAGTCCATTCGACCGAACCCGGGCGACGAGGCTGAGAGGCAGAGGCGTCGTGAAGCCTGGTGGGCCCGCGAAAATGCCCGCAACCAAACCCGCAACCACTCAACCAGCGGAAGAAAGGAGTGGTGACCATTTTTAACCTGAACACCGGGTACGGTTTCGCCCAGGAGGAGGGTCTCCTTTCGGAGATTTTTGTCGGAGGGAGGGATGTGGAGGCTCGCCTTCCCCAGGGCCACTCGGACAGGGACCTGTACTGTGGGGACACCATCACATATGAGCGCCACGCAGGTCCAAGAGGATGGTTCGCCATCCGGGTGAGCCGATGCTACGAGTGATAAAAAGAAAATATGGTAACTGCAAATGTATATAGTTATTTTACATGCCTGTCCTTGCAGTGACCAAAGTAGCAGCACATGAACATAAATGTACGCTGTTTATTTATCTTCTTAAGCCTGATGAACACTGAATCAGAGACTTGATACTCGGTCTCCGTTGGGCCGATGTGCACTAGAATATAGTTACTGTTATATTTGCAATGTTAAAAGCACAGAACCTCCCGCAAGGGAAAAACACAAGTGATCGTAAAGTTATTGTTTAGTTAAATGTTACCTGTTTAAATTGAAAATAAAAATGTCAGCTCAATCCCGGTCTGGTTTAACACCCGAGGACGGGTGTGTTTCAACAAGGGTGTGTGTGGCGCCCCTATGGCCAGGTGCCACAAGGAGGTACTGCACCCCAAATAGAAGGTGTAGTGCCTCAATAGCAAGGGTTTGGGATTGTGCTTATGGAGTCTGTATCAGCACCCAACACTAGGCCACCTTAGAATATTAATCCTTGTAAATATTTCCCTCACCAAACAAATGACAGCCAGGGCACGGAACGGGAACCCGACCACTCGTGATTCCCCGTCACAGCCATCACTTCTTCCCGGTGTCCGAGTACCCCTCTCCCTGTGCTCATCATAGTAATGTCCCCATCCTGATCCCCATCTAGTAGTAAGGTCTCCATCCTGGTCCTCATCATGTAGTAATGTCCCCATCCTGGTTCTCGTCATGTTGTAATGTCCCCATCCTGGTCCACATCCTGATCCCCATCTTGTAGAAATGTCCCCATCTTTTAGTAATGTCCCCATCCTCGTCCTCATCATGTAGTAATGTCCCCATCCTGATCCCCTCCTTGTAGTAATGTTCTCTCCCTGCGCTTTATCTTGTAGTAATGTCCCCATCCTGGTCCCCTTGTAAAATGCCCCATGCTGGTCTCTATATTGTATTAATGTTACTCATCCTGGTCACCTTCTTGTAGTAATGTCCCCATCCTGGTCCTCATGTAGTAATGTCCCTATCCTGGTTCCCTTCTTGTAATAATACCCTTATCCTGGTCCTCATATTGTTGTAATGCCCCATCCCAATTGCCCTTTTGTAGTAATGTCCCCATACTGATCCTTTTTGCAGTAATGTCCCCATCCTGGTCCCCTTTTGTACTGATGTTTCCAATCTGGTCTACCACCTTTTTACACACACACACACACACACACACACGCACACCACACATTCTCCTTAACACTCACTCACACTCTCTTACATTCTCCCACTCACTCTCACATCTCACACTCACTCACTTCACATACCACACACACAAACACATACTCTCACACACACATGCATTCTCTCTCACACACACGCATTCTCTCACACACACCATTCTCTCACACACACACATTCTCTCTCACCACATCATTCTCTCACACACTCTTACACACTCACTCTCACATACTCACATATTCTCTCACTCACACATTCACACAAACACACTCTCCTACACACAAACACACTCTCACATACACACACTCTCTCACACACACACATTCTCACACTCAATCTCACACAAACACACCCACACTCACCACACATTCTCTCACACACTCACTCTTACACGCACATTCTCTCACACACTCTCACACACTCACTCTTACACAGTCTCACAATCACACACACATTCTCTCTTACACACACATTCACATTCTCACATATACACTCTCACAAATCCACTCTCACATACCACATTCTCTCACACAATCACACACACATTCTCTCACATACACACTTACATTCTCACATACACACTCTCACACTCACACACTCACTCATACAGACACATTCTCTACACACACTCACTCTCACACACTCACTCACATCACTCACACACTCAATCGCACACATTCTCTCTCACAGACATTCTCTCTCACACACACATTCTAACACACACTCAGAAACACTGTCACACTCACACACATTCTCACACACACTCACATTCTCACACACACACACGTACGTTCTCTCACATACACACTTACATTCTCACATACACATTCACTCACACACACACTCACACAAACACACTCTCACATACACCCACATTCTCTCACACACAGTCACACTTGCACACTTCCTTACACATACATTTACACACACACATCTCTCACACACTCACAAACACTCTCACACTCACACATTCTCTCACACACAATTCTCTACCTTTAACATGTCGGCAGTATAGTGCAGGAGGGAGCTGCAGTCCCCGCTGTGTTATATCTTCCGGCTGCGGGAGTGACAAGTGCTGCCACCCAGTAACAGCAATGCAAGTCGCCAGCCAATGAGAGGCCCGCAGAGGCTGTCATACACTGTGTGCAGAATTATTAGGCAAGTTGAATTGTAGAGGATTATATTTATTATTGATCAACAATGAACTATGTTCTCAATCAACCCAAAACACTCCAGTATGAAAGCTTAATATTTTTGGAAGTTGGAGTGTTTTTTTTTAGATTTGGCTATCTTAGGAGGATTTCTGTGCAGGTAACTATTACTGTGCAGAATTATTAGGCAACTTAATAAACACCAAATATATTCCCATCTCACTTGTTTGTTTTCACCTGGTAAACCAATATAACTGCACAAAATTTAGAAATAAACATTTCTGACACGCAAAACAAAACCCAAAAAAATTAGTGACCAATATAGCCACCTTTCTTTATGATGACACTCAACAGCCTTCCATCCATAGATTCTGTCAGTTGCTTAATCTGTTTACGATCAACATTGCGTGCAGCAGCCACCACAGCTCCCAGACACTGTTCCGAGAGGTGTACTGTTTTCCCTCCCTGTAGATCTCACATTTTATGAGGGACCACAGGTACTCTATAAGGTTCAGATCAGGTGAACAAGGGGGCCATGTTATTATTTTTTTTTCTTTTAGATTTTTACTGGCCAGCCACGCTATGGAGTAGTGGATGCAAGTGATGGAGCGTTGTCCTGCATGAAAATCATGATTTTCTTGAACAATACCGACTTCTTTCTGTTTCAACTGCTTGAAGGAGTTGTCTTCCAGAAACTGGCAGTAGGTCCGGGAGTTGCGCTTCATCCATCCTCAACCCGAAAGGTGGACGTTTTTCAGCCTTTTCTGTCTTGTTCATGTCCCTGAGTATGGCACACCTTGTGCTTTTTGATACTCCAGTAACGTTGCAGCTTTGAAATATTGCAAAACTGGTGGCAAATGGCATCTTGCCAGCTTCACTCTTGATTTTCCCCAATTCGTGGACAGTTATTTTGAGCCTTTTTTGCCCAACACGCTTCTTGTGACCCTGTTGGCTATTTGCCATGAAGCGCTTGATTGTTCGGTGATCACGCTTCAAATGTTTGGCAATTTCAAGACTACTGCATCCCTCTGCAAGACATCTCACAATTTTGGACTTTTCAGAACCCGTCAAATCTCTCTTCTGACCTATTATTCCAAAGGAAAGGAAGTTGCCTAATAATTAAGCACACCTTATATAGGGTGTTGATGTCATTAGACCACACCCCTCCTCATTACAGAGATGCACATCACCTGATTTACTTAATTGGTAGTTGGCTCTCAAGCCTATACAGCTTGGAGTAGGACAACATGTATAAAAAGTATCATGTGATCAAAATGCTAATTTGCCTAATAATTCTGCACACAGAGTACACCGACAGCAGCTGGGGGTCTCTCATTGGCCGGTGGATTCATTGATGTTACTGAGCGGCAGCTCTTGTCAGTCCCACTGCCGGAAGTTATAACACAGCGGGGCCGCGGCTCCCTCCTAAAGTATACTGCTGGCATATTGAAGTTGTCCACGGTTCCGCAGGCTGCACCGTGAAGCCCCAGGGGCCGCATTGGGCCTACAAGCTGCATGTTTGAAACCCCTTCTTTACACTGTAACAACACAAACGTTCATTGCCAGCTTCCTGGCAACTGGATCTTTTGGAGAAAGCAAGGCTGTATTTGCCACTAGTCACCCGAGGGCTGGTACCTGGAGTGGAGTGGCAGGTTCCAAGGGGCGGTGCCAGGATCAAGATATAAAAAAAATTTTTTTTGAAATTCACCTCCCTCCTCTAAACTTTGTATCAAATCCAGCATGTTTTTGGAGGAAGGAGCGGGGTGCAGCATTCATTTTAAGACGCAATTGCAAATGAATCTGTGAGTGCTCCGGCATATTTGGGGTGAGTGTGCGGCCATGCACTCACATAGCAGAGGTCAACAGCATGACATGAGTTGTCATCACGCTGGCGGCATCTCTGCAGAGCGTACAGGAGAAGAGATTCGCTGCACTGCCAAGATCGTGGAACATGGAGCCAGGTAAGCACCATAGGCTGAAAATTAAAGATGCCGCTGAAGAAACAGCTTGGGATCATGGCATTGAGAAGGAGGGGAAAGGAAAATGAGCAAGCTGATACATATGGGGATGGTGGAAGGATGAGCTGCATGGGACATATGGGGGAAAGATGAGCTGCATGAGATATGTGCGGAAGGTTGGTAAGAATGAGCTGCATGGGAAATATGGAGGAAGGGTGAGCTGCATGAGACATGTGGGGAATGTGTGGGAAGGATGAGCTGCATGGTACATAAAGGGGAAGAATGAGTTGCATGGGACATAATAGGGATAGGAGGGTAGAGCAACATGGGACATGTGGGGGATGGATGGGAAGGAAGCTGCATGGGACATTTGGAGGATGAGTCGGAAGAATGAGCTGCATGGGACATATGGGGGAAGGATGAGCTGCATGGGGCATGGGAGGGGATGAGCAACATGGGTCATGTGGGGGATGGGGATGAGCAACATGGGACATGGGGGAAGAATAAGCTGCATGGGACATGGGGGAGGATGAGCAACATGGAACATGGGGGAAGGATGAGCTGCATGGGACATATGGGGGAGATGGGCAGTATGGCACATATGGGAGGAGGATAAGCAGTAAGGGTCATATGGGGGGACGAGCAGTATGGAACATATCGGGGATGATGAGCAGTATTGGACATATGGGGGGATGAGAAGTATGAGACATATGGGTGGAGGATGAGCAATATTGGAAATATGGGGGGGATCAGCAGTTTGGGACATATGGTGGGAGGATAAGCAACATGGACCATGGGGGGGAATGAGGGGAGGATGAGCAGCATGGGACATCAGAGGGAATGGGGGGAGGATGAGCAGCATGCGACATGGGGGGAGTGAGCAGCATGCGACATGGGGGGCGTGAGCAAATCGCACTCCCCGCAGCCCGCTGTGTAGCTGGTATCCATGGAACACAGCGGGTTGCTAGGGGCCGCGTTCGGAGCTATGCAGCCTGCGTGAAGGCTGCGTAGTGAGGGAAAGATTCTAAGTTTTCTGCAAACCATGCAGGAAACTTAGAATCCATCAAGTGTGAGTCTAGCCTAAGAATGATATTTTAAAGGAGTCTTTTATCCCAAAAAAGCCAATTCATCTGCATACATATTTATATAGGGGACTGGTTCTGATGATGAAATGACAGTGATTCTGATGATGTATTACTGTATTGACGGTGTTTCTGGTGATGAATTACTGTATTGACAGTGTTTCTGATGATGTACTGACTGGGGTTCTAGTGATGTATTACGGTATTGACAGTGGTTCTGGTGATGTACTGATGGAGGTTCTGGTGATGTGTTATTGTATTGACAGGGGTTCTGGTGATGTAGTCATTTGGATCTTGTAATCTTTAACTTAACAGACTTGATCCTAAAACATTATAGAGTAAGTTTTCTGGACTAAAAATACAGCTAAATGTCAGCCAAACAATTAATTTACTAAAGTCCACAAACACTATAGATAGCTGTCCAATCGCTCATCCAGCAGTGATCTTGCTGAGCTCTTCCATATACAGGAGCACTCATTCTGCTAAGTGTTCCTGTATTCTCTATTAGAACCGCTGCTAGAAATCTGTGCCAGCAGTTTATCACTTAGAGGACAAAAGGGTCTACAGTCTGTAATCATACATGCTAGATCCTTATTTCCCTCAAGCAATCATTAGTTAGAGCCCCACACACATTAGACTGTCCTCGCAACCTGTTGATATTGGCAGGTTTATCTAACTTTAGTCTCGTGTATAGAGGTCTTAACTACTATCTGTTGGCTATGGGCACTCTGACACCTGTGAACGCCCTGAGTAGTGTTTTTCAAACAAAAAGATGCTTTAGGACACACAGTTAAAAAAACCTCAAAAGACTGAACATATGAACACCAAGTCATTTTTACATTGCCGTCCATGAATTCATTCCTTAAAGCATTTATTTGATGCCTTTTCTGGTGGGATACCGAGCAAATCTGCCTGAAAATAAAATGCTGTGTCTGTGCACATACACTTAGTCTGACTGATCAGTAGGGAGCATGACCACTGAAAGTGCCTAGGGCATCCAAATATGGCCCAGGAGGAGAGTCAAATGAACAGTCCAGTACCTGCCGCATGTTGCCATCTACTGAGGAGTTATGAAGGTGGAGGCATCATTTTTCATTCAACCATTGTCCAATGGATTGATATAACCATTTACAATAATATCAACTAATATTTTAAAATGAGAAGCTTAAATGTAAATAAAGTTAAATAAAAAAAGAAAAATGCATGGTTGGTATCGTTTTAATCGTACTGATCTAGAAAATCATATTGCCAGGTCATATTTATCACAAAACAAACACCACAATAACAAAACCTAGAAAACAATTTCAGAATTGTGTTTTTTTTTTGTTTTGTTTTTAAATTGCGTCATATCTGGACTATATTTTTCCATTTTACCCAAGATTACATTCTAGAATGGATGGTGTCACTAAAAGTACAGCGCTTTCTGCAAAAAAATAAGCCCTCAAATGGCTATATATCAGTGAAAAAATAAATAAAAGTTATAACTCTTGGATAAAGAGGGGGGGGGCATATGCACTAAAGTGAAAAATTACAATGTCTCGACGGGGTTAATCTATTAATGAGACTGTTGTTAATGACCATGTTCCTACAAAATTCTTGTTTGTGATGTTAAACATACATTAATGAATAGGCAGGCGCTAGAAAACTTAATTACAAATTACTGGAGGGGGGAGGTGTACCTTCAATCCCCCCACTATAAATTAATGGGAGTTAGATGTTTGCAGGGAGTGAGCACTGAGATAGGATGGTGAGTGAAATGAAAGTCAGGGCTGGGGGGAGTCAGCAGTCAGACAGGAGCCTGGCTCTCTCCCTGAATGATTACTCACACTCCTCTGTAGAGCCCCCTGCATTCCCTAAAATCCTAGCAACTTCAAGCTCTCTCTGGCTGCAATGAATCATCTTATATAACCTTTACCCCGGCCACCACCAGGTTAATCTATCAGAATACACTCTCCCCGCTCTACCTTATTACAGGGAGATACTTCAGACATCACAAGATCAGCGCTACAGTTCTGCCAAGAGTCTCATGTCAGCAGCTTTTAAAAGGAATATATTTGGCCACGGTATAAATGCAGCGGCACTCCTTAAAGGGGAACTTCGGGGTGATAAAACATTTTTGTACTGTCCCTGCCCTCCTACATGATGAAGCAGAGCTGGGCGTTATAGTTCTACGATGTTTAGATCGCTTATAAATCAATAAAATCATATCTGCTCCTCAGCTCTCACTCCTCCCTTTAGGGACAGAGAAATTCAGCCTCAAGCTGCTGAGAGCAGGAGGAGTGTTGGGGACCCTAGGGCTCCAGGATCATCTTACATTCCTACCCCCTTCACACTTCTGTATGAACAGGGGGCATGGCAGGCGGTGTGACCGCCAGCTCCATAGTCACACTACAATCCTGCCTCTGATATACCATCCTATGTAATGTATGAACAGGGGTGTTCACCCTTCAAATAGCAATCATGTCACCAATAAGATATAAATACATGCTGTGATCTTCTGCTATGTAACCTATCATGGTGCATAATGTGTGCTGTCATGTGTCAGGCTATGAGCAGAGGCAGATCACTGTATTGATTGATTCATCACAGCCATGGTCTTCCCTACCCCATATCACCTTAGTAGCTTCCTGTCCCCTGAAACTTTAGCATTATCCATGACTGAATTTCTCTGTCCTCTGAGGGAGGGGTGAGAGCTAAGTAGCAGATACTGTTTTATTGATTTATAAACGATCTATAGATCCTAGAACTGCAATGGACAGCTCAGCTTCATCATGTAGGAGGGCAGGGATAGTACAAAAAATGTATCTCTCAGAGTTCCCCTTTAAAGGGGCTGCAGCCAGTCATTGAGGCAGTGGCCCTGCAAATGTAGACAACATAAGCCGCCAAGCTCAGTGATTGTCTGCAGCGCTTTCCACGTGACATCACTGCTGCAGACGATCAACAAATGATACAAATCCATATAGTTTGGTAGTAGAGATACTGGGGAATCCCAGTGGAGCTCAGCAGCTCTATACACTACACATGTAATAAATAGGAGAAAAAATAGAGCATATGGCCTCAATACTTTGCATATAAAAACACTTAATTTATTTATATTTATAGAGACAAAATCAACACTAAGATGCAAGAGACATAAAGTGCAATTATTACAGATGCACTAGCACCAGGTACAGCAGGATATTTTACATAAATGGATTGACAATCACATACAATTCATGGGGATATAATTAATTCAACCCTTGTTTAGGGAAATCACAGATATAAGCCATTAGGTAGTCACATATATTACAGACTGGCTGCACTGTGGATAACAAAACCCCCAATAGATTGTTGCTCAGGTTATGAGCTGATTAGTCCATACAAATGGCAAGTCCAAATCCATACCAAAGGTGCTTGATAGTGCAGGAAGGAAGGGAACCCCCTCGGTTTCAGACTCCTGATGTACGTTTCGCTCGCTTTGCTGTTATCACGATTGCTTCATCAAGAATATATGTGACTACCTAATGGCTTATATCTGTGATTTCCCTAAACAAGGGTTGAATTAATTATATCCCCATGAATTGTATGTGATTGTCAATCCATTTATGTAAAATATCCTGCTGTACCTGGTGCTAGTGCATCTGTAATAATTGCACTTTATGTCTCTTGCACCTTAGTGTTGATTTTGTCTCTATAAATATAAATAAATTAAGTGTTTTTATATGCAAAGTATTTGAGGCAATATGCTCTATTTTTTCTCCTATTTATTACACGATCAACAAAACCAAAAGCAGCGACAAAAGAAGTCACTGGACCTCGTAGACTGTGAGCCCTTGTGGACAGGGTTCCCTCCCCTCCTGTACCTGTATGTCCTGATTGTCTAGAGTTAGTGTACTTGTCCTTGTCTCCCTTATCCTATGTAAAGCGCCATGGAACCTAATGGCGGTATATACGGTAAATAAATAATAACAATGACTAACGTATTAAATCTGAGAGTCCTAAGTTGGCGATACCATATAATGGTGAACTAAAAAAATGGTAATAAATAGTAAGCTTTTGAGACTACTCAGGTCACTTAATCAAAAGTCCACAAGAGACCTCAGTGATCACAAAAACTTGATATTTATTACAATATTTTCAGTTTGCTAATAATAATAATAATAATAATAATCTTTATTTATGTACAGAGATTTATATACAAAAAGTCTTAAGAAACAGTTGTGGAAAATACAATAGTGGCGTCCCTATGGCAAGGCGCCACAGGGAGGTACTGCTCCCCAATTAAAGGTGTGGTGCCTCCGTAACCGTGGACGTGGGGAATCTTCAGAGTCTGCACCCCAACACCCATACACTGGCCACTTTAATGCAGGGGACTGATATTCAGTAGGTCCCAGGGGGTGGAGCCTAGAGAGCGGGAGAGGGTGAGTGACAGCACATTCAGACAGTTGGTGTGAGGAGAGCAAGGAAGGAGGACGCAGGGGACCCTGTTGCTGCATCAGGAGGGAACCTCTTAGGAGAGAGGCAACCCAGACTCAAAAGGGGGTTTACCCAGGACTGGTTGGAGCCAGCTGGGGACCCAGGTCGACACCAGCGTACCGGAGCCGAGGTAGATAGATGCAAGGTTCAACCCTAACTACAGACCGGCAAGCTGAGGGCCCGACATACACAGGGAACCGAGGCATCCCTAAAGCAGCCCAACATCAGTCCTGCAGCTGGGTCCACGATACCGACAAGTGAAAGACTTTTAGGTAACAGACCCCGAGGACTAGAGACTTGGCTCAAGAGGGGCAATAGAGACAGAGCAAGAGAGAGTACCAAGACCACGAGCGCCATATTGAGGGCATCACTGTCAGACTCTGAGGAAACCTTCACGATCCGCAGTTACAATACCTGTTAACCCCAAATGTACTGTGTACCTGTTTCCATCTGGTGCAAGCAAAGAACCGTTTGAGCTGAAGTGGTGTCTGTGCTCCTTTCATTTGGCGCCCGGAGGGCTACAGCATCATCACCGGAGGTGAGGACTACTACTCCCCTTATCCACCCCGCTGCCCTGAGGTAAAGCTCCACCTGTTGGAAGCTGTACTATCGAAGCTGCCTTCCCATCACCTCAGCGGCCAGCCGCAGCGCTGGTAAACCTGTTACCAGGTACCACAGGTGGCGTCACATTACAATTCCCCCCATCATCATCACCCCCATCCCCGACACTGAAGGTCCAGGGCACGGAACTGGGAACAGACCAGCCGTGATCCCCCACCGTAGTAACCACCTGTCCCGGTATCCAGGTTCCCCCTAACCTGTCAACCGGATCACAATAGTTGGGGGAAGAAAAAAATGACAGCTCTGCTCGCAATGCTTACAATCTACCATAAGGTGGGGGTGCCACAAAGTACAGGTGCTTATTTATAATCATGGTCCAACCATCTTGAGAAAGTGTGAAATAGATAAGAGTGAAGTAAGTGGGCACCTGTGTAGAGCTTTTGGGTCTGATGGTTCAGGGAAGTAGTGGATAACCTATGTCTAAATGACTTTGATTAGGGATAATGATAGGCCGCTCTGAAAAGATGTGTTTTTAGGAAGTGCCTAAAACCATGTAAATTATGGATAGTCCTAATTTCTTGGGGTAGAGCATTCCAGAGGATTGGTGCAGCTCGGGAGAAGTCTTGGAGCCAGGAATGGGAGGTTCAGATTAGTGCAGGTGTTAGTCTCAAGTCACTCCCAGAACGAAGAGAACGGGTAGGGTGATAGACAGAGATGAGGGTAGAAAGGTAGGGAGGTGATGCACTGTGAAGAGCTTTGTGGGTGAGAACAAGCAATTCAAATTGGATCCTATAATGTATGGGCAGCCAGTGCAATGACTGAGCAGAAGCATCTGAGTAACGGTTAGCTAGATAGGTGACCCTGGCTGTTGCATTAAGGTTAAACTGGAGAGGGGAAAGTCTAGTGAGGGGGAGTCCTTAATCAAGGCGGAAGTGGATCAGGGCCACTGTGAGGGTTTTAGTTTTTTCGTTAGTGAGAAAGGGGCAAACTCTAGAGATGTTCTTCAGTTGCAGGGGACAAGAGCGGGTGAGAGATTGTATATAGGAAGTGAATGGAAAGATCAGCATCAAATGTTACACCCAGACAGTGAGCCTGCTGCCTAGTTGTTATCGTGGTGTCGGACATGGAGAGGGATATGTCAAATTTAGGGAGGTTAGTGGAGGGTGGGATTATAAGAAGTTCAGTTTTGGAAAGGTTGTGTTTCAGGTAGAGAGCGGACATGATATTGGAAACTGCGGTTAGACAGTCATTGCAGTTCTGTAATACAGCAGGGGTAAGGTTAGGGGATGATGTGTATAGTTGTATGTCATTCGCATAAAGATGGTACTGGAAGTCAAATCTGCTGATGGTCTGTCCAATAGGGGCCGTGTACAGAGAGAAGAGAAGAGGGCCAAGGACCTAACCCTGAGAGACCCCAATAGTGAGAGAAAGAGGGGAGAAGTGCAGCCAGCAAATAATACACTGAAAGAGTGGTCGGAAAGATAAGAAGAGAACCAGGAGAGAGCCGTGCCCTTTATGCCAATGGAGTTATTAAAAGGTATCAATCACTGAGGACTCTCAAATGTTAAGATTTTTCTATCTACTGGCTAACATGGCACAAAGATATATTTCCTACACTAAAATAAGAATAGAATAAGAGTTCACTTGTTTAGGGGTTTTTTTGTGAGTCTCTGAGCCAATGGGGGAATAATTTTTGACATGCCAAAAACCCTTTTAACATTCTAAATTATGAACAGATCAATAAATATAGAGTAATCTGCCATTTCAGATGCCCATACACGTTCAATGTCGTCAGTTGGCATGCATGTGTGCTCAAAGATGAGTGTATAAAGAGGTGCTGCTGGCCTTCTCTGGCGGCTTCTTATCTCTGGAGAGAGCAAAAGAATGAATGCTTCTCTTCCCTGACATCTGCCATTCGGAGGCCTCCAAGCACGAGATGCTCGGCTGATCTCATGATTACATAATTTTAAATGGTATAATATAATTTTCTGTTGTATTACTTTTCTTACTCTCTGTGTGACAAATAACAGGCTTAACTGATATAAGTCACAAACACTGATCTGGTGCAGAAATTAGTTTATGTAAATAGAGATATATTATAAGACTATGTTCCCACAATGAGTTTTTTTGGTACTGCGTAATTTTGCTGCATCAAAAATGTAGCATCTTACGGCATCCAAATGGATGGATCTATAGAAATCTCCTGCCCAGTGGGATTCTTCATTACTCAGTGTAAACTGTCCTGCCGAACGCGTTTCAAATCCGTAATATGTCAATCTCTCTTGGGGGTGCATTGAGCATTATGTGCACATTTATCCAATAGACTTGTATTGGATCTGGAAACTCCAGCTAGTACAATATGTGCATGTGTTTTTAGTGCATTTCTGCTGTGAAGACCCATGAAAAATGCATGTAAGCCGTGCAAGTAAATCAATAAAGTTTTGTCAAAGACAAATACCAGGAAGTGAAAAACCGCAACGTCAAAACGCAATGAAAGTAATCTGCAAGTAATCTAATTTACATAATAGTTTCTGAAATACTGAATCATCATAAACTCATCTAAACCTCATGGTGGGAGTGTAGCCTAAGGCCACTGGGACACAGTAAGTATTTGGTGAGTTTTTTACCTCAGAATTTCTAGTCCAAAATCAGGAGTGGAACAAAAAGTATAAGGGTGCGTGAGCCTTGCGTGTGTCTCACATCGCACCACCCGCCACGGCCGTCAGCTCTCTGGAAAAGATCATGTCAGCAGCATGTATTTCTATGCATCTGACACGCTCTTGTCCATTGAACTGGCGGCCGTGCCGGGTGATGCGATGTGAGACTCGCGCAAGTCTAGGCCTGTGGCCTAGTAAAAACACGTCACCACTTCTGTATTTATCACCCACTCCTGGTTTTAGCTTACATATAAGGGCCTTTTCACATCTAACGTTGGTCTGCGTTTGCGTTTGAATGCGTTTTTACCAGTAAAAACGCTTCCAAACGCATCCAAAAAATGCACCCATACGATGCAATGCAAAACGATTGCAAACGCATGCAAAAATGCTTGTGTCACAACTTTCCGAGTTCTGTAATGTTTTACATTTTTGGGATATGGCGCTGTTTGAGGGCTTGTTTCTTGCGATACGAGTTGATGTTTGCATTGATATTATTTTGGGGTATATAATATGTTTTGATTGCCTTTTATTATTTTTTTCTGTTGCAGTGACCAAAAAACTGCAATTCTGGCATTTTGATTTTTTTCCTTTTACTCTTTTTACCAATTGGATCAATTTATTTTATAATTAGATCTGACTTTTCCGAATGCATATATTGAAATTTGTTTTAGTTATTTGTTTATTTCTCATATATTAGTGTAAAAAAAGAGGGGTGATTTAAACTTTTTTTTATTGTTTAAGTCCCTTTAGGGGAATTTAACCTGCAATGGTCTGATCACTTGTTCTGGATACAACATTGAACATTGTCAAATCATTGCTTAATATAGAAGAAATCGAGTATCCTATGAATGTCAGCCACAGGACTGTGATGACAGACACAGAGGTCTTCAGCAGACCCCTGGATGTCAGGACAACACATCAGCATCCCACGATTGGGTCATGGGAGCACCAATAAGGAGTCCGAAGAGCACTTTTCCCTGCTGGCGCAGAGATTGACAGCGGCATTTAACAGGTTAACAGGTAAACGCCACTCCACCTGTAGCTGTTAATAATTCAGCCATCATCTGCTAGGAAAAAAAATCAGGCTTCACGTATGACCCCGCTTGAAAGACAGGGAGATGGCTTGTGACATGCATAGCACATCACATGTCATTAAGGGGTCAAATCATGATACACCAACAGGAGACATAAAAAAGCAAAACCGCAATGAAAAAAACAGTATTGTGTTGGGATGCATACAGCTGCTATACAAATAATTTTGGGCAATGAATTAAAGCGCTTTCTTCACATATGTGTTGTGGGTTTTGTTAAAAAGCAAAATGAAAACTCACGATGGATTAGTCCCACAATGAACAACAATGGCACCAAACAAACCACATTGACTTATATTGGTGTTCATAGTGCTGCCCATCACTTCAACCTGAAGAAAAGTGTTGCGCCCAGGCTGTGGGGTACTCGGGTGTCAGGCTGCAAGGGTTAACGCTCCTGTTGTCACGGGGAGTGGTGGCCGCGCCTGACCCCGTATCCTGGGCCTATCTTCCAAAAAAGGGTAATATGTACAGGGGATTATATACAGTTTTTGTCATGACGCCACCTGTAGTTTCTGGTGAGATACCACCAGCGCCGTCACAGTCCGCCGGAGGTAGATGGCACTGCGGCAAGTTGGTGAAGTCCTCCACAGGTAGGATTGAACCTCCGGGGCAGAGTTCCTGTAGGGGAACAAGTTAATTCACAAGGAAGTGCAGCAGAGTGAAGTTCACTTCTCTCCAGGTACTTTACTGGAAACTTTTAGCAGCATCGGTTAAAGTTTACAGTTCAGTGTTCAGATGTTACAAGAACAGGTATCTACGGATGGCTGCAAGTAGATCCCAGGTGGTATGGTGGAACTCTTAGTGTGTGCCTTCGTGCTCTCACCCCGTCTGTTCCTTCCTGCTTTCCAGTGTGGTATGAAGCCCGGTGACTTGAAATCTGCTGGCTGGCCGCCTGCTCCTTCAGCGGTGCTTGGTTCCCTCCTTTGGACTGCTCGGGTGCCCGGGACAATTGTAGACTCCTCGGGACTCCGGATTCTCTGTGGTCCTAAAGTATCCCACAGGATTTGGGATAAACTTCCTAAAGTTCCTTTTCCCTTAGTCTGTCTGTGCCTGGGGAAGCTTTCTGTCTTAACCTTTTTCTCCTTCTTCCATCTCTCTTGGTCCCTCAGCCGAGTGACCTAGCAGGCCCCGAACTCAGAGGCAAAGACCTAAGGGCGCAGGACCCAAGGGCCAAAGACCCTAAGGGCGCGAGAACCAAGGTTCAAAGACCTCCTTGTTCCCCCTAGAGGTGACTTTATTCCCTCCCGGGTCACCTCCCACCGTGTAATCTAGTGTGGGAGTGCTGGTTATGGGCTCCACCATCCTAGAATCCACCTGCAGCTGGAGCATCTGCACCTCTTTTATGGTGCAGTACCCCTCTGTGACACCTGCTTGGCGGGGCGCCACAAAAGTACTGAATGCTGCACTATTCTTACCACCAAATATGATGAAATCTGTGGCTAAGACGTCTAACAGAGCCTCCAAAGTAGATGTGAACACAGCCCAAATTTAGTGTTTTAGCCTATAATTGACCTGATATATGTATCATATGTATCAAAATTAAGCTTTCTGCATGTGCCTGAGCTATACAACCAAGATACTTTTTTTTTTTAACTGTGAACTAATAAAGGAAAAGGAGTTTTTTGGCTGAAGCATTATTTTTTTTATTGAAAATACACATATATTAAAAATTAAATTAAATAATAAAAAAATTGAATGTATATTGGCATCCAGGCAATGTGTCTATATTAAGTGATATAAATTCATTCAAGCATATAAAGTAGAATGGACGCAATGGTCAGGAAAACTATGTACCCAGCATAGAGTTAGACTAGGGTCACATTTGGAAGAGTAATTGCGGTTACCGCATTCAGATCTGGATGCGGTAAGCTCAATTGCCTTCAGACACATTTTGTTCTGTGAAACCAGATGACCGCTCTCAGCCGATTGTTGCGGAGCAAAATTGCCGAATTCCTCGGGTCAACTCACCGGCGATGTTGCCGCCGATAGGCCATGCCCCTGCGTTGCCTGCGAAATCGCCGGCGATGTCTCCAGGTGTGATGGTACCCTTAGGTGCCCTTTACACAGCGCCACCACAGCGAGAAATATTGATGGCGATATGTCGCCCTGCGACAATCGCCGTCAAAATCTTTCCCAATTGTGGCGTGTAATTGGGCAATTTGGCGGCGATCTGCCATCTCGCCACAGTCGCCTGATTTCAAAGCACTGACTCTCTGGGGTCCAGATCCGGATGTGGTAACCACAATTGCCTTCACACACATTTTTTTGCAAAAATGTGTTCTTGAAACTGCAATGCGGTTACCGGATTGCTCCGGATGTGTAAAATGTTAAATGTTTATTAAAATATTAAATATTAATAGTAGCTGTGGGCAACATGTCTCTAGGGGGTGCCCATTCCCCTAGAGACATGCTGTCTACTCCTGTGGGCATGGGAGGAGTAATGAGCTAGTTATACTATTGCCAGCTTTTGTCAGCTTTGTACAAATTTCTGAATGAAGCCGCGGCTCCTGACTGTACTGTAGATACTGTACGTAATGTACGTATAGTATCAGTCGCTGTCCAGGGTCCTGTAAGTAGTTACAGTAGGTCAATGGCGGAGCGCATGTGTGACCCTAGCATGTGTGACCCTAGCCTTATTCTTTCTTTGACATAAAGGATTTTTTTTAAAACACAGCCTGGGAAATGTTTACCTCAAAAAAAGAATGAGCTATGACCCCATGGTGTAATTTATTATATATTTGTCTAAGGGTTTTTTGAGTGTGTCTGTCGCCGAAATCGCGCGACAGACAGAGGCCACTCATTGGTGCCCGCCGAAGGCAGACTATGCAAATAGGCGCGAGAATTCAAAGTTCGAATTTCGTGGCTATTTGCAGCCCGGCAACAGCAGCGCATTAGCCGGGATACACGGTGGCCACAGCAGCGGCTCTCCTCACAGCCCTTCGCTTCTCCTGCCCCCGCTCCCCGCGGTACCCCCCGCACTTCCTGTACCCTCCGCTCCTCCTGCCCCCCTCCACTCCTCACGGCACTCCTCCCTCTGCCCCCCCGCTCCCCGCGGCCCCTCTGCTCCTCCTGTTCCCCCCGTTCCTCATGCCCCCTGATCCCCGCGGCCCCCCGCTCCTCCTGTTCCCCCCGTTCCTCATGCCCCCCCGATCCCCGTGGGCCCCACGTTCCTCATGGCTCCCTGCAGCCCCCCGCTCCTCCTGCTCTCCCCCCGTTCCTCATGCCCCCCATGTTCCCCGCGGCCCCCGGCTCCTCCTATTCCCCCCGTTCCTCATGCCACCCCCCCGCTCCCCATGGTTCCCCCGCTCCTCCACGTTGAAAATAAAAAAAAAAAATCCTCAGTCAGGATACTCACTCGTCTGCGGGCTCACTCCACGTCCGTCTTCTAGGTCCTAAAGGGCTTGAGGACCTGTCGTTGCCTGAGAAACCGATCAGCTGGCACCATCCTGGGTACATTACATGTATAGCAGTGCTATGGTATATGGTGGTACATTACATTACATGTATAGCAGCACTATAGTATACAGTGCCTACAAGTAGTATTCAACCCCCTGCAGATTTAGGTGGTTTGATAAGATTCCAATAAGTTAGAGCCTTCAAACTGCAAACGAGAGTAGGATTTATTAACAGAAGCATAAATATTACAAACCAAAAAGTTATGTTGCTCAGTTGAATTTTTATAAATTTTAAACATAAAAGTGTGGGTCAATTATTATTCAACCCCTATGTTAAATATTTTGTGGAATAACCCTTGTTTGCAATTACAGCTAATAATCGTCTTTTATAAGACCTGATCAGGCCGGCACAAGTCTCTGGAGTTATCTTGGCCCACTCCTCCATGCAGATCTTCTCCAAGTTATCTAGGTTCTTTGGGTGTCTCATGTGGACTTTAATCTTGAGCTCCTTCCACAAGTTTTCAATTGGGTTAAGGTCAGGAGACTGACTAGGCCACTCCAACACCTTGATTTTTTCCCTCTTGAACCAGGCCTTGGTTTTCTTGGCTGTGTGCTTTGGGTCGTTGTCTTGTTGGAAGATGAAATTACGACCCATCTTAAGATCCTTGATGGAGGAGCGGAGGTTCTTGGCCAAAATCTCCAGGTAGGCCGTGCTATCCATCTTCCCATGGATGTGGACCAGATGGCCAGGCCCCTTGGCTGAGAAACAGCCCCACAGCATGATGCTGCCACCACCATGCTTGACTTTAGGGATGGTATTCTTGGGGTCGTATGCAGTGCCATCCAGTCTCCAAACGTCACGTGTGTGGTTGGCACCAAAGATCTCGATCTTGGTCTCATCAGACAATAGAACCTTGAACCAGTCTGTCTCAGAGTCCTCCAAGTGATCATGAGCAAACTGTAGACGAGCCTTGACATGACGCTTTGAAAGTAAAGGAACCTTACTGGCTCGTCTGGAACGGAGACCATTGCGGTGGAGTACGTTACTTATGGTATTGACTGAAACCAATGTCCCCACTGCCATGAGATCTTCCCGGAGCTCCTTCCTTGTTGTCCTTGGGTTAGCCTTGACTCTTCGGACAAGCCTGGCCTCGGCACGGGAGGAAACTTTCAAAGGCTGTCCAGGCCGTGGAAGGCTAACAGTAGTTCCATAAGCCTTCCACTTCCGGATGATGCTCCCAACAGTGGAGACAGGTAGGCCCAACTCCTTGGAAAGGGTTTTGTACCCCTTGCCAGCCTTGTGACCCTCCACGATCTTGTCTCTGATGACCTTGGAATGCTTCTTTGTCTTTCCCATGTTGACCATGTATGAGTGCTGTTCACAAGTTTGGGGAGGGTCTTAAATAGTCAGAAAAGGCTGGCAAAAGAGATAATTAATCCACACATGTGAAGCTCATTTTCTTTGTGCCTGAACTACTTCTTAATACTTTAGGGGGACCAAACAGAATGCTGGTGGTTTGAGGGGTTGAATAATAAATGACCCTCTGAATTAACTTTTAACGCTTTAAAAAAAACAAAAAAACAAAAATAAAAAAATTTTTTGTGGCACTGCATTTCCCACTTCCAGGCTGATCTACAGTCCAAATTTCACAATGCCAAGTTAATTCCGCATGTGTCAACCAGCTAAATCTGCAGGGGGTTGAATACTACTTGTAGGCACTGTATGGCGGTACATTACAGCACATATGTAGCAGCACTATAGTATGTGGTGGTACATTACAGTACATGTATAGCAGCGCTGCTGCGCTATGGTATATGGCGGTACATTACAGCACATGTATATCAGCGCTATGGTATATGGCAGTACATTACAGCACATATGTAGCAGCACTATAGTATGTGGTGGTACATTACAGTACATGTATAGCAGCACTGCTGCGCTATGGTATATGGCGGTACATTACAGCACATGTATAGCAGCGCCATGGTATATGGTGGTACATTACATTACATGTATAGCAGCACTATAGTATATGGCGGTACATTACAGTACATGTATAGCAGCACTATGGTATATGGTGGTACATTACAGCACATGTATAGCAGCGCTATAGTATATGGCGGTACATTACAGTACATTTATAGCAGCACTATAGTATATTGTGGTACATTATAGTACATGTATAGCAGCACTATGGTATATGGCTGTACATTACAGCACATGTATAGCAGCACTATGGTATATGGTGGTACATTACATTACATGTATAGCAGCACTCGGTACATTACAGCACATGTATAGCAGCACCATGGTATATGGTGGTACATTACATTACATGTATAGCAGCACTATAGGGTACATTACAGTACATGTATAGCAGCACTATGGTATATGGCGGTACATTACAGCACATGTATAGCAGCGCTATGGTATATGGCGGTACATTGCAGCACATGTATACTGGCACTATGGTATATGGCGGTACATTATAGTGCATGTATATCA